>CM028131.1:1660087500-1661287500 GCA_016271365.2 Neoceratodus forsteri
TTTCATGTAACATTTGTGGTGAAATTGCCAATTTTACCAGCAACATTTTATTTCACTGCATCTCTAATCTTTATCTGCACTCCAATCCCTTCAGAGATGTGTATACTGTATGTAGCTGTGATAACTTTGTAATTTTTTAAATATTTTGACCCCAAATGCTAAACATAGTCTTCTTATCACCCCACCTCAACTATGAAGCTCCATTTTGAGCCCCTACCTGAAGGGCAACATAGCCATGATCGAGAAAATCCAAAGGGCGAGCCACCAAAATGGTCTCTAGACTTTATTATAAGGATTATCAAACTAGACTTAAAGAGATAGGCCTGTATTCCCTCTACAGCAGGAGAAAGAGAGGGGATCTTCTGTTCATTTACAAAATTCTTCAATCACCAGATTTGATGTGGTCTAAAATTTTCTAACAGAAGGACCGTAGCAAGAGTACACAACAAGCAATTAGTTGTTAACTGGGCCAACTTGGCCAAAAGGGACAAATATTTTGATATAAGAGCTTCTAAAGCTTGGAACCATCTCCCACAAGAATGTGCAGACCCTCTAAATTTTAACATATTTAAAAATAAACTAGACATTTGGTTTCATTCTCATCCATCATAGTTAAACTCAGGTAAACTGCCCACACAGCATGGGGGGACAATCACAATTGGTTTCCAGCCTTCTTTTGTCCTTACTGACCAAGTAAACCAAGTAAACCTCATAAACCCCATAGATGAAAATGTCTTAATCCATGGCAAAATGCCATCTGTGCCACAGGTGCAGAAACTGGTTTTGGGCAGGACCTGAGAAATGACAGCTGTACTGTTTATGAGGTGGTGTGAAAAAATGGTTCTGTTGAAAATTTGGAGTGAAAATATGAAAAAATTAAAAAGTTTTGCACGTGCATAGGAAAATGTCAGTGAGAGTGCATAACTCAGGCTTTTGTTTGTATTTTTACTCTAAATTTTTAACATGTGGTTTTTGAGATCCCACCTCATGAACACTGGCAATGTCATTTTGTTACTCTGTCCCAAAAGGTGATTTTGTGCAATGACTGCGCCATTCCATGCCACAGGTGTGAAAACACATTTTGGGCAGGATGTGAGGAATGTCAGCTGCCCTGTTCATGAGATGGTGTGAAAAAATGGGTATGTGGAAACGTTGGAGTGAAAATCTTAAAAAATGGCAAAGTAACGCACGTGTGTAGGAAAATTTCAATGACAGCGTGCAACTCGGGCATTTTTGGTATTGTTGCTCCAAATTTTCAACATGAGTTTTTTGGGACCCCACCTCATGAACACTGTCACAGTTGTTTCATTAATCTGTCCCAAAAGGTGATTTCGCACATCGTCTGAGAAATCACCATGCGGGTCTGATTCACGAAACGACAGTGACAGCATTAGTGAGGTGGGGTCCCCAAAAGCCCATGTTGAAAATTTGGTGAAAAAAAAACTTAAAATGGCTGAGATATCAACATAAGTTGAAAACACATTTGACAGCCACTTTACGGCACTTACCTTGATTCTTCAGTTTGTGGTTTGGCTTGACCGTTAATGAATACATTGAAACTAAATTAAAGGAAAACTAATGTAATGGTTTTGGGTTCTGCTCAAAGACTGGCCCAAGTCAAAGATGACTTACAAACTGTAGGAAGAAACGGTGGTATGCTTTCTGTGGTTCCCAATTTTAAATACCTTGGGGTGCTACAGGATTTCAGCTTTAGCATGGGACCACATATTGAAAATATTGGGAAAAAGTTAAATCAAAAGTTGGGTTACTTGTACCAAAACACTGACTCATTGACAGATGAAGCACAAATGTTAATAGCAAAACAAGTACTTATTCTATCTCTTGGCTATGGCAATGTTTTGTTTGTTAACCAAAATAATGTCTGTTTAAAGAAGTATCAACTTATTTTAAATAACATTTGCCATTTTGCTCTCAAAGTACTGAGTAGAACACATCATTGTAGCTTATATAAATACATATAAATTGAAATTTTACCCCCTAAGCAAAGATTAAAGTAAACGTGTGATTTGTTAAAATCACACTTTGGGCTTCATAGCCCGCTATCCTGCGGTGGCTATAGCCCAGCTGTGTAAAATATAATGTTTACTCACAGGCAAACTTTGGAAGGATCGTGACTTGTGCAAACCATGAGCTAGCCGATCCTTCCACATTTAGACTCTGCTCAGCCTTTCTGTGAGCCCCTGTTTTGACGTGAGGTACCAGGGAGAGTGCTTTCATGTAGCCTATGGGCTTATTTTCAGAATTTTCTGTGATACTTTAAATTATCTTTTTGATAAATAAAGACACCGGCTCAACTAGAGTCCCTATTAGTTGAGCGTGTCTTTATTTTTTATCAAAAGGTAGTTTAAAGTATCACAAAAGGTTCTGAAAATAAGCCCCATAGGCTTGCATGGGGCACGCCCTCGCCTCCCCTGGTACCGTCACAAAACGGGGGAGCACAGGGGCAGAGCAGGCAGTCTAAGAAGTGGGAAGGGATCGGCTAGCTTGTGGTTTGCACAAATTATGATCCCTTCCCAAAGTCTGACCTGTGAGTAAAACATTTTTATTTTTACACAGCTGGGCTATCGCCACCCCAGGGTAGCGGGCTATGAAGCCCACAGTGTGAGATAACAAACTTCCTTTAAACCATAAAGCAGCTGTATTTACTTTCCAAGTTTATAAAAATTCTTGACCTAGCACTTTATTCTCTTCCTTTAGGCCACACCTAAAGTCCCATATTATAAAGAGTAATTCATCTATCCTTTTTTCAGTAAATTCTACCAAATTAATTTTGGGGAAACATAATTTTCTTGATTTGGTCCATACATCCTGAATGATCTGTCTGATCTGGTAACAATTTCTTGTAATGTCACTCATTTCAAACACCTTTTAAAGAAGTCATATAGTGAGAATGCTGAATGTTCATGTTTTGTGTGACTGAATTTTATATCTGTTTATTGTTGTATGTTATTGTTATTAATTGTTTCACGTCAGGTGTGACTGAAAAAGGACTGTGCCCAGCTCACTTCCTGGTTAAAAATAAAAAAATAAATCAAAAGTGAAATGCTGTGTTTTGCAGAGTAGAGTTTTGTGCATTAGGTGATGGCAGAACTGAAATCAAGCACACTGAGAATTATTTTGTGATTGCATGCATTTATGAAAAATGGATGGAGGTGGGAAGATAAGGTATAGTAGAGTTTTGTTTAGCTACTTGTCACTTTATTTTTATTTTCACCGCCACAAGATATAGAAGCAAATATCTCAGATGTGTTTGTCTCAAATTACTAACTGAAATGTGTCCTTTTTGATTCAAACATTTGTCATTGTAATGAATACAGACCATATATGTACTGTAGGATGTAGCATTTGTAGGTAACCACACTGTATCTGAAGGTTCATATTGGGGTTAATCAGATATCTTTGTTTGCTAGTTTGTGTAGCTGTCCATGAAAACTGTTTTCTATACTATACAGCAGTCCCTGACAAATTGTATTATAAGTCTCTGATGTTGCCACTCCAGAGCACACTTTTTCTTATATTTGAGGCTTTTGCATATGAACATATGATAATGCCGCCAGATATAGGCCATACGGTCTATCTTGTCTGCTCGAGTGTGAAGCTAGCAATTCATTCTACTGCATCTGCCCCCCTCCTGCCGTCATTACGTCTAGTCTAGTGCCCCTGTCTGCTGACTCCCCGCTCCCCTTAACGTCTCTGTTCTGACCTTCCTGCTGACTTTTTCCCACCCCCTCTTAAAACTACCAACCCACTTAAATTATACGACCCTCTCTGGAAGCACGTTCCACCCTATCACCACCCTTTCTATGAAATAGTGCCTCCTCATTTCCCTCCTGAACTTACCCCCTCCAATTTCTGACTGTGTCCCTAGTATCCTGTCCCCTTTTGATTTAAAAATTCCATCTGTGCCAGCCTTGTTTATGCCCTTCATATATTTGAAGGTTTCTATCATATCCCCTCTTTCTCGCTTATCCTCCGGGAAGTACGTTTAGCTCCATCAACCTCTCCTCATAGGGTTTGTCTTCTATTCTGAGGAGCATCCTGGTTGCTCTGCATTGGACCCCCTCCAGCAGTCTGACATCCCTCTTTAAACAGGGGCACCAATAATGTACACAGTACTCCAGGTGTGGTCTCGCCAGTGACCTGTACAGTGGCAGGATGACCTCTTCCTTCCTGGAGGTGATCCCTCTGGCCATACACCCCAGCATCTTATTAGCTTTAGCCACTGCCCTCCTACACTGTGCTGAGTGATTCATTTAACCCGTGATCAGCACTCCAAGATCCTTCTCCTCCTTTTGTATCCTACTGGGTAGCCCTACAATTTCAGTTGGCATCCACTCTACCTAGACCCCCCATCTGATGCAAACCCTCTGCAAACATTCCTGAAGCTTCTCCCCCACACTTGATGTACCTCCCCAGGATCCAGTGTTGTGGTGTTGAAGTGTGTGGGGGTGGAGGTGGGGGTGGGAGTGGAAGCACAGTGACCAGAGCTGGAGCAGGGAGAACTGGGCAGCAAGGATCCCATCCACCCCTGCCATCCACATTATAATCTCTATTTTGTTTTAATCAGCTCCCCCATTAGTGGACTCGACCATGAAACGAGGAAGGGCTGATGTCATGTGACCACCTGTGATGTTGGATGTCTTCTTAGCACCTGTCCATGGGACACTATTAAATAGGGCTGTGTGGAATACAGAATTCCACTAGTGGTATTCATGTAGAAAGGCAATTTCACTTCCAAAATGGTTTTAGGAATTGTTTTTTAAATTACACGTAATTCCAAAAAGAATTTCTGTGTAAACCTTGGAATAATTTTTCACAGATCATGTAAACCACGGAATAATTTTATGTGGCTTGTGGAAAAAGAATCCACAGTTAATGCAAACTGTGGATTATTAGTCTGTGAAAAAAATTTCACATGTGGAATGTCGGAATTCTGCTGCTAATAGAATTCTGCAGAATTTTTCATAATTCCACAGAATTAAATTCCATTGGAATTTTAAGATTTCTGCACAGTGCTACTGTAAAAGTTGGGTAGACAAGACCCTCATCCAAAATCTGAGGGTTATGCCTTTGTCATACCCCGAGGCTCCTCTGGTACCATGGCTGGAAGTTGGGAATGTGCTGAGAAGCCAGGTCTCAAGATTCATTCCACCTAGTCAGTTCTCTGGGCACTCCTGTAAAAGGCATAAACAGAAGAAAGAAGTGGTGATGCCACTGTACAGATCATTGGTGAGGCCTCATTTGGAGTACTGTGTCCAATTCTGGAGGTTGCATCTCCATAAGGACATAGACAGGGTGCAGGCAGTTCAAAGAAGGGCAACAAAGATGGTGCAGGGCCTGCACCAAAATTTGATATGAGGAGAGACTGGGAGACCTCAATATGTATACCCTGGAGGAGAGTAGAGACAGGGGGAGATATGATAATACCCTACAAAAGGCATACATGGGGTACCGGCAGGTAGCACCTTTCAGAAAAGGAGATGTTCAGTAACGAGGGGGCATGACATGAGGTTGGAAGGGGGTAGACTAAGGGATAATGTGAGGAAGTATTTCTTCATAGAAAGGATGGTAGATGGATGGATGGAACAGACTCCCAACAGAGGTCGTGGGGGCAGACACAATGGGGGAATTCAAAAAGACATGGGAAAGACATAGTGGAACCCTAAAGCCGGAGATCAAGTCGGGTCTGCGGCTTTTGAAGTAGATATGGAAAATGGGCAGACTGGATGGGCCTAGCAGTCCTTATCTGCCATCAATTTCTATGTTTTTATGTTTGTATAAAGTAGTCCCCATCCTGCTCTATCTGCCGGACCTTCTGGAGCTTCCTGCTCCACTGGAAGCAGCAAGAGGTGAGATATCACAGTATCAGCACTGGCTCAGCTGGGTCCACCCCGCATACCCCTACACCACCAGAGGCCCACTGGTCCAGGGGACTGGGGGTTGTGGGGAATGGGAGAGGGAAGGCTGGCAGGGGCAGCCACAAGGGTTTGAACTAATCTCACACAATCCAGATAACAAATTGCTTTGCATTCCTAGAGGAGTTTCAGGTTCCTGACTCTGTAGTAGGGGGCTCTGAGTCAGTTTTGGGAAATGGGCAGGATGACTTGGTGGCACCCAGGGAGGTGAGCAGGAGGAAGTCAGCAATGACAGAGTCTTAGTGATTGGAGACATAATGATTAGGGAAGTAACAAGGGTGCTGGGTGGGGGGGGGTGAAATGGTCAGATGCTTTGCTGGTGCATCAGCCATCTGGGATGTAGATAGGATAGGGAAGATGGTGGAGAAGGGGGAGAGGGAAGCTTGGGATGGTGGTACACTTGCGTACCAATGATCTGGTCAACCAGCCTGTGGAGGTAGTGAAGTGAAACTTTAAGAGGTTGGGGGATAGACTGTAGGCACAATTAGTTTAATTGGCCTTTACCAAGGTCCTCCCCTGTGCTTAATAGGGAGAATACAAATGACAGAGTAAGGAAAGAAGAGACTGAGAAGTTCAATGTGTGGTTGAAGGGATGGTGTCAGGAGAGGGGTACTACTTTGAGGAGCACTAGGGGTGTTTCTGGGACAGTAGATTCTTCAAGGGTGATGGCTTTCACCTGACAAAAGAGGGGCCGATGTTCAGGGGCAGATGTTTGATGTCTGTATTGGACAATTAAACTGACTGTGGGGGAGATGGAGGCTAGGGCAACCACTGAGTAGAGAGAGTCAGTGGAGAGCCTAGCTAAGGTTTCCCCTGAACAGGGAACTAGTAGCACCAAGGTGGGTATCAGTAGGGTTGAAGTTCAAATTAGGTTAGAGGAAGAAACAAGTGAAGGAGGGCTGACAAAGCCTACCTTCAACATGAAAAAAACCCTAATGTTCCCCCCTCCTGAGTTTCACCCCATTCCCCAAGCCCACACCCCCTCAGAGATGATAATTTTATGTGGGGAGTCCCCTCAAGAACAAAGAAGTCCCATTGTTTTCAATGGGTGTGCTTTTTTTGAAATTTCTGTTTATCCTCCTCACAGCCTGCCTCCTCCGACCCTTCAGCGATGACCCCCGGACATCCCTGCCGGAACCCTGCCCACACAGACCACCGTCCCCATGAGCATGGTTTTACCCCCTGGGCGGGGACGAGGTGGAGGGGTTCTAACCCCGTAACTTACATTTTCGTCGGTTTCGTGGTCTGTTGGGTCGGCACGGGCACATCATGGGCACGTCCAAGGTCCTCGCATCTTCCCGGACAAGGCAGGCTCTTTTTTCTCTTTTCTCCCTCCCCGAGCAGCTGATGACCTCCCCTTGACATCATGACGTGCACGTTGACGTCCATGCTGCTCAACGGCCAGCCATCCCCTAGTGGGGCTTGCAGTTCCCTGGGTCTCCGCTTGGGGTCATGCAAGTGCCGGGCATCAGCTGAATCCCTCCCTGGAGCAGGCGAGCTGTCGTTGGACGCTCAAGCCTGTCTCCCCCCGGCCGACCACCGACTACCGAGTCCCACACTCCCGGACCGGGTCGCCCGGCGTGGAGAGGCGGGTGTGGCGTCCAGCGCCAACCTCAGCGCCACCGGGCCGGCCAAGGGTGTGCGCTTTTTTTGTAAGGTCAGTGTTTTTCCTGACCTTATTTCGGCGCACAGCATTTTGCTTGTGGCATTGATTGCCATGCCATTATTGTTGGTGACATTATGACCCTGTGCCGATATTAACTGGGTCATTCCAGTGACCAGGAACTCCAGAAGTCAAGCCCTGGTAGATACATTGCATAACAGAAAGTAGTGATTCTTAACAACTACTGCTGCTCAGTATTCAAAAGGGAAGACAGAGAGCCTCTGCCAGAGAATGGTGTTAAGATAGCTATAAGGAGGATCCCTGAGATGAGGCAGCAAGTAGTTACCAGTGAAATGGTTTGGAAAGGGTCAGCAGCCCTAAAGATAGATAAAGCCATGGTACCAGATGAGATGCATCTAAGGGTGTTCAAGGAATTGGCAACAGAAGTAGCTAAGCCCTTGGTAATGCTCCTCAGTAGCTCAGTTTGGAGAGGAGGAGTTTCATAAGACTGGAGGGTAGTGGATGCAGTCCCATTTCATAAGGGGGGGGAGGAGCAACTGGGCAAATACAGGCCTGTTAGGGAAACGAGGACCTTGTGGACTACCTGGAGAGCAGTGGATTCCAGGACAGTAACAGCATGGGTTCATGGCAGGGAGGTCTTGTCAGACCAATCTGATAGTATTCTTTTACTGGGCAAAGAGTATAATGGTTAAGGGCCATGCTATGGATTTACTCTACTTCGATTTCAGCAAGGCTTTCAACTTGGTGCCTCACTGAAGGTTGCTGAAGAAGCCTAAAGGATCCGAGTGCAGTGAAAGACACAGATGGAAGAGAAACTGGTTGGAAGGAAGGCAGCAGAGGCCTGTGGTTAACAGGAGTCAAAGCAGAAGACAGGGAGATCCCCAGTGGGGTGCTACAAGGGTCGGTCCTGGGTCCAGTCCTTTTCAATCAGTAACATGGGAGAAGGAATCCAGGGCAAGTTGAGTCTCTTTCAGATGACATTAAGCTCTGAGGCAGGATAAACAGTTAGGAGGTGGTTAGGGAGATGCAGAGAGACTTATAAAGGCTAGAGAGGTGGTCAAAAGTTTGCCAGTTGACATTCAGTTCCAAAAAGTGCAAGGTGATGCACATAGGGAAAAAAAAAACCCAGAACAGAGTACTGGATGTGGGTGGGGGAAGGGGGCATGACCTCTGAGGACAGAGACCCAGGGGTCATCATCTGACTTCCTAAAATAATCAAGCCAGTTAAACAAGGCTTACAGTAAGGCAAACAGGATGCTGGGGTGTCTAGGAAGGGGTATTGACAGCAGAAGGAAGTAGGCATTACTACAGTATCTCTCTATAAATAACTGGTGGGGCCACACTTGGGATAATGTGTCCATTTAGGGAGTCTTCACCTAAAAAAAGATGAGAACAGGCTGGAGAGAATGTAATATAGGGTGACCAAAATATTTCAGAGCCAGAAGGGCAGATCTTATGAGGAACGCCTCAAGGCACTGAACATGTTCTCGCTGGAGGCCAGATGAGAGAAGGGAGATATGATAGAGATCTTCAAGTTCCTGAAAGGAATAAACAAGGTAAACTGTGAGGAACTATGTATCATAAGTAGCAGATCAAGAACATGGGGCACAAGTGGAAACTGAAGAGGGGTTCAAGAGGGAAGTAAGAATGTTTTATTTTACAGAAATGGTGGTGGAGCTGTGGAACAGTCTGTAAGCTGATGTGGTGGGCAACAAAACTGTCAATGTTTTCAAACACAGCTGAGACAGAGAGAAAGGCTTAGTGGTTGCTCGGGGTGGCAGCAGTGGACCAGGGAGCATGGGTGTGGATAGTGTGGGTTAGAACCTTGTATGGACAACAGGTTCTGGGTTTGATAGTGTTTTGTGGGCAGACTAATGGACCAATGATCTTTTTCTGCCATCATTGTCCATGTTTCTATGTTTCTGTCCCCCTCAGGTAAGCCATGCATCACAGCTTCTAGAAAAACAATCAATGAGAAATATGGACATGTGTGAAATCTGGACCACCAGACCCAGACTGGACCAAAATGGAAAACCTGGACCAGCTGGTTTGGCCAGAACACCCAGACCAAGCGCAACATGCACAGTTCAACTGGTGTGGCTATTCTGGATTTCACCTAGGGGTTAATGGAGGGTGTGAGATTCTCTAAAGTCTCTGAAAGGGGCATAACCCCAAGACCAGCCTCAGCCCATTTGACAACCCATTCTGCACCTTCCCCATCCTTCTGGATTGTGGACCAGCCTCCAACCCCCAGCAGACCAGACTCCGAGTACCTGGACCATCGTTTCAGCCACAGATCCCCAAACAACCACCCTCCCATTAACTGGACCAACCTGTCAGCTGCAGGACCAACTTCTGACCACCCTTCCAGTCCCCGAACAAGCTCCGCCTCCACAGCCAGACAACCTCCCTGCACCTGGACTACCCTTTGAGGCCCTGGACTAGCCTCCCTTGCCAGCTCACAAGTCACCCAACAGCTGGCTCACTATTTCAGCCCCTGGACCATCTTCTCTCATCTAGTTGACCTTCCTCTTAGCAGCTGGATCACCCTTCCAATCCTTGGACAAGCCTCTTCCTCCCATCTGAGAAATACAGTGTGTGCAGGTCCCTTTGAATGACACCTTTGTCAAATATAATTACCCTCCCATCCAGAGAAGGGGGTGCTCACTGGTTTTGTATTAATGCCAGATTGGTTGGTCTAGGATGTATTATTCAGGTGAAGCTGCCCAGTGGGTCCAGCATTTGCAATGTTATAGTACAGTATGTTTTGTTACTACAATGTTTACACTAATGTCTGTTTGTCTGTCTGTCTGTATGATGGGTATTTCTTAGCCACCTCACACCTACATTCTCACCCATCTGATTTGCTCTGCTCTTGGTTACGCTACTTAGGCAGTGGGTGAATGCTGTAGCACAGTTATTGTGTTTTCAGTGTTAAAATCCTCATACTGGAGATTGTGCATCCATCAGTGGGGGACAATCTCCTTGTGAAAGCTTGGTACCATTGGGGTTCCACCCTACTCTGTCCAGCATTGATAGGCAGGCTTAATGCACAATCATTCCCCCCTTTTTTCCTTATGTGCATTGAAGGGTCTTCCGAGGTGATATCTTGCTGCTGTTCCTCTGACCTGATTACTTCCAGCCTGTATGCAGCTACCTTTCTGAAGGGTTTGTTCTGAGGAACACACACTATATGCTTGGCATTGCCTCACTCTACAAGGCTTCTTGTCAACAGTGCAGATCTTAGTGGATTCCATGTTCCAGGATCCTCTCAGCCTTACTGAAGGGCATCTTGTCTCCCTCAAATGTTACAAGTCAGTGGCCTTATTCCCTCTGTGACTGTATGATCTAGTCGTTAGGCACCAGTCATTCCCTGTCCACCTCTGGTGGTATCCAACAGATGTTGTTCTATCAAGGCTTAATACACATGTGATATTGACATCTGGTTAAAGCCTGGTTCTTCTCCTAGCCTCACCGGAGCCAGTGGCCCCGTGATCATCAGTGTCTGGGAGTGTCTTGGCCTAAACTGTTGACTGGGCCAGAGCACACAGAGATTTTGATTGCTTATATTTTTTCCAGTCCTCTCCATCAACAACAGCAGGGTTCCTTTTTCCAGACTATACTCCTCAATGTTTTGACGTTGTCCATTGCCAAGTGTTTTCCTAGGTGGCTGACCCATTGTCTATCCAGGTTGCTACAGTGGTATAGGCCTTTAAGGTGGGGAAGGTGCCCATCATAAAATTATGAGCATTTTCTGTTATCTGGATTATGGCTACTCTTTAAGTATTGGGTGGCTCAAAGTGTGGCTCTGTTTTAGACACAGTGACTAGCTAATGAACAATCATTGTATGAACACACATTGTGACTTTTTTGGGCAGCCTCACTACTTGTTCATTTTGCTGTCTTCTTGAGCTGACTTTCCTTAGACTGTCTCAACTTTTAGAGGGGATACTCTTGGTCTCCTATGCCTATGACCCAGGTCTCCAGCCCATGTGGCCTAGGACAGTATTTGTATCATACATGTTTTGCTGGGTTTGATCCTTGTATTCTGATTTTATTTCCCACCTGTGTCTAGATTCTGGCATTGTATACTTACATTCCACATGTAATGAGTGACAGATGCACCCTATGCGCTGGGGAAAGAAACATTTCATAATTTCGTACCTTCTGTGATTTCCTTTCTTCAAATGGTGCTTCTGTCACTCAGTTCCCACCCATTCTGCGGGGGTAAAGCCTTCTCCTGTTGTTGGCTTGGGAACTACTTCAGCTAGTGTTTTTCCAGTCATTTGGACTGCTCACTACGTCACGATCAGATCTGATATTCTGTTCCTATATCTGCTGGGGGAAAATCCATACTGGAATGGTACAGTAGCTCCTCAGGGT
This sequence comes from Neoceratodus forsteri, assembly GCA_016271365.2. Classification (NCBI taxonomy): domain Eukaryota; kingdom Metazoa; phylum Chordata; order Ceratodontiformes; family Ceratodontidae; genus Neoceratodus; species Neoceratodus forsteri. Next base: position 1,660,099,444 of record CM028131.1, read on the forward strand.
CATGTGAGATCATACAACTTTGACCTCCTTCCTGTTGCTACCAATGGACAGAGCTGCCCACATGTAATGAGTAACAGAAGCACCATCTGGAGAAAAGACATTACCACAGGTAAGAAATATTTATTTTTCAGGCATGCCTGGGAGATTATTATAAGGTAGGAAAAACATCAGAAATAGTTATACAATACAAACAAATCAAGGATACAGTACAAATCAAATAGGTACAGACACAATACAGTTCCAGAGCAAAATCAGTGTATACATCATGATATCAAAACCAAAGAATGATGGCTGGGAGTGCAGCACAACTGACATGTATGTATCTGTGTATGTATATGTATCCATATTATAGGGGTGCGGTCGCACCCCTATAGTTAGAGTTATGCTGGCAGTTCTATGCTAAACCCCAATTTTTGCACTTTAATAACTTTGCAACTGTTTAATGGATTTTCTTAACATGTTGCATGCACAGTCTTGTGGGGTAGATCTCTGCATATGCAGAGTTTCATTCTGGTAGGATGCGCAGTTCCTGAGTTCTGAATAGTGCAAAAATGTAATTTTCATAAGTGTTTTCCCATTGGTTATAAAAGGTTTTCGAATGTCTGCTGTACAGCCCAGCCCCAGACGGTCTTGAATTTTGGTCTGAAATTCTCAGGGTAGAAAGGGGCTGACCCGCACATGTGCCTTTTACTGGTTTGGTGGAAAAATATTAATCTGTTCCAGAGTAATTTAATTTTGAAATTTTCATAAAACGGTTCTGAGCATGCTCAGTAAGCACCTCAAGATAGCTGTTTGAAATGAAAAAAGAATCTTTTTTTTTGTACTGACATCATCCTTTTTTGTTTGAGGAAAAGCCTTTTTTGTTTGGTTGCCATCTTGTTTTTTGTTTTTCTCTAAATACTCAAATTAGAAAACCCACAAAATTCACATTGTGGGGAGTGTCCAGCACATGTGCCTAGCTTATGAGGACCCCCGTAGGGGGATTCTGCAATTTAAGGTTTCAGAAATTGCCTCAACATGTCTTATGTATAACATTATACTGTAGATCTTTTTTCCTAGCGTGTGATGCAAAAAAAGGTTCTTTTTCATATCACAAGATATAAAAAAAGATCCTTTTCATGAGGACAAATGCTGTTCTTTTATTTTTCTTCATTGGGTTGCCATTCCCTCCTGCTCCAATCCCATTTTTAATAAGATAATTCCTATTCCTGGAGGCTAGAGGGCCCCCTATCCCCATTTCCATTTTTCATAATATAACTCTTGTCCCTGGTGGATAGCAGTCCCCACCCCTGCCAGCCCCTTTGTAATAATATAGCAATTTCTGTCCCTGGTGGCTAGTGGTTCCCCCATCCCCAATCTCCATTTTAATAAAATAATTACTCTACCTGGTGGCTAGCACCCTCCCAATCCCCCATGTCCCCCAATGATACATTTACAAACTGTCCCCGGTGGCTAGTGGACCCCCCTCCGATCAGCCCATATAATAAAATTGATAATGTAATTTTCCCTGGTGCTCTAATATATTGATTCTCACCAGTATGGTACTTGCTCTCATGAACAGGGCAGGGTGTATTGAAAGGGCAGCTTGTATAGTAGCAAAGTTCCAAAGGGCTTGTTATAGACTGGGTGAGAGAGGTACTGTGTTACCGGTCTTTTGTTATTTTTGACAATAAAGTGAGTTTAAAGAGCTAGTGTACTGCTTGGGATTAATAGTAATTTTCAGATGCAGTCAGCTATCACTTCTTATGTCTCAAGTATTTTTTCTTTTCTATTTGTTAATTAGAAGATTTTCCACCTGGCAGTACTGGGGTGATGCGTGGAGCAGCACTCTGTCGGGAAGAAAAAAAAACAGTCAGTTCTGTTCCTCCCACTACATTGTCAGAAATGAGACCAAACACCTTGAGGCACCACAGTCCTTGCAACCTGAGCAGTGACTCTCACAAGCAACCGATCAAAATGCAGGAAATTGTGACATCACTAGTAACCAGGGAGAGCCAGTTCCTGCTGCTTCATGTGAAAGTGAAACCTGGCAGTGACAAATGTTCTCACTGGTTACAAGTGATGTCAAATTCAGTGTGGTCTCAGTGTTGATGTAGTGGGAGGAACAGAACTGACTTTTTTTCCCCCCTCCAGACAGAGTGCTGCTTCACACATCACCCCAGTACTGCCAGGTGGAACATCTTCTAATTAGCAAACAGAAAAGAAAAAAATACTTGAGATATAAGAAGTGGTAGCTGACTACATCTGAAAGTTACAATTAATTGCAGGCAGTTTTCATGCAGTACACTAGCTCTTTAACTAATAAAATTGGTGTCAGTACCTTTTTTGGCACCTACCAGCTGGAGTACGTTGGGACTTTGGAACTTTGCTCTAGTATATTCCTTGGTGTCTAGTGGTAGCCCCACCCTCCAATTGCCATCCCAATTATTCTAAATTTCTTCCCTGGTGTCTAGTGGCACCCTTCACCCTCCCATTTCAGGCACAACTCTGCAATGAAGAAAATGGTCCCTTGATGATTTTTTCAAAACTTGTAAAACAAAAGAGGTCCCTCGCCAATCAGCCCCCCACCTCCTACTCAGCACCTACCACCCCACACCCCCAGTACACCCCCAAACACTCTCACTCACCTGAACAGGTCCCAGGTTTGAGAGCCACTCTCTGAATGAAGACACTTCTTGCTGTTGGAACCGGCGACTACAATATGAGACAGTAAGGTAAATGCGATTCAGTGTATTTCAATGGGGGTTTTAACTTTGGTGCATACTGTAACTTTGCCATTTTTTAACATTTTGACTCCAGATTTTCAACATGGCCTTTTGGGGAGCCCAGCTCTTGAACAAAAGAACTTTCATTATGCAACTCCCGCCTGAAAGGTGATTTTGGGGTCACTTGGCGAATTCACCTTTTGGGCAGGATTTGGAATTTTTTTCTGCCCTTGTTCATGAGGTGGGGTCATAAGAAAGCTATGATGAAAATTTGGGATCAAAATATGTAAACATGGCAAAGTTTTGACCATTCATTGCAATTTCGCAACGGGCGCTTGTAACTTTGGAAAGTTTAAATATTTTGACCCCAACTTTTCAACATAGACATTTTAATACCCCCACTCATGTATGTCAAAGCTGTCATTTTTCAAATCCTGGCCAAAATATGGTTTTGCACCTATGGTGCAGAATGGCGTTGCAATTGGGTGGAATTACATTTTGGTGGGCATTTGGACATTTTCTGTACCAGGTACATGAGGTGGGGTAATAAGATGGCTAAGCTGACTATTAGTTTACTGTTGCCGTATAAATTGAAGCACAGGGCCTTTCCACTGCTACATGATATTCACATCTATGGAAGCATGGGAGCACTGGGCACAGCGGGCCTTGTACTTCCACAGGCAAATAAGGATATGATTGCATTAAAAAAGTATTTTTTGCAAAAGATACAATTTTACTATCTCAAAAAATAAGGACATTTTGTGCAAAACGCTTTGTTAATGCATTAGTGTGCAAATCTACACTTATTCAGTGATGGAATGGGGGTGAGCATTAGGTTTGAGACCCCTTGGCACACCTCATGACTCATTTTGGGGTTGGGTGTTAGGGTTGCAAACCCTAATGCCATGTTATTCTACTTTTGTCACTTCAATCCTAACTAGTGCATTAACAAACTTTTTTGCAAAGTATGGATATATATGTATCTAAATATATATATATATATAATTATATATATATATATACATTATGGTAGCATGGTAGTGCTACCATAGTTAGGGTTGAGGAGCCATTTACATGTTAAACCTAAAATTTTGCACATTAATAACTTTGCAACCATTCAATAGATTTGCCTGAAATTTGGAATACACGCTCAAGAACCATACATCTTGGGATCTGCCAGCATTCGTACTGTTCGGATATACAGCTGTAGAGTTATTAAGCGTGAGCTGTGCACGCGTTTACGCTTTTTTGGAATTCTTTGCTCATCTCTACAGGTTTGCGTGACTGGTCCAAAATCTTCAGGGAACATGCGGCCAGGGTCCCCAATGTGCCTTTTGAAGATTTCGTGAAAAAATATTTAATGGTTCAAAAGTTATTCAAAAAACAATTTCCCATTATAAGTCAATATGAAAAGTTAACAAAAAGTTCAACAGTGTCACAAATGCAGTTTTTACTTTCAAATGGCCCTTTTACTGTCACAAATCCACCATTTTGTTTTCAGTTGGTCATCAGAAAAATGCTTAGCATTTAAATTTGGCACCCTCTAGCAACCTAATTCTTTTTGTATTCACCTAGTCGGACCCTGAGGATGCTAGGCATGTCTTTATTTTGGGGCAAAACACCCCAGAAATATGTTTTTCAAATTTCTGGAAAAAGTACTTTTACAAAGTACTTTCGCATTTGCGACACTGTCGCATGAATTTGCGAAAGCTTTCGCAAAGTTCGACAGTACTTTTCCAGGCTGTGGGAAAATGACAGCAATTCTTTGCCACCCTGCTGCAAAAGAACGGTTTGGTCATTTGTGCTGAAATTTAGAGAGAACGCAGCCAACATCTCACAGATGTGCACTGCAGTATTTTGTTGAAAAAATATTACAGGGCAGCAAAGTATGGCACTCCAAAGTTGACACTTTTCCCCATAGGATAACATTACGGCGTCTGCCGCATTACAGGAATCCTTTGCCGCCCTGCTGCAAAATAACGGTTTGGTCTTTTGGATTGAAATTTGGAGGGAAGAAAGCCAACATCCCACAGATGTGCCTTTTAGTGGTTTGGTGAAAAAATATTACATGGAGCCAAGGTTATGGCACTCCGAACCTCTCTTTTTTCCCATAGGATAACATTACAGCGTTCGCTGCGCCTTTCAAGGCCCATATCTTGGAAACAGTGCAAGATATGGACTTTTCGTCGGAAAAATACTTAGCCCCCTAATGGGGCTAAGAACAAAACTAGTCAGGAAAGTTATAAATCATCTGACTTTTACATTTTTTTTCTACGTCGTACAGTTCCTGAGATATAAGCAATTTAGTATTCCAACTCCTCATTTTCTGCTCCGAGACCCATTATTATGCATACATTCTTTGTACTCACTGTCTTTCTCTATGCAGCTTTTGGGGAAAGCCAGCCTGTGCGCTTACATTACTGTTAACCCTTACCGCTTCTGCTTGTGGTTCCGTACCCGTTTCACTTACTGTCCCCATCTACGGCACCATGTGCGTTACCCTTTGCATTTTCATTTGCGCTTGCGTTTGTGTTATTTTAACCATTTGTGTCTACAGTACTCTTTATCTTTGTGTTTCACTTTGCATCACCATGCGCATTACCATTTATGTTTGCGGGCACCGTGTTACTATGTGACAAGACATCACGTGGCACCGCACTCCCACATCCGCATTACATTCACTATTTCTCATTATCATTCTCAAAAAGAAGGGAAATTAGAGGCAACAAAATCCATTTAATGCATTATTTAGGGTTGTTCCACGGCGACAAAAGTGAGGAAATTTGGTGTTGGGTTAAAGCCCCCTTGGACCCCAGCCACTAACCGGCATCGGGAGTGCGGCGTTGGGGTTGTCGGTCCCAACTCTCACCCTATTCTCCTATACCTCTGCTTCTTCACACATCTGATGGGGTGAGAGTTAGGTTTGCAACCCAACGCGCACCCGGCGTCGGTTGGGGGTGTGGGTGGGGGTCCAGGGGGCTTAACCAACACGAATTTCCCACTTTTTCACTGGGAACAACCCTAACTAATGCATTAAACAGAGTTTTTGCCTCTATATATATATATATATATATATATTATATATATATTATAGTGGCACGGTAGTGCCACTATAGTTAGGGTTGACTTCCCCATTTAAGGTTAAATGGTGAAATTATGCACCTTAATAACTTTGCCACCATATAATGGATTTACCTGAAATGTGGCAGGTGCAGAGTGGTAGCACAGATCTTGGGATCTGCCAAACTTTGTACCAGTCAGATATACAGTTGCGGAGTTATTAAGCAACATTCTGTAGCGCATTTACGCTTTTTTGAGCATTTTTTGCTCGTGCCTACAGGTCGCACAGTATGAGCGACCAGTCCAAAAACTTCGGGGAACATGCAGCTGGGGTCTCCGATGTGCCTGTCAAAGATTCGTGGAAAAATATTAAACAGTTCGAAAGTTATTCAAAAAACAAGTTTCCCATTATAGTCAATGGGAAAAGTTAACAAAAAGTTTGACAGTGTGGCAAATGCAGTTTTTAGTGTCGCAAATGACCCCTGTAGTGTCGTGAGTCAGCCATTTTTTTCCCAGTTACTGGTCACATAAATGCTTGGCATTTAAATTTGGGACCCTCTAGGGACACAATTCTTTTTGTGTTCACCTAGTCGAGCCCTGAGGATGCTAGCCATGTCTTTTTTGGGAGGTTAAACACCCCAGAAATATGTTTTCAAATTTTGTAATCTGTAGTGTCGCAAGTAGTGGCGAACTTGTGACACTTTGTGATTTTTTTTCTGAAGTGTCAAAAATTACGACACTACTTTGCAAACACTAAGGCCAAAATAACAGGAATTGTTTGCTACCCTGCTGCAAAAGAATGGTTTGGTCTTTTGGGCTGAAATTTGGAGGGAAGAAACCCAACATCCCACAGATGTGCCTTTTGGTGGTTTGATGAAATATATTGCAGGGATGCACAGTTATGGTACTCCGAAGTTGACGCTTTTTCCCATAGACTAACATTGCAACATCCACCATGCCTTTCAGGTCCTGTATCTCGGAAACGGTGTGAGATATGGACTTTTTGTCAGAAAAATGCTTAGCCCCCATTAGAGGGCTAAGTACAAAATTAACCAGGAAAGTCATGAATCATATGAAATTTAATTTTTTTTTCTACGTCGTACAGTTCCTGAGATATAAGCAATTTAGTATTCCAGGTGCTCATTTTCTGGTCTGAGGCCCATTATTATGCATACATTCTTTGTGGTCACTGTATTTCTCTGTGCAGCTGTTGGGGAAAACCAGGGTGTGCACTCCACTTCCTGTTTCACTTAGCGTTTCCACTTCATGCTTGCACCCGCTGCATTAGCATTCCCATGTATGCCACCGTTGTGCTCTACCCTTATGCTTGTATTTGCACTGCATTGTTACCATTTGCATCTCCACTACAGTTTCTGTTTGCGTTTGATTTGCATTACTGCATGACCATTTGTGTTTGCGTCCGACCTTCCATTTGCATTTCCATTTGTCTTTCGTTTTGCATCATCATTGCTGTTATCATTACCATTTGCGTTTCCAGTTGTGGTACCATGACCGTGCGCGTTATCATTTGCGTTTCTATACACGCTTGTGTTTCCATTTCTGTTTCCTTTGGCATTACTGTTGCTGTTACCATTACCATTTGCATTTCCAATTGTGGTACCGTGACCATGCATGTTATCATTTGCGTTTCCGTACATGCTTGCGTTTCCATTTCTGTTTCCTTTGGCATTACTGTTGCTGTTACCATTACCATTTACATTTCCAATTGCAGTACCGTGACAGTGCATGTTATGGTTTGCATTTATGAATGTGCTTGCATTTGCGTTTCCATTTCTGATTCTTTTGGCGTTATTGTTGCTGTTACCGTTACCATTTGCATTTCCAATTGTGGTACCATGACCATGCGTGTTACAGTTTGCATTTCTGCACGCATTTGCATTTGCATTTCTGTTTCCTTTGGTGTTATTGTTGCTGTTACCATTACCATTTGCGTTTACAATTGCAGTACCCTGACCGTGAGCATTGCGGTTTGCGTTTCCGTATGTGCTTGCATTTGCGTTTCCATTTCTGTTTCCTTTGGCATTATTGTTGCTGTTACAGTTACCATTTGTGTTTATAATTGCGGTACTGTGACCATGCGCATTACGGCTTGCATTTCTGTATGGGCTTGCATTTGTGTTTCTGTTTCCTTTGGCGTTATTGTTGCTGTTACCGTTACCATTTGCATTTACAATTGCAGTACCATGGCCATGCACGTTATGGTTTGTGTTTCAGTACGTGCTTGCATTTGCATTTCCATTTCCATTTTCTTTGACATTATTGTTACTGTTACCATTATCATTTGTATTTCCAAGTGCAGTACCATGACAGTGCGCGTTACCAGTTTTGTTTCCGTATGCGCTTGCATTTGCATCTCCTTTTGTATCACTGTTCACTTTGGCGCCACTATGTGCTTGCATTTCTATTACCATTTGCGTTATCATTTACATTTGTATCACCATGTGCATAACCGTTTGCGCTTGCGTTTGTGTTGCACTTACCATTACTATGTGACAAAAAATCATGTGGTGGGAGCGCAAGGCCTGAAGGGCCCATGATCCCACCACCACATTCCATTAACTATTTATAGTCCTCATTCTCAAAAAGAAGGGAAATTCATGGCAAAAAAATCCATTTAATGCATAAGTTAGGGTTGTTCCACAGTGACAAAAATGAGGAAATTCAATGTTAGAATTGAAAGCCCCACCTTGCACTCCCACCCTGCCCTCCCAACCAGCATCGAGGTGAGCATTGGGGTCATCAGTCCTAATTCTCACCCCTTCTCCTATATTTCACCACCTCAGCTTGTTTACACATGGAATCGGGTGAGAGTTAGGGCCAACAACCCCAACACACACCCTGATGCCGGTTGGGGGGTGGGGGTGCAAGGGGACTTTCAACCCTAACATCAAATTTCCTTGCTTTTGTCACTGTGGAACAACCCTAACTGATGCATTAAATGGATTTTTTACATGATATATATATATATATATATATATATATATATATATATATATATATGTATACATGTATACTGTATATATATATATATTTATACACTGAAGCCCACCAGAATGAAACACAGTGCTGTAGAATTCTGTAGTAAAGTTACCGCAGCAAACAATGCAATTTCAATGAGAGTTAATTTTATACATTATAGAGGCATGGTCGCGCCTCTGTAGTTAGGGTTGAGTGTGCAGTTTAATGTTAAACCTCAAATTTTGCACCTTAATAACTTTGCAAACATTCAACGGATTTGCATGTAATTTGGCATGTTGTGTCCCATGGGGTAGGTGTCTTGACTTGCCAAGTTTTGTTTCGATTGGATGTGTGAATTTTGCACAGCACATATGGAAAAAAGTGTGTTTTTCTCTTTTTTTGTGCCAATGTTTCCTGAATTTTCCTCATCGCCCTGTACCCACACCATTTTGAATTTTAGCCTGAAATTTACAGGGTAGAAAGAGCTTTCCCTAAGGAACAGGCCAACATTAGTATGGTGAAATAATATAATTCTGATCCAAAATTATTCAATTTTGAAAATTAGGGTTCTGAGCATGCTCAGTTCACTCTTTTGGTTGGATGCACAGATGCGAACAAGGATTTCAGCTCATGAATGGGGAATTTTACAGCTCACATATGGGGATTCATTAAATCCCTATTCGTGAGAAAAAAATTCCCATTCATGAGCCACCATCTTGTTTTCACTTTTAGTACAAAACAAAATGTTGTTACTTGCCCCACAGATGCATTTTGTGAAAACAAATACATGGGTTTTGTTCAAGGCAATGCCCTCTACAAAACCATGTGTTTGGGTTCCATCAGATAATTTAAAAAATAGCCTTTTTTTATTTGAAAATCCCCATTCATAACTCACTTCCGATCCCCATTTGTGAGGTATCCAAATCCCCGTTCATGAACCGATCCCCATTCTTGAGCTGTCAAAACCTCTGTTCATGAGACTAGGACCAGATGGCTGTATCTCATGAATGGGGATTGGCTCATGAACGGGGATTTTAACACCTCATGAATGGGGATCATAAAAAAAATTCCTTGTTCATGAGCTGTCAGAATCCCCATTCATGTGCCGAATCCCCATTCATGAGCTGTCAAAATCCCCGTTCCTGAGATGAGGACCAGATGGTCCTATCTTGCGAACAGGGAATCCCCATTCGTAAGCTGTCAAAACCCCATTCGCGAGCCGATCCCCGTTTGTGAGCTATCAAAATCCACATTCGTGAGATGAAGACCAGATGTCCCTATCTCATGAATGGGGTTCGGGTCGCGAATGGGAATTTTGTCACCTCAAGAATGGGGATTCAGCTCAAGAATGGAGATTTTTACAGCTCATGAACAGGGATTTGAAAAACTTTGCCAGTTCACTGCTAAGAAACAGTAAGGACGTTTGGCTTGAAATTTGCAGGGTACAAAGGGGGTGTCCCGCAAATGTGACATATGTAGGTTTGGTGTAAAAAAATTGCATTGGTTACATACTTATAACATTACAAAGTTCAGACATTTCCCATAGGATAACACTGTGGCACCCAAGATGCCGTTTGGTGTCCCTATCTCAAAAACAAAGCAAGATATGGATTTTTTCACTGCCTACAGCTTAGGTCACCTTTCTGTAGAAACAAGTTTGGAAATCATAGATTACACCAGCAGTGGAATTTTTTCCTACTTGCTACAGTTACAGAGATATTGTCAAATTAGTGTCACAAGGGTTCCAAAGGGTGCCTTTTCAGTGCATTTCGGTGCCCGTATCTTAGAAGTGATGCAAGATACAGATTTGGTCAATCATACTGCATGCAGTGCTCATTTTAATGATTACAGCAACACTTGAATTTTTTTTCTAGCTGCTACGGATCCCAAGATATTGGCAAATTAGTGCTACAAGGGTTTTTTGCCCTATAGGTCTGCTGTATGGCTCTGTAGCTATGTGTAAGGGGGAGTGCAGGGCCCAGAGGGCCCATGCTTCCATAGATGCATATCGTTATGCAGAAATGGGCAGCTTGGTGGGACCAACACATGCTATTTACTACTTATATTACACTTTTTCAAAAAGTAAGGAAATTCATTGCAAAAAAACTTCCTTTAATACATCGGTTAGGGTTAAAGTGACAAAAGTGGGGAAATGAGATGTTAGGATTGATCCCCTAACCACCCCACCACCCCATCCTCCACAGGCCGACAGATGCCGGAGTATGCCATGGGATCATGAGGCCTAACTCTCACCCCATTCTTCTTTACTATAGCATGTCAACCTGTTTACACATGGAATGGGGTGAGAGTTGGGCCTCATGACCCCATGGCATACCCCGGTGTCTGTCAGCCTGTGGAGGATGGGGGTGGTGGTGTGGTGGTGGGGTTAGACGCTGAACCCTAACATCTCATTTCCCCACTTTTGTCACTTTTAACCATAACTGATGCATTAAATAATGTTTTTAGAAATATATATATATACATATATATATATATATATATATATATATATATATATATACACATTATATATATTAGGTGTTCTTTATGATGATACTGTCTCGAAAAGTAGGGAAATTCTATGCAAAAAACTTTGTAATGCACCATTAGGGTTCTAGTGTCAAAAGTTGGGAAATTATATCTTAGGGGTCCTAACCCTAAGACCCCACCCTCGATTCCAACCCTAAGACCCCACCCCTACCCTGCATGCAGGAACAGGTGTGAGGGGTGTGTCTTGGTATTACGAGCCCTAATACTCACCCCATTCCAAGACTAAGTAAGGTAAGATGGGTACAGAATAAGAGAATGCATACAGAAGGAGTGAATGAATACAGCTGTTTCCAGGTGACAAAACTGCAGTAGCACAGATGTGCCACCTTCATGGATTTTTATCTGCGGCATGCACACCCCAAGACACATACATTCATTTGTCACCTCAGATACAACTCCATGATACTCAAATATCAACACTGCTTCTGTATGCAGAAGCACAGGCCTCTGCAACTACAGATACAAATCCATGCTACCCAAATTACAAGAATTCTTTTGTCTGCAGAAGCACGTGTCCCTATAGGGTCAGCGCTTCTGTACCTTCAGGTACTCATGCAGAATGTAGGACATAAAACGCACTTGACAAGCCCGCACTTCTGCAGCCACAGGTGTAAGACATACACACCAACATCTTGCTGTAGAAGCACATGCGCCACAAAATCCATGATACCAAAATTGAGACACATGGGCCTGTGCCTCTTCAGCCACAGATGTAAGATGTACAGACTGACTTCTGGCTTCAGAAGAGCTGGCCCCTATGAGGCCTGTAGTTATGTAGACCAAAGTACTGTTGCAATGTGGGTATAATGGTTTCAGCAGTGGATCTAGAAATTGTTCCATGGTAACAGTTTTTCCGGTACACAGATGGATATATAGAAAAGCACGCTGTAACAGATCATGCTGTCTAATGCAGTAGCTCATATAGTGTGGTAGTCCAAAAGGTGTGTAAGCAAACTGCAATGCAGGGCAGGTGCTGATGATGGGCGGCCAGCCCAATATTTAAACGAAGTTCCAAAAGTCAGCACTCACAACAAAGAAAAACTTACAAAGGTAGTGTGGTGATGATACAGATTTATTAGCTCAGAGCAGGAGCCAGTGCCCCAGCACTTCGGCACTAAGCCTTCATCAGGGAGTGTGGCTAGAGACCAGTGAACATCGACTTAAATACATATAATGTTGTGACATCACATTACTTCATTCAATCACATGGTTACGTTTCAAAATTTGAAAAAATTAAAAACTATACATGTGTTGCTGCTGTATACCTTTAAGGGAGAAAGGTTCTTTTAAAGCTTATTTTTAATGCTTATTTTTATAGCTAGTTTTAAAACTGAAATCTTTTTATTCATTTAAGTCAGCATTACTTTTTTAACTTTTTGAACTTTAATAATATTTTTTTTCTTAAATGGTAAAGGAGTATGTGAAGCAAACATTGCAAAAAAGAAAGAAATAGGAAGAAATAGAAAAACTGTCTAGTGATCACCCTATTGAGAAATTACAAGGATTCCTATACTTTCAACTGGGGATCCACATCACTAGCAAAGGGAAGAGAGCAGTGTCTCCGAGGGCCACCTGGAAGATAGAAAAATAAATACTAAAATCGCAAAATATGCAAAACACACCATATGCAAAAATGACACTCAGTTGTTCATAAGTGTATGTTTTTGCACATTACTTATTTTTTCATTTTTTCAAGAATGGTTTCAGGTCCTATTGGTCATTAAATCCCGCAGGTTTCACACTGCACAATTTGTAAATCCATTGACTTTATTTTTGAAGGAGCAGATTATTTCTGTCTCCCCCATATTTCATGACTGGTACTGATTCTATTCCCATGAATTTAAGTCCAATAGGATTTGATTCATGGTGCCTAAGAAAATGTAAACCCACAGGCGAGGCCTCCTTTTTGTTGCATATACCTCTAATGTGCTCCTGGATCCTAGTTTTAAGAGTGTGTGTGGTCCATCCTATGTATAGGCAGTTACAGGGGCACCATAGGATGTAAACAACAAATACAGTGTCACACATGATGCAGTTTCTGATCTCTAGATTTAAATCAGGTTTACTAGGATGTGTAAATGTTTTACCAGTATTGCAGTATTGGCAAACATTGCATCTTTGACACTTGTAAGGTAGGGAGGATGGGAGGAGTGGGGAGGGAGGGCAGGGACATTAGCTCAAGCTGTGGACCCTGCAATATGAGCAGGCTTAATAGACCAAATGGCCTTCTTCTGCTGGCTTCTTTGTATGTTCGTGTGTATATTCAAATGTTCGTAACTACCCATGGGTCTTTTTGGAAGCCAGTTGGTGTTGGTACTGGGTTTAATAACTTCTGGTAGTCTGCTGTGTACCAATTTGTAACTGAGATTTGGACCTCTACTAAAAGTAACTCTTGGTTTATCACCAACTGCCTCTGCTACTGTGGGATCACTAAAAAGGATATCCCTAGGATAGGGAACATTATCCATAAAAATTGGAATATCCTCTAAAATCTCCACCCATTAATATTAGGCAAGAGATATGGAGATATGGCTTGTACAGTTTAAAAAGGGAAACTCGCTCAGCCTTTCAGGGGCATATATGTTGAAGAGATGTAAGTGCATCCCATGAAAACTGACATCTAACATGAGAGCCCTACCAGGCTCCATATCCACAACTTTGCGGATTGCCAAGTCTGTTGGTGTAAACAGAATGCCCAGACCATCACGTGTCTGGGCAAAAACACCAAAAGGACCTCCCCCATGGCCACCACCTTTTGATTTGTTTGATTTTGTATCCAGTTTTGATTCTGGTGTCCTATTGGAAGAAGATGTTATATGGAGAATCTTTAAGGATGGCGAAGACACGGGTTCTCCTTTTCCTATTGAGTATGCTATTTACCTTTAGAGCGGCCATTCCCAACTCAGAGGGAGGTTCTGACATGTTAGGCATTGTGTTTCAAATTACGAATAAAAGTTTCAGAGGGGTCAGGTTTCCTTTTCTTTTTCTTTGGCTGTGTTCTTTTTCCACGGCTGCATCGGTATCTATCAGGTGTTTCTTCTTCTGTTTCTGAAGATGCCATCCTCAGAGAAAAGGTGGAGGAAGCCAAGGATGAGGCTTCTGATTCATCCCCTCTATCCAATTCTCCCCTGGTGCTCTGTTCATTTAAGGCTTGAAACTTATTGTTCAGTGGTAATTCATCAGCAGTTTTCGGAAATTTCATTTGTGGGTCTGTACACTTCTAAACTGTTTCCCTCCTAGTTACTATGGTGAACAGTGGGGAAAGGAGGAGGAGCATGATTTCTGCTTCCATCTCTATCAGTTCTTCCACTGGAGAGTCTGGGATAGTCACAGGGTCTACTTGCTGGAAGGGTGGGAGTACAGCCTGTGGCTGTGTGGTGTCTGGGTTTGCTACTCCAGCTGTGTTGAGGTCAGTTTCCATAACATCTGATTCTATCTTCTCTCACGTTGAGGTTCTGTCATGCTCTTTCACTGTTTGTGTCTCTGAATCTGATTCCAGTTGCTCCATGGTTGTTCTGCTGTGTTGATGTTCTTCGGCCTCCCTTTTTCTTTATATTTCTGATTTTTGGGCCATATTCAGGAAATCACTCTGATCTGGCCTCTCTGATCTGTTGTGGGTAGCCCAAGGGCATTGTCTATATAAGTGTGTGACTTTGTCATACAGACTATAGCAGACCCCATTAGGGCAAACCTGGCTGGTATGATTGTACTCGTAACACAAATTACACTTGATTTTGTCCCAAGTGCTGCTGAGGTGTAGATGAGAACCACATTTGAAACAAGTCTTCGGTTGTCCTAGATAAAAACAAAACCCTTTATCACAAACCAAAGAAAAGCAGTTAGGTAAATGTGTTATCCCAGAGTCTGTTTGCTTAAGTTTGACATTGAATTGCCATCCCCCAGTCTAGATGCTTTCTCTGTCCAACATAAGGTATGAGGTACCCTGAGCCTCACATTTTTGTGAAAGCTAGTATTGAATATTGAACACTGAGGCCCTTTTGTTCCGGAATAGCTCTGTGATCATTTTAAAGCAGGCTTCTTGAGGGGGATAACAAGGAAAGGCATCCAAAGCTCTGAGTATTTTGTTTTCTGGTATTTGCACGGAATCTTTCCAGAGATTCCATAGTTTTCAAACTGACATCAAAAGTTGTATCTCTTTAGATGTTAATCAGAGCATAGATTTCAGAGGAAAAGAAACTCATTGATTCTTTCAGTAATTTGTGTGCCACAGGCACTGCCTGGCTGTGTTTCAAGGTCCTCTCTGTATTTTATTCCTACAGCATTCCTCCTTTTAGCAGTAGCTGGAGCACTGTTGAGCAGGTCAGACATCCTAAATGAGTTGTGGTTTTTCTAGGTTTGCCTGGTGTTATCATTTGTACCTCCTGTTGAGGTGCTGGTTGTTCATTATCTTCCCTTTCATTGGTAACACTAGGCTGTGTAGTTGTAGATTGGTGGTTAATTTGCTGAGGAGGAGATCTATGTTAAGAATGTGTGACATCCTGATTTCAGGTGTTGTTCTGTATCTGTCCTGCTCCCCCTCCTCATTTTGTGTTGGTTCACGTAGAGCAGTTTGTAGCTGGACTGTATTTTACCTCAGTAGCAGAGAGAGCGGGTTCAGTTAACATTACATTCACCATTTGTCCTTCTAGGGGATCGTTTGCATGTTGCCCGTCAGTGTGCTCTGTATGGTGATGAACTTGCTGCCCAGACCTGTCAGTGTGTTCTTTTTACCTGTTGCTGTACCCCTGTTTTGTCCCAGTATTATCATCTCTTACAGGGATATTTGCAAGCTCCTGCCCTTTGCTCACTATTGTGTCTGCAGTAGTAGAAGAGCCGTTTACTGTTCCGTAGTTCTGTGTGTTTCCAAAGATGCAGGAGTTCGCCTTGCAGTGTTTCCACTGAGCGGCAATCTAGTCAGGGCACATCAGTAGGGCTTCTGTGTTCTGGAGCCATTTTTTATTTTTTAGTTATTTATTTATTTAGAATTTTTGTAACTGGGAAAAGCACACTGAGCCAAGGCTCACTTCCAGGTGCGACCCGGGGGAGGGGTTACAGAACATCAGGGAACAAAGTAAGCAGACACAGAGTTGAACAAAATAATATGTGTAGTTTTGGAAGAGCATAAATAATGGTTGATTGGACAAAGAAGGATACAACAAAGGAAACAGTGTAGCGGCAAAAGAAGTAGTTACTTAGGTGAACAATGATCTTGCTTGCAGGGCAGGTTAAATGCAAAAACATTTGAACAAACAGATGATGGTCAGAGGGGGCAGGGAGTGGGCAAGAGGAGGGGACTGGGGTGGGTTACGGTAAGGTGGGGGAGGTGGAGAGGCAGGAGCAAGGGGAAGGGGGTATAAGTGCTGCTCAAAAGAGGAAAGAGAGAGAGTTGCGGAGTTGGAGGGGGGTGTTTCTAGAGGAGAGGGGAGCCTGTAGGTGAAGGCAGACTGACCAGCTGAAGTGTGGGGGTGGGGGAGGGAGAAGGAGAGAGGGTCCCTGGTGTGCAGAGCGCAGAAAGAGGGGGCAGCAGGAGGCAGCTTAGAGGAGAGAGAGATGATTGGGGAAGCAGACCAAACCAGAATTTGGCAATGAACATCAGGGAACGGATAGATTGCTTATTTTGCATAACTGTGGCATTGGTGTGGGCAGGATGGCATTTCCAATTGGTGTGGTCCTTTCTGAGCCTCAGGGTGAGGTATGGCCATGGCATCAGTCAATCGGGAGCGTCCTGGCAGATGGCATAGGGACAGAGTTGGGAGTTGAGGTTTTATTTTATTTATGGCTAGGATTCAATACCTTTGAACCAAAGGTTATTTTACAAAGGTTCTGCATTAAAAATAGTACAGGGAAGTGAAGTACAGAAAACAAATAATACACACAGGAGATAGCAGATAATGTATACATTAGATAAGGGTAATAGGATCAATGGAGCATCACATGTCTGTAGTTATATTCACTGTACAATTGTTTACAGTTCATATCGACTAAGGTAGAGCAGTGTTGCAGGAAGGAAAACAATTAAGGTGAAGGCACGTATTATATATAACAACCATTTAAGAAAACAGTAGGGAAGGAACGCAGTAGATCAAGGGGGAGGACATAAGGAGTGCAGATAGGGAAACATAGAAACATAGAATTTGACAGCAGATAAGGACCGCTTGGCCCATCTAGTCTGCCCATTTTCCTACCTAACAGATAAGCTGCAGATCATAGTTAACCAACAACTTACTTCCTCCTACTCCCCACTAGGACTGCCTTATGTCTGTCCCATGCATTCTTGGATTCCCCCACTGTTCTTGACTCCACGACCTCCTCAGGAAGGCTGTTCCATGCATCCACACAACCATCTCCGTGAAAAATACTTCCTCACATTACCTCTGAGCCATCCCCTCTATCTTCAAATTGTGCCCCTTGTTCTTGCACATCTCTTTTCTGAAAGATGCTACCCTCTTGGACTTTGTTGATTCCTTGCGGTGCTTGAAAGTTTCTATCATGTCCCTCTTGCCTTCTTTCCTCAAGGGTATACATATTAAGCTCCTTTAGTCTTTCTTCTGATGTCTTCTGGTGCAGACCCTGCACCATTTAGTGCCCTCCTCTGGACAGCCTCCACTCTGTCTATGTCTTTAGAGATGGGTTTCCAGAACTGTACACAGTACTCCAGATGGGATCTCACCAACTGTCTGTACAGAGGGATAACAACTTCCTGTTTTCTACTATTGATGCCTCTCCCTATGCATCCCAGTATCCCCCCAGCCTTCCTTACTGCCTTCTAACATTGCTTGCCAACCTTTAGGTCATCTGATATAATTACCCCAGGTCCCTTTCCAATTTTAACGTTGTCAGTATCTCACCCCCCATTGTGTACTCTTCCCCTGGGTTTTTGTTTCCCAGGTGCATTACCTTGCATTTCTTTGCATTGAATCTGAGCTGCCATGCATTTGACCATTCCTCCAACCTTGCTAAGTCCCTTCTCATCCTTTCCACTCCATTTTGTGTATCAACCTTGTTGCAAATCTTTGTGTCGTCTGCAAAGAGTCATACTTTTCCTTCCAGTTCCTCTGCAATGTCACTTATAAAGACATTAAAAAGGACCAGTCCCAGTACTGAAAGCTGCGGTACCCCGCTAGTAAGCCTCCTTTCTTCACTGTGGACTCCGTTTACTACTACCCTTTGCATCCTGTTGTCTAGCCAATTTTTTATCCAGGCTACCACCTTGGGACCCACTCCATGGCTGGTGAACTTCTGTATTAATCTTGTGTGTGGGACTGTATCAAATGCCTTGCTAAAATCTAGGTAGGCCATGTCCACAGCCCCTCCCTGGTCTACTACTTTGGTCACAGTCAAAAAAATCTATTAGATTCATCTGACATGACCTTCCCATCGTGAATCCATGCTGTCTTGGGTCCTGTGCCCCACTGACCTCTAGGTACTCAACAGTTCTTTCCTTCAGAAGTGATTCCATCATGTTCCCTACCACTGAGGTCAAACTAACTGGTCTGTAGTTTCCTGCCTCTGTCCTGCTCCCACTTTTGTGAAGGGGAATCACATCTGCCCTCCTCCAGTCCTCAGGTACCACCCCATCCTCCCATGATTTGTTAAAGACAGTAGTCAGCGGTGTCACTAGTTCTACCCTTAGTTCTTTTAGAATTCTTGGGTGCATCCCATCAGGCCCCATTGCTTTGTCCACCGCCAATTTTATTAGTTCTTTCAGAACCCTTTGTTCTGTAAATGGACTGGTATCGACCCCCGTCTTCAGAGTGTTTCTCTTGTTTGGTTTAGGTACCTCCCTCTCCTCTTCCTTTGTGAATGCTGAGCAGAAATATTCCGAAATATTCAGAAATATTGGTGACATCCAGCAGACCAGACCTGGGTTTGAATCCCACAGCTTCCACTTACATACTGTGTGACCCTGAGCAAGTCACTTAACCTCCTTGTGCTCCCAGGTCGCTCCTGTAAAAAAGCTTTCAGCTTAGTGTGCTATACCTGGTTAAACAACTAAATAAAAAAAAAAAAATATTCATTCAGTATCCCTGCTTTTTCACTGTCACCCTCTGCCCACGTTCCCTCCACTTTATTAAGCCTCAGTATCCCTCCTTTGGTCTTTCTTCACTCCCTAATGTACCTATAAAAGGTCTTATCCCCCTTCTTAACAGAGTTGGCTATCCTTTCCTCAGTTTGGGACTTTGCTATTCTGACTGCCTTCCCTGCCTCTACTGCTTTAACTGATAAAGTTCTCTGTCCTGCTCCTTCTGTGTTTCCTTATATTTCCTGAATGCTGTCCTTTTCTCCTTAACCTTCCCTGCCACCTCTTTTGAGAACCATAGCATTTTTTTTTCCTTCGTTTTGTTTTGTTGATTTGCTTTACACAAGGGCTTGTGGCTTTTTGATGGCTGTTTTGATTACTCCCCATTGTTCCTCCACCCCTCCTTCTTGCCTGTTTGCTAGTGCTTTTCTGAGGCACTCTCTCATTTTCCCAAAGTCAGCCTTCCTAAAGTCCAATACTCTTGCTTTTGTATGGCTTGATTGCATGGCTGTGTTTATCGTGAACCACACTGTTTGGTGGTCGCTTGTTCCCAGATGGCTACCCACTTCTAAATCTGAGATTCTTTCTCTGTCCCCATTTGAGAGTACCAGGTCTAAGATTGCTCCCTCCCTAGGGAGCCTAGGAAGCGGTCAAATGTTGACATCAACAGGGGATTGGGAGGTTAGGAGGAGGTAGGGGGAACGAAAGAAAAGCAGAGTTATAAGAGGGGGTGAGGCAGTCAGGGGGATGATTTGTCCTAATGGGTATAGCTGTAAGTGATGCTGAAGGATTAAAGGAAGGGGCTTGGGATCCTAGGACAGTGGAGGGGAGGATGAGAAAATGGCATTAAGAGAGAGGGTGAGGCAGTCAGAAGAATGACTTTGTCCTGATAGGTGTTGGTATTGAGGGGTGGAGGGAGGGGGTGGAGGTGATATGAAGAGGAAAAAAAAAAGGAGGGAAGGGCTAGGGAGACAGAGGCCCAGGCCTGAGATAGGTGAGACAGGCTTTCGCTAGGACATATGAGAAAGTACAGGGCAGGGACCATAGGATTAAGGGCAGTCACATCTATTTAGTAAACGGAGATGCTGGTGTAATGCATTTTTAAAGGGGCCAAGGGTAGGGTAGTTGTTGATCTCTGTGGGGAGGTTGTTGAGCCAGGAAGGGGCTCAGAACCTAAAGGATCACTGCCCCTGGGAAGTACGGCAGAAGGGGACCAGGAATGTTGATGCAGTAGTGCTGTGTGTGTGGCAGAGGTTAGATACAGGCCACAGAAGGGGCAGGGTGCATGACGGGGTAAGGCCAAGGCTAATTTTCTTAGCAAATAGACATATCTGGTATGTGATTCTGCCCCTAACATTTAACCATTGCGTTTGTGCATAGAGGTCACAGGTGTGAGTATTGCTGTGGGTGCCAGAGACAAGCCTACATGCCTTGTTGAGAGCCACAGAGATTCTTTTCAATGAGGTATCAGTAGCAGCTACATAGATGATCAGTCCATAATCTATGATAGAAACGATAGAGCCGGAAACAGCAAGCCTGAGGGCTTCAGGGGTGAGACAGTGGCAGTGTCTATAAAGGGTGACAATCTGCGAGTTGATAGTTTTAGAAATAGTGTTAACATGGGTGGAGTAGGACAGGGAGCAATCCAGGGTTATACTGTACCTAGATACGTGAACTCCGTAACTTGATCGAGGGGGAGGTTTTGGTTGTTAAGGATAGTTACATTGGCAGATTTGTGTTGGTTATGGGGGCTGGCGAAAAGCATTGCTTTTGTTTTTTTTATAATTCATTAGTAATTTGTGTTTGCTAAACCAATGCTCAACTGCAGTAAAACTGATTTGGAGCTCTTTTGGTGAGCAGGGTGGGGTCAGAAAGTGTGGAGAAAAGGATAGCATTGTCCGCATACAGAATGATATTGTTTGGGCAGACTTTAGGGAGTGAGTTGAGGAAGAGGCTGAACAATAGGGGTCCAAGGATGGAGCCTTAGGGGACCTGGTGCTAACAGGGCAGCAGCCAGATAGGGTATTGTTCAGTTTGGCTTGCTGCATCCTAGCATCAAGGTAACTGGAGAACCAGTTATTGGCCTCCTTGGAGAGGCTGATGTTCTGAAGTGAGTCGAGAAGGAGTTAGTGGTTCAAGGTATCAAAGGCCTTGGTGAGGTCAATGTATCTTGACCCCACCAGGTGACCTCAGTCTAGTGCGCAATGCAGGATGTCAGAGTATTCGAGTAAGGCGATAGTAGTGCCGTGCCCCTTCCTGAATCCGTGCTGCTCCCTGCATTGGATGTTGTATTTGTCAAGATGTTCTGTAAGTTGGTCTGTGACAATACGCTTGAGTACCTTGGGGGGGGGAGGTTAAGATCAGATGATAGTTAGAGGCACGACAAGGGCTGATTTCCAGATCCGTGGCAACTGCGCATGAGAGAGGGAGAGGTTGATAAGGGTGGTAAGGGGCTTGAGGACAGAGTCAAGTGTCAGGTATAGGAGTTTAAGGTCTAGGGTGTCACTACTGAACCTAGATCTTCCCTGGACCCTTTGCAGATACTTCTTTGCATCCTTCATGGTGACTCTCTTGAAGTAGAATGGGGGGGCCATGGGGGGGCCAAGGGTACTGGTGGGGCTATCAATCTTTGAGGCAGTATAACGCAGTGGGTTAAGGCTCTGAGCTACAGATCTGGAGACCTGGATTTGAATCCCACAGCCACCTAGGTGCATACTGTGCGATCCTGAGCAAGTCACTTAACTTCCTTGTGCTCCCAGGTCACATCTGGAAACAAGCTTTGGCTTAGTGTGCTACTCCTGGTTAAACAATGTTCCCTTCCCTTTCCCTTTAAATGGAGATCAGGGGGGAGAATTCTATTGAGGTTGGTGAAAGCCTCATTGAGTAAGTCTGCAATTTATGCAGGGTCCTGCGTGAGAGTTCCATTTATATTGAGCAAGTTAGGGGGTGCTTTACAGGGTTTACCCGTAAGGTCTTTGATACTTTCCTAAAAGCGTTTAACATTGCCCCATGTGTTTGTGGGTTCCTGCTTAAAGTATTCCCTTTTGGCATGATGGATTTCCTGTGTAGAGGCATTGCAGGCTGCTTTGTATCGTAACATATCATGAGGTCTGCCAGAGTTATGAGCAAGGTGCCAGAGATTGTCCCAGTCGCGTATCAATTTGATTAAGCCAGGGGTGATCCAGGGATTTGTAGCCCCTTTAATCTTTCGTTTATGGAGTGGGGAGAAGAGGTCACAGGCTTTTTTAAATTGGTGGATGAAGTAAGTGAGGGCAGTATCAGTACTAGGGGCTGAATCTTTGAGGGACCAGTCTATAAGCTCCAGGTAATGCTGAAGGTGCTGGAGTTGCCCTTTCTTCAGCACGCGCTGGGTGAAAACCTTAGCAGGAGCCTTGGGGGCTTTGTTAGTCCAGTGGCAGATGACAGAGGAGTGGTCACTTAAAGAATCAGGTAATACCTCAGTGTGGGTTATCCTGTCTGGCTGGGAGGTAATGATGAGGTCTAGGAGTGAGTTGTTTCCAGTTCTGAAGTTGGTCCTAGTGGGGGTGGTGGCAAGTTGAATGAGGTTAACAGCTGCAATGGCGTCCTTGAAGGGGTCAGCTTCCAGGGCCAACCAATTTGTGTTAAAATTACTTAGCGCTACTACTTCAGTGTTGGCCGGCAGGTCAGTAAGATAGCGAAGGACCACTTCAAAACCTGTGGCTTGTTAGTGCGGAGGGATGTACATGGACAGTATAGTAATGGATTTTCCATTGTGGCCAAGAATGACCTTGACAGCTAGAATGTGTGCCTTGTTTGGGTGTGTCAGGGTGGGGGAGGAGGGGCTTGCCCACAATACAAGTCCTTTAGGTACAGTGCACAACCCCCACTTTTTTTTCCAGTCCTGTTGTGCCTAAAAAGTATATAGCCTGTCAGAGAGACGGCAGTGTCAGAGACCTTAGGGGACAACCAGGTTTAATTTATGGCTAGCACGTCTGGGTTGTGCTGTGTGACCCAAACTCGAAGGTCATCTAGCTTTGGTAAGAGGCTCCGGATGTTCATGGAGGCAAGTTTGAGAGAGCAGTTACTCCTATTGGGACGAGGAGTAAGATGGGGGGCAGGGTTGGGGTGAAAGTTACCTGACAGGAGGAGGAGGAGGAGAAGTAGGGAAAGTCTGAGCAGATAGTGATTGCGTAACCAGCATGAAACATGCTGCTTGCGTCAGTGAGGCAATTTTTGCAAAGTTATTAGAGGGGGAGCTGTTAGAAGGTGAATATAGAGGTAGAGTAATGCAGTAAGATAGTCCACTTCAGGGCTAGACACACCTGTGGTGGTAGGGAGAGTCCTGGGAGTAGTACAAAGGGTCACAGTACCTGACATAATTTCTGGTAAACCTGTGACTAGGTCATGGATGGGGGGAGTGACACTGAGAGAGGTTGGAGGAATGAGAAAGAGAAGAAAGGTAAACACAGCCAGGCAGTGAGGAGGCCACATGGCTAACTGGGTATTGAAGAACTAAGGGCTGTAGGGGAAGGGGAGGGAGTGGAAATGTGGTGTTATCTAGAGAGAGGGAGGGAGCTTAGGGATAGTAAGGTTAGCCTTCGCTTGGGGAACGGACATACATGGTTTAAGTTGGAATAAGGTATAAGAGATAACAAGGCTGCTAGAATAGCACAGAGATTAGTGGTGCCTCCTCTGGAGGAGAAGGTTGGGGGTTCGATTCCAACTATGGGAGGAAACAGAAGTACTGGTGATGAGTAGTTTCAGGGGTGTAGTGCTAGGGCTAAGGGTAGGGAGCAGGCCACAGGGGATACAGGGAGCAGTGTAGTGCTTGGTAACAGTAGGTGTCCCACTAGCACCTCCTAGTGGCAGGAGAGTATAACCTGCTAATGGAAAAGCTGGGACTTAGGAAAGCACCTAGCAGCAGTCACGTGATCAGGTCATGTGACAGGGCTGCCAATAAAGCTAGGGACAGCCCAGAGTGGGTTGGGCATACTATTTTTCGGAGCCTTGTGTGTGGATCCCGACACTGAATTTGGTACTCCGGCATTCTGTAGGAGCAGGAATGGAGGAGGGCTTGAATTGGAGCCTTGTGTGTGACTCCCGATGCTGGATTCAGTGCTACAGCATTCTGTAGGAGTAGGAATGGATCATAATCAGGAAGCAATGCAGTTCTGTTGTCATGGGAGTGTTTCCAACCAGCATTAAGGAGTGCCTGTTCCACCAACCATTCTCCTTCAGGATCAGATTGAGGCATCATGGGGCTAGTATCAAGCAAAGTCTTTGCACAGGTGGGCTGTGTAGTGCCTGGTGTACTTATCCGATGGGGGGGGTCTTTCTCTGTGAGAGAGCTGGTACTGCATCTGGGGTGTGTATTATCCCACTGGAGGTAGCTGAGGCATCAGGTGTGGCAGGTACCTGGGGCATCTTGTTCTACCTGAGATACTGATGGCAGAATATCTGCCAGTGGTTCATCATACATGTGCTGTTGCTACAAATGCAGCTGATTTTTTGCAAGTAAATATTTTGTCTCTTTCTCTTTCAAGAATGATATGAGCATGTGACTTGTCTTCAGGTGTTTTGGCAGAAAGCTGTGCTTCTTCTTCTGACAGTTTTCTTATTACTTCAGTCTGCTTGGCCTCAGCAACAACAGATTCAGGATTCTGTCCAGGTACCTCCAGGTTATCCAGAGCTGGGAGTGAGGCCTGCTCTCTAGCTCCAATAGCAACTCCACCACCATCACGTCCACCACCAGGTTCTACCATCTTGGAAAAGATGGTCAGAAGTCCCCCAGTGGATAAGTAGGACAGTTTCCCTGG
This sequence comes from Neoceratodus forsteri, assembly GCA_016271365.2. Taxonomy (NCBI): domain Eukaryota; kingdom Metazoa; phylum Chordata; order Ceratodontiformes; family Ceratodontidae; genus Neoceratodus; species Neoceratodus forsteri. The sequence goes on from CM028131.1 coordinate 1,660,124,556, forward strand.
TACCCGGCCAGCATGCCCATTTTTTTATAAAACTGGTTCATGCAATTTTCCAAGGCTGATTTTGAGTGTTGATGTGCAAAACTGCAGCCACTGCACATTTACTATCACTTCACTGACAGTCACTCATTGCTTGGAATTCACTATAAGCTACAATGTGTGAACAAGTGCTATATAAATGCTAATTCTACAAACTGGGATTCAGGTCACTATCCACACAAGCAGTTGCTAGGTGTAGCTCAGTTCATCAGATGTCTTCAAGCTTGGCTTCTCCCACTGCCTGCAGTGTATCATTCACTGGCTCTGCCCAGTCTGACATCATATTTTTTCTTTCTGTTAGAAGGGACATGTCTCCTCCTTCACAGCTCCTGCAGCAACAAGGGATTCCATTTTTCAAGCACTGATTTCATGGTGATTAAACTTTATTTCTTTGATCTTTTCAATCTATTTAGTGTGCCTCGTCATCAGGTTACTGCTCCATTGACTGTTCAGAAACTGGATTGTAAAAAGCTGGGATTGAAAAGGTGTGTTACTTGCCAAACTAAAATGTTGGTCACTGCTGGCCATGGCACATGCCTGTACTGCCTATTGGCTGACCACAACAATGGGCAGAGCGTCCATTGTTGGGCCATGCACTGGGGTCACTTGACAACTGATTGATGGAACTTCTCCTCGGTAGGCCTTCAAAATGGAAACTGGTCTTGGCAGCTACAGAGTCAGCTGCCAGATGGTGGCCTTTCAAGAAGAGGCTGCAGCTGCAACAGAGCCTTTAACAGCTCTGTACTTGATCTCAATGTGGCAAGCCTTGGGCACACCTTTTTAGGATTGCACAGAGTTCTGGAATATGTACCTGGCTCTTCAAATGTTCAATGAGAGCCCCCCCACACACACTTTTATCAATCTAAGCATTAAAAGTGTAACCACTGTCGATCCTGTGAGAGGGAGCATTCCTGCTCCTCACGACTGTTCAATTTGCCTGACTGGTCAACTCTGGTCAAGCTTCCATGGCTCAGGGATCTATTGATGCTTCCACAGTGCCCTGATGGAGCAGATCATATCAACTCTGGTTGATGAGCCAGTCAAGTTTTCTTGATACAGTTGACCAGGAATCAGAGATGGCCAAGTGTCATGGCATGGGTTTTCAGGAACTACATGGACAGGCAAACATTTAGAAAAATGTGGTAGGTGCGTAGTTATTTGAAGAACAAGCAAAATAAAATAACAGATTAAAATTTTGAGAATCACAGCAATCTTAATAACACTCTGGCACACTGGAACCTTTCTGGGATACTGGATGGCAAGTCTGAAATCTTTGAAGATGTCTGAGAGCCACATTTTCATTCTTCAGTGACTTTAGAAAGTAATCTTTCCTCTGTAGTGACCAGATGACACCAACTGTCTTAAGTTCAACACATTAATCTTCAAAGAAAGTATCAGAATTTACACAACAGTGATAGGAGATGGGATAACAAACAGATAACGCATTTAATAGAATCAGTGTTATTCAATATCAAAACTGTGCCTTATTACTATAAATACAGTATACAAGAAATAGGCAAACACCTAAGAAACATTTGCTAACTTAAGTAGAAGTGTGATACGTGCTGTCTGAATCTCAGTTACCACAAAAATTCTAGAATGTACCAGTAACTCTGCTGTAGTGTTTTTCTTTTGCCAAAGGATGGTACTACACATCTAGTTACTGCTTCACTGTTCTGCATATACCACATCACATCCTGTATGTTCTGGGCAACAGAGGGACTAGGACAAGAAAGATGCACAAGACCAGGGGTGAAACAACAGACATAGGACAGAAAAAGGATTTTCTTTTGGGGGGGGGCTCAACCTCTCTCTCCTTTCTGTGTTTCTAATTTTTTGAACAGAAATAGAAGTCAGGCCTATCACAACAAGCCTTTGTTGATCTCCAAGACCCCAGTTTGCCCAGGCCCTCATCAGCCAGGGGAAGGGGCTCTGCTGGTGACCCTGGCCGATCTGACCCTGGTGGATTCTCCACTGGTGGTTCTTCTGAAGGTGCCTACTCTGGGTACTCCCATGGTGATTACGCTTCCTTGGCAGGTGGTATATACAATCCAGTGGATAGAACCTGGTTGAAATTGGGAAGCTGACAACTGAAGTCAAGATCGAGGTCCTGGCCAAAGTTGCATTCTTTATCTTGATCCCGCTCCAGTTGACTCGGCAGCCAACACCCATTGGCCTCATCCTCTTCATTGGAAGACAGTTGATGGCATTAGCTTCCTCTAGTTGCAGTGTGGGTTAGGCCTCTGCTTCCTGCCACACTGGTCCCCCTCTAGGGTACCAATGCTCATGTACCCCCACTGGGCCTCCCACTGCCTGCGGTTGCTCCTGTTCAACCAAGTTTTCTGGAGCTTCAACACCTGCAGCCATGGCCAGGAGTCTTGGCCGTAGTTTGGGTTGCTGAGGATCAGTTGTGGTCATCCGAGATAGCAGGATGGTGTACAGCTCTGAGAAGCAGCCTCAGACCTTGTTTGGGGACCAAGACACTAATTTGGAGGGAGAGTGTTCCATGGCATCTTCTGCCCATGGTTGAAGGGATATCAACTTGTTGGATGGTTGGTCTTTGACTGGCGAGTCAATCTCAATTGCCAACCTCCTGCAGCTTATACTTACTACATTGGGTGTTCCTTTGGAGGTGGTCCAGTACCATGAGACCTACCCCCTGACATCCTAGAGTGGAATGATTTCCCAGGGATGGCTTTTCCCATGGCAGAGGCTGTCCTGGGCCCTGTGCTTGGTATTAGGTAGTGCCTTACATCCTGCACTGCACCCCTTCCCCTCACAGCATGGACCACAGATACATGGTTCCTGTGGGTTGGTTTCCTTGGTTTTCAGAGACTCTTTGGTTGAGGGGCTTCTCTCAGACTCAGCCTTCAGGAAATTGAATGTCTAATGGATGCAGGTAAGCCACTGGATAAGAGGTCAAAGAAGCAGGAATTCCTGGCCTGTAAGGTCTACGCTGCAGCTACCTTGGGCCTACAGAAGATCAGCTATGTGGTCATGCAATAATTACAATAAACAAGTAAGTACAAACATTAAGTACAAAAAAGAGTTGCTCTAAAGGGAAAGTTGCTCGCAAGTCCACATAAGAACCACAGGACCTGCAGGACTCAGCATTCACCATCCACCACAGTTTTATTGTGAATCAGCAGACATAGATATTTATTTTTTATTTATTGAAATTTTGGATAATACCTTTGAGAGCAAGCTCATTTCATGGGTTCCACGTCAGATGAACAAAACGTATTGGAAAAGTATGAGACGGAGAACAAACAAAATAAGGATTTATATAAGACATTACAACAGTATATAACTAGAGAAGTTCCAATACATGTGGCATTGTACAATGTATGCCAAGGTGCATATTTGATTAAAACCTGGAATTCAAAGGGTCATATTAGAGGGGGTTGGGTCTTATGAAACGACCCTTTACAGGAAAATGAGAACAGACTCAGCCTAATATCTAATAATCAACAAGGTAAGGAATGGCATCAACCCAGGGGCCTCGTCAGAGGTGAAGGTATGGAACAAAGCATTTTAAAGTGAGCAAAGGGGGCTCAGGAGGTATAACGGGGGGGGGGGGGAGCCATAGAGGGGTGAGGGGAAAGAGTGAAAGAGATCAAGAGAAAATGTGAAAGGAGAATGATTAGCAACTTCGAACAGTTAGTTACAGATATTGAAGAGGTGTACCCCAGGGAGCCTCCCCTTTAATATCTGTGTGTGTTGATTCACAATAAAATTGTATCTTTACAAGAGACTGGTGTGTATAGCAGTCTATGTGGTGGACGGTGAGTGCTGAGTCCTGCAGGTCCTGTAAGTACAAACATTACATGGTTTACAAGGCATCACTTCTAAACAGTACAGGTGAGTGCAAACAGTACAAATTTAACAGTGACTGTACACAGTGCATAAGGAACATAAAGTCAACATGTTGAGTAAAAAGAAGAGGGAGAGAAAAGGAGAGGAATAAGGGTACAATGGGGGTTGTAACCATAGGGGGAATTGGGGAGTGGAAAGCATACGTTAGTAAAAAGAGCATCACCTTCTGATCACTTGAGGGCTGTTCAGTGGCCTATGTGAGATGAGTTCTGGTGGTCTCAGTCCAGTTCCCAGTGGGCAGATGTCCACATCACAAAACCAGCAATACAGTTTGGCACTAATAGGCTCCCTTGCTGTCAGTCTGACATGAGAGGCCAAGGACTGAATGGGCGTGGAGTGTGAACTATGCTCTCACCTACATTGTGGTTCCTCCATGGCAGGGTTGAGGCATATTAGGGGTGAAGTGTGGGAAGCTTGCATTGTGATCACCCATGCTGTACCTCTCATGTGGATAAGCTTAGGACTTCAGGTTCCAGTGCCATCAATCCAGCACCTTTCATGAGCACTAAAAAAAAAAAATTTACACACCAAAAAAAAAATTAAATAAAAATTAGAAGTCCAATGTCGCCCTAGAGTTGATGTCATCACCACAGCAGGCTAAGCAGCCCCAAAATCGAAGAGATCCTTTCATGTCCAAGGCTATCAGCCCCAGCAGCAGAGGCAGTAATTTCAGAACTACCATCTGAGGGCAGCAGTCAGGGACAGAAAAGGTGGTGGTGGGGGTAGCAGTGTCATGCCCAGAAGCCAGTCTTTTTTTTATTTACTATGTGTTTTCCTGCCACCGGCCACCCGGTACCTCAGCCCAGTCATGGACCCTTCATCTTCCACTCTGATATTGGCCGTGACTCCCTGATACTCCCTGACTTACCTCACTGGGCGGGGCTGTGGCACCAGCCCATAGTACTGCATCCGACAGTATAGGTCAGGGAGCCAGCCTGAGAGCTAATTGAAGCCGAGGACAGGCTTCATCAAGGGCAGCTGGCAGCATTTTTTCTAGGCTACCCCAGGGGTGGGGATGTGCAATGATATCCAGTGTCTGCCCTGCCCCTCTTGCAGGTTGGCATCGGTCACCTGTGGTTCCCCCAGCCTTCCCCAAGGGGCCATGAGGTGCCAGATAGTCTACCCCTCCCTCCCTCCCCAGAAAGGACAGCAGTCCATGGAATGCTCAGTCCTTCTCCCCCAACCAGCCCTCTGGCTCCCCGGGTCTGTTCCCAAACCTGGGTCGCTGGCGTCACAAGCAGAAATCCAACTGCTGCACCAGTGGGCCGGCCATCAGAAGCCAGTCTTCTGAAGCCCCCTCCAAGAGTAAAAAGTGATGGATTGCAGGGTACCATTGCCCCCCCCCAATACACACACACAGAATCCCTGATGCAGCTTCCGATTGAGGTCCGGCTCCTCCACTTTCTTCCACATTGGTCAGCTATCACTGTGGACAAGTGGTTAGTGGAAGTGATGGGCTCAGGTCTGTCCCACCATACAGATTACATGCAATATGGGATTCCATGGAGCCCATCGACATGCTGGATGCACTGAAGAACAATATCACTAGGCTTTTAGACCACACTGCTATAGCTCCTATGTTGGATGCCCCAGCCTCTGCAGCATGTGGTTCATTGTACATTTTAGTACCAAAACAGCAGGGTGCTGGTGCCTCATTCTGGACCTGCACTCTCTGAACAAGTTCTTCTTCAGGGGTATCATGTTGAAATAGTGACGGGAATACAGTGAAGACCATCACGGCGACATTTTTGGCAGTTTGCTGTGATGGTCCACTGTGTTCTATCACTGTTGCCTCTAGAGATATTGGTGCCATCCCTGAACCAACTCTGACTCAGAGTTGGTTAATTTAAGTGCAGGGGGTGCAGGGTGCACAAGTTCCCCCAGCAATGGCACAACACCAATTGGCGGTGTTGTGCCATCGATGTGCTGATGGTTGGCGAATTCCATGTCGCCACAGCATGATGGAACCTTCTGCAGGTGAAAGTTCCTTATTGTCACTCTGAACCAGATCATCCTGCCTCTGGAGGCCAAGGTGTGGTTTTGCTCCCTGCATGTTCAGGACACCTTCCTTCACATCACGATCCCTCCATGACACTAGTGGTAACACTGGTTCTGCATAAGCAGAGTGCTGTACCAGTTCAAGATCATGTCATTCAGCATGTATTTAGCACCCAGGGTCTTCATCATGTGCCTCTTAGTCATGGTGGCCTATTTCCTAGCCCAGGGTGCAAGGGTGTACCTTACCTGGACAACTAGCTCATTGTAGCCATCGCCAGGGAAGTGGTGGAGAAGTCCAGGGATCTGACCCTCCAGACCTTGTGAGACCTTGGCCTCCTAGTCAATCTGGCCAGTTCAAACTTGGTTCCCAAGCAGGTTATCTACTTCAATGGAGTGGAGTTATAATCCTTTCATGCCAGGGCTTGCTTACCTGTGGACCGGGTGGAGAATCTTACCTTCTTTGCTTGATCATTTCAGGTTGGGCAATTGCACTCAGCCTGGGAATGCCTATGGCTGTTGGAGTGCATGGTGGCTTCAATCAGCATGTTCTGTTGGGCCTTCTGGCATATGTGTTACCTCCAGAGGGAGCTGGAGCACCAGTGGTCTCAGCACCATAGTCATCTGAATCAGCTGGTTCAAGTGACACAGCTGATGCAGGATGTCATCGAGTGGTGTCTGGTGGCTGTGTCCCAGGAGGAAATTCCATTTGACCACCTAGAGATGACTCTCATCTTGACCACAGATGTACCTTTGGTGGGGGGGGAAGGCTTACCTGTCTGACCACAAAACCCTCAAGTTCTGGTCACCCAGCATGACCCACTAGCACATCATCCTGTTGGAGCTCTGAGCAGTGCACCTGGCACTGACAAAGTTTGTTATGCTGTTTTAGGGTCAGTTTGTGCATGTCAAGATTGAAAACATGACCACAATATTCTACCTGAACAAACAAGGCAGGATGCCCTCCTTTCCCCTGTGTTAGGAGGTGCACTGCACCTGGCCCCTGGTACGCAACCTGCAGGCAGATCTCTTGGCAGTGCACGTAGCAGGGAAGAACAACCATTTGGCACACTCTCTGCTGCATGGATAAGACATTTAATGAGTGGTCCTTGCACCAGGATGTGATGACAGATGAATTCATCCAGTGTTGCGCACCTCTGTTGGACCTGTTTGTCTCCTGGGAGAGCAGAAAGCTGAGACTCTTCTGTGCCTGCCCCTCTCATATGGGAGCACTGACGAGGGATGCCTTCTATTGGCCCTGGACCTCTGGCCTTGTGTATGCCTTTCCTCCCTTTCTCTTGTTCCACAAGGTGGTGCTTAAGGTGCACAGAGACAGTGCAAACTTGATCCTGATAGATTCTGACTGGCCCAGGCTGTTCTGGTGCCATGATCCCCCCATGTTTAGTAGCAGGTCTCTGTAGCGGCTTCCTTTCCACCCAGACTTGATGACGAGATGGGGGTGGGGGATGGTTCAGCACCCAGACCTTCAGTACCATTAGCTGACTTAAAAAGATGACATTTCAGACCCTTTTTAAAAGCCTCCACTGAGGGTGAATGCCTAAGATGACAAGGCAGTGAGTTCCAAATAAGTGGGTCTGACATGCCCTAGCACCCAAACATTTAAGATGCACCCTTGGGACAGCCAAAATAGATCCCTCGGTGGAGCAGAGAGAGTGGTTGGGTGCATACCAGACTAAGAGGTCTTATAGGTTTGCTGGCCCTAAACTGTGTAGATGGGGGCTGAGCCATTTCCCTTGCTCTGTACCCACTTGGGATGAACTGGTCCTCCAATGGTGGGGAGCAAAGCATGTCTACCCTACACCTGCCCCTACAAGGAGGTAGTCAAGGCCAGTCTTTGCTTGCCTGTTGTCCTCATTTGTTTTGGGAGGGAAGATGGAACATCTGCAAGGGGATGCCATTTCACTGGTTGGGGATAACAGCATTTTGACTCTGGTCCCATTATTGACAGGGGCAGAGCTGAGTCCCCCAGCTGTGCACAACATGCATGCTTGTATCCAGAATTCTGAATGTGTTATTAAAGAAAACTATCATAATACTAGGCTTCCCACCCCAAGAGCTTTGCCCCGTCCAATTGAGATTTGCAAAGCACTTTTTTTCAGGTGTTTTAACTACAGTATTTTGTTTTAAAAGTCTGGATTCATGTAAAATGGCCCACTGCGCAGTTCCATTTCAAGGCAAAGTGCGGTGCTGCTCCTTTCAGCTTTGATACAGGTGTATTGAGGCTCAGCGGTGCAACCACACTGTGCCTTGAAATGGAACTGCGCAGCATGCGCCATTTTGCGGAATCACGGACATTTTAAAAACAAAATACAGTAAGTTAAAACACCTGGAAAAAAAAAGGTGTTTTCTTTGTGAAACCCCTAATTGGGGAGGCTTTGAGAGATGGGGAGCCCAGTATTATGATAGCTTTCCTTTGCTAAACATGTAATTGTGGCTTCCAGCATTGCATGTAAATTATTGAGTGGGGGAGGGGCTGTGACGCCTGGCAATCCAGTGGTCATCACTGCAGCTGATATACTATAACTTTATTGGGAGAGAGAGAAAAATGCAAATGCAAATCGTTCACCAGTAATTGTTACAGTATATCTTTTAGAAGAAACAGCAAAATCAAATGAGTTAGTAACATGATGCAGAACACTGCGTCATTTACCTCCCTCATCCATAAAAGTACTTGTAGCAACTGCTCTTTTTAACCCAGCTCTGGGACATTAAACATTTCCATACAGGGTCTGAGTGCATGTGGCGAGTTCAATTGAGGACATGGAAATGCTTTCCTTTCCAGCATGTTACAGTGTGAATCATTCTGGAATAACATACAGCTTTCTATTTAGATGCCCTGCATTTTAACGTGCTCCAGCCTTAATGCTTTATTGTCTGCTTTTGCTGAACTTGAATTTCTGGAGCTGTTGCCAAAAAACAGTTAGGTCTTTTAAGGATACCGTGAAACTGTGCCAAATCCTGAGTCAGCCACGTCCTGTAAGCAAATAAAAATGTATCTCTGTGGAGTTCAGGCATTCCTTCCTTCCTCTTTAGTTCCAAGTGGGAACGAAGCAATTGTTCACCACATCCAAGGGGGAAAAAAAGCTATAATATTTACAGGCCCGTGATACAGTAGTGAAGTGATTTGAAAGTTTCTGTATATTTTGTTTTCTTCTATACACTGGTACAGTATTTGTTGGTTATTTGAATACTTTATTCATGCCAGGCTAACAATACACTAAGGACCCTATGTACAAAAATACATTTTCAAAACAGATCCGGTCCAATTAAACCAGCCATATGCGCTTCTCATGAGTAAAATAAAATAAAATAGTGGCATTTTCAAAGCTGTGGGATGCAACTTACATGTAAACCATGTACACATATGCAAGTGGTAGGATTGTCTGGGATGGGTAATCAGCATTATTTGAAGAAATACTGATTTTCAAAGGCATAATGACCTGTTCATCACTGGGTGGAGATTGTACGTACTTGTGCATGTCAGTATTATGCCCCTTCCCCAATATTAGGAAAATTATTTTTAAAATATTTTCATGCTTTGTAACAGCCCTTCTTTGGGCTGCAGATATGTAGTAAAAAGATGTTGACATATACACATCATTAGGACAAAAATCCTGTTTTCAAGATGGTCCTGTACAGTTATACTGATGACTTAAAAACATACTAAAAATACATATGAAGCGAACAGTTACAATGTTAAATTCGAGTCACACTATAAATTTATTCCTAAATTATTTTTTTATATATCATTTAAAATCAGACATTTTGACCTTTGGATATCATACAGTGCCTTCTCCCTGACAGTCAGGAGTCAGTATTTATCTGACCCCTTTATTTATTTATTTAGTTTTCGTTGACCGGGTAAGTGCACTAGACAAATCCTGCCTATTTTCAGGCACGACCTGGGGGAAGGGGATACAGATGAATGCCAACTGACCTTGAACCAGATTAAGCTGTCGGTGGTATTTTTTTTTAGTGAATGAGGGAAATTTGGCCAGGACACCAGGGAAATTCGGGAAATTCCCCTACTCTTTTCGATAAGTGCCATGGGATCTTTAACATCCACCTGAACTACCACCAATCCAGGCAGATGGGACCTCGGTTTAACGTCTCATCCGAAAGATGGCACCTCAAAAGTGCAGCACCCCTCTCATGCTGCACCACAGTGTCAGTACTGGAATATTAACCCAAGTGCCAGATGCGGGAACTGAACCCACAGCCCTCTGATCTCCCGGCCTCAGAGGCAAGTGTGCTACCTACTGAGCCACTGACACTGACATTGTGGGTATGTGGGCTTCACTTGGGGTAGAGTTTCAAGCATTTCAGATAGGAGGCCAAGTTCTTCTATACTTTTGGCTTGGCCCAGTTCTTCTATACTCAAGCTTTGCATTGCCTTTAAAAGTCAACAAAACCTTCTGCACAAATGAGAGGAGCAGAAGGGTGAGTAAATGTTCTAGATGTGAGCCTGTAGCTCAATGGTTGGAGCACCAGGATGGCATTCCAGGGGCCTGGGTTCAATACTCAGTGTGTCACATTATTTTTTTTCTGCAGTTCAGTAGCACGCTGAATGTATGCAACCTAAGGATCAGTGGTTCAAATCTGAACAATGACTTAACCATTTTGGTGGGGTTCAGTAATGCATGGGTTAAGCATAAAGAGATCACAGTGGAAAGGAAGGGGAAGGGAGAAAAAGCTGTAGATCGGGCACCTTCTGATGTAATAGTGTAGGTAGAGAGAAATGGGCAGACTGGATGGGCCAAGCGGTCCTTATCTGTCATCAAAGTCTATGTTTCTATGTAGATGGGGGCTCATATTTTAGATGGGTGCAGAAAACTGCAGTACGTTTTTTTCCTGCTGATCAGAGTATGATTGCGTAACTACCACTGTTTGCAACACTTTCCCATCTACAAGCGGTTGTGGGGGGAAATGTTCCAGCAAGCGGCCACATTAGCTCAGTTAGTACAGTAGATGTCTCTTATACATGTCACTTGTGGCAAAACATCTGAAACAAGAGTGGTACTTTGCTTTTAAATTTATGAAGTGTTGCAAGCAGCATTATCTCACTCCAGGGCTCTGCTGAATGGCTTTTTTGGGACACAGGACGTGAGAAAGATTCAGAAAGTCATAATTTCATGTGCCTAGAGTGGAATATTTCAACATACTTGCACAAAATAGAGACATACCTTTTGTTATGAATTTTTCTTGTGACAATATACATTTCCTTATTAGTAGGGCCACTAATAAACTACAACTGCAATTTTATTGCCGAATCTCCAATTTTGATTATTGTTTGCAAAAAACAAAACTACACTTTCTGCAATTTCCTGGAATTTCTTCAGTTTCTACCTAAAATTGTGCATGAAATACAAATGTGTCTTCAAAGAAAGAAACACACATTATTGTTGTACTGTTATTTCATTTTTGTTGACTGGAAAAGGAGGGTTAAGCCATACTGCCTATTTGCCTTGTCCTGGGGAGGGGGATACAGATGCTAACCAACTGAAATGGAACACGACTGAGCTGTTGGTGATTTTTTTAGTGAATGGGGGAATTTGTCCTGGTCAACAGGGAAATGTCCCTATGCTCCTCGAGAAGTGCCATGGAATCTTTAACATCCAACTGAACAAAAAGGCAGACAGGACCTCAGTTTAATGTCTCACCTGAAAGGTGGCATATCCTTACAGTACAGCATCCCCCTAGTAAAGTACTCAGGTGCCAGCATTTATGGCATTAGCCCAATCCCACTTCAGGACTAGAAACCATGACCTTCTGGCCCAGAGGCTAATGTGCTACAAATTGAGCCATGCTGACACTTTAAGACAATGTGGGTTGCTGACTTTCGTTTGACTAAAATTACACCATATGAGATAGGAAAATAAGCCCCATATTAAACAGTGTGACACTAACCAAGTTAGCACTGGCTGACAACGCAGAGGCCATATTCAGAGGCCCTCATTGGTCTGCGCTAGACCAGCAGCATGACAACACACAATATACCACTGCACTCATAGAAATGAAGGATCCCCCATTCATTACTGGGCACAGCAGTATAGTAATTGACTTCAGCAGTGCTAAAGAGCCCCCAATAGCAGCGCTGTTTAACACTGCTGAAACTCTGCCTTTATCCCTGTGTAATAGTGTGCCCCCTGACCACCCAACTGTCCAAGTAATAATAACAGCCCCCCTTGTCCTGGTGGTCTAGTGGTCCCTCCACCCCCGATCCCCTGACTGACCAAGTAATATTAACAGCCCCCATCCTGGTGGTTTAGTGGCCCCCCCACTCGATCCCCAGAATGACCAAAGTACAATTACAACCCCAAAAGTCATCTGCCCTCTCTCAACCTGCCCGCTTAGGGCTCTCCTTCCCACACAACTCTGCCCACTCACTGATGCCATTCTATGACAGTCAAGATGGAGTTTGGTACAGCCTTCAACTCACCACCTCGGCCGGACGCCATTTGACAGGCTTTCATGATCACACATACTATAGAATCTCAGTCATTTTGGCCACACTGGGCATGCTCAGAAATTTATTTTCACATGTGAGATGTCGTATATCTTTTGATAGTTCTTGTTGATTACTTTCTCTAATACTTGCCATGGAACAGACAGGCACAGTTCATATTTTGTACTTTTTTTCTTTTGTAATGTTTTTTAACCTTTTCTATCACAAAACCACCTAAACATGTGCTGTATAAACTGAATATGACATGGCCTGACTTATGGAATAATTTTTATCTTCATTTGAAGGTACTGGTCCATTGCTGTCTCACTCATGGCTTCACCACTCATGAGATATCAACAGACCAATTCCCCGTCATGAAGATAAAAATTGTATCTTAAGTCAGGCCATGTCATATCCGCTTTATACTGTATATAGGATATGCAGTGGCTGGACTCAAAATAATCCATTTATTTTCAAGTGTTAGGGGGCAGAACCATAACTCTTGAGTGGGGGGCCATGAGTTCTACTCCCCTCACAAGTGGTGATAAACAGGATTTTTGTGCCATAGCATTGCATGTTCAATTTACAGAACAATATTTGACCAGTTTAACTTTTAAATCTGATGTTTATTTGAAGGTGCAACTGTTTATCTTTGATTTTAACTGCTGACTTCAGTGCTGCACTAGGGAATTGTGATGGCATCAGCATTGTGAAATCTTTTCTATGATTGGTTCGGTATTAGAAACATAGAAACATAGAATTTATTCACAGAAAAGGACAGATTGGCCCTCTCGCTCTGCCCAGATGATCCCTGCCTTATCTGTTTCCACAGATCCTAACTGGTCTCCGGCATCCCTTCCTCCTCCCAGCCTATTTCTTAATATTCCTCTATGTCTATCCAACACATGCATGAAGACCCCTACTGATCTTGCTTCCACCACTTCCGCTGGCAGTCTGATCCAGGTGTGCACCACTTTTTCAGTAAAGTAGTACTTTTTCACATCCCTCTTAAACGCCCCCAGTCCAGCTTCATCCCATGCCCTCTGGCCCTGATGCTCTTTCTCATTTGAAAGAGACTCACTTCCTGTACCCTGTTCACACCCGTGAAGTGCTTGTAGGTCTCTATCATGTTCCCTCTTGGTCTTCTCTCTTCCAGAGTGTACATGTTGAGATCTCTCAGGCTGTCCTTGTAGGGCATTTGGTGCAAGCCCTGTACCATTTTTCTGCCGTCCTCTGAACTGCCTACACCCTGTCTATGTCCTTTCTGAGGTGCGGCCTCTAGGACAGGACACAGTACTCTAGGTGTGGTATTACTAGCAAGTGATACAGTGGCAACACTACTTTCCTCCTCCTGCAGAAGATACCCCTCCCTATGTCCCACTGTCCCACTAGCCCTACCCACTGCTTTGTCACACTACCTGCCATGTTGAGGTCATCAGATATGAAAACCCCAAGGCCTTTTCCTGCTTACTGACTGTCACTACTGTACCTCCCCCAATGCTATACTCATCTCTTGAGTTCCTATGCCCTAGGTGCATGTTTTTACATTTTTGGCATTAAACTCAAGCTGCCATACTCTTAACCACTCCTCAAGTTTACCAAGATCCCTACACATTCTCTCCACCCCTTCCTGAGTGTCCACCCTCATAGTCTGGTGTCATCTGCAAAAAAGCATACATTCCCTTCCAGTTCTCATACAGCTTCACTTATGAAGATATTGATGAGGCTCGGTCCCACTACTGAGCCCTGCAGCACCCCGCTGGTTACTCTTCTGTCAGTAGAGTGAGTGCCATTAACCACCACCTTGTGATACCTATCCATTAGCCAGTTCCTAACCCAGTTTACCACTTTGGACCTACCCTTTGGCAGCTCAATTTCTTTATCAGTCTCCTGTGTGGCATGGTGTCAAAGGCCTTGCTAAAGTCCAGATAGGCCACGTGTACTGCCCTCCCTGATCTATTTCCCAGCTCCATGTGATAAAGGCAAAGTTTTAACGCAAAACGTCACAATGGTGAATCCTAAACGGCGACTCCAAATATGATGCATATAATAAAATGGCAACCATCTGGAAAAGGCTCATTCTTTCTGATACACAGTGCACAATGAAGAAATATGCATTAATCCTGCATCTGTAGGTGGAAATTATATGCCAGTCCTCTAAGGCTGTCATACCTGTGACAGACTGCATATTCCTTCACCACAGCCACAAGCCACTCATTTAGGTCCCAATATCGCCGGCATGGTGCAGCAAAGAACACCCCTTCTGGCTCACCAGGTACATAGCCATGTTGCAAGATTACCGGTGCACCTGTGCTCTTTTTCTATAGGTGGGGAGCTCCACCTCCACACCCCCCATGGGTGCTGCACCCCCAAACTCCTTACTATCTGTAGGATTCTTACTCCAAGGTGCTTCTTGACACTTGGGTAGGTTAGCACCTCGGAGTCACCGTTAATGACATGTTACCATTTATTTGCGGTCACCATTATTGATTTGCTGTATTTGAATCGCCCATATTGAGTCACCCTATTAATGTGCTGCCCTTTTTCCATGATCACCTAGTTGAAGACGTCAATCAGATTTGTCTGGCTTGACACCCTCCCCCCTTCCCCGTGAATCCGTGTTGCCTTAGGTCTTGTAGACTGGATTCAAGACTCTCTACCAACCTTTCCTTTAACAGGATTTCTATCAATTTCCCTACCACTGATGTGAGACTGACCAGCCTATAGTTGTTGGCCTCCTCCTTGCTGGCACTCTTATGGAGAGGGACCACAGCTGCTCTCCTCCACTCCTGTGGAACCACACCTGTTTCCACTGAGCTGTTGAATAAGGCTGATAGTGGGGCAGCTGGCACCTCCATGAGCCTTTGTTTTCACCCTTTGGTGTATCCTGCATGATCCCATATCCTTGTCCATATTCAGAGTTGCAAGTCCCTTCAGAACTCTTTCCTCTGAAAATGGATTTGTGCCCACCTCTCCCCCTCTTTGTTCCTGCTGCTTCATGGTGGTCCTCTGTGAAGACTGAGAAGATGTACCTGTTCAGGATGCCTGCTTTTTCTTGATCTCGTCTGTGCAGTCTCTCCCTACTGCCAGCCTTATTCTCACAATCCCCCAATTGCTTTCATATTCTCACTTATGTTGCTGAAGAAAGTATTATCCCCATTAGCTACCCCTTTGACTGTCCCTTCCTCTGTGCCTTTGTTTCCATTAGTGCCTTTCCTGCTTCCCTGTTTTACTTGGTACACCTCCCTGTCTTCCTTCTTCTTTGTTTCCTTATACCTTCTGAATACCACCCATGCCCCCGCCCCCACCCCCATCTTGGCCACTTCCCTAGAGAACCAAAACAGTCTCTTTTTCCTTCTGCTTTTACTCGCTTCTTTCATGCAGAGGTTGATTTCCTTAATTATACCCTCCCTTATTTCCCCTCACTGTGCCTCTACCTGTCCCTGGCAATCACCCCCCTGCAAGGTAGTTTCTGAGGCAGTCTCACATTTAATTACAATCTACCCTCCTAAAATCCAGGACCCTCATCCTCATGTCATTTGTCTCTGTTCCTGTCTTAATGTTAAACCACACTGTACGATTATCACTGGTACATAGGGGACCGCCCACTGTGACATCTACAGTGTGTCCATTTGTAAATACCGGGTTCAACGCTGCAGTCTATTGTGATTATACTAACCTTTAAGCATAGAGATCCTATATACAAAAATTAGAGGGGCCATCACCTGGAGTAATAGGGGTTTTCATGCCCCCACACTTAAGTGGCCTATACCATGTCTATGGGGATAATTTGCCAAGGAGTGAGGATCATGTGATAACCTCTCTAGTTTTTATATATAGGATCTCTGTGCCTTTATGATATCCACTGTGGCAACAGTAACACGAACATATTTCCTAACTTAGCCTGCCAAACTGATCCCCTCACTCACGATCATTCGTATCCAGTCCCACCTGCTTTTGCTTTACTGATCAGTTGTAATTTAGTGAGTGGAGTGAGCTGGTGATCGTAGCAGGAGGGGGGTGACTGACTAGCTGGGATATTTGACACTAGTCCACCCCAACCCACAATCAAGGATTGGACTGGGGGAGGACCAGGAGGAGTATAACAGGGTAATTTTTAACAATGATGGTAGTCAGGCGGGGGGGGGGTCATAATGATGTTGTTGGCTCCTGGCATGGTGCCAGGAGCTGGCTTTCCCTTTTTCTTAGCTGTATGGCACTCCAGTAAAAGGATAGGTGAGTGGGAAAAGTTTTAAATTGGGAGTGAGGGTGGCCAGGAGACTAGCTCTTGCCACCTGGGAAGGTGGAAGACTTTTTTAATGTATTAATTCCTGAATACCCTTGACTGAATATGAACAGTGAGAACTATTCATTATTCAGAGGAATATTTGGGAAGCCTACAGTAGTATTCATGGTATTTGGGAATTAATATTTAGATATCTTGGATTCTTACTGGATTCAAGCCTGACTTTGTTGCCTCAAATGATTCAAGTAAGCCATACAATCAATAGTAAACTTGATATTTTATATAAGTTAAGCAAATATTTTTCATTATCAACTCTGTAAGCTTTTGCGAATGGTTCCTTATTGCAACACTTAGATTATAATGCAGGTCTTTATTGCAATTTAGGGGTTAAGGAAAGTAATATTTTGAAAGCAGCATATCATAATATTTGTCGATTTCTTTGGGCGTCATCTTCTCACTTGCACCATAGTTTATTGTACTCTAGTTTGGGGTGGTTGTCTCCGAGTAGTAAATTTGCTTTCTTTCTGGGAAGTCAGATTTTTAAAGCAATCAGTAGCTGCCATAACTATCCATTGTAGGATCTTGTTAAAGTCCATAGTACAGGACTGGGATTTAGATTCTTTACTAGTACTCTACTTATATTTTCATTATGTAAATCTACAAAAGGCTCTTATGCTTTTTTACTTCTGCAGTGGGCGTAGCCTGCAGACGTTCTGCATCCAAAAGGAACCTATGTTATGTTTTCCATCCGAACAACATGATGAAGTGTTAAAATAGTTTCTTCCATGGAGATCCCAATTACTATGCAGACTATATGAGGTATAGTAGTTGAAGAGCCCTATTTTTCTCGCACTTAATGTCCTGAGAGTTCTCCTCCTCGGACAGTATAACCCTTCCAACTCCACCCCACCACTCACTGTATTTTTCTTGGTGCTTGAAGTTTGAGAGGTCCCTAATGTATTCTCTGGGCAAGTCAGGCAACTCATCCTAAATTTAATTACTAAACTCTATGTGGAAGCCTCGGGGTCTGCAGCCTTGCAATTTAACAATGATTGTACGGGAGTTAATAATGTAGGAATCTCGCACAACTCTGATAAATTGTTATTAGTCAACTCCTTCTACATCAGGATAGGAGCCTTTTATACATTAGAAGTAAAGTGTCAGTATACTATAGATACAGTAGCAGACAAACTACTGAGTCATTAAGCGGCCAATATTTGTGACTGCACCATTTTTTCATATTAGACAATGCGGTAACTTTCTTTTACTCGAGTCCTTCATGACTTTCCAGGCTAATCTGAAGTCTCTTCAATAAAGCTTGAACACAGAGTCACTAATTATGAACAGCTTTTAAAAGTAACCAGGTTCCATTTGTTGTTTTGTCCCATAGAGGTTTTACACTTACTCTTTTGTTTCATTTTAAAACACAAATTATTCCAAACTTCCCAAGCATGCTCTTTCATCCAACCAGTATTAGAAACAAAAGTGCTGTAATCTGAGTAATGTTTCACATTCCTACGGTATGAACATTGCAAGTATTGGATGCATAGGCATTATTGCTCTGCATGGATTTATGCAACTATTCTCAGCATGCAGCTACTCTCAGCTACTGCAGTGCAAGACAGAACTTAACAGTTGCAGTGCTTTAGGCTTCACTGCATACTCATTCAAAGGAGAGAAGAAATACAGGTTTGGACACCACATAAAGTGAAATGTGAACCACTCACCAATGGCCAGGAAGACCTGTAAGAAGGGCATCATATTTACAACTGGTCGATATTTTAACGGAACTGCACCAGCAAATCTGTTTCTCTGGAATGGATGCAACAAGTGATGAGGAAGCTTTTTGTCTGCTATCCAGAAACCGCTAGGTGGCTAAACTTTACACTAGCTAAATGACTATACCACTTTTAGCTGCTGCACCCAATGTGGCAACTGAGATAAGGACTAACAGAGACCTACTTTTCCAGTTATACTTTTCGCAAATTGGGATGAGGATGAGCAATTTGGCTACTCACATTTATGAATAATTGTATGGCAAAATTGCTGGCAATGCAGCATCTAGAGGTACTGTAGGTGAAATCAGCAAATTCTAAATGTGCAGAATTTTGTGAATTTTCGTGAAATTTCACAAAATTTGTGGAATGTTTTAAAATTCTTTAATTGACCTTAACTTGGTCCATGTTAAAGCTAGATGTTTGAAGTGTGGTACTTATATTGTAATGGAACAGTCCCTAAATGCTTGCCTAGTTTCATGACATTTGGCTGAAGGGTGGAAAAGTTACATAGGCTCAAAGTATAGCAATTTAATATTCATGTGAACATTTCTGAAACTATTTCTGTGCTTATAACTTAGTCATCTTTGGAGCTAGATAATTGAAAACTTAGATGCATACCTTCTTGGAAGATTCATACAAACTGCAAAATAGAGATTATAAGGTTTAACTATGACCTGCCTCCTGACACGACTTCCATGCGCTTGCTTCTGAACCCAGGTGGTCAGCATGGCAGAATGACGTTCTGATACTGGACCATGGTGACTACCTTAAAGTCTAATATTAAGGGTCAATGAAATTAGCAACATTGGTGATATTATGGTTTCTGGCTTTAAACTTATATGGGCTTAAAATTCAGCAGTTTATTTAATTGGGGAATGTAATTTTAAAATTTCTAAAAGTTCCCTTCCAGGCAGACAATTATCACAGTCCACCACAGTGATGGAAATGGGTAGGGTTGTTTTTCATTTTTTTGGGACTCAATTCCAGGCATAAACTGAAAAGTCTGACTCCTTTCCAGGGTAAAATCAGAACAGACTTCTCCTGTTGAAAATATGCACCATACAGGCTGAAGGTATAAATAGTCTCCTCTACCTGACCCTCCTCCAAGAAATGATTTCCAGCCTCAAATAAATGCTTCATGTTAGTCAATGGTTGCAGGGTGCTGTTTTTTTTCTTAATTGGGAGGTACAAGAACTGGAACCTGAGTAGTGGGAGGGCATATTAGTCATATAAATGTTATATTAATGGAACAGTAAAGTGCCATTTTTAAATAAGCAGCTAAATGTCATTTAATTGCTGAGCCATTGTATGTGTTATTTTTCATAGGAAACAAGCGTTGAATTGCCACAGAATGAAATGGAAGCATATGCCATTTAAAAAGAGAAAACACCACTTTTAACTGATACACACACACACACACACACACACACACACACACACACACACTGTACCTGGTACAGTGATGGATTCCTGCATGTATGCAGGCTCTTTACTGTACAGCATTAAAGGGCATAATAAGGGTACCATAATATTTATGCTAGCCTTAGGCTCGATATATTGTCAGAAGTAGTAAGTCACAATTTCTTAAAATATGTATTGTAATAATAGAAGTGGACATGTTAATTACAAAGCCAGACCTGTGCGTATACACATGCACACACACACACGTATGCGACATACAGACACACAGACAGATGGACACAACAGAAATACACAGAGACAAACACAAATACAGTACTGCTGGTTACAAACACACAGGAAAAGTACAATATACAGTCATAATACCCAAAGACACACACACACACACACACACACACACACACACACACACACACACACACACACACATTTTATATCAAGCACAGACAAATGCAAACACAGAACCACATACACAGAGAAAAGTACACATAACACACACACCTAAGAAAATACTGATATCTGTTTTTTTTGCAAAAGTTTATTGCTCACTTATTTTGCATTTTATATCTATTTTTCAAAATCTAGCCTGTTATGAAAAACTGTTGCTCTTTAATGTGCAGACTAGCGGGGGAGCAAGACAGTCTGCAAGTGATATGTCCGCCAATGACACTGAGTTATTTTTCTTTCTTTTAAATGTTTACTATATGGGAAACAAATAGCTTTAGTCCCATGCAGTGGTATTTAGAAAAATGAACTTAGACTAAGGAAGCCTGGTAAACACTGCCAATGGAAACGTATAGTGGTAGGTACACATAAATCATAATGCACATTAGTAGCATGGGCCACGCACACTAATTCCTCATCAGGTCAAAGCCTGCAGACGTTTTGGCTCTGACCAGATCTTGTCTAATGCTGCTCCAGCTTTTTGGAATAATCTTCCTAGCAATTTATGTACTTCTATGTCACTAACAGTATTTAAATCTAGATGAAAAGATTATTTGTCTTGTTTGGACGAATATAATTGTAATATCTGATGTCATTGGAGAGAATTTAATTGTCTATGTTAATTGTTTTGATATTAACATATCTTATATGTTGTGATTCAATTGTATGTATTCAGGTCAGGCCTGAAAAAGGGTATTAATTTACCCAGTGCTCCTACCGGTTAACAAATAAATGAAATGAAAATGAAATGTTACTCACACACCTACTTTTCAATGTGCCCACACCAGATGGAGGGCTCAAAATCGGTGGCAAGTACAAGGCCACAATAAATCATGGGTGAATGTGGACCGATAACCTACTTTAAGACCACCGGATTTGTTTACAGTTTAGTGTAAGAAGTCTCACTAAGTATCTCAGCAGGTGATGTTGAAAAATAATGCCACGTTTAATGGTGACCTGCAAATTGTAGCTGCAGCCCACTCCTGTTCCCACATACCTTGCTATGCTGCTGTGGGAGTTAAAAGACCATTATAACTAAAATGTTATGAGCTATACTTATATTTTAAATTAATGCTGCACTATACTGCCAAACCCGGAAATGCTGTGTGGGCCCCAACTGAGTGCACGCAAAGCCTCGTGGGTATTCCAACCCATCTAGTGATGCAGATAACACCAGTGCTGTGAATTCAAAAGCAGTGGCGGAGCTTGTTATACTTATTTTATTTTTATGGGGTGTTGATGCTCAAAAATAATACAGCAATGTCCAGTCCAAGTGTTGCTGTATTATTTTAAACATCATCACCCCACATAGAAGCATTAAATAAGTATGATAATCTCCTGCCACTGCTGTTACATTCATAGCAGTGGTGTTATCTACATCACTAAATGGGTTAGAATACCCATGATGCTTTGTGTGAGCTCAATCAGGAGCCAGGTAGCACTTTCAGGTCCAGCAGTACAGTTTGGCATTGATTTAAAATATAAATGTACCTCGGAAAATTTTGGTTATAACTGCCTTTGACTCCTGCAGTGGCATGGCAAGGTATATGGGAACAAGAGAAGGCTACAGCTACAATTTGCTAGTCACCTTTACCCTCACTTATTCCTCTCCAAAGGACAATTAACCCCTTCATGAACAAGCCCTTAGACCCTCTTATGCCCCTCTCTGCCTCTATCATTACTTGCCCTTAGATCCCACAAAACAATGCTATCACTGGGACTCTAGTCCCAACTCCTATTGTATCCATTTCTACCCCTCCACACTCTCACCTCCCATACCTGCCCAAATGCCTACATACCTTCTCCTTCTGTTCTCCTCCCATCTGCTGATCTTCTACTCCCCTACCCACCTCTCCTACCCCTGCTGTTAACCTTTATCATAGCACTCATAATCTAAGTCATGTTACAAAGCCTGGTGATGATACCTCTGAGTGCAGCTTTGACACCTCTGTTAGCTGCTAATAATTAATAATATAACTGAAACAAATTAAAGTGTCTAAGCCTGGTAATTTGGCAGCTGTAGTTACCTCTTAGTCTTAGAATTTGCTATGTCTTGTATCCTGTGTCCTGTAGATTACTGCCTTGAGCTGCTGGCAACCAATGTTAGATACCTGCATCCTGTCTCTGTAATCTGTGTCAATGTTTAATGCTGTCTTGTCAGTTGACGTGGAACCTTTGTAAAAGAGTTCTTAGCTCAAAGGTATTTCTGATGACATACATAAATGAGTAACTAAAAACCTTACCATTAATATACATAATAGCTTTTATCTGTTTAAAATGTTGCCCTGTGTAGTACCCAGTGTTCCTATCATATAGCAATGAATTAGGGGCCAGTTGTTAGACAGACTGGTGTAATACAGTACTCTCAATTGATGATATTGTAAATACAGGTGGCACTACTGAGTTACAGCTGAACAATATGGAAGCAGTTTCCTGAAATTTGCAGGAAATGGTAATGAATTCACATTTTTGCAAGGTTTTGTAACTCAGAAGCAGAACTTATTCTGGGTGTATTCATTATCAATGGAGAAAGAAAAAACAGAAGGCCCACCCCAAGTTCCCACTACCACTAACTAAACTAACTAGAGATAACTTCTGTTGCTAAATTATTATAAGAGATTTACAGTATACTAAACTTAGCCACACTGATAAAACCAATGAGACAGCTGTTACAGGAGCTTCATACATGGGTATGGTGAAAACACTTGTAGGTAGCTTCTGACTCTTCAAAAAAATCAATTACCCCTGTATTAATTAATTTGATGTTGCTAGAGATGGGCAACTTTTCTTCCCCTAGTGGAATTCTGGTGAAATGCTGATTTCGCTTCTGTGAAATTTCATGGAGTTTCCATGAAAATTTGGTGAAATGCTGCCAGAATTGTGATTTTGGTTATTTCCATCTAATTTAAAAAATATTTGTCCAAATTGCACCAAGTGTGGACTGTTGACTGTCCCAGTATCTATAGAGAAGTGTACCATGTTTCAAATCTCTATATTTAAAAATGACTGAGTTATAAGACTCCAAATGTTCAGAAATTTTAAAATTACAGTTAACTACGTAAACTGAAAGCATCTGTGCAAACTGCACCACATTTGGTATGATGACATTACCCATGCTCATACATGTGTGTGCCAAGCTTTTGATCTCTAGCTTTAAAGGTGACTGAGGTATAAGCCTCTGAACTTTCAGAAATTTTAAAATTACATCCCACAATTAAATAAACTGCTGAATTTTAAGCCCATATAAGTTTAAAGCCAGAGAACATAATATCACCAATGTTGCTAATTTCATTGACCCTCAATATTAGACTTTAAGGTAGTCACCATGGTCCAGTATCAGAATGTTATTCTGCCATGCTGACCACCCAGGTTCAGAAGCAAGCGCATGGAAGTCATGTCAGGAGGCAGGTCATAGTTAAACCTTACAATCTCTATTTTGCAGTTTGTATCTAATCTTCCAAGAATGTATGCATCTAAGTTTTCAGTTATCTAGCTCCAAAGATAACTAAGTTCTAAGTACAGAAATATTTTCAGAAATGTTCTCATGAATATTAAATTGCTAGACTTTGAGCCTGTGTAATTTCCCACCCTTCAGCCAAATGTCATGAAACTAGGCAAGCACTTAGGAACTGTTCCACACAATATAAGTGCCACACTTTAGACACCTAGCTTTAACATGGACCAAGTTATGGTCAATTAAAGAACTGTAAAAATTCCACAACTTTTGTGAAATTTCACGAAATTCATTAAAATTCTGCAAATTTGGAATTTGCTAATTTCACTCACCTCTAGATGCTGCATTGCAGCAATTTTGCCATATAATGCTTTTACCAGTTACTGTGGGTACTGCATTAATCAAGAAACACCAGATGATGGTAACAGTCCTACTGTGGCTCTTACCCTGATTAATACAGAATGAGGGTGTGCACAAACTACATGTGTAACCCGGCCAAAGCACAGTAGGTCAAAAGATGCATGTAATGGGTGCCACATTCAGGGCTATAATATATGGCCTGCAGTTAAAATAAAGTGCTTGTGTGTTTATTGCACTTTAAGGGTTAAGCTAGCCCAGATGCTAGGTTCTGAAATGTGTTCTGCAATGTTTGACAAGATACATCAGGTTATACAATGTGTTTTTTGCTTAGTGACAGTATGTCTCAGTACTAGCCATGCACCTTTGATTGACCATTTGTTAGGAGAGTTTACAGGCAATGTTTTCCATCTACTAGGAGCCTATAAATAGGGGCTATGGCTTACCAAGGGGTTGTTATTCTTGTGGTTTTCCAGATCAGGGTATTGTGTGGCAGTTCTTGTTTTATTACTTGAGGGTGTGCTTCTCTGTCTGTGACTGACTGGAGGGTCCAGCAGTCTTCGGGATGGTGGTAGGGTTCCTAAGCCTGGGCTTAGGTGGCACTGGTCCCATCTGGTGCAGGTCTGTGAAGGCTCGGCTTTAACCAGGGTCAGATTTCAAAGACAGTTAGGGCCGTTTGGGGACTTGTCCCAAGGAGGTTATCCTGATGGCATTCAGCCCAACTGTCCTAAGTCACTGTGACAGTGGACTGTACTGTGAATGTTCTGTACTGGCAAAGGACTGCAGCCTAAAGGAAGAGGTCTGTCTATCTGAATGGTGGAAGATCAAAATAGCTGGCACTGTGGTTCAAAACCCCAATGGCAAGGAACAGACCTGGTTGGTATGGTATGCAGCTGTTTGCTGTGACCAAGTTAAATGCTGACTCTGAGTCTCATGGAGGCACTGGGCTTAGGGCAAACCATTGAGGTAGCCTATACCTCATATTCAGTGTGATGTGTGTTTGGGAGGGTATATTCCTTTTTTTCTTCCCAGAAATCCATATTACAAATAACAGCACCTTTAAACACAGTCTCAGTAAAACATATACAAAATAAATCATTATGTCAGATAACCAGTTATGGACCACATAGCATTTTGGCTAATTGTTATATTAATTATCCTTCAGAAGGAGCATAGGGTAAGCATATCCTGGAAGCACAGGGAGTTTCTGCTTGAAATAAATAGAACTAATTCCATACTACATGAACCTATAGAGGTTCATGTAGAGTCATTAATTACTCAAACTATTACCTTTGATTCAACAGGCCATGTACCTCTTCTGAATTTATAGTTTGACTAAATCTAGACCAGACAGAATTGAATTGGCTGGGTTTTTGCCTTAAGATATAATGAATGTTTTTCTAACTTATGGATAGATACCATAAGATTAATCCAAATACAATACTCCGGTGGTAGGGGGTCTTTCTATTTAAGCTAAATGCATTTTAATGCATTGATAACACCCAAGATTACCACAGTGTGTTGATGCGGAGTACATGAGCCAAAAACTTGGCCAGTGCATGACATAATACAGTCTTTGTATTTTTTTAACTTCAAATTAGGTGACAAAGTTAAAGTCTTTATAACTTTGGACCAAAAAGTGTCCAGCACTGGGCAAGTTAGCAGCATATGCTCAAGTGTGCTGATGGACGTGGTACATCTTGGGCAAAGGTTAGTTAAATCACAATTCATTAGACTTAATCTATGTGGTGTATAATATGTTCTGTGTACAATATTAATTTATTTTATTTATTTATTTAAAAATTGGGATTTACAACCTTTGAGTCAAAGACTCATTTACAAAGGCACCTCATTGCAGGGAGGGTAGACAACAATTGGCAGTGAAGTACAACAGTGGAGACAATACAGGTGCAGCACAAGAAACACAGACATTCGAGTAAGAGTTACACAATAATAAGATTCAGGACTGGAAATTCTTGGGTGGGATACCTAGGAGCGAGGGCAGGGGGAGAGGAGGGGAGGGGCAAGAGATGGGGAAGCTTAGGGGAGGCAGTCCAGAAGACGCTTGTCAGAGAGAGGGCAGGATAAAATATATTTGTTGGAGTTTCATTTAAATAATCTCATGGTCAGAGAAGTTAATACTCCTTTTCCAATCTTGATCTGTTATTGTATTGTTTAGTTTTTCCTTCCATTTAATTCTCAAGTTGGTCAAGTTGTTTGCCTGGTTAGACCTTAGTAAGGTATAAACTTTTGATATAAATTTAGGTCTAATAGTACTTGTACAAATACTCTCTAGAATATTTGTTTCCAGTGGGGAAAAGATATCTATGTTTTTTCATATTTAATCTCTTATTTGAAGGTATCTAAATAAATCCAACCGAGAGAGTTATATTCCTTCTTTAGGCCCTCTGCCAGGGCTCACAACCACTTCTGTGCCATGCAGGACTGTGTATAACCCCATCCCCTAGTCCCACTCATGGAAGCAAGTGGGGCACCATAAATGTAACTTCTACTGTATCTCCTAGGTGTCACTTTAATATAAATGGGGTAATGTGTCACCAGTGTAAAAGAAAGTAATGGGCTAGAGAGAAAGGAGAATAAACTGTAAATATGTTTAAAATACTTGATGTTGTTTATCAGATTAAAATCTGTAGCTGGCTGGTGTTTTGGACATGTACAGTAACTGTGATTGATACTGTTATACAGTGAGCACAAAACAAGGAGCTATGGTGGCAGTCTACCATCTACCTTATGTGGAGCACAGAGATGCTGTGCTGCATGCACTTGTTTCAATAAATAAATGTGTCTTACGCTCTGTCTGACCAATTCCTAAAGGGTTGAGTGTTAAATCTGCTACTGCAATGGCTGACACAAACCAAACATAAGGTGGTGGCTTACAGTTTTAGTGAATTAAGGCCTACCCCACGTTGCCATGTGGTGACTGCGTATGTATGGTCTAAAATGCAAGGCAGGTCTATCCAACATAGGTGGCCAATTACACCTGGAGCCAACAGGGCAGTGACAAAGATTACAATGAGAAAGAAGAGGAAAATCCTGATGTCCAGGATGGACAAGGGAACTTAAGGGGAGAGGACTGGACCCCTCTGTTCTTTATAGCATGGAGGCAACCAAATGCAAAAAGTAAGCAGTCCCAGTGAAGGACACAGGTAGTCAGGATGCCTGAGCAAGGCCTTGATGGCACTCTGGGACCTTATAGCTGCACCACTTCAGGCTACGCCTCATGGGAAGAGGTCCAATTGGCTAGCTTGGGAAATGTTGAAGGTCACAGAGGGTGGCTCCTGGTGAGCAGTTCCATCAGTATACCCCTAGACATGAGATTCACCCCTGAGGTTATTACCTGCCCCCTCCTCAACAAAGGGACATTGTGTTAGGGAAGGCCTGAAGTGGGAATAGTGCTACATATGTCTACATGGATTGGCCAAATGTAGTAGATTGCCTACCGGAAACTGAAAACCCAAAGGTTTAGGTAATAATAATTTTTTGAAAAGGACAACATTTTCTTCTGCTGTATCAAGGAACAATGAAGGACATAGGGTATTCATCAGACTGAACCAAAAAGGGAAAATGGGGGCACGACAGACATATGATGTGATGGGAGCTTTCCTGTCACACTTGCATGATCGTAAATGATTGCACACTATGCCAAGCAGTCATTTGGACACTCACAGGGTCACAAGAGAGACCAATGTGGACACTGGCTATATTGATGGGCGGTGCCAGGCTGTCATTCAGCACTCCATGGCCTAGGTGATTGAGCAGGAGACTGTCACCAGTCTCCTAGCTAGGTGGAAGGTCTAGAGAAATGAAAAATAAATGTAGCACATTGCAGCCTTTGCCCCTTCCCCTGACAACCATGTGTTGTACAATGATATGGTAAACTGAGATACCACAACCTAGAAATTTGTACTTCTGTACCCCTCATCCCTGTCTACGAACACTGGGTGCAGTGTCTAAGCACATTTCACTCAGATGTCTACAAACTGCATGGGGGTAGCTGCATCTAAGAGGGAGCTGCTACACCAGGGCCTATTGGATAGAGTAATGGTGGGCTTTATTCCCCCAAAATACAGCTACTTATTTAAAAGAATTGTGTCTATTCCACTGGGACCAGCCAGACCCATCCTCGTGACCTGTACCTCTGGATCCCCCTCCTGGCCCTGGTATACTGTACTGCTCCATCCCATGTTCAGAAGACAAAACTTAGAAAAACAGGCTCAGGAAACTCCTCAGAAGTTCTTAGGTGTATCATCACCCCTCCCAGAACCAAGAGACCACAGAGGAGGGCTTGCCTCCTAAATGTTGTCGGGTCACTATTCCCACCATACTGAATCCACCCTTTGATATTCACTCATACTGGGAGTAATGCTGAAATAGGGCCTCTAGCAGAGCTGCTCATCAACCCCACGGACCCACAATCATATCTGGGGGGACATGGGTAGTTCACCTTGAAGCACTGTACCTTGTAATTTTATCTTTGTTTAGAGCATAGTTACATGTACAATAGTTACCATTGTTGATTTGTTTAAACAAACAGGGTTTGCCTGTTGCATACCATTCGTCATCTACTGGTTCTCTACTCAAAACCTAAATTTGGCACCAAGAAATATGATCCTCGCAAACAGCAGCCACCATGATGGCAGACCTAAACCTGGTATCCTATAATGTCAAGGATTTAAATAACCCAATTAAAAGAGCTAGGGTCATGGTGGAATTGCAGAGATTGGGGGCAAGAATTGCATTACTCCAGAAGACACATCTCACTGCAGTGGAGCATGTAAAGCTGTGGTGTATGTAGGAGGAATGGTCCATGCATCCCAATTTGAACAACATCTGTACAGGAGAGGTACTGCAATTTTAATACACATGAACCTGCCTTTTCCAAAGTAAATGTGCAGAAACTGACAAGAAAGAAAGTTTTGTAAGATTATCAGTCTTCAGCTAGAGGAGAGAGAGAAAGGGCCTTTAGCTGCTGCTCCTGAGTGTGTTTGTAAGTTGATTTAAAGTAGTTTTTTTTAGCTGCCATTTCTATGTGTTGGACATTGTATTTGAGGTCTGTTCCTAACTGCCTTTTTTGTGCTTTAAAATTTAGTTTGGACAGGATTAAGGAATTCTAGTAGACAAATTGGTGATTGTGTGTTTAAATGTTGCTCTCTGGCCTGTAAGTGCAGACATCATATTACAGGGATCAGTGGTGTTAGAAGGTAATGGTTAACTACCATCTCATTCAGGCTTCAGCTAGAGGAGAGAGAGAGTGAGAAAGGGACTTTAGCTGCTGAGTGTGTTTGTAAGTTGATTTAAAGTATTTTTTTTAGCTGCCATTTCTGTGTGTTGGACATTGTATTTGAAGTCTGCTAACTGCAGAAGCAGTTGGGGTCTGGCCGAGGTTGTCTGAACCTTATTTTGCTGAGCAGTTGGGGAATGGATTTACTTGCTGGATATGCATTACATTCTTTTTCAGTCTGTGAACTTTAGCTCAGTAGTGTGACTTGTTTAATACAGTGTTTGAGTGGGACCTTCCTCTAGAGGAGGTGCAGTGTTTGGAGGTGCAGTGAGGGGCAGAAACAGGGCTGATACCTCTGTAAGAGTGAGGTATACCTAATCCCACCTCCTCATCCCTCCCTCCCGGATCACAACTCATTTATAGGGGAACACCTGCCCTGCAATTAGAGGAAGGGGCTTCAGGTGCAGCTCATTTACTTCCATCCAAAAATGTAGCTACAGGGCAGGGAAAAAGCATAGGTAGGTCTCAAATAGGAGTACAGCATCCACAGTGAGTTGCTGATAGTGTGATATGTGGATATTGTGGGGGGCCTTCCACTAGAATATATCAGGTATTTCTGTTAGAGGCTGTACTAGTATTACTTAATTCTACTTGCTGTAGGGATAGTTAGTGTGCTGAGGCTGTATAGGTAGTGTGGACCATGAGTAGGATTGTTGGGTGCAATGGTTGTGGGGCTGCAATGCAGATGAATATACTGTGGAGTCTGGGAGGGTGCCCAGTATGCCACAGGCTAAGGAGGCTCAAGGAAGAGGTTCAGTGGCTGGGCAGGGAGCTGGGGAGGTTGACAGGTGAGGGGAGGATTTCATCGGTAGGAGGGCTGACATCTGAGGGTATTATGGGGGCACCACAGAGAAGGAACAGTGGGTCAAGGGAGGGGGGAAGGGGCAAACTAGATAGGAAGTCAGCTGATGAAAGGTGGACTCTAGTAGAACATAGAAAAAGAGGAGCAGCAGTAGGCAGGAGGGAAGAGAAAGCACATAGTATGGCAAAGGGGATAGGGAACATGTTAACTTTGCTAGAAAAAACATGGAAAAGAGGATGCAGGAGGTGATTTCACAAGGGATAGCACTCACTAAGAAGAGGGTATGAGGGGCATTACTAGTGGCGAGATTGAGCATGGCGTAACAGAGGACGGGATAATAGTCGGAGAGGTGAGAAGGGAAAGGGAGGTTGGCAGTCAAACAAGTGGAGAGGAGGGGCTTAATTGTGAGGAACAGGGGGAAGACATCAGGGCATTTAAAAACACAGTCTTGAGTGGCTCCAAAAATTAGAACCTGGGGGGGCAGCGACGGGCACAAGGAAAAAGGAGGGGGTGTACTGGTGTTGGGGGACTCCATACTCAAGGGGATCAGATGGGGTGGCAAGGGGGAGAGGCACAGTCGGATATGGGTGGAGTCTATACCAGGATTAAAGGCAGACATGGCAGGACAGGCAATCCTAAGGTGCGTAAAGAGGGGTAGAAGGAAACCCCACATTGTGGTACATGTGGGGACAAATGACCTAGCAGGGGAAATGGTGGAGGTAACAAGGGAGAGGATTGAGGAAGTGGGAAGGTTGTGTAAGGAGACTGGGGAGTCTGTGGCCTTCTCTGAAGTGTTCCCAGTACCCTGCGCAAGCACAGTGAAAAAGGAGAGGATTAGAGAGTTGAACACATGGTTGGTAGAATGGTGTTGAACTATGTGGTATGGGGTTGTGGGCAGCTGCATAAGTACCTGGATAATAATCTGTTTGCAAGGGATAGGCTGCACTTGCATGGGGAGGGAAGGAAGTATTAAAGCAAAGACTGGAGAGGTATATTACGGCAAGGGTGGATTTAAACTAGATGGGGGTGGCAAGTGACAGCAGGTGGCAGGGATCTGATAAGTGGAGTACAGCCTACCCCTGGCTACCAGGGAAGGACCCAGGAGGCCAAAAAGGAGGCAGTAGAAGGGACAGATGGAGGCTAGTGAAGGAAGGGGCATTATGGAGGGTGGTCTCACTGAATGCAAGAAGCCTAGGAAACAAACCACTGAGCTACAGGCACTCTTAGCAGTGTGGAGGGTGGATATTGCAGCTGTCACAGAAACGTGGGCAACTGAGCTCGGGACTGGGATCTGGCAATCCCAGGATACAAATTATACAGGAAGGACCGTAAGGGAGGGTAGGGTGGGGTGGCATGCTCATGTGAGGGACAGGATCAAATGCACAAGGGATGAGGGGGAAGAAAGGAGAACAGAGGCAATCTGGCTGCAGCTCCTAGACTCAAGGGGTAGAAAACAAAGGTGTGGGGTGGTATACAGGCCGCTATCCCAGTCTGAGGAGCTTGACAGGGAGCTAGCGGGACAAATTAGAAAGGTATGTAGAAAAGGAAAGGTGGTCATAGTGGGGGATTTCAACTTGCCTGGGGTTGACTGGAGCACTCTGGTCACCTACAGTGCTAGGGAGTAAGTGCTCCTGGATGCGATCCAAGATAGTCTCCTGACACAGTTGGTTACTGTACCTACTAGGCTAAAGAACACTTTAGATCTGGTATTGTCGAATGGGGAGGCAGTGAGGGAAATAAAGGTAGAGGACCCACTATCCAACAGCGATCACCAAACAGTGTGGTTTAATATCACGATGTGTGGGGAGCCAGAGAAATCAGTTACTCGGGTGGTAAACTTCGGGGGGGGGTGGACTTTGGGAAGATGCAGGAGATACTGAAGGGGAAACTGGAGGGCATAAGGCATGAGATGGACGTGGAGCTCAAATGGGATATTATTAAATGGGGGGGTTACAGAGGCAACAGAAGCCTGCACCAAGGTACAGAGTAAAAGAAGCAGAGCAAGAGAACCATGCTGGTTGAACAGCGAAGGTGTGGAGGTGGTGAGGGCAAAATGAGTGTCTCACCAGAGGTTTAGAAGGACAGGGAAGGAAGTGGACAGGGCGGAATATGCAAGATGGTCCAGGGAGGTGACCAGAAATGTGAGAGAAGCCAAGGCCCAGAGGGAGCTGAGATTAGCACAGGGAATTAATGTGTGTGTGTGGGGGGGGACTTCTTCAGATCCATCAGGGAGAAAAGAAAGTGCAAGGAGACAATACTGAGGATAAAAAGGGGTTGGGAGTGGACGGAAAAGGGGGAGGAACAGGCAGAAGCACTGAATAAATACTTTTGTGCTGTGTTCACAGAAGAAAAGGGAGCGACTGCAACCAGCATGGGCTGGGAGGGTGGGGACAGGAGGAGAGGAGGTGACAGATGGAAAAATTGAGGCAAGTAGATCCTAGAGGGACTGAGGGCACTGAAGGTAGACAAGGCACCAGGGCCGGATGGTATCCACCCCAGGGTGCTGAGGGAGATGGTGGAGGTGTTGGCTGAGCCACTGGTGGATCTGTACAGCACCTCCCTGGAGCAGGGATGTGTGCCAATGGACTGGAGGATGGCACATATAGTGCCATTACACAACAGCGAGCCAAGGGATGAATCGGGTAATTATTGTCTGGTAAGTCTCACATCCATAGTGTGCAAACTCATGGAAATGATACTAAAGGAAAGACTGGTGTGGTACCTGGAGGACAATGGCCTCCAAGATGTGAAGCAGCATGAGCTTGTTTCAGGGAAGTGTTGTCAAACCAACCTGATACAATATTATGACTGGGTGACAGGTGAACTGGATAAGGGTCATGCAGTGGATGTTCTTTACTTGGACTTCAGCAAGGCCTTCGATTTGGTGCCTCATGGGCAGCTTGGGGGGAAGTTAAGTGGTGTAGGAGTAGGGGCAAATATGATAAACTGGATTACAAGCTGGCTGAGTGGGAGGCTGCAATGGGGGTGAGAGGGAGCTCTCAACTTCAAGGCCAGTGACAAGTGGGACAGAGGGCTCTGTGTTGGGACCAGTATTGTTTGGGCTCTTCATATCAGACATTGGACATGGGGTGCTGAGCAAGGTAAGTCTGTTTGCTGACGACACCAAAATCGGAGCAATGGTGGATGGAGAGGAGGGGGTGGAAGCAGCTGTAGGGGACCCAAGTAAGCTAGAGGAGGGTCAGAGAGGTAGCAGCTGGGGTTCAATGCAAAGAAGTGTGAGGTTATGCACTTTGGGGTGAAGAACCTAAGGGAGAGAATACTGGCTGTTTAAGACTGGTTAAGCTGGGGATCACAGAGGAGGAGGAGGGACCTTGGGGTAATGATAACAGGGACCATGAACAACACTGCCCAGTGCAGTAGAGCAGCTGCAAAAGTGAACAAAATGCTGGGGTGTATAGCAAGGGGGGTTTCATCCAGGCGAAGTGAGGTGATCTTGCCCCTCTACTGGTAAGGCCGCACTTAGAGTATTGTGTTCAGTTTTGGAGGCCATATCTAAAGCGTGATATCAGGCTGCTGGAGGGGGTACAGAGGAGGGCAACAAAGATGATATGTGAATGGAGGGGAGAACTATGACAGCAGGCTGGGAGACCCTAATATGTACACCCTGGAGGATAGAAAGGACAGGGAGGATATGATAGAGACATTCAAGTATCAGAAGGAATCAATAGGATGGGGCCAATGGGGTTTTAAGTTAAGGAGGGAGGTCACCAGGGGCATGGGCTAAGAATGGAGGGAGAAGATTTAGGAAGGAAACGAGAGACACTATTTCACGGAGAGGGTGGTACTAAAACGGAATGCCCTGACAGCTCTGCAGACACGGCACCACCAACCTTGACACTTTGACTCTGGACCAAGCGTGAACTTCAGCAGGAGCGAGGACCACCCTGTCAACCCTGCCCTGGGAAGTAAGTCAGAGAGGAACAAGGAGTCAAGAGGTAAGTCCAGAAGAAGGTGGGTGATGGGGCTGGGAGAGGGTGATGGCTGAAGAATGCAGGCTAGGGAGGGTTCCACTCTCGCATGGTGCCAGCATTAGGGTGCCAAATGTCTTTTCCGTGACCTTTCTTTTTGCAGGGGGCTGTGCCCCCCAACCCCCAACTAAATATTCTAACTCCAGGGGCAGCGGATCTCGGGGAAGGGGCAGCAAACTCAAATTTCAGCACTGCAGTGACTCAGTGCCCTAATGCTGGCACCCTGATGCCATGAAGTGGGCTAGAGAGTGGGGAGCAGACAAAAAAAAATCAGGCCTCCTGGGGGAAATGCATCAAAATGGGTCAATCACTAACCCAGTAGACATACTAAAGGCATTTGCCAGCTATTACACAACCTTATATAAGGCAGAAAGAAACCGACAACCACACACAGGAAATACAGGCCTATTTAGCTTGATTATTCCTACCAAAGTTAGGAGATCAAGCGGAGAGGCACTTAACGCCCCCATTACAGCCACAGAAATTTCGGCAAAGATAAAGCGTCTGAAAAATGGGAAAGCCTCTGGCACTGACAGCTTCCCAACTGAGTTTTACGAGGCTTTTGAGGACTGGGTGCATCCATTTACAGGCAGTTGGGGAGGCCATCATGTCAGGGCAACAGCAAATCCCATCCTCCTGGTGTCAGGCACAGATATCAGTAATACTGAAACCAGGCTAGGACCCAGAGGAGTGCGGCCCATATCAGCCAATGTCTTTATTGAACACTGACCTAAAAATATTTACAGGTATTTTGGTTGACCACCTACAAAGATACAACTAAAGCTTAGTATAATGTAACTTAACAGGTTTCATCAAAGGCTGTTTTTTGCAGGATAACATACGATGCTTGCTTAATATCATCACAGCCCAGAGACAGTCAGTGGACTTCCAGCTGGCTATGAGTATGGATGCTGAGAATGCCTTCGATAGGGTGGACTGGCAGTTTCAACAGAACTTTTAGATCAGTTCCAACTGGGAAAGAAGTTTGTGGTGCTGTCAGGGCACTGTATGACCAGCCAGAAGCACGGGTTCAAGTTAATAGCCACCTTTCAGATAGGTTCCAGCTTGGGAGAGGCACCAGGCAGGGCTGTCCCCTCTCACCACTTTTATTTTTACTCAAGTTTGGAATCTTTAGTAATCGACATCAGAGAAGACCCAAATTTACGGGGGGTGATGGCAGGAGGGGTAGAGCAGAAACTGGCATTATATGCAGATGACTCCCTATTTTTATTAGAGGAGCCAACACACTCCCTCCCACCCTTCTTACAGACTTTAGAACATTTTGGCTCACTAGCAGATTACAAAATTAATCAGGCTAAAATTGGAAGAGCAATGATATTGAGTGGCGCCCCTTCCCCCCAGGCCTTTAGAAACACATTCCTATTCACCTGGGCAAACCATAACACCTTCCGATACCTGGGCATCAGGGTATCAGTAGAGGTGAAAAGGCTTTCCCCAGATAATTATCAGAAGCTATTAGGCACTCAGATTTTGCATGTTGGAAACTCCTACCTTTAACCCTTTATGAGAGAGTCCATGTAATTAAGATGAACGTACTACCCTGAATGCTTTTCTTATTTCAGACTTTGCCTATTTCCTTCCCAAATTCATTCTTGAACACCTTTGTCAAGGCAGTTTCTAAGTTTCTTTGGCTAAGAAAGAGACCCAGAACATCCCAAAAGATCCTGAAATTATCCAAAGAGCAGGGAGACTTGGGGTTGCCATGCTTTAAACAATATTATTTGGCAGCATGGACAACATTCCTCTGTACATGGACAAAGCAATACATGGATTCAATTGGTACCTTATAGAGGAGGCATCAGACCCCCTACTCCCATTATGGACACTACCTACAGCAGTTATCCCAAGGGAGCTGTTTGGTACCCTAACTAATCCCTGGGTGAAGCATGCCACCAAAATTCTTATGAGTTAAAAGGGTAATGAACACACCTAACAAGTTGGGACAGCTTGCCTTGTTTAGACATCACTAAGCATTCTCCCCACACCAACTAGACATTAATTTCTGATGGTGGGAACAAAAGGGCCTCACCAGATATAGTCAATGTGTCGCATCATAGAAATTACCGTCCATTCAAGAACTTAGAGACACATACTGAGTCGCTATGACTTTTATTGATATTGATAAGTCAGGCATTTCCTACTAGAGTCAGATAACCTGACCATGATAAACAGGCCACAGTATGACCTGGAACAGTTCTGTTACTGGCTGGTGGTTCTTAAAGCCAAGGTTAGAATGGTCTCTGAACTTTATCGAATATTGATTAAACAGCACATTCCCCCTGTTATCCAGCTCAGACTGAAGTGGGAACAAGAAAGCGGGGAAAATATTTCAGAAAAACAGTGGGAGAAGAGGCTGCAGAGGGGATGGGTAGTAACAGCCTCACCCACATGGAGAGAATTTAACTGGCGTGTGCTGACCACATACTTTCTAGCCCCCGCAGTGACCAGACACTTTGGGGCATCATATCATGATCAGTGCTGGATATAACGTGGGGAGGCAGGAACACATTACCATATTTTCTGTAGTTGTAGAATACTGGCACCATTTTGGCAGGAAGTACCTATTGAAATGGAACAGATCCTAAATATATGATTCCTAGTACATTTAAAGACCTGGTTCTGGGATTCCTTGTTCTCTTAAAGGGACCCAAGAATAGATAAAAACTGGGAAAAGATGTTAAGGGTGGCAGCTGTAAAATGTATCACTCTTAATTGACTCACATCACTGCACCCACAGTTGCACAATGGAAGGGGAAAATGTAGGAGACAGAAATCATGGAATGCATTACGGCGCCCTTGCAACTTAGGTCTCTAAAGTTTTTGGAGATTTGGGCACCATGGCATCTACACCAGGTGGCACTACTGGAGCATGATGTAGTTTCCCAGCCACCCACATCGTGAAAAGGAGGGGACGAATAGACTCAGGGTCCCTGCACACCAACCCAAAACCCAGGGGTTCTGAAATAAAAATTAAAGAGGTGGAGCAAGATACAAGAAATGAAATGAAAACACTCAGACACATGCACACATGGGCACAACTCCCTGTTGACTTTATTTTATTTTCAAAACTCTGTCATACATTGGTAAAAACTCCTAGCAGTGGTTAAATTGCCTATCCCCGCTCTCTCTCCTGACACTAGCCCCCTGCAGTCATCCCTTTCTCTCTTTGCCAGCTCCTACCCTATACCCCACCTTTCCTTATCCTGACCTGCTATTATCCCTACTGTTCACAATCTTGCCATTCCCCTACCCATTGTGCCCTGCACTTGTCAGTATTTGATCACATTTTTATTTATCTATTTTTGTTGTACTTTCTACATCGTATTTTCAGGACTACTACTGCAATACTGTTGCTACTGTATGTTTTTCATCATGCTATGACTGTAAAAATATCTATGATCCTACCAGGACCACCCTGTGTACCACCTGCAATGCTTAGCTTATTGTTAAATGTTTTACAAAATATCCTGTATATTACCTGTGCTTCTTAGCCTATTGTTTAATGTTTCACAACACCTTGTTTATGTATCTCAGTGTAATCTACTGTTTGTTATACCTGCAATGTCTGCACTGTAACCTCCCGGGTCATGCCTGAAAACAATCATCTTTATGGCTATCGCACCCACCCGGTAAACAAAAACTAAATAAAAAAAAAACAATTCAGCACATATAGCCAGGTAATGTAACAATTATAAGTATAGTTAATGTATACCAGAAAGATGCAACACATGTTGGTACAGAGAAATGTCATAGCAGGTGAAAGATTATAACACAAATCATTTTACCCCTTTCAGAAACAATGTTTAAGAGATTATCAGTATGAAAGGTCCAACAGTTTTACTATGTTTTACTTGTTAAAGTTAAGTAAATGGTCATACTTTCAATTAAGTATAAGTTTTAGCTAGGAGGTTAAAGATACTTATGACTATTACAGTATGTCATTGTAATACCATTATTACCATTCTGTAATGAAGATGGAATTGTGTCTCATATACAGCCGATTTCAACAAACTTGAAGTTAAAAAAAAGAAGGGAAGAAGATAAAGACGGCAGATATTTTTAACCAATACATCTGCTCAGCCTTCATGGTGGAGGGTGAGACCTTTCTTTTATCATTTGAGGTGTAAACAAAGTGCTAAAGCAGAGTCAAATGGGACAAAATTATTATACAAGACTAGGAGATAAGGGCAAACTTCCAAGAATCAGACTTCTTGTTAGAGTACCCCTCTTTAGTTTTAGAGCCGGAGGCAGCAGAGCCCTATGGGAACCAGAACGTTTGGGGCTGTCGGTGTTAGTGCCCGGTACTGATGCAAGGCATTGTCTGTATGCCCATCAGGTATATAGCAGCACATGTCCTAACCGCTTCAGTTCCTTTTCCCATGCCGCTGAAGTGCAGGGCTGTCTTTGTTGTGGGATCAGAGCATCAGTTTGCATACAAATAGTGTTCTAGTCTAGTTTGTGGCATTTTATCACCGTATTTATCCAATTTGTTGTTTTTATAGCAGTTTTGCTAGTTTTAACATTACTTTTCTCACAACTCTGCCATGTTTGTAATCATTTAGAAACCATTATGGCAGGTAGGGCACCTGATAAGGTAATCTGCTCTGGAAATGAGGTTGTTTGACCACCACACCTCTTTAGGTGAGTTTTCTGGTACTGCAAAGTTTCCTGACCAGGAAGATAAACATTTCTTCCGTAGTCATAAAAAGAAATGGTCCCTGGCCCCACATACGCTCAGCGTTGGATCCAGGGACAATTCTACCTCAACCTCATCCTCTCATAGAAAACAAAAGAAGAGATGGCACAGTTCCAGGTCAAGATCTTGTCATGTTGCCAAAGGCAGCCATCTCCCCTGGGTGTGATAACTCCAGGGTCCTCTCCTTCATGACCATCAATGAGGGATGATATGACACCAGACTTTTTCTCACCCTCATGGCTGACTTCTCCATTTCTGACACCCCTTCTGCCTGTAGGGGATATTTCAGATGAGCAGTTTGGTCACTGACAGCTGTCATGGAGCAGTGGCTTCTCTGCACCCTATCAACAATGCTTGCAGTGCAGTGCCTAGGACATCACTGAATGCGGCTTCCTTATGGCCAGTGACACTTTCATTTCTGGTGCCAGCACTGGTGCTGGTGCCACTAGCAGTGCCAGGTTAAATTGTGATGCTGTTGCATCTGTCATTTTCAGCTTCACCTGCGGCACTGGGGCCATCCTTAATGCCAGAGTGATTCCCCTGTAGGATATCGCTGTTGACAGTGGGGCAGTTCTCAGTGCCAGATGGGGTGTGCCCCATGATTCCAACCTTGCTATCAGTGCTGAAGTCACTGACTTCATCTTCCTTGCTGGAGGATGGGCAAGAGTATAATCTAGATCCCACTTAGCTAGAGGATTATGAAGAGTATCTTTTTTATATTATTTGTATTTTTCCACCTTGCTGTGGTGTTCCTGGTGTGGGGCATCCAGCAGCCGGTTCTGCCCACCCAGAGAGCTGGGTGGCTCTAACCGTACCCAGGAGGGTCCGGGATGACCATCTTGCCATCCTGCTTGAGGCCCCCAGATGCCTCTCTCAGCCAGGACAGCCCCGGAACCCTCCCCAACGGAACTCCTCAAGAGTCCTCCGGGCAGCGCAGAGTGCAGCCATCAGCCTGCATGGTTGCGCCCAGCCCAGTTTTCCTCCTCTTTTAGTCCCTTTGGAGTACAGGTGTGCAATGATGTCCAGGCACAACTTGCTGATGTCCACCACGCTCCCCCACACTTGCACCGATACTGGCAGTACCTCAGGCATCCCCAGAGGTCACTACAGCGTGGTGAGTGTCCCCAACCCACCCCAGGACTAGAAGAGCAGTCTATGGATGCTTGATCCTAATCCTCCCCTGCTGACCCTCAACAACCTGGGCTCATTCCCGAATCAGGTCGTTGGTATGGTGCGAGGTGTGGTGTCCAGTGCCTCAACCCTCAGCGCCACCGGGTAGGATGAAGAGTATCTTTTTAATCCAGAAATAAACCCACATGCTTTGACACTGCAGACTCCTCAAGAGGATCTCTCTTTCTACTCACTGTTGAAAAATATGCACAAGGCTCTGAACTTTGAGACAGTGGCTGTAGATGACATTAAGAAGATACAGATGGAGTATCTTAATATGCCTTCACTCCTTATATCTCTAGTGCCACCTAGCTAGCCTGCTCTGGAGACCCTTACAGAGGCTGCTTGGAGCAAACTAGCTTCTATTCTAGCAGTGCACTAGTTCCCTAATAAAAAAATATATGTCACAATGGACCAAACCAGTTTACTATGCCCAGCCTGTAGCAGAGACTTTTGTCTTCATGGCTAACAGTGGTAAGTAAGTCATTCTAAAAGAATTGGCTGCAAAGCCTCCTGATCCATTTTTCCATGATGTCAGTCTTATGAGACTCCTTATCAGGAAGCTAGGTTGTGTCAGCTACTGTAAGGCTTTGAGTTGTGAGCTACTAGTTCCACATTTCAAGTTATGAATACACCCAATGGAACAGGTGGAGAGATATCACAGGAAACCTTCCACAGTCTTCCATGAAAACAGGACATTTTGATGGTTATTACACAAGAGCTTCAGTGTACTAACCACCAATTAAGAGCCGCTCTGGATGCCACTGATGCAACAGGTCATGTAGCCATTGCTGGTATTTGTGTCCGGTGGCTAAGCTGGTTAAGAATGGTAGGGTTCTTCACTGATGTCACAGTTGATTCACTCTCAGAAGTTGCACTTTATCAGTGCAGTCCTAGATTCAGCTCAAGCAAGGTCCTCTCTGCTGGAGGACAGGGTGGAATCAATAATGTGCATTGCCTGCTATGTAAGAGAGTGCACTCAGGTGACAGTGCACTCCATGCAGAGGATGTTGGAACTCATGGCAGCCACAGTCTTCACTATACTTCTCACAAGGCTTACACATGAGAATGCCTTATCAGATACTTAGAAAACAATAGCTGCAGTCATCCCAACCTGTGACCCGCCCAATATAAGTGATGAAGTTTCTGACTAGCTCCCTCTTGTGGTTGTCCTGAAAAAAGCTTCCTCAAAGCTTTCCCTTTTCCTCTCCAGAGCTGCAGGTGGCTATAACAATGGACACCTCCTTAGTGGGGTGGGGTGCACATTGCCTGGGTCTTCCAATCCAAAAAGCTTGGTTGGACTTAAAATGCCACCTCCTCATACATGTGCTAGAGAGGAGAGCTGTTCTGCTGTACAGGTTGCAGGCCTTGTCAGACTTTGTTTGCCGCAAGGTAGTTTCTCTCCAGACAGACACAAGTGTGTCATGTCTTAGAGAAACAAATGGGAGACGGCATTCCCCTCCCACTTATCTGGATTCAGCACACGCAGACAGAGACAAAGCCCAAGTGCATTTTGAGTGAAATGTTAGGTCAGTGACACTGAAGCTTCTTTCTTGCAGCTAAACTCTTTGTACTTGTTGAATGTTCTTGCACAGTAATGTTACACCAAATAAAATGAGGCATAACTGAACTTGCTCAGTATTCAAGTATGCTGAATCCAGACAGTTGTTTGAGGTGAGAGCTGTCTCCCATTTGCTTTTTACATTACTGAGTGCTCAAGAGACAGGCTCCATGGTGCACTGGAGTACACCTTCTTACTAAAAATGTGTCATGTTCCATTCAACAAGCGAGGAGGAACTCTCCTACCCTTTGTGCAGAGAAACGATAGAAGTCTGGAAGGTGGTGTTTGGAGCACAATGTCCTTCTCCAGGCAACCATCTAACCAGGGTAGAAAATGCCTTGGCAGACAATCTCAGCTGAACAGTAACAAACCCTCATGAATGATCCCTCGTGGAGGACATGGTTCAATGCCTATTAGATGAGTGGGTCATGCCACAGGTACATCTCTATTGGACCTTTTTATCCCACCACAATGCTAAACTATCACATTTCTGCTCCAGAAATCGAGAACATGGCATACTGTTAGATGCATTCAGCCTGCAGTGGACAGATCATTTTCTTTACACCTGCTGCTGCTTCTCTTAATTCAGGGGTACACCTTAAGCTGGAGGCCCACAGAGGAAAAATTATATGATACCCATTGCTATGCCAACTGGTGATTCAGCAGCCATAGACTTTACCCCTGAGGACGAATCTCTTGACCCAGGTCCAGGGTCAGCTATTCAATGAATCAATCAATCAATCAAAATCTTTATTTAACCAGGTGGGCACTGTTGAGCAG
The DNA here is from genome assembly GCA_016271365.2 of Neoceratodus forsteri. NCBI lineage: Eukaryota > Metazoa > Chordata > Ceratodontiformes > Ceratodontidae > Neoceratodus > Neoceratodus forsteri. The sequence goes on from CM028131.1 coordinate 1,660,166,948, forward strand.
AGCTCCTTTTCAAGGTGAACCTTGGGTAAGGTAAAACTACAGAAAGATACAACAGGATTGCAAGTGCTGCCAACATGGCAGTATACATTAGGACAGATGTGAACAGGATTTACACAGATCTAATATACACAAAAATACTAAGTATACAAAGCTATGGTAACATGAGAGAAATGTAAAAGTTGATTGCAAATTTTTTTTTTTTTGTTTCCCCAGAGGGCAGCAGGTAAGGGGATGCGTGAGATAGAGAGGGAGAGGAGAGGGCAGGGATATGAGCCGAGGGCTGGTGGGGGGGGCAGGGATAAGCACAACGGCAACAAACCGTGGTATTAGTGGAAGCTAGTACACCCAGACTTCTGATTTTTGCATCACCAAGCATGCCCAAGTGGGCAGATTTCAGGTGTCCCACTAGGTCTGTCAAGTCCTTTTGGTAGCCAAAAAGTCTTCTACCAGGAGAGCTTATGGTGCAAAATGGAAGTGTTTTTTCAGCTTGATGTTCTAAGAGCTCCAGAGATCCATTCTGATGCCTTCCAGTAAGAGTTATTGACTAACTTTTTGATGTCAGGAGTCTGGCCTCAGTACTCTTCAATAAAAGTCCAGTTGGTGGCTGTCCATCTCACTTGTTGGCCTGTGTGTCAGCTGCCATGTATATGTATGCTGATGATAGTTGGTTTGCCCCCAGAACTCCATCTTTCTGCTGGTGCAATCACAACAGTGTGTCTTTGATGACATAAAATGCAAGTTCTGTGCTAACCAGCTTCCTTAATGTCAAAAAGTGTCACCATGCTGTTTTGTGCCCACCAATTGCTCAGTAGGCTAAGCCTGACTTGCATTCAAAACCCTCAGTGGTACTCCTTTTAGTCAGTTCCTGCTTTAAATACCTTGGTATGTAGCTATACAGTCTTCTCAACATCTCAGTTCACATTGGTTCCATTATCAAAAACATATACTCAAACTTGGTGCAATCCTGTCTTCCACCACTGGACCAGTGGGTGATCATTCTCAAATGATCCTCCCTCTGTTTGACTAGGTAGATGTGATATATGGTGCTGCTCAAAATCTGCTTTAGCTAGACTGGACCCTTCTTCTATTCTTTCTGTTGTTTTGCTACTGATTCTCCTCCTCTAACTCATCACCATTCCTGCACCACCTCTCTCTTTCCCTCCTTATCTTCATGGCTCCTATCCCATTGTGCTTCCTGCTCACAGCAAATACTGTTTTCATCTGTCCCTTCATATTCCTCTGACTTCATCTCTTCTATGGTACCCATTATTTATTCCTTCATGCTTCTAACTCTTGCTCTTTTATTATTCCCCATTGCTCCACATCCACTGGTCAGACCTTTTTCTCAGTGCAACAGCCCTGTATCCGGATTTCTCTCTTCTCTCCCCCGAAGATTACCACCCTGCTACCTTTCATTTAAGATGTTTCTGAGGGTGTACTTCTCTCCTGCTTGCTCCTGTCCTCACTTAGTCGATGCCAGATTCTAGCATGCTCTCATTTTGTAGTGTTAGCCTCATTATTGCAATTATTTATTTTGCTGAGTTGTTGTCCCTTTAGTGTTGTCATTAATTATTTTTGACTGCCATGCTTCGATTGTATATACCACCATGGCTTTGTAAACCTCAGTCTGCTTACATCTGTTAACTGCTCTATTCCCTTCCCCATGGTCATACCTAGAAATGAGCTTGGTCTCGTGCACATTTCCAGGTTATTCATTTTCAAATAAATACTAAATAAATCTTGGCTTATCATGCAGTAGTGCAGATTCTTCCCTAAGTTCAGCTCCCTCTCATCAGATGATTTCTGAGAGACATCCTGCACATGAGACCCCCTTTATATACACAACTGTCACTAATTTGGATCTCAGTCTAGTGCAGGCTCACCCCTAAGCTCTTTGAACCAATGACTGTATGTGACATAAAGTGTCTGACCTAGAAAATGTTATTTCTAGTAACCATTACCTCTGCACATAGGGTCTCTAAACTACAGTACTGGCCCTAGTGACTGATCCTCAGTATACATTTTTCCACAGTAATAGAGTGGTACTCCATTCACATCCTAAATTTCTGCCAAAGGTAGTGTTGGGTTTCACCTCAGTGAATCTTTGGTGCTTCCAACCTTCTTTCCCAAGCAGAGAACATGGATGAAGTGGTACTGCACTGTATAGGAGTTAGAAGAATCTAAACTCTACCTTGATAGAACCAAGGACTTCAGACAAGCCTCTCAACTCTCTGTCTCTTTTGAACATATTCAGAAAGTACTCCCTGTTTCCAAACAGTTCTTGTCAAATTGCATTGTCAGTTGCATTCACCACTACTATGCTTAACAGGGCAACAAGTGGAGGGCTGCATCAGAGCTCATTTTATCCAAGCAGTGGTTACTTCAGAGGCTTCACTCTGCTCAGTCCCTATTTCAGATATATCTAGGGCCACTTCCTGTAATTTTACACACCTTCATGAAACACTACGCCCTGGATATGCAATTTTGGAAACATGCAGGTTTTAGATCGGCTGTAATGCAAGGCCTATGCTCTTGATAAGTCCTAGGAATCCAGTCTTCATAGTCAGGGTGACTTTACCTAAAGCTTGTAAATTGAGTCCAAAAAATGGTACTATTTGGAGAAGACTGATTCTTGGAAGACACAAAATGTACTTCCCATAACTCCAGATCTTCAAGAATATCTTCTCCATAGATTAACAGTCACTCACCCTTCATCCACCAGACTCACTTCAGTCTTGTTTCTATAGTATTCTCCCTCCTCGAATAGGTATGGGCTGTGAAGAAACTTATTGCTGTTGTCTCTTCTAACAGGGATGAATGGGCTGTCTTATTCCCCAAGGTCTTCATTCCTATTTGTTAGATAAATAGATAGCTCATCCACTTTGGTATACAAGGTACTGAGGCAGCTGCAGTCATTGTCACTGTGTATTCTGGAGGTGTACGGGCGATGCAATGCATCAGTGCTAGGCACCGTACCACAAACCCAAAAGTTCTGTTTCCCATGGGCCTGTAGTCGCTGGCTCTAAGATCAAACCATGTTACTCTACAGAGAAGATATTCTTGAAAATCTAGATTGACGGTAAATAACTTTTCTATCCAAAATAAAAAGTGCTGCTCAAAATTGTCACTGCTAACATGCACTAGTTCTTTAAACTAAGGTCCCTTCTGCCCATTTCTGGTGACTATCCAGATGGAAGTTAAGATCTCATGGCATTTATCTAAGAGGTGAGGATTTTCCTGGTGTCCTGGCCAACATTCCCTATGTCAGTCAAACAGGTCCCTGAAGTCCACCCTCAGGACACATCTGGAAATGAGCTGTCATTGCTCAGTGTGCCTTTCCTAGTCAAAAATTAAGGTTGGAAATAAAATTAAATCACTAAATAAAACCTTCCTTCCCATGTTAAATATTTTATTTTGGCTACAGCAAACTTTGTGTAATTCAAATTAGATGCTAACAATACATATCGAATTCATGTAGTAAACAGTATAAACATTATAAAATAAACAGAGTTTTGACTATTGTAGAACCAGGAAATTTAATGTAGAAGTTAAGAATCTTAGAAGGGGAGAAAAAAAGAGGGGAGAGAGAGTCCCCCCTCCCATTTTTTTTACCTAGGATAGCCCAGCTAAGATACATCATCTAATTTTCTTTGGGGTCCTGCTTTATACCCATTACTGCAGCTGGGCAAGCTGGAGCACTGGGAGCTTAAGTCACTTGCCCAAATCACACAGGACCTTGGCTCTAGTAAGGTTTGAGACTGTGATCGCCTGGTTTTTAAGCTGGTGCTCTAACCACTAAACCACAATGCCTCCTCAGAAACATTGATGAAATGACTAGAGACAGGAAGCCTGTTCTAATCCAGATAGCTGCACAGGAGACAGATCTGCCACCAACGTTGGCTAGGTTGTGAAATGGAATAGAGATAAGGAAGAAACTACTGACACAGAGGGAGTCAGGGTGGGGGATGAGGTAGACTTAAACACTGCCAATGAAGTAGGAATGGTCAAGTCCATACAGGACTCAAAGGACAAGAAATGCTACAGTGTTTTAAAAATAATCCCAAAGGAAGGGGGAGTATCAGAGGACCAAAGTGTGATCTTCTTTGGTGTTGGTAAGAAATGAACAGTGGTATTCTGAATGTACTGAATCTGTTAAAGTGGGACCTTGCAAGCCATAGATGATGGACCACAGCAGTCTATATGAGAGGAAACTAAGGTCTTGAAGAGGAGTTTGGCAAAAGAGGGATCAATGAAAAGGTAAACAACAATGTAGAGGACAGTTCATTGGGAAGCACACCAAGACTATGGAAGAGAAGGCAAGTGTGAAGTCACAACTGGGGGGTATAATTTTGCTAAGTTGATGATTGGAAGCACCACTGGGCTTGGCCAATGAGTGCACTCTGTGCCATCTCTTCTTTTCTTGAAGCAGATTAAGTTCAGCAGAATAAAAAGTCCCAGAGAAAATTCAAACAATGTGCAGAACAATGCTGGACTCTGCCATTTCTCTAGAACTCACAACAATAACCTCTTGGGGATTAAAATGGCTTCCCTTCCCAACTGTTTCAGTAACATTTAATGTTGAAAGGTTATTCCTCTTGATGGGAGTAGAGGGATTGAATTGACCTGTTTTTTTGTGTCCTGTGGAAAGTGTAGTTGTTGTCTGTGTAAAGGGACAGCATGAGTTCATGTTCTTATGATCCCTTCCACATTGATTGTCTACAACAAGACATAAAACACATTCCTGTTATGCATGTTTATAGCTAGAATATGATGTTGCTGGGAGCTGCTGGAGTGTTTGTATGTTTATAGGTGGCCCTTGCATGGATTTTATTTATTGTACACTATTCCAGAACACTGTTTTGTTGCAGTTTTGTCATTGAGTGTACTCCATGTTAATCTTTGACAAACTGTTCAATAAAAATGAAATATAAAAAAGGGAGCTATAGGGATTGGTCTTTTATTGGAGTATGTTCCCCTTGCCTAAGAGAGCAATTCCATCTTTAAAACGTTCACTTGCTGGAGGATATCAAGATATGCAAACAGGGTGAAAGAGAGGAGTCACTGAAAAAGTCAAGAGATGATTTATGCCTCGTTAGTGGTTACCCATGCTCATGGGGTAAACCTATCACTATAACTTCTGAATTAAAGTCCATGTAGTAATAAAATAAGGTTGACTCTATTGTATGCTGATAACACTGATATAGTCAGTTTACTGTCTTATGTTTGGTGCTTAATGTTAAATTCATACTGTGCTACTGTAGCAGTACAACTAAAGAAGTCACACTAGACTGGTGGTGCACTGAATAGAAATTGCAAACTGAACAACAGAAGAATTCAGCACTCACCACCTCCTTAGCTAAGATGCCACTCGACAAAAAGGCTAGATAGACTTTCAGCTATAAATCCATCTTTTCATCTGGTCTTAGATCCAAAACGGATCTGGCATGTTTCTGTGTCTGTTTTGCATCTGGAATTAAATAAAAGATGGATTTCTAGCTGGAAGTTTACTGAACCTTTTTCGAGTGGCATGCTTAGCTAAACAGGTGATGAGTGCTGAATTGTCTTTGTTATTCACTGTGCTACCATCAAAGTTCTAATTGTAAAATGCTTATGCTGCTACTTTGTGCAGGGGTCTCACATTACGAATTTTAGTTTTGGTTATGGGTAAAACTGTGTGTATTTTGACTGACTGACATCGATATAAGAGCACTTTAATCATGTTAGATGACTATGTAATACAGAGGATGGAATCCTTCATACCTCTACTACTAGGATGCACCTGGAAATGAGCTATTGAAGCTCAGTATGCCTTTCTTAGTGAAACTTTTCAATCAATAGATACATCCCAGCAAATACATTTTGGCTTGGGATGATTAGTATGCTTTGCCAGAGGTTTAATGATAGAAATAGCTTATTGTCAGGTTTGGTGACTTCTTGCATAAGTTATTTTAAAGTAATTGAGTCTTTCTTTTTAGCAAAACAAGGCCACTGCCTATATAATGATATTTCTGTCATATTGCTGTAGTAGGTTTGTATTAATTATTAAAAATACTCATAAAAACCCAGTAGAAAAAAAACAGGGTATCTGTGTATACGACATTGTGCCAAACAATTTACAATGTTAATAATAGTTAATAATGTCAGCAGAAAAAGGATAAAGCTTAGAAAACTAAAATCCAGCATCATTTTGCCAAATGCTTTTTAAATAAAATATGTGTTGGTGCTTCCTCAAACACTCTTCCACATAATCTGGATTATAAATCACTTAGGGAAAGACAGTTTCAACATACTACATGCCTGTCCACCAGGGATTTTAAAAAAAACTAAATATTCACAAAGTCAACCAGCACTTTCTACTCGTAAATCATAGGCTGTAATGATATTCAAAACATTTGCACAATTTGGATCCTCCAATAGAGTTTAAATCAGTTTCCGTGTCCAGCAAATATCTGATCAGATTTTCTGGGGAGCTCACATAAATTTACAGTAGTTATAAAATCTGACAAAGTCCCTGGATAATCTGGTCAGCTATTTTCCTGCCAAAAAGGGTTGACAAATGTGCTGAAGGAACTAAATTGCATGCACAAATGTTTTCACTGTCTGCCTCTTAATGTATTATCAGGCCAGTCACATTAATAGAAGGTAAACCCCAGACATGTATTCACATACAGTAAGTAATACTATTTTCAAATCTGCTATGTAAGAAGCACAACATTACCCAAAGGGGTAAAAAAAAGGTGCCATGGTTCTGCCAGACTGCTGACAAAACACAACAAAGAAGAAACAGCAGTGTACACCGGAGTGTCCCAAACATATGTTGGATGCTCAAATAAATGACATGAACAAGTTTATTCTTGAAGACAAAAACTGTGAAGGTGCAGGCCTGAGGCAGTCTCTTCAATGTTTTGTGGTCTTGTACTGCTTTATCGGGGGTCTGACTGTGTCCCTATATACTGTTAATCTTTTCATTCAGGGTTTTCTTCCAGGCTGATGCTGGCTACCCTCTTTGGGTCTTTGGAGACAAACCTGCTTCATCAACCACTAGACTGCTGTTAGCACAGTTCTGTGGGATGCAGGATCCATGGCGTGTGTCTTGAGCGTGTCCAGGGCATCACTCTAATGGCACCATGATTTTTTCTCCTTTTTCGCCAGTTCCCTCCCACAACCCTCCACCCACAGGCTTGTGCTGCCAGTTTTCTGACTTTGACTAGGATACCACAGCTAATTTGAGGGAGCAAGATCCCTGGCTCTCCATAGGGGTTGCTTTGGCACTGGTTACAGAGTTATCCCCTCCCCAGGCTGGGAAGTGCTGCCAGTGGTAGCACTGTTTTCCAGTGTAAATTCTTGTACCCACAGCAACTGGGCCTAGTAAAGTGAAAACAGCTGAGGAGTGTCTTATCCCAAAGGGCCTATTAGCAGATATCAAGGTTAATAAGAATAGGAAATTATAAACAAAAATAATATTTCACTGTTTTCCTGCCTTTCCTCTCACTCCGATGCTCAAGTGTACTCCTTAAACTGTGTCGCCAACACAGAAATGCAATGCACTTCATGGACCAACAAGTGGCCCATATTCATAAATTAAAAACACATTGTAGCATTCTCACTTTCACTGGCTAACCATTCTTTCTCTATTTAGTTTATTGTTTCAGCAGGTTATTAACAGACCATGCTGAAGGGAGATTGTAGAGTGAGACAACGTACTCAAAACTAACATTTGTAAATAAATGTGCATAAACTAAAGGGGAAAAGTGGTAAAAAAATTAGTTAGAAAGTCAGAGAGGAAAATGAGTGAGTCCAATTAGAAAAAGTACAAGAGGAGAAGGAAAGTGCACTCCGAGTCATGTAGGAGAAAAAGACATATACATGAAATCTCAGGTAATTCACCTAGGATCTGTCCCAGAGACCTAGAGTGAAAAAGAAGAGCACACTTATAGTAATCAACATAGTTCAGAACACATATTACACAATAAGATCAAACAGGAAATCCTTCAAATAAAATAAGATCCACTGATCTATTTGTAGTTGTGTTTATCTGCAGGGGAAGAACTAGTTACAGTTGAATCTCATTAACCTCAAGGTGATTTTCAGGAAAGGATGAATATCCTGGGCTACTTAAAGGGTATATCTATCTTATTTTCTCAAAGTGCTGTTACATGTTATTTTCTATGAGACTGAATTTTCAGGAATACCTTTGCCTTGCATTTTATGGTTGCATAGTGGAAGTATGTGGATGTCTTGCTGTTACACACAGAGAGAGAAGGGGTCTGAAAGCATGTGACTGGATACCTAGACTGTGTATTTCACAGTGGAATTGAAGCATTGCAGTCCTTCCATTCACCACAGTGCTGTTCCTTTATGGCTCTCCCTCCCTCCACCCTGGCACTATTTTCTTGTAGTGGCTGCTTGTAGAGCTGGCTCTCATCACTTCCTGTAGATTTGTTGGAGGTTTTTTCTGTTTCTTTACCTTTACCTCTTTTTACATCGCTCAGATGAGGTCAGATTCAAGGAAGACTGTTTGCACTGAAAATGTTAACTACAGCTCCATGCCACACCATGCCTATTTCTCTGACTGCATTCTTCCAGCTGTGTAACTCCAGCTGTTTATCTTAGGAGCTTCAAGTTACATTTCTCTCTCTCTCTTTCCAACAGTGAGGGGGGGGGCATAAGCAGCATGCTCTGCTGAGAGTGTGTGTCAGTGTCCAAATGTTGATCATTTGCGGTGGTGAGGTTTTTTTTATTTCTTTTATTTTAACTCTTTCAGGACTGATCTAATTCTTAGTGACATTCTATTCAGTTTTTTTAGACTTGAATTAATCTCATATCTAGTTACAAGTGTCCTTCTAGGGAAGTGAGGGGTTAGGAACCAGACTGCATACAGGAAATGCTCAGAACTGAAGAGGACCAAATGTGATAAATAAGATACAGAGCTGAGCTGCCATATCAGGGCTATACAAAGATAGCTGCTAAGATGTTATTTGTGAAGCAGTCTGAATACACTGAATCCAGCTGCTTCCATTTTTGTAGAACCTTTTTTTTTGTTTTGGTAAAAGTTACCATCATGCAGTGAATGAAGAAGAATTCTTGTGTGTAGGGGAAGGGTAAAAACAAGTAGTGTATTATAAGTTGTATGTTTGGGATTTCATAACAGAGTTGTATGTAGATGCCAATTAGCCTCACGGAACATGAGTAATGGTATGCCACTTCCCAGCTGCTAGTACTGTTAATACTAATATGAAACGTAAACAACTAGGATATAGTGTATGTTGGAATGTGGTTGTGTATGGAAATCCATACACAGTAAAAAGTTGTTCTGCTTCAGTAGTTATGTCCTCACTAATGCTGAACAAAACAGTAGTGGTGTTCTCACTAATGCAGAATGATTTTTTTTTCTGCTAGTGAGGATGTCACAATGCAACCACCCCTTGGAGTGCCATTCATAGGACAGGGGCAGTTGGCAGTGGTGTGCGCAAGTTGGCCAGCTGGCTGGAGAGACGGAAGAGCGGGTCTCCAGAAGCAGATACTGGCCAGAAAATGTAAGTGCTCCTGTTTTGGGCACCATACACTATATAGAACAGTGTATGGTTTCCCAAACAACTCGGCAACTCTTCCTCCTCATGTTTTCTATGATGGCAGAGGGACCTCTCGAGCTTAGTTGTTGAGTTCATCAGCCATCATAGAAAACACTCGAGTGAAGAATTGCCTTGTTGTGCGTGGGAAGCCATACAGTATCCTATATGTTGTGTCATGCAGTATGTATATTTATTTATTAATACAATTTTTACCAAAACAAGTTATGGACTCAGACATAACGAAACAAAATAAGGTCATCTTTACCAGCTGCAGCTACAGTTATACAGTAGGAGACAAATGCTTTAAAGTCTAGTCGGCACAGGTACATGTATTTCTTTTCCTTAATTCTGAAGACTTTTTTGTCAACTTAAAATTTTAAATTATGTCCCCGTTATTTTAAATGTTATCATTTTCTGTGGTGTGGCTTTAAATTTGATGCAATAAATGGCACATTGTAGACTATTAGAATGCAGTTAGTAAACTGGAAATATTTACAAGGTGGAACTCTCATGACTTTATATTTGCAGGAGGGGTAGCTGTCCACTAAAGGAAGGTGGGACCTTACCAATGCAGATTATCATTTCAGCAGAACCATAGGGGTTGCAAAGCTCCTCCGTCGATCACATTTTCTGTAAATAAATGTCAGGCAAACAGTGTTCTAGGAGTTTCAAAGAAATAGGGGTGAAACTGCAACACCTGGCTAACCCGGAATGAAGCCCCTGCCCATAGGATTCTGTAGGTTCATACAGAGGCAGATGTATTGACTCTAGGGAGGGGACTGTCAGATGGAAATCGCTTGGACGGGGGAGTACAAATATTTATTTCTAAGTTTGCATAATAATAGTGGAATTTTTATGTTTTTTTTTCAAGGAGACTGCATTTTTTTGTATTGACACGGGCTCTGCAGCATGATGTGAATGCCTTTCTTTATATTTTACAAAGGACATTTTAAATTGGCCTTTAACAATGCATGGAATCTGCTTTCTGGTTCTCGAGATAATGATCTCAGGTACTCTGCATACACTCATGGATAAAAATTTCCAGCAGGGGGCCTCCACCTGGGGTGACACATCACGCTGAACCACCTCTCAGTAAATTTATAGGAATACTGTCAACATCAAGGCCTGAATCCATTCCTGGCCTAATGTCTTCTTGTCACTCAAAAATGTGGGTCAAATGCCCTCGCAAGTCTGCTGTCTATACATTTCTTTATTATTTGCCAGTTTACAAATGATTTCCAAAAATGAATAAAGTAATTAAAAAATCATGGTCCCAAATTGTAAGGAACATTCTTGGCTATGTGTCATTAGTGTGTGGACAATGTTTGATTTGGAAAATAAATAAATAAATAAATGAAACCTATAATGTGGTTAACTCAACATTAGTATACAGTTAGGTACCATCATAATATGGTAACTTCATACAATATGTACCTATCGTGGTGTCACCACTCTATGAGTACAATATTGCTTCATACAAGTTCCCCTTGATTTTTTTCTCCCTTGCTCATTGCATGCATTATTGCCCATTGGATTATCATGTAAGTGTAGTATAGCATGTGAATTGTATGTGCCATACAGTTTATGATATGGACATTACATATTAATAATTTTACACTGTATTCATTTGAATCACATAACCTGCCATACATAGAAACATAGAAAATAGTGGTAGATAATGACAGCTGGGACCATCTATTCTGCCCATTTTTAATTATGATCACTTTTACTGCAGATCCTTCTTGATCTATGACATTGTCTCTTCCACCCCCTTCCTTCCTCCTATGATTCCCTTGTGCCTATCCCAGGCAGTTTTGAAACCCTCCACTGGTTTCACCCCCACTGCCCCTGATAGAAAGCTGTTCCAGGAATTTACCACCCCTTCTGTGAAGAAGTGCTTCCTCACATCTCTCCTGAATCTACCCCCTTCCAGCTTTATATTATGACCCCTTGTTCTAGAGCACATTTTTTCTCTGACAGATATCTTCCTCCCATACTTTATTAACCTCCATGAGGTATTTAAGGTCTCTATCATATCTCCTCTCTCCCCCCCTCTTCTCCAGGGTGTACTTATTGAGCTTTTAGTCTGTCATAGGGCTTTTGATGCAGACCTTGCACCATTTTGACAGCCGGACTGCCTCCATTCTGCTTATCTCTTTCCAGAGATGTAGTCTCCAGAACTGGACACACCACTCCAGGTGAGGTGTTACCCAATGACCTATATAGAGGCAGTACCACCTACCTCTTCCTGCTGGTGATACCCCTACCTACGTACCCCAGCATCCCACTAGCCTTCTTGACTGCCTTGTCACATTGTCTTGCCACTTTTAGGTCATCAAATTTGATAACCCCCCATATCTCTTTCTTGCTTGGTCATTGTCAGTATCATTCCCCCATTTTGTACTTAGTACTCCCCTCCCAGGTTTCTGTGGCCCAAGTGCACTACTTTGCACTTTTTTCCCATCAAAACCTGGTTGATCGGTTATCCTGTCAAAAGATATCAGATTTGTTTGGCGAACCTTCCCCTGTGAAACTATGCTGCCTTGAGTCCAATAATTCATTGGATTTCAGATATTCCAGAGTTCTTCCTTTAATAGTGTTTCCATTTACTTCCCCACCACCAATGTCAGGCTGACAGGCCTGTAATTGCCACCACTTCCTTGCTACCACTTTAGTGAAGTGGCACTACATCTGCCTTTCTCCAGTCTTCTGGGACCACGCTGGTCTTCAGTGATCTGTTAAATAAGTCTGTCAGAGGTGCAGCTAGCACCTCCTGAGCTCCCTCAGTACCGCTGGATGCATCCTGTCTGGCCACATAGCTTTGTCCACCTCCAGATTAGTGAGTGCTTTCTGGACTCTCCCCCCTTCCCCCAGAAAAGGGACTAGTGTCCATTTCCCTCTCCTTTAAGCCCTTGGTGCATGTGTCTTTTTACCCTTCTATTTTGAACACTGAGTAGACGTATCTGTTTAAGATGTCTGCCTTTTCTTGGTTCCTCTCCATACAGTCCCTCCCCTCTTTAACCATACAATCCTTCCCTTTATCTTCCTTTCTCGTTAACATACCCCAAAAATATCTTGCCCCCTTTTGATACAGCCTTAGCTATTCTTTCCTCAAGTTTGTGCCTTTGCACACCTCACTGCTTTCCCTGCTTCTGCCTTTTCCCTGATATGCTTCCCTATCTTCCTCCTCCCTCTGGGTCTCCTTATATCTTTCTGAATGCTTCCCTTTCAGCCTTTACCTTTTTTGCCATCTCTTTTGAGAACCCTTGCAGGCTCTTTTTCCTTTTGCTTACTTGCATGACACTGTGGTTTGTTGCCTTCATTATGCCCTCTTTTAGTTTGACTCACTTTTTCTCCACCCCACCTCAGGTCATCTCCCTCTGCCAGGTCATTCCGGAGGTATTCAACAAACTCTGTACCATCAGCCCTTCTGAAGACCAGGATCCTCACCCTTGTGTGGTTGGATTCTGCTGCTGTTCTTATGTTGAACTACACTGTACATTGATCACTGGTCACCAGATGGCTTTCCGGCCTTGATATCTGCAGTACAGACCCTCTTAGTAAGAATCAGAGACTTAAACAAAGAATATTTTCATGCCGAGAAGCAGTCCTTTACATGAAAATGAGCTGGTTAAATCTCAGGAGTCTGGCTGCTCACACACCTGTCCCCTCATGTAGCCATCTTGGATCCATTTCCTCCTACATGAACAAGTTGATTTCCCACCACGAACTCCATAGGTCAAAGGTTCACGTGTTTCATGCACTGCCCCAGGAACCCAAGAACTCATGAGATTCCTGCAGTCTCGAATCATCACTGGTGCCAGGAAAAAGGACACAGATTTGTAGGAACTGGCAACAGTTCTGGGGCGAAAGTTCTTTAAATTTGATGGACTGCATCTGACTAAAGAGAGTCCGTGCATTGGGGCAAGTTTGGCGTCTTTGCAGAATATTTAAACTAGCAAATGGGGAGAGGGGTGCAGCACCCCATACGCCGAATGGGAAGAACACCCTCCCCTCAGCTAGTGGTCAAACAGGAATTCAGCTTGTTTGCCGCTCATTTGCATCACCAGGTAAGAAAAAGGTTTGTCTCCCATACACGATGCACAGGGTAATGCCAAACTTCACCCAACAACTAACACACCAAAATCTGGCCAATGGAAAATCATGTACACAATGCTCACAGCCTGGGAAATAAGATCCCAGACCTGCAGGCAATAATGTCAGAGGCTAAACTGGACATAGTAGCAATTAGTGAGATGTGGTTTACCAGTAACCACACTTGGGAGACTTCAGTACCTGGCTATGTATTGTTCAGAAGAGACCGAGGTACAAAAAGGGGGGGAGGAGTGGCCCTGTATGTTAATGAAAATATCAAAGCTACAGAAATTCAGAATACACATAAGGAGCCAGAAGAACTGTGGGTCACCCTGGAAACAGGAAATGGGACAGCCATAAGAACTGGGGTTGTCTACAGGCCCCCAGACCAGAGGGAGGACATAGACACATTACTGTTAGAAGATATACAAAACATGACAGCTAAAGGAGGTTCTGATAATGGAGACTTCAACATGCCAGATACAGATTGGTCAATACCAGCAGGAACATCTGCCAGAACTAGACTCATAGTGGATTCCTGCAGGGGAGGGCCTCAAACAACTGGTACAGCAACCCACAAGAGACAGGCTATCTAGATCTAGTACTGACTAACAAAGAAGGGATCACAGATCTCCAGGTAGAAGGTCACCTGGGGCCAGTGACCATCACATGGTATGGTTCAATTTGGCTACTACATCTAAATCATCCCATTCCAAGGCAAAATATGGGACTTCAGAGGAGCTGATTTTGATAAGATGGCCAACAGAGTTAAGCTAGCCCTGGCAAAAGAAACACAGTGAGGAGGTATATAAAAGTGGGCAAGCATTAAGGATACAATACTTGAAGCAACATCCCATTGTGTTAGACAGAAAGGAAGTGCAAAAGAAGAAGGAAACCACTTTGGTTCTCAAATACAGTAGCAGAAAAGGTCAGAGCCAAAGGCTGGCCTTCAGGAAATATAAGGGAACACAGCGGGATGAAGATAGGAGGCATACCAAACTGCCCTAAGGGAAGCAGGTAAGGCAGTAAGGCAGGCAAAGTCCCAAACTGAGGAAACACTAGCACGAACAGTAAAAGAAGGTGACAAGACTTTCTATAGATACATTAGTGAAAGGAGAAAGTCCAGAGGGGGTATTGCTAAGCTTAATGGAGAAAAGAGAGCATGTGAGGAGGAGGACCCTGTAAAGGCATCTATCCTAAATAGATACTTTTGCTCAGTATTTACTGAAGAGAAGGTAGGGCAGGGCCCACAGCTCAGCATCATGGACACGGGGGAGGGAGGTGAGCACTACTCCCTTCACAAAAGAAAGGGTCCTACAAGAGCTTGCTAAGCTCAGGGTGGATAAGGCAATGGGACCTGATGGCATACATCCCAGGGTACTTAAGGAGCTAAAGGAGGAACTAGCAGAGCCATTAGCAGAATTGTTTAGTGAGTCTCTGAGCACAAGAGGTCCCAGAAGACTGGAGAAGGGCTCATGTGATCCCGCTCCACAAGAGTGGTAGCAGGAAGGAGGTGGGGAACTACAGACCAGTCAGTCTTACCTCAGTAGTGGGCAAGATTATGGAGGCACTTTTAAGGAAAGGATAGTGCAACACCTGGAATCCATAGGGGCACAGGATCCAAGACAGCATGGGTTTACAAAGGAAGGCCCTGTCAAACTAATCTCATAGATTTCTTTGACTGGGTAACCAGAGTGGTGGACCAAGGGGAGCAGTTGATGTCGCCTACCTTGACTTCAGCAAAGCTTTGACACTGTTCCACATAGAAGATTGATAAATAAGCTAGGTAGGCTCGGGTGGGTCAGAAGTTGGTCAACTGGGTGGCAAACTGGTTGACTGGCAGAAAACAGAGAGTGGTGGTAAATGGTATACAGTCAGAAGAGATGCAAGTCACAAGTGGGTACCTAGGATCAGTCCTGGGGCCAGTCCTATTCAACATCTTCATTAGTGACCTCGCAGATGGACTAGAGGGTAAGGCTTGTCTGTTTGCAGATGACACCAAGATCTGCAACAGAGTAGATGATCCAGATGGGGTGGGCAGAATGAGAAGAGATCTGGATAAACTAGCAAAATGGTCAGAAGAGTGGCAACTGGGATTTAATGCAAAGAAGTGCAAAATCATGCACATAGGGAGAGAAACCCTGAAGCCACTTATAGGCTGGGAGGGAGTTGCTAGCAGTCACAAAGGAAGAAAGAGACTTGGGCATCATCATCACTGATGACCTAAAATCATCCAAGCAGACCTCTAAAGCAGTAGGTAAGGCTAGGGGGTGTTAGGGTGTATTAGTAGGGGTATCACAAGTCGTAAGAGGGAGGTACATCCTCTGTACAAGACATTGGTTAGGCCCCATCTGGAGTACTGCGGGCAGTATTGGAGGCCACACCTTCACAAGGACATTAACCAAATTGAGGCAGTCCAGAGAAGGGCAACCAAAATGGTGCAGGGACTGCATCAGAAGACATATGAGGACAGATTAACGGAGCTCAATATGTATACCCTTGAGCAAAGGAGGAGAGAGGTGATATGATCGAGACATTTAAACACCTTAAGGGCATAAACAAGGCGAAAGAGTCTAACATGTTTAAATATAAGAAAATAGCAGGACAAGAGGACACAGCATGAGAATAGAGGGAGGCTGATTAAGGGAATGGAGGAAATCTTTTTCACAGAAAGGGTGGTAGATGCATGGAATAGCTACCACAAGAAGTGGTGGCTATGAATACAGTGCAGGGCCTCAAACAGGCATGGGATAGGCATAAGGGAGCAATACAAATGACTATGAATAGATAGGTCACTGACAGAGCAAAGGCCAATGGCACATTTATAAGGTAGAAAAGAAATGCTAGACTGGATGGGCCTTTGCGGTCCTTATCTGCCGTCAACTTCTATGTTTCCATGTTTCTATGTTTCTATCACCCTCTCCCCAGGATGGAAGTACTGGCTTGAATAATTTGTCATGACCCCTCTGCTGTTGCAGTTGATGTTATGTGAGAGTATCAACCAAATCTGGCTTGAGCAATGCCGAGCGGGTATGTGGTTGATGTTTTCTGAACAGTTCAGCAGGTGTTCAATCTGTGACAGTGTGAGGAGTGTTTCTGTGAGTGAACAAGAAATGAGCCACCCTTTGAGTTGTAGGTATTGATTGAGAACTTTGTTTGACCCAAGCTTTTTTGAAAGTCTGTACTGCTTGTTCAGCTACACCGTTTGATGCTCGATGATAAGATGGAGACAAAATATGTCTGACCCCATTCTGCTTTAATAACAGTTTAAAGAGCTAGTGGATCAAAATGCTTGTTCTGCTACACTGACAAACTGTCCAGTTTCAGAAATGGGTAATATATGGCTTTCGTTCACTCCTATATGTCAGTTTACTCACAGTTGTGATAGTTTCTCACTTTTTGTATGTCTTCTAACTGGCAGCACTGCTTGACGCCATTCAGTGCCACAGCCCTCGGAAATGACGTGGTGGGGGGTGAACCGCAACGGTCATTTATTAAAAATTCTATGGCATAGCTGTGATTCCATGATGTATTTATGATTGTCATAGTGAAAACTGCCCTGTTTACAGGAATCTGTGTGTATGTTGTCCTTCTTATACCTTGGCTATTCATCATTACTTGTATTTCAAACACCAACAGTGATGATTTCCCTTTTTATTTTTGTACAATTGCAGTAGTTCAGAACTGAAGCTACAGTGGAGTCCTCGATCAGCTGATAAGCTAGCTAAAGCCGTGTTCAAAGTTTCCATGTTAATTTAGTTTCTCACTATTAAAAACAATACACTTTGGCCAGCTCAGTAGTGTCTGAGGGTTGGGCGCTGGATGCCACACCTCGCCATGCCCGGCGACCCATGTTTGGGAATGAGCACAGGCCGCCGGGTGTTGGCAGGGAAGGAGAGGGATCGACCATCCCAGAGACTGCTCTCCTTCTCCGGGGGTGGGGGGCACCAGTAGTCAGTGAATGCCTGGCCTCTCGCGGAGGCTGGGGGGCAGCACGCCAACACTGACAAGGTGGGCGGGGGATGGGGCAGACAACTGGAGGAGAGCACGTGGGAGCATGTGCATTGCCTCTGCAGGTGTCATTGCATGCCCCACCCCTGAGAGGAACAAGAAAATAGAGAAAAATGCGGTCATGCGGCTTGATGGCCGTCCCAGGACATGCTCAGCTCCAGAGGTGTCACCCCCCCAGAGAACTGGATCCGGACTTGGTGGTAAGTAAGGGGAGCTTGCCACTGCCACGCCATGGGAGGCAAGCCATGGGGGTATGTCTGGGGGAGAGGGCCTTAATGGGAGCCAGGTGCACCAGGACGGCAGCTGGATTTGGGCTGACTGCAGTGGGGTAAAAAGTACTAACAAAAAAAAAATACACTTGACAGTAAAAAAAAAAAATACTGACTTTTTCGTATTTATACTTTCTCTGCTCTACCTAGCTGGCAGGCAGCTCTGCTCCCCAGGAGGGCCGGCCCTCAGAGCCCGACCACCCCCCACTCAGCCATACCCCATAGTTCCCCATGGATTGCCCCCTGTGGCGAGGCCAGGGTGAGGAGCATTGACTTTCTCCCTCCCCCAGAGCATAATCCAGAAGTCGGGTGGCTTGTTGTGGAGGGGCATTACGCCATCATGGAGCCTGCCAGCTCCCATTTTGCACCTGCTTTACTCCCTAGGCTCACAAACATGCAATGGGTGGGCATGGACTCCCCTTCATGGAGACAGCCTATGCCCAGGACATGGGATCCCTCTCCATTTTGGCGGCGTGCATGTGTTGACACCCAGCCACCGCTGAGTGTCAGGCAAACAGCACGCCGCCCTGTCCCCTCTCCCTGAGGAAGGAGAGCGGTCTGTGGATGCTCAGTTCTTCCTAACCCCTGCCAGCCCCTGAGCAACCCGAGCCCATTCCCAAACCCGGGTTGCTGGCGTACTGCGAGGTCTGGCGTCCAGCACCACAACCCTTCGCACCATCGGGTTGGCCAGACTTGGTGTTTCTTAATAAAAGTAAACACCATCTCTTGTGCCATATACTCAGAGAAAGTTCAAGCAATTCCATCAACAGTGCTTGTCTGAATATGCATTCTATTCTCGGCTTACCAACCACTCACTTTTTCTTAAAAAAAAATGTGTTTTTGTGTTTTTATGTTACCTGTGTTTATTCTGTTTATTTTCTTTTTAAAATAATGAAAGATATATTGCTGTGGTGAGGAGGTAGATGTGGAGGTCTTATCAGCTTACCTTCGGCTGTCTGAAGCAGTTTCTGATCCCTGGCTCACCCACTATTCACTCTCTTTCCAGATGTTGCTTGGCATTTAGCAGGATACTCTTTTTTATGGTAATTATTTTAAAATGTATTTCCTGGGTGATGGTTGTGTGTGGTGGAGGTCCCATCCAATTGAGAGCTGCCATCACCGGTCAGACGCAGGAAACAAGTGAATTGGCAAGTCACATTCTTTATGTAACAACTTCCATGCCTTATCCTCCGCCTCATCAACTGGCTGCTTCACTTTTTACCCTGAGCCCCATCCATCTCATTTTTCCAATCTCATACAAAACTACTTTCAACCCCATTCAAAACTGACACTCTGGTCAAGCACATCTGCACTGCAGCACAAGTTCAAATCTTTTGGGGAAAAAGTAGTATTAGCATATTTGGCATTTGTTTTATGTTCTTGGTAAAAACAAATGCTGTACAAGATGTCAGTTGTGACTGCTAGTGAGGTGCAGAGGGAAGGGATGCGATGTGATGGAAACACTGTGCAGATCGACAGTATGAATGAAGGTTTGCTTTTTTTTGTAAAAAAACGAAACAAAGCCACCTTTACTGTATGTGCCTTCTATAAAAATGCGCACCATTTTATACTGGCACAAGTCAATGAACTAAACAAAATAAAAAATGAGATCCAGTTCTGATTTAACCTAAACGCAGATCCACTGACAGACTACTGTACCCACAGACAAATAAAAAATCACTTTGTTCTTGCTTCAAAGGCAAGGCCCATTCATGCTGGAACATTTCTCGTCTATCATGAAAGAGAAGAAGTCAGGAGATTATTTCAAACCTACAGCAAGTTAAGCAATTTTTTATAAACTATTACAAATGAACTACATAGTTAACTCAGTGATGAAAGTTAGTGCCAACGAACTGCACACAACTCATTTCAGCCTCTAGATGTGAAGCTGTGCAGGTACAGCATTCCTACTACATTGTCATTTCCTCTTTCAGAACTGCTGCGCGCATGGTCCTTATCTCTAAGAACCCATGGCCCTGAAGTTTGTGCAGTCGGTATTTTTAGGGAGGAAACATAAATAAATCTTGTGCTGCATTCTTTTACACACCCAGCTGAAACAATTTATTACGATGCTCCAGACACTGTTTTGCATAAAACATGACTGAATTCATTCTTATGGAGAAAACTGGGGACCATTGTCCGATACTAACTCCTGGGGTAGTCCATATGAGACAAAGAGCTGTCTCAGAAGGCTTACAGTCTTTTCAGTAGTTGTCAGTAGTGTGTATAGCATTGCCATCCATTTGGCGTGGATGTCGATTACCACTAAGACATGCTGTTTGCCATTTCTGCATAGTCTACATGGAGGTATTCCCATGGCGTGGTAGCCCAGGACCAGGGATGCGAGGTGTGGTTGCAGGTTGGTTGTGGATAGCCGCACATGGTGCATTGGCTGACAAGATGCTGGATATCTTGATCAGTCCTGGCCACCAGAGGTATCCCTGCCAATGACTTCATCTGAGATATTCCAGTATGACTCTCATGTAAATTGAAAAGTAACCTGTTACAGAACTTTAGCAGTATCACAATTTGAGCACCCCACAGAACACAGCCTTGCTCTGTGGACAGCTGTTCCTTCTTATCAAAGAAAGGTCGGATAGTCTGGTCTCTTGTGAAGTTGGGCCAACCATTTAGGGTAAAATCTAGGACTTTAGAGAGGACTGGATCTCATCTTGTCTCCTCTGCTGCATCCTGTGAAGCAATAGGCAATTCATTGAGATGTGAAAGGTGGAATACTGCCCACCATCCTCCTTCTCTGTAGCATCTTTGCATGGCAGTCTGGATAATGCATCTTCATTTGCGTGATTCTGAGAACAGCTATATTTGATGTCATAGTCATAAGTCAACAAAATCAGGGCTCATTGCTGCATCCGTAGTGCTGCGGGAGTTAGCATTGCTGTCTTCAGCCCCAGAATAGCCAGCAGAGGCTTGTGATCTGTTAGAAGACTGAATTTCCATCCATACAGGTACTTATGGAACTTCTTAACATAGAAACATAGAATTTTATGGCAGATAAGGACCACTTGGCCCACCTAGTGTGCCCATTTCCCTACCTGATGGATAAGCTGCAGATCTTAGTCAACCAACAGCTTACTTCCTCCTACCCCGCTAGAATTGCCTTATGTCTGTTCCATGCATTCTTGAATTCTCACACTGTTCTTGACTCCACAACCTCCACAGGAAGGCTGTTCCATGCATCCACAACCCTCTCCATGAAAAAATACTTTCTAACATTACTCTGAGCGCCCCTCTATCTTCAAATTGTCCCCTCATTCTTGCACATCTCTTTTCTGAAAGATGCTACCCTCTTGGACTTTGTTAATTCCCTTGAGGTACTTAAAGTTTCTATCATGTTCCCCTCTCTCTCCTTTCCTTGAGGGTGTACATATTAAGCTGCTTTAGTCTCTCTTCATATGTCTTCTGGTGCAGACCCTGCACCATTTTGGTTGCCCTCCTCTGAACAGCCTCCACTCTGTCTATGTCTTTGTGGAGATGGGGTCTCCAGAACCACATGCAGTACTCCAGATGAAGTCTCACCAACTATCTGTACAGAGGATAAACTTCCTGTTTTCTACTATTGATGCCTCCCTATGCATCCCAGTATCCCCCAGCCCTCCTTACTGCCTTCTGACATTGCTTGCCCACCTTTAGGTCATCTGAATAATTACTCCCAGGTCCCTTTTATTTCTGTGTTTTAGTATCTCACCCACCACTGTGTACTCTTCCCTGGAGTATTGTTTCCAGGTGCATTACCTTGCACTTCTTTGCATTGAATCTGAGCTGCCATACATTTGACCATTCCTCCAACCTTGCCAAGTCCCTTTTTATCCTTTCCACCCCACCTGTGTATCAACCCTGTTGCAGATCTTTGTGTTGTCTGCAAAGAGACATACTTTTCCTTCCAGGTGCTCTCCAATGTCACTTATAAAGACATTAAAGAGGACCAGTCCCAGTACTTAACCCTGTGGTACCCCGGTAGTTACCCTCTTTTCTTCACTGTGGACTCCATTTACTATTACCCTTTGCGTCCATTTGTCCAGCCAATTTTTTTATCCAGGCTACCACCTTGGGACCCACTCCAAGGCTGGCTAACTTGTATATTAATCTTTTGTGTGGGACTGTGTCAAATGCCTTGCTAAAATCTAGGTAGGCCATATCCACAGCCCCTCCCTGGTTTACTACTTTGGTCACCCAGTCAAAGAAATCTATTAGATTCATCTGACACGACCTTCCCGCTGTGAATCCATGCTGCCTTGGGTCCTGTGCCCCATTGGCCTCTAGATATTCAACAATTCTTTCCTTCAGAAATGATTCCATCATTTTCCATACCACTGAGGTCAAACTAACTGGTCTGTAGTTTCCTGCCTCTGTCCTGCTCCCACTTTTGTGAAGTGGAATCACATCCGCCCTTCTCCAGTCCTCAGGTACCACTTCATCCTCCCATGATTTGTTAAAGAGAGTAGTCAGTGGTGTCACTAGTTCTAAGTAATGTGTTCTGGGGGCCCTTTTAAGAATCATAGACTTCACAATGCTTAAAAGTTTTTCAACCTTTTCTTGATTTCCCCTACATTTCACTCTGTGCCAGAGCTTGTTCACGGGGTTCATTTTCTTCTTTTAATCAGTCCTAAGGTTGTCATCATCATGTTTTCTGTCCTGCTTTTTATTCTTAGTTTATACATCAGTCTGTATTAATCCTGTTTGAGGTATTTGCTTCTTTGTTTTGTTTTTTAAGCTGCTTAAGGTGGAGACTTTCTGGCATTTGCCCTTTACTCCACCTTACTTTTTATCTCCAAATCCTTTAAATTCGCTACTGTGCAGAGAGACACTTGCTGCTTCTCCTTTGTCACTAGTTCTACCCTTAGTTCTTTTAGAATTCTGGGGTGAATCCCATCAGGCCCCATTGTTTTGTCCACCCTCAGTTTCAAGAGTTCTTTCAAAACCCTTTCTTCTGTGAATGGATTGGTATCAACCCCCCTATCCAGAGTGTTTCTCTTGTTTGGTTTAGGTACCTCCCCCTCCTCTTCTGTTGTGAATACTGAGCAGAAATATTTGTTCAGTATCCCTGCTTTTCTACTGTCACCCTCTGCCCACATTCCTTCCCCTTTATTAAGCCTCAGTATCCCTCCTTGGTCTTTCTTCGAGCCCTAATGTACCTGTAAAGGTTTTATACCCCTTCCTAACAGAGTTGGCTATCTTTCCTTGGTATACCATCACATGAGTGACTCCGGCACCATGAAGACCATCACAGTGACAGGAGATCGGGCAAAACCACGCCTGTCACTGTGATGGTCTGTGCAGTGACCGGGACACCCTCACTGGGTGTTTCCACCGCCCGGGTCCAGCTCCGACTCGGATGGGAACCCTAGAGACGGGGTGAGGCGAACCCCCCATGAGGGGAGTATGGGCACTTCCCCAATTGTGTGCACTGACATCCCTGAGGCTACACTGCTGACAGTCGCATGGTAGCTGTCACTGTAGGAGATGTCAGTGCAAGTGCTGTCAAAATGCTACAGTAAAACCCTTTTCCTCGGTTTTGGCCTTTGCTGGTCTAACTGCCTTCCTTGCCTCCTTCTGCTTTAATGATAAAGTTCTCTGTCCTGCTCCTTCTGTGTTTCCTTATATTTCCTGAATGCTATCCTTTCCTCCTTAACCTTCCTTGCCACCTCTTTTGAGAACAATAGTGTTTTTTTTTCTTTGTTTTGTTTTGTTGATACACTTCATACAAAGTCTTGTTGCCTCTGTGATGACTGTTTTGATTATTCCCCATTGTTCCTCCACCCACTCCTTCTTGCCCATTTGCTAGTGCTTTTTTGAGGCACTCTTTTATTTTCCCAAAGTCAGTCCTCCTAAAGTCCAGTACGCTTGCTTTTGTATGGCTTGACTCTATGGCTGTGTTTATTGTGAAGCACACTGTTTGGTGGTCACTTGTTCCCAGATGACTACCCACTTCTAAATCCGAGATCCTTTCTCTATCCCCATTTGAGAGTACCAGGTCTAAGACTGGTCCCTCCCGAGTGGGTTCCAAGATTAGCTGTCTGGGGCATGCCCCTTGTAGAGCATCGAGAATGACCCTGCTCTTGGATGTGCCTGCAACAAAGGTGCTCCAGTTAACATCTGGCATATTCAGGTCCCATAGCAACAATATCTCCTCTTTTTCTGCCATTCTAAGGATGCCTTCTATAATTTCCTTGTCCTTTCCCTCCCCCTGAGATGGGGGTCTGTACACAACCCCCATACGGATTGTGGTGCCATTTCCTGTCTCCAGGGTGATCCATAGTGACTCATGTACTTCCTGTTTACTCTTCAGTTCTATTGCTTTAATCCCTTCTGTTACATAGAAAGCTACTCCTCCTCCTCTTTTACCCTCCCTGTCCCTCCTGTAGATTATATATCCTGGTATGTTGACATCCCAGTCATGGTTCTGTGTGTATCATGTTTCAGTGACTGCCACAATATCCAGGAATCCCTCTTCCATCAAGGCCACTAGTTCAGGGAGCTTGTTACACAGACTACGGGCATTGGTACTCATCACCCTCCATTTTTTGATGGACTTCCCCCTTTTAGCCCCATCCCTGTCCTTACTGCCTTTTCCTTTTTTTTGCATTTACCCCTGTCCTGCTCCCTAATGACTTCTCTACTTTGGTGTTTACCTCGCTAATTACTGTGTTTTGTGGGGGAGGCTGGGATTTCCCCCTGCTCCTTTTCAGTGCCTGCCCCCCTTGGCTAGTTTAAATGCTTGCCAATGACACTGAAGAGTATGCTCAAGTGTTCCTTTTCAATCTGAGCATAATTTATTTCTCTTGGGGACAAGGTTCGACAAGCAAAAGCAATTGTGTGTCCCTTCCCTGAAGGTAGCACAACAGATTACTGTGCTCACTCCATATAAGGATGTGTCACACATCAGGCTTAGAGGTTTTGCTGGGTCATAGTGTGCTAGCCACTTGATGTTCAGAAGCTGTTGCTTGCATGACTGGAATGCTTCCTCACACTGTGGTGACCAACTCCATTTAGCTTCCTTCTGTAGCAAGTCATGCAGTGGTTGCAACAGTGTGGACAAGTGTGCTAGAAAATGTCCGTTGTCATTTAAAAGGCCCATGAATGATCTTAGCCCATTCTTAGCGGTAGCACCATATGGCATCGGAACCATCCATTGCTTAACCCAACCCAAATGGCCACACAAGATAGAATGAGTTAGCTCAGTCACATTTGTTGGCACCAGTGCATTGACAATGGCTTTCACTTTGCTGTCTGTTGGGTGTTGGCCTGGGTGTCGATCCAATAGTCTAGGTACTCAACAGGATCTTGCAGGAACTGACATTTGGCTAGCTTCACTATCACCCCATACCACTGCTGTCTGGGCAGGACTTGATGCAGGAGTATGCAGATATTCTTCCACTGTGGGTGCTGTTACCACAATATCATCCACAAAGCAGACTACATGGTCCAGTCTGTGCAGTTTCTGGTCCATTGTGTGCTGGAAAATTACTGGCACTGTCAAAACTTCATAAGCCAAGTGAGGATATCAGTAAAGTCCCTTGTGGGTGTTGATGGAGAGATAGGGCTCTGACTTTGGTTCTAATTCCAACTGCTGGTATGCAAAGAATAAGTCCAACTTACTAAGGAACTGTATGCCTGCCAGTGTGACAAACAGATCCTCTGCACTGGATAATGGGTATGCTTCTGGCTCTATACAGTGGTTCTCTATAACCTTGTAGTCACCAGACAGCCTCAGTGCTTTGTCTTGCTTCAGTGCCACAATGATAGAGGAAGCCAGTCATTCCTCTCTACTCATGAGTTAATACTGTGGCTTTAAGATAGTCCATTTCCTTCACTACTGCTTCCTTTAAGGCATAAGGTACTGACTGAGGCTTGTGGAAAATTGGGAGGAGCTCCCATTTGCACTTGGATCTTTGCCTTGAAATCCTAGACTGTGCTGTAGCCATTGTGGAAAATTGGACGATGTTTGTCCAGTACCTTTCTCACTATATGTTATGGTACCTTGGTCACAGTTTTTAAACTGAAGATCTTTTCCAAGTTCAACTTCATCTTTCCAAGCCAGTTTCTTCCAAGTAATGCAGGTCTTTCCCTTTACACTACCACCAGAGGTAAGGTCCATGCTCCTCCCTTTGTATGTGATTGGTACCTGAATTTCTCTAGAACGGGATTTGGTCTCTAATATAAGATGTGAGCTGATTGCAACAGGCAGTTCTTGAGGTACTCTTTGTAGATGTGCTGTGGCACGATAGATACTCGTGCTCTGGTGTTAAGCTGCATGCTAAATGATTTGTCCGCCAACTCATTCTGGAGGCAGATTCCCTCTCCATTGTCTTGTGTTGCATAAACAGTGAACAGCTTCAGTGATCCCTCTTCCATTTCAGGGTCTGGCATGGTGTCTGTGACTACTGCGCATGAGCAGTTTGTGATGCACCAATGCACACTCTCTGTAGATTGACCACTTTTCCACAGTTGTGGCATTTTTTCTTGTCAAAATTGTCACATGCTTTGCTGGTGATTACTCCCACATCGGTAATACAGTTTTTGTTGACTTCGTGGAACTGGTCTGTGGTGCTGGATTCCTAGTGGTTGCTGACAAAGTAGTGGTGGACCACTTCATGGTCTGAAATGTCCCTTGGGTCCTGTCATGTGGGTGACCCTGTGAACCCCACTCTTTGGTGGTTCAGAATGTCCTGCTAGCTCCCTGTTGTCTTTCTGGGGGAGCTCCAGGCCAGCTTGTAAGTTAAGTCTGGTTCTGGCAATAGCTGTTTGTGATTGGCTTCCCCTCTCAGACCACAGACAGATTGATCCCAGAGAGCATCATCCAGGAACCGTCTGAATGCGTAGGAACTTGCTAGATTCCTCAGTGCAATGATGTAGTCAGCAAGAGTCTTCCCCTGCTCATGGCTCTGACCATGAAAATGAAAACATTCTACAATGAGAATTGGCTTGGGCTTGAAATGCAGTGCAAGTGTCTTGGTGAGTTGTGCATATGCATGTGCACCATTTGCAGGTGCTGTGAGATTCTGAGAACCCATAGACTCTTGGTGTCAGGGACTGCCAGGAAGACATCCACTTCATTGTCATCTGGGATTGTGGTCATTGTCAACCAGCTTTCAAAATGCTCCAAGTAAGAATCAGAATATTTAATTCATCAATCCTGGCTTATGTCCAACTATTGCCATGTCGACAGAAATTCTCATTGATGCTATGCTGCTTTGCAAATCATATGCTAGGGACTACAGCCCTCATGGCTTTCCTGTACTTCCTCACAAGTCATCTGTGTGCAAGCACACACACACCATATATATCTATATAGATATAAATGACAAAAAAACAGATTGTTTAACTTTTTCTGCTATCTGCATTGCGGAATCCACACATTTGACAAAATAAACTTGACATATCAAAAGATCTGCCTGCTCCACCCCCAAGACCGTGCATGCAAAATTTTTGCAAATTCATTGAATAGTTGCAAGTTCAAGTTCAAGTTTATTGCAGGAAATCTCAGTTGAGCAAGCTCATTCACAAAGAGGTCCTGAGACATATAAGCAGACAAGTACACATTGCATAATAACAACTTCAAATAGCAAGATAATGAAGTACAAAGTTTGAGGTTTAACATGGAAACCCCTGCTCAGCTAACTATAGTGGCACTACCGCCACTATAAGATAGATAGATAGAGATTTAAATATAGGTATATACTACAGTACCAACATCTGTAAGAGGAGGACACTCAGGAGGGAGTGGAGAGAGAGAGAGAGCAAAGGGATCCTGGGAAGCTTGAGAAGTGGTCAAGTGCATGGCAGTTGGGGTTCAATGCCAAAAGTACAAAATTATGCACCTAGGGCATAGGAACCAAGGAGCTAATTATAGGACAAGGGGAGGTACTGACAGTCACTAAGCAGGAAAGGGACATTGGGATTATAACTGATGACTTAAAGCGGTAGGAGTAGTGTAACAAAGCAGTGGGTAGGGCTGAGTGGATTCTGGGGTCCATAGGAGAGGTATGTCCAGCAGGAACATAGAGGTGGTAACAAACAGGAAGGGATGCTGGAAGGATGCCAGAGACCAGTTAGGGTCTGAGGAAGTGGACTAGGCAGAGAACATCTGGGCAGACTGGGTGGATCAAGTGGTCCTTCTCTACCAACAAATTCTCTGTTTCCATGTTTCTATGTAAAAAATGCTTGTTCAACTAAAATGGTGTTATTCTACAAAAAAAAATGTGATAATTTAAAATGACTCCAAACTTCCGTGACTAGGGCTGCTAGTCTGTAAGAACAACATGCTTGCATTACGTAAGAAAATATTATTATCTGCACCTACTACTTCCAGATATTTTAGTGGTGATCTGTAACTGCAGATCATGTTTTAAAGCAAAAGAACAGCATTCTTATATAACAAAATGGACAAAGTCTGCAGTCATTACTTGACAAATAAAAGTTAGCAATGAATGCTCATTCAAGCATTTCAGTACAGCAGCACTCAACAGAAAACACCGCAGGCTGACTTGTTGACTTAGTCTATTCAGGTATTGGCACATAAGGCCCGTTAAGCTGATAACGAACAATAAAGATAGTTTGTTCACTGTCTGCTTAAGCTTTTCTCTGTGACCCAGACATCTCCTGTCTGCTGCCATAGTTACAAGAGTAACCTAGCCGGAACAGGTTTCAGGGACTTGACAACTTTACTGAGAAGTGTGGTTGCTTTGTCATTTTTTGCAGGCTGATCTAGCAGCCACAACAGAGCAGATTAGCAGAGTTCCACTGTCACATATGTTTTTTTTTTTAATGGGAAAGACTATTTATAAATGTATTTTGAATTTTTGGCCAAGAAAGGGACACTGAGCCAAAGTATGTTTCCAGGTGGGAGATGAGAGAGAATTAAGCCCTGGGAGGTTATCTATCTTCCTTCCTTCCTTCCTTCCTTCATTCCCACCAGGACAGTCATACTGAGCTAGTAACAGCTCATTTCCAGATGTGTCCTGTGGGAAGGGGATGAGGAACATCATATACAGTAGTTACAATGAATATGGAGAAATAAAGCAATACAATTTAAATTGAGAAATTATCAAACTTTAAATGCAATCAGAATGACATGCACAGGAATAAAGGAAACAGGTTGCCAGGGCAAAACTAGTGAAGGGGAAGGAAGAGGGTCAAGGACAATCGCAGGAGGGAGAAAAAAAAATCATGAAAGAGAGACTTTAAGGAGAAAGCTGAAGAGGCAGAGCGAATAGACAAGGGAAGGGAGGATCAAAGTTTTGGACAGCAATATGATCAGTTCTAGATTTCCTAGAAGGAGTAGCAAAGAAAATGTTAAGCGGTAGGGGTTGACAATGCCGAGGCAGTGAAGAATCTGCAGAAAGACCCTAAAAGTTGGAGATGGTCTAAGGTTTGGGAGCTACAGTTCAGTCCAAAAGCGCAAGGTGTTACATCTGGGTAAGGGGAACCCCGGAGCAGAGTACTAACTCAACGGGGTCCTACTCAGCACCTCACATAAGGAAAGGGATCTCAGGGTCAACATAGGTGACACCCATAAGCAGTCTAGCCAGTGCAACAAAGCTTAGAGCAAAGCAAATAAAATGCTGGGGTGTATAGGGAGAGGTTTTGACAGTTGGGACAGGGGAGTGATCCTCCCACTGTACAGGTCCCTGGTGAGACCCCACCTGGAATACTGTGTCCAGGTCTGAAGACCTCACCTTAGGAAGGACATGGATAGGTAGGAGACTGTACAGAGAAGGGTGACCAAGATGGTTCAGGGCCTCCAGGACCTCTCTTACAAAGAGCAACTAAACACATTGAACATGTACTCTCTAGCGACTAGAAGGGAAAGCAGCCACCAAGGGATACGAATGGAAGCTACAGGGTGGGAGCTTCAAAGGGGATCTGAGGAAGTAGTACCTCAGAGAAAGAGTCATTGAACCATGGAATAGACTGCCCACTAAGGTGGTGGGCACTAAAACTGTGGCGGCTTTCAAGAGAGGGTGGGACAGAGTAAGAGAGCAACAAGGTACAGAGGGTTCAGAGACTAGGTGCCGGGACCCATAGAAGGCCTCGGTAACCCTTGGGCACACTAGCAGACCTATGTTCTCCTTCTGCCATCATCTCTGTGTTTCTAATATTATGTTAAGGGTAGCAAGAAGCCGAGCGAGAGGATAAGAGGGAAGTAAGGTAGGCAGAAAAGGAACCAAACCAGAATTTAGATATAAAGGAGGCACAGTGGAAAGGGCCTGCATCAAGAGAGGGGAATGAGAAAGCAGAGTAGAGTGAACAGTGGTAAGTATGTGGGGAACAGTCTAAAGCAAAATGACAAAAAGAGTTGAAAAGGGGTGCCAGTCTGGCAAGGAAAGATTTGGGAGCTCCACTGTAGACTATGTCACCATAATCAAAAATAGGGAGGTTCATCTTTAAAACAATCTCACAGTGGATAGGAAGTGAGATACTTGCTTTATTCCTGTAGAGTGCACTATGCTTGGGGTGAAGCTTTTGGTGAATGGCATCAACATGAATTGAGAAATCAAGATGACAGTCAAGCCAGACACCAAAGTACTTATAAGAGGAAACATCCTAAATAATAACACCATCCAGGGTGTGAAAAGAAGGGAGAGAGGCAAGTCTAGAAAGTCTCTGACAGGTACTAAAGTTTATGGAGACTTTATTTTTTTTTGCATTGAGGGATAGTTGGTTAGACTTGAACCAGTGCTGAATATTGTCAAAGTCCAGCTGAAGTTGTGAGGTAAGATCATGAGATGAGG
This sequence comes from Neoceratodus forsteri, assembly GCA_016271365.2. Lineage (NCBI taxonomy): Eukaryota > Metazoa > Chordata > Ceratodontiformes > Ceratodontidae > Neoceratodus > Neoceratodus forsteri. The sequence continues at coordinate 1,660,197,647 of CM028131.1, forward strand.
AGCCAGATGCAAAAATAACTATCATCAGTATACATATGAATGGACACAGAGGAAGAGACAGTGGGAATGTCATTTAAGAACATGGGAAAAAGAATAGGACCCAGGACAGACCCTTGAGGGACACCTTAATAGATGGGGAGTGGCGATGAAGTGTAGCACCCTATCTCGACAGCTTGAGACCTATCCCCCAGGTAAGAGTTAAACCCACTGACTGAAGCTAGAAAGAAATGCTGCTTTTAGCTTGTCAGGTAAGAGGGGATGTGACACTGTGTCAAAAGCTTTAGCAAGATCAACAAAGCTGGCAGACGTTATCAGACCCTGATCCATACCAGTGCAGATGGAATCAGTAGTTATAGGAAGGAAGTGCAGGTGGAGTGGAATTTTCTAAACCAAACTGAAAGGGGGGTGAAGAAAGAGGAGTCAAGGAAGGAAGATAGAGAGTTTTGATAATACAAGGTGTTCCTGTAACTTAGCAGATGTAGGAAGGAAAGAGATGGGACAGTAGTTACCAAGAGAGGAGGGATCACCACCTTTAGGAATAGGAATGACAGTAGCCTGTTTCCAGGCATCAGGAACAGTTGCAGAGGAAAAAGAAAGGTTGAGAAGTAGGGTCATTGGCAGTGCAATGGCAGGGGCTGAGAGAAGGCGAAGCCTGGGATCAAGGCTATCAGAGCTACCACATTTGTGAGGATTAAGACCAAACAATGACTTAAGGGTAGCAGTGGCAGTGGTAGCAGAGAAGGAAAAAGAGAGATTAACAGGTGAAGAAGGTGGAGGGAGGGAAGGAAGGAAGGGGAAGAGGAAGAAGAGATAAGAGAGAGGGCACAAGTCGTAAAGTAGGAGTTAAAGGAAGAGGCAACAATAAAGGGGTTAGTGATAAGGGAGTCGTCAATCCTGAGAACAGGAGAACCTGCATAAGGTCACACAGTATGCAAGTGATGGTTGTGGGATTCGCACCTGGTAACCATCCAATCAGGTATTACTGCTAGGGTAGATGTCACTCACCATATGCATCGCAAACATTGAAGGGCAAAGATGCTCCCTCTGCAAGGAGACAGTTTGCTTATTTTTAGGTATTGTCACTAGAAATTGGGCCAGGCACTCAGCATATGGCAGCACCCATCCTCCTGTTAGGCCTTATCATGCTGTATGGACCATAAGTAGGCTGCTTCCCTGGGCAGACGGTACTATTTCTCAGAACAGCCTTCATGCTAGGTAACATGCACCCATGAGCACTGGTGCCCAATCATTGTTAGGCAACAGTATACAATACCACTGGAACATAGCAGGTATTGAAGGGCCGGACCTATTGTGGCCTTCTCAGAGGATTGCAGACACCAGTTACCCCTATCAGACCCATGTATGGAAATTTAGGGTGTCATGTCTTTACCACAAATTCTGAGGGATAAGAGCTTCAGTCTTACTGTTTGGCTTGCAATCCATAAATTGCGATCAAAGGGTGGGTGTGGTGCATTTTTTTTTTTTTGGCAAGCTCTGCTTGTGATTTGTAACTGATGGGAAGTTCTTCATATGTGGAAGTGACCAAACTAGTGTTAGCCACTTTTCACTATGCACAACTTGAGCTCACACATAGCACAAAAAGAAGTCAGATTATAGTCACACTCTACTAGGAGTGTGACAAAATTGATACTTTGCCAGCAAATTGTTGGCAATAAGCAAATGTCATGCTATGCTTAGGTAATGCAAAGTTGGCACTTTGACAGCCATTTACTGGCAAATTGCCAAAACTTCCTTTCAGCTTATGTCATCCTCAGAAAGTAATTTATGAGTTTAATAGAAATGCTTTTCAGAATTCAGCTGAATTCAACATGAAATTTTGAAAAGCATTTCAGAGCGGGTCTTGATGAGTAGGTGAAGGTTCTGAGTAAAACTTAAATACAATAGTACTGGTCTTGTCCACCTGCCTAGTAGCTTTTTCTTGGGCAGCGTGTTGTGGCCTGTTTTAGTCAGAGTCAGCAATGATCCTGCCATAAGTGTGGTTCACTAGGGCATTTCAGCAGCCCAGCACATGTGACCAGCACAAAAGTTATTTATGTCTGGACTATGGTCACAGCAACACCTCCTACCTGAAACCATTTAGATCTAATCTTTATGATGAGAAAGGCCATGCTTATACAGATTGCCCTTGTGCCTCACACATTCGGGATGCCAACTTTGACCAGGACCATCTCACTGGGAGGGTGCAACAGGGTATGAAATAACTGGTGTAGCATAGCAAAATGCTATGCATATCAGAAGGTAATGTTAACCATTTTCTGAACTGCATAGCACAAGACTACTGCAAAGTTTTAATGTTTTTTATTTAGGTTTACATTTTCAAAACATTAAAAATATTGCATTTTAATCAATCTTTGACAAATGCTATGCATTTTCATAGTTGATTAACGCCGATGGATAAAGTGCCAATCATTTTTCATTTTACTTAACACCCTGTGCAACAGTCTTAACTGGAAAGGCTGTCAGCAGAAGCTATGTCCAAGACAGAGACTGAGCCTATACCAATGGTCAAGCCCACCACCACAGTTCTTGTAATGTGGTTTATGGTAAATGGTGCAGAAAGCACAGTTCTGTATACCTAAATTATATGCTTCTAGAATTTTTAATGACCAGAATAAATACATCAGGCTGCTGCATGCTGCTAAATGGTGCCACGCTGTGTCAGTCCCACCAGCATTGTTCTTGTAAAACACTTTAGGGGAAATGGGGCAAAAAGCACAATATACATAAAGTCTGTGCTCCCAGAATTTTTCTTAACTACTAGGAAAAATATGTCAGGATGCTGCTATGTGGTACTATGCTATGTGTCTATCCCACCGTCACATTTCTTGTAACTTACTTTAGGGGAAATTGTGAGAAACACACAACATATATTAATTCTGTGCTCCCAGAATTTTCTCAGCTACCGAATAAATATGTCAGGTGTTGCATGCTGCTACATGGTGCTAATCCCACAATACAGTTCATGTAATGCAATTTAGGAAATTGTTAGAAAAGTGCAATATACATAAATTCTGTGCTCCTAAATTTTTCTCAACTACTAGAAATACTCTGACAGGTTGCTGCATGCTGCTACATGGTGCTTACGCTGTGGTCTGTCCCACCACCACAGTTCTTTTAATGCACTTTAGGGAGAAATGGTGCAAAATCACAATACACATAAATTCTGCACTCCCAGAATGTTCTCAACTACCAGAAACAATGTATCAGTCTGCTGCACACTGCTATATGGTGCTATGCTGCATGTTCCACCACCACATTTCTTGTAACACAGTTCATAAGATTCATAAGATTGCACACAGGTCAAATAGCATTAGCCTGTAATAGGCTTGCACCAAAAATCTAGATATCTGCTGTATAACAGTGCACAGCTAAATTACTGTCCAGTGCCACTTGAAAATGGTTTATATTTCCACATGTCACCATGGAACTTGGTAACAAATTCCATCATGGTACCACCCTCTGAGAGAACCAAGACCCTCTCAGATTTTCCTTAAAATAATCACCTTTCAACATCATATGGTGCCCCTAACAGTTTTTGTGTCAGGTCTTAAACACAACCCTGCACATTCCCATAAGTCCTTGCTGTTGAAAGCTCTATAAACACAGCACATATCTCCTGAAGTCTTCTATATTGGAGTGAAAAGAACCCCATGTCCCAATTTATGGTGAATTGTGAGAAAAGCACAACATAGATGAATTCTGTGCTCCTAGAATTTTTCTGAACTACCAGAATAAATATGCCAAGCTGCTGCATGCTGCTACACAGTGCTATGCTGTGTGTCTGTCCTACTGCCACATTTCGTGTGACACATTTTAGGGAGAATGGTGCAGAAAGCACAATAGGCATAAATTCTGTGCTCCCAGAATTTTTCTCAACTGTCAGAAAATAGATGTCTGGCTGTTGCATGCAGCTACATGGTGCTACACTGTGTGACAGTTCCACTGCCACAGTTCTTGTAATGCACTTTAGGGGACGAACTTTAGTGCCCAGAAATTTTCAGTCTGATAAAATTCTCCTGTCTAATTTTCACATGAGGAAACCAAATGAGATGGGCTTCCTGAATTAATATGCTGCACCTGTGAAGAAGAAAAATAAATTATTTAGCTTGACTTGACCACTGTGTCACTGTGTACCTGTGAAATGAAAACTTAAAATAAAACAAAACAAAAGAAAAAATCATGTGATGATACTTACCATGAAGTTAGTGAGGGTCATGCATTATACTGGCACAGTGGTGCCACAGAGAGGTGGTGGAGGAAGTGACAACTTAAGTAGGGGCTTGTGTGTTATCTGGCTTTGTGACTGACTTGCCAGTCATACAGTACCTGTGAATGGCCAAACCTGCAGTGAGAGGAGACAAAGAAAGAAAAAAAAGACATTTTCATGTCTTGGAAGCAAGGTGAAAGCCCCTACTGTGCAAGGACAGACTGTCCACCAACAGTGAGGACAAGGAGAGTGAGCAGCAGCGAAAGTAACTTAACATCACAGCAGACAAAGTTGGGCATTGCTGGACTTCAGATCTTTCTGCCTTGATGGGCTGGCTGCAGGCCTTGCCAAAGGGCTGCCTGGCTGACAGGCTGGCTGGATGCCTGCTTGGCAATGGCATTTACACTGGCTTAAGAGTCCATGTTTCTCAGTCTTGATGCATGCATTGGGTCAGTGGTGGCCCATGTTGGTGGATGTGGAGGACACAAGCAGGGCATTGGAGAAGGAGGAGGTGGTGTCTTGATTGCTGGAGGATGCATGGTCTGCATGGCTGGCAATGGCATTTACGCTGGCTTAAGAGTCCAGGTTTCTCAGTCTGGATGCATGCATTGGAGGTGGTGGTGGTGGTGGACCATATTGTTGGTGGATATGAAGGACACAAACAGGCCAGAGGAGCAGGTGGTGTCTTAATTATACTTTTCACTACTACTCCCAACCTGCCCCTTCAGTCCTCCACCTGCCCATCCCCATCATTCTCCATCTCTGGGACTTACCTCACTAATTTGTTACCTGCAGGTGACTCCCTCAGAAAAGAGCTATCTGGTAGCTACACACGGAACCGCAGTGTTGGTGGGGGAGGCGAGAGCCCAGTCAGTGAGGCAGGACCTGCAACAGTGCAGGGACAGCATCCTGCTCAACTGGAGGATTTTAAATTTCTCTGCCTTACCCTGAACATCGTGAGGGGTGCAAAGTGACAACATTCCCTCCCTGTTACTGGCTCCAGCCTGCACTGCCACCTGTGGTCATCAAGGTGACAGTATCGTGATGGAGACCAGAAGCCCTCCTCCCTGAGAAGGCAAACATCCATAGAATGCTCAACCATTTTCCCTAGCTGGTCCCCAGCAACCTATAGTACAAGTCACATCAAACTGTTCCTCCAATGAGTTGCTTGCATTTCTGACTGAGTTACATAAGTGTTGCTGGACCCAGCACAAAGCCTTACACAAACTGTTTCTTAAAAGTTAAAACTCAGTTTTGTATTGCATTGTGACAGGATGGCAGATGCATTTCAGCTGAGTTGTAAAGCATTTTAAGAACATTGCTCATGAGCTGGTAAAGTATTGTAAAGCAATGCAATATGAGCTGCCAATGCATTGCCAACAGTAAAAAATAGTGCTAAACCAACCTATTGGTGGAACAGTTTAATGTGACTTGTACTGTAGTCTTGTTCCTGAACCTAGGTTGCTAGCGTTGCAGGTGGCAGTGCTACTGTTGCTCTGGGGGGTCAGCTCGGACATGGTGTCTTCATTGCTGGAGGCTGCATGGTCTGCATGGCCAGTGATGGCTTTAATTCAAGTTTAAGAGTTCGGAATTTTCAGTTTGGATGCATGGAGTGGAGATAGTGGTGGCCAGGGCTATTGTTGGCAAACGTGGCATTTAATGATTTAGTGTTCATTGATTTTCTAGTTTGTCTGTTGATATCACATAGGATGGGGGGATGGAGGTAATCAGATGAATGTATGGAACAGTAGCGCAACCTGGGGAAAATATAATGACAGGAAAACAAGACTGAATCATAAAGGAAATTATTTAACTGATGAGGAGGAAAGGATGGAGAGAACACATTTTTTATGCCTCAGTCATCCTCATCAAGGAAGCAGCCTTCACAGTCTTCCATACTCGAGTTGTCCCCACCTGGCAATTCTTTCTCCATCTATGCTTCATCTACCTCAGTGGAAGGTAATTTGCTAATGCTAGTAACATGCAAATCTTCAGGTTCATCACCACCTTCATGTGGTAGGAACACAGATGTGATTGTGTTGCATGGAATGTGCCCTGCTTTTATTTTAATAAATGTTAACATGCCAACATTTCTAGCAGACAGATTTGTATGCCTCTCCCACACAATGGGTCCTGCCAAACTGAGTACCCTCTTCAAACTGAAACTCAAGGGTGGATAGCTCAGGTATTTGACTGCTATAGAGGGCAGTGCTGGCTAGTCAGTGACCTTGCTACTGCAGTGCCGCATGGGCTCTTCTGTGATGGTAAGGTGCCTAGTGTCCACCAAATATGTATCCACCATGTGTTGCCACTATCTGCAGTCCACCTCCTTCTTTTCCTCCATGTCTTCAGTTCCCACCTGGCACAAGACATCTTAAAGTGATTTGTGATTATTTTTCTGTTACCTTCCATGTTTTATCAGTTCATTTACCATGTGAGGTGGTAGCAACACCCGGTCTCTGTTCACTTTTATGTTTTGATTTACAAAGTTGTGACTTTAACATCTGTGTCCTATCTTATTAACTGAGCAGTTACATTTTGGACCTGATCACAATCACTGTCAAGTATTGATGACAGGCCCCATTTGTTTCATGGGTCCAGTATGGTGGCAATCCCAAAATCTTCAAAATTTAGAAAATGTGGCTATTATAGCCCAAGACATGGTGCATGTGTCCACTGAGGCACAGCTTTCCATATCACCACTTGCCTCCAGCACCTGCTGTACATTCGACAACTTGTGCCATAAAAGTGGGATGGCCTGACTGCTACAGGCAGTGTCACCACTCACTGCCTATGTTGCATGTTGAAATAGCCTTAGAATCATGATCCAACCTTCCATTAGTTGCCACTGGTCTGTTGTCAGAGACATGGATACTCTGCACTGTTATGGCTTGTATACAGCAGCAAATATTCAGAAATGGCTGTGCACTGCTTATACAAGTGCTTGATCATGTACGGTGTTGAGTTCCATCTAATAATGACTTCTAGCTTCATATTGTGTTAAGGCAGTTTGTTCTAGATCTGCAGGTGCCTATGATGGCCATGCACCTTTGGAAAAGGGTAGAGTGGGCACAGACGGAATGGGCCACAGTCAACATGGAGTTGTTATCAGGATATTCTAGAAACTTCTGCACAGTGATGCATTTCACTACCTTTGAGACAATATTTCTCACAATGAGACCTGCTTTCACTAAATAGATATACAACCACTCATCAGTCTCAGTCAGGTGTAATTCTAGCATTTTCTGATCTGTGTGTGATCCGGTTACACTCTTCATTGCCAGCGTGTCATGTTGGTGAATATCCAAAGTATTGCTAACACAACAGTTGGGCTTAGTTCAGTTTTGACCCAAACAGAGTCAAATATGACCCCAGGTACCTGTGTACAGTGTGCTGTAGTGTTTCTTGAACAGTATCCCAGCAATTAGGATACCGCCAAATACCTGCCGTTTGGCAGGATAGTGGATCCAGTTGGATAGCAGCACTATCCGACTGCAGATCTGACCCCTCCCCAGATCCAGGTCAGATCCTCCGGATCCTGACATCAGATCCCTGGATCTGGCATTGGATCACGTGGGATCTGACCTGGGATCCAACCTCTAGATTCAGCCAGATCGCAGGTCAGATCCTGCTTGGATAGTGCCGCTATCCGACGGATCATAGTCGGATCCACAGAGGCACTATGTTAGCAACACTAGTGTGCTGTGATGCACAGATAGGAGCTAACAGCTGTTTAGCCACTGGTCAAGATATCCATACTGAGATGTCTGTAGGACAATGCTGAATACAAAAGGGTGTGGTTTACCATGCATAACAGCATCCTATAATGTTCAGGAATGGCATGTGTGGTGTTGTGCATTCTTGAGAGAATCTGCAGTTTGGGACAGGCATGTGCAAAAGGATAGTAAGGCCAGGTCAGCAACCAGTAGGGGTGGGGAGGATGGGCAGGGGTCTGGAAGGAGTGGGCAGGCTGAAGGACCATTGTCTGGGGGTGGTGGTTGGTATGAGAAGTACAAGGTAGAGGGGCACAGAAGTCTGAAGTACTAAAAGATGTGAGGGTGTAGGTGAGGTAGGGGAGGAATAGAGGGAGGGGTAAGGTGAGAGGGAGGAAAGTGGAGGACAGGACAATTGGCCAGAGACCTTTCTGTTTGTTGGGCTACCAAACAGATAGATTCAGCATGGCGGCATGGCTGGTGGGGTAGTCTTTGACTTCTGCAGATTTACAGGTGTTGCTTGAATGAAAGCAGTGATTTGGGGTGTTTTTTGCACTGGGGTTGCTATGCTTTGGTGCTCTGGGTGGTAGTACTTAACTCACCACTGCTTCTACTACTAGACAGTCCCACAGACACCTCATCTCTGTGTTAATGCCCTCAGTCAACCCTCCCTCCACTAAGACTATTTCCCTGCTGCTTCTTGATGCTTTGGCAAATGTAGATGATAAGGGAGAGGGCCCCCCTGCACCAGCTTCCTGTTGGTGCTGAGTCCAGTGAAACAGGTGCCTGGTCTTTAGGTGTGTGTGCTGGCCACCATTGCCTTGGTGGCTGCCCTTTTTTCCCTACTAACTTGCGCTTGACACAGCTGGCAGATATCAACTGATTTGTCAGATGGGTCCAATATACAGAAATCCCAAAGTAAGGTTCTTGTACCGCTTGATTTTAAACTGTGGCTGGAGAGGGGCAGAGATGGTGTAGAAATGGGTGCTTTGTGGAATTATTTATGCAGTTTGACACTGGATGACTCACATGGTGTACTGTGCTCAATACTGGTAAGAGGAAGAGCTGTTGCAGGATTGGGAGGACTTTGGTATTTGTATGACATACTGGTGCAAAGCCCCACATGTTCAGTAGCATCACCCTTCTTCCTTTTCTTTTCCAGTCCCTGTGGGGATCCAAATCATCATCCCCACCACCACTGTTATCCTCCTCCCACTAGGCTCTGTCCTCCTCATCTTCACTTTCTCCAGACTCCTCTCCCTCTCATCATCTTTAGTTGGAGACACATTTTTATGGCTGCAGTAGGTGGAGCCTGCAGACGTTTTGCATGTACAAAAGGAGTGATGTCATGTTTTCTGTCCATGGAACTGACTGAAGGTGTAAATAGTCTCCTCTGCCTTACCCTCCTCCGAAAAATGTTTTCTGCCCTCAAATAAATATGCTTTCATGTTAGTCAATGGTTGCAGTGCACTATTTTCTTTCTTAAGTGGGAGGTACAGGAACTGGAACCTGAGTAGTGGGAGGCAGCATTAGTTTTTTTGGGGGAGTAAGATCCACCCCCACTTCCACCAAGAAGCTCCTAAAGATTCACCCCATCATTTTTTTGGTTCATGTGGGAGGGGCATGAGGTGGATCTATCATGCCGGAACAATTGACTATCAGAGCTGCCTGGGGCATCAGAGCTTCAGCTTCAGAAGGAAAGAAAATGCCTGAAACTGCATCCTTATACAGCACTTCTTTAAACAGCATTGGCTCAGCTGACATTCCTTTCCTGGTCACATATTTTCACAAATATATTCCAAGAGATGGAAAGTCCCTCCTGGTGGGTATATGGTGTTATTCAGACCTGTCCTCCAAACCTGCCCCCACCACCTTAATCTATATTTTGCATCAGCTGAGGCATGCCAGTACAGCAAGAGGCTGCAGTGCATATTTTTACTGGGCTTGCAGTTTTAAAGGAGTAGTCCACTCAGAATTTGCAAAAACACATGTTATGCAGTGTTTTGTTTTGATTTGAATGTTAAGTCCTAGTGTGTCCTTCCTCTGTCTGCTATTGGAGCTTTTCCTAAATTATCTTATTAGCAGATACCTAGAGCTAACTAACTGGGGTTTCTATAAGAAAACTGCTACTAAATGAAACTCTAATTCACTATTGTTGTTTTCTATGTGTGTCAGGTCTAGCTTGCAGGAATGTTTTAATGTTAAAACGTTTAATTTCATCAAACTATATACAACCATAAAAACACACAGATTGCCCAGATCATTAGCGCCATAATTAGTTAAGACTCTAGCTGTTTTCTTACAGAAAACCCACTCAGTTAGATGTGAAGTATTTGATAAACTATAAATGCAGGTACCAGCATTCTATTAGGTAGACCTAGCATTTAGTGCTGATTTGCTCTGTGACATGATTTTCATTTTATTTTTTTCACAAATGAAGTGTATGGTATGAAGCTACAGCCTAGAAACTGCAAAATACTTTAAAGTAACTTTTCTCCTGTGTGGTATAGCATGAAAACAACAGGATGGCAGTGATTATTTCTGCTACACATTTGATCCCATTTTACAATGTTTCATTGCTACACATTTAGTGTATCCCACTTTTCAAATAATAAAACAAATATTCACAAACTAAATAACACACACATACATATTTTATACTTTATTAAAAGATACTTCATTTGTAACCAAAAAATGACAATGATGCCTGAGCAAAATCAGCACTAACTGCCACTTCTACCTATTAGAATACAGGAGGCAGTTAGTGCAGGAGTCTAAGGCTCTGAGCTACAAACCTAGTGTCAGGGGTTTAAATCCCACTGCTTCCACATACGTACTGTGTGTCCCTGAACAAATCACTTAACTTCCTTATGCTCCCAGGTCACACCTGTAAACAAGCTTTAGTGTGTCTCTCTTGGTTAAAAAAAAGAATGCTGGTACCTACATTTACAGCTTAGCAAATACTTTAGAGCTAACTGAGTGAGTTTTCTGTGAGAAAACTGCTATAGTAGTAACTAATTAGAGCAGTGATGATCTGGGGCAATTTGTGTGCTTTTTATTGTTGTGCATAGTTTGATGAAATTTAATTTTTAAATGAAAACACATATTACTGCTAGGTAGACATGACACATCCCAAAAAAACACAAATAGTGAATTAAAGCTATTTAGTAGCTGTTTTCTTACAGAAACCCCAGTTAGGTAGCTCTAAGGCATCTGTTAAATTGTAACTTTTGCCATCTACGCTCACTGGATAAGAACAGTTACAAAGCTCTGCTGTTGTGAACTGTTTTTAAAAAGCACTGCATATGCTAAATCTATGGGCCTGGCTACATCACTGTCACATGAGACAGGATTTATTGTAGGAGGCAGAAGGCAATAAACCTATTTGTGATGGTGATCCCCAGGGGTCATAAAACTACCCTAAAGCTAGCAGTCTAATTTAGGAAAAACTCCTAATAGCAGACAGAGGGAGGGACACACTAGGACTTTACATACAAATCAAAACAGCCTGCATAACATATGTTTTTGCAAATTCTGGGTGGACTGCTCCTTTAATTGAGCCATCCCCAGTCAGTATCCTTCCAAGAACCACTTTATGTGGTGTGCATACCAGCATGATTATTTCACTCTTATTTACAGCTTTACACCTTTATTAGTTTTTAATTGCAATTGCGTCTAAATGCTCCACAGTGTAGCCTCCAGTCTCCCACTATACGTGCATGCATTGCAGCACTGTTTCACTGCATGCAGGGAGGTCCGAGGCTACCAGGACATATGCAGATGGCAGTGTGGAGCACGGGTGTAGGCTGCAATACTGGGATGCCTCCATACCACAGTAACCTGACAGCTGTATGTGCCCCCCCCCAGGTGTACCCCCATGTCCCACCTAACCTACCTCTCTGTCCACACTCCGAGGGCCACCTCCTGATGGTATCTGTGTACTGTCCTTGATTACTCTTCTCACTGTGCCAAGTGTTGGGAGTACCCTGCCTGCCCATATGTGATGTGGCAGCAATACTACCTGTAAAGCAGTGCCAGTAGTGAACACATACATTAGTGGAGCTCCTGAGTGCATCATGGAGCACTGCTGTGGTGGACAATAGACATGTAGCACTGTGTACAGTGGAGCAGTGGGGAACACTGAAGGCAGTAGTAGAGGGTCTGCCTTCAGCCATACAGCAGCAGTACATGAGCATCTGCTTTGCCCTAATACTGGCAGAACTGATGCCATGTCTCTCCCCCCCCCGCTCTCTCCCTCCCTTCCCTCCCTCTCACTGACGTAGCCCCTGATTCCAACATATGGATCTCCCCCTCCCTTGAACATCTCTCTGTCACCTCCACAACATAAGTGTGTCTCACAACAGGGAAATATGGTTATTAACATAATATGACTGTGCCATATACACAGTAGTCCATAGGACATGTAGGAGGGCATCTCAAAATGCAGCTGTCATCACCAAGTGCACCATGGGATGTGCACTGCTACTACAGGGTTGAGACCACACACACTATCACACTCAGTGTGGACAGGCTGTAATGTTTTCAGACCATTATCCACACTGTTCACTGGCAGTGTAGACACACTGTAACATTCACAGTCTGTAATGGTTTGAATCCATTACAGCTTTTTCAAGTGTAGTGTGGACAGGGCCTGCATGTCTATGTAATTATCTATCTTTCTATCAATTGTATGTATCGCTATTTTTACCTGTTTCTAAAACAAACCTGCATATCACATTTGCCTGCACTCTGAGCACATACTCATGAAACTGTGCATATTTGTACTCCACTTCTGCATAGACCTCATACTTTCCTAATATTCCCATTATCACAAGCATAACTACCTTGCCCTTATCAAAAGTGACCCCCTCTGAAAGTTACTATCACATTTTCTCTGCTAACAGTCCATCATCATTACACCTGACTTCCTGACATCAACACGTTGCTTAAATATAACTTACATTACTTCATGGACAAAACCCTCTTTCTCTAAAAAAAATGTTTAAATAATCCCAAGGCTGAACATATGCAGCCATTACTTTTCATGTACTGCCACCTTCTGTACCATCGGGGATTTGTATATGTTTCCATGATGCTTTGCATTATTGGGGTATGTGCAATTGTGTTTTTTAAAATTTGGCTGTCCGGACAATATCTTCCAGGATAACACATACATTAGTGGCATTTGCTCTGGGGTTCTTTTATGAACCAATATTGCTTCCTATTCCTTCCATTAGAATGTACCCCTCCATGTAGTTTCCTAATAGACGTGTATGCCTTCCTTAGAACAGAAATGAGAACAAATCTTACTACTTACAAGTCATTGTGTTGTTTCTCCATGCCTCTTTAACAGTTCCACACAACTTCACTAACTTCATTATGCAGCCGTGGTGGATCTGACCAGAGTTTGTTCAGCTTAGTCTTTCTGACCACAACAGGCAGATCTCCTCCTCAGGCTCTGGCTCTGGCTGCAAGGCAAACACTATCATTTGGAAATGGGAAATTATTATCAAGATCAGATTCAGTGCCTCCACCACCAGAAGTCTTGGGGACACCAGCAAACCTCCTCGATCAATGCGCCTGAGTAAAGGCATTTTACTACCTCTTGGACCGCTCCTCTTGTCACCACCTCCCCTAGCCCCCACCAGCAAGGATGCCACAGATGTAGCAGAGAACAATCTGACCACACTAATGTGACCACCACTGTAGCCAGCTACTCCTTTGCTACTACTACCTGCCCAGAGCCCATAGATGATGTTGCTGCAGACACCCTTTTGCCCCACAGAACTTACATACTTCTTTGCCACTTCCCCCACACCTCTTTCTTTAGTCCAGTGTCTTTTTTCAGTCTTTGTGTATATTTAGATTTATAATACTGTGAGGGCACAATATTAAACAAACCCTACAGTAAAACTAAACAGCAGCAGCAGGATTAGCAGTATGACCTGATTCTGAACAGAGCAGTTTACTTTGCTAGTAGTAGCTACAGTAAAACCACCAAAATATATATTTTTTTATTTTAACAGGATGAGGAGTAACAAGACACACACGATAGTGGTTGTTAACAAGTTACTGTAAGTAACACCGGCGCTTTAAGAACTAAACAAAATAACTACAAGTAATATAGAAAGAAACTGACATAATACTTCTCTTAACCACACCAATCTGTGCTACAAAAATAAAATGAGACATCACAAACTACAGACAAAAATTAATCAACAAGACAGACTGAGGAAAACAAATATGAGATATCTGCTGCACACAGTCTAGTGCTCTCAGGAAAAAATGTTTAAGGTCACTGATCGTATGGGCTGCCTTGCTAGCTGAAATACCTCCCATTCCGCAGACAACATTTCTTCACTAGACAAAAGAAAACCACTACTTTATACTAAATGAATCAGCAAAACCAGAAGCAAACAACACTAATCTAGCTGCACAAGGCCCTCTAGATCTTTTTGCGAGTGAGTTGGTTTCAAAATATGCATTTTTTGGATTGATTTTAAAGGGTTTTGTGCTCAGACAAGCAGGGACAGACATCTCTCTAACTCTTTCTCTTCAGAAGACTGCACTCAGCATAGCTTCCTCATGGCACACAGCTAATTTTAGTGCCATGTGACCTCCAATCCCTTAGTACATAGCGCACTTCACCTGTGGTCCCAACTTCACCAGTGAAGTTATCAAATTAACAATTCACAAAGTTACTCCTATACTGTGAATTGTCACTTTGCAAGGTGGATAACCTTCCTGAATTGCAGCAGATTTGCACATTAGATTGCAAAGCATATTTTTCCAACTTCACACACGCTATTAGGGATATCCGTGAGTGACATCACACACTATGACTAAAATTTGGAGACATAAACAAGGGAGGATTAAACTAGGAAGAAGAATTGATAAAGAGGAAAACAGGTCCAGAGGAGGAAGCAATTTCAAATGTCAAAAAAAGAAGGTGTTTTTAATGAATACATTATTGCTACCACCGTTGTAATATCTTAGCTATATATTACCATCCTCAGTGTGCTTTGATAGTAGGATTTATAGTGTTTTCTTTCAGTTACTCTAGGGCAGCAGGTTAGATCCCGTGTAGCAAAATATAAAGTGCGTTACTGAGATGAAGGGTATTTTATGGATGATAAACCCTTTGGCATTCATTTTTTCATTATTGCAATTTAATAATTTGGGGTTTGTATTAAATAAAACTAATAAAACATGGGGACCCTGGGTGAAAGAGTGGTTACATATAGTCTTGAACAACTTTAAAAATCGTGTTTATTGTTGCTAATAAAAAAAGGATTGATGGGCAATCCCTAGCTATATATTTTTGCAGCTACTAAAAGTTAAACAATGGAGAGCAAATAAGAGTAATTTAAACACTAAAATTAGAAAGCAACAGTCTCAAGACATTATGGAAAACAATTTTATAAGTCTGCTTGAGATTCCTGATTGCCTAGCAACGCATGTGAATAGTGCAGTGGTACAGCTGAAAGACCCCAGCATACCACAGCAGATGTGGAACACGGTGTGGATCAGCTCCATGGGTGACTAGTAGTTAGGACAGCATACACAACAAAAGTGCTATGGAAAGTTATTGTCCTAGGGCCTTTAGTCATGTAATATTAGATATACAGAGACATCTCTTCTCGACTTGCTCTTAATTTATTGAATTCTGGAGGTAGATGGCACTTACATTAGGTGGAATGAGCCTTTTCGCACGATAACATATACAAATGTAATAGTGGGCACTGATTTACAGGGGTGGAATAAATTCAACAGAAGCACTTTATTACTTAGTTTTGGAGTCTTAAAGCATCATATCTGGGTAAACTGTTGTTGTCTGCTGCTGCAAACACCAGGACACTACACAGGAAGATCTTATAGCTGTTAGGACAGCTTCAGTGCATTCCATATATGATACTGAGACTAAACTCCAGCACTGAAACCTAACGCTTTAGAAATCTGTACTTTGGCTATGATGGAACCATAAATATCACATGTACTTATATGTTCCTAACTTCCTAGTTTTTGCTATGGTGACTGGGTGGTGTTTTTTAATTTTTATTTTTGTTCCTTTTCTTTGCTCTGTGATGTGATTATATTTGAATGTATTTTGGCTATATTGTACATTTTGTTTCAATAAAAAAACTCACCTACTCTTCTTCGATAAGTGCCTTGAGATCTTTTACTTCCACCTGGACAGTAACCAAGGGTGGGCAGGAGGGACCCTAGTTTAATGTCTCATCAAAAGGACCATACCATAAGAGAGCAGCACCACACTGGCTGCATGGTCCAGTGGGTGGAACTGTGAACTCCCATGCTAGTGACCCAGGCTCAGTAGTGCACTCAGGGAGCCAACTGGGCAGCCCATTGGTGAGGGAGGCACTGCCATGCAGCAGTGCTGCCAGTCAGGGATGGATAGCATCAGGTTCTGCCATGTTGGTGACCCCTGCTGTGGGCCAGGGAGTTTGCCTCTTCCACAGGGGTCCACTAACTGCATGGGAGGTCTGATGGGGCATGGCCTGACATAAGGAGGTGGGTGGGGTTAAGGAAGAAAATATGGAAATTACCCCACTGGCAGGATGACCTTCTCTAGCCTACTACAGGCCTGCACCACCAACCAAGCCCTGTCTCTAAAAATCTGGATTAGGACTGGAAGGGACAGAGGATGGATCTCCTTCCATGGGCTCGCTGTGGTGATCGATCCATGAGGGATCAGCAGTAGCTGAGGTAAGTCCCTGGGATGGTGAGTGACAGGGCTGGATGGTGCAGGACAGCTGAATGGGGCTGACAGAGAGAAGGCTACATAAGGTGTGTATGAAAAAAAATGACAGCTGTACTGGTCATGAGGTGGTGTGATAAAAAGGCTATATTGAAAATTTGGGTGAAAATATTGAAAATGACCAAAGTTTCATGTGAGCGTAGAAAATTTTGAATGATCGGCCATTTTTTGGAATTGCTTCACCAAGTTTTCAACATGGCCTTTTTGGGACCCCATCTCATGAAGAGTACCACTGTCATTTTATTCACTAATCCTGAAAGGTGATTTTGCAGAATGACCATGCCATTCTGCGAAACACATTCAGGCAGGATATGAAAAATGACAGCTATATTGTTCATAAGGAGGTGTGATAAAATGACAATATTTAAAATCTGGGTGAAAATATTAAAATTGGTGAAGTTAGGAGGCGTGTGTAGAAACTGTGCAACACACGCTTGTAACACAGTCAATTTTTTGAATTTTTTCACCAAATTTAAAACATGGGTTTTTTGGGACCCTACCTCATGAACAGTGGCACTATCATTTTGTTAATCAGTCCCTAAAGGTGATTCCACACAGTGACCATGAAATCACCTTTCAGGACCGAGTAACAAAATAACAATGAAGTGTTCACAAGGTGGGGTCCCAAGAACCCCATGTTGAACATTTGGGGGCAAAATTCCTTAAAATGGTTGAGATATCAACCTAAGTTGGAACTGTTGCACTGCACTCTCCCCCACCCCACCCCAGTCCTAATCCAGATTTTTGGAGACAGGGCTAGCCAACTCACCCCTGTGGTTTGGGCACAAAAAATCTAATGCCCTAAGTCTGTCAGCTGCCACTGTTGAACTGTGTAACTGTGCTGTATAAAACCGCTCTCCTCAATGAAAACTGTATACTGTATACTGTATACTGTCATTGAATTAATGTACTCCATGTCCTGTACTGTATCACTTTTATGCATTTGCACTGCTTTTTGTATCTAATTCCGGGTCGCTCCTGAAAAAGGGACCTTCAGGGCCCAGTGGGCTTAACCGGTTAACAAACTTTTATCAATAAATAAATAAATAAATTGAAAACCCCATTGACTTCCATTATACGGTGCTTACCTTTGATTCTTCAGTTTGCTGGTCAGTTTTGAAGAGTGCAGATGTGTCCCAGTCCTCAGAAGATGACAGCGCCAACCTCTGAATGTAAGTATGGGGTAAGGGGAAGTCAGTGCTCAGTGGGAGGGTAGGGATGGGGAGGAGGGACTGGGGACACAATAAGGGCCAATTTATTTTTTACAAGTTAAAAAAAATTAGGTCGGGGGATGGTTTTCTTCTTTTACTGGTACAATAAATAAATGAATTTGGGCACACTGAGGTGTGCTCCCCATGTACCACATGAGTTGGGAGGTTACATGATGCCGACACGGGGACTGGGCACCCCGATGTTGGCACAGAAACAGGGAACGGGGGGTGCAGGGCGGACAGCACACAGTGGGAGGGAGCAGAGGGGTTTGATTAGATGCTTGGGGCTGGGACAGAAGTGGGTAGGACAGCAGCAGTGGGAGGGAATGGGAGTGGGTTTAATGAAAGATGCTGGCCAAGTGTGGGAATGGAGGGTGCGGGGTGGACTGCAGCAGTGGGAGGCAGTGGGAGGGTCTGCAGAGTTGCAGTGCCAGCCATGCAAATGAGAGGAATGGCGCCTCTCTCATTAGTGCGGTTCATTTCTCTCAGTGCAACTGGCTCTCCACTGTGAAATTCCAATGGCCATCACACTTGGCTTCAGTGGTCATTGGTGTGTCAGGGTTGAGCCCACTGTACAGTGCTCTGCATTGGATTCATCCCTGACACAACTCTCAAATGTGGTACTGTCCCAAGATGTTTCTTGCACAAGCACAAGGAAACATAAAAAAAAAAAAAAAAGAGTGCAGTGCAACAGTTTCAGTTATGTGTATTAATCCACACACCAGGTATGGGACTATAACTCATGACCATTTGATTTTCTAGTCCCAGAGATGAGTGCACCACCTACTGGTCACTGACCCTGATAAATAAATGTTTAGTTAATTATGCATCAGTTCTGACTTGTGATTTGCTTTCATATCTTTATCTTCAGAATAACTCATGTTACTATAATCAGGACTGCATTAGCAAACATTCATTATTAACGCTTCTTTAGAGTATTAAACTCAGCTACAGTGATGACATCTGACTTGCAATTTTCTGTTACACATGTATGTATGTGAGGAAAAAGAGAAGAAATCCTTACCCAGTTGTATCAACTTTGCTGTAGACTAGTAGTTCAGAAGCCTGGAACCATGCTGGCAAGATCAAATCTATTCATTCATTGCTCTTATACCTCTTTACAAACATTCCTTCCTACATCTATTACTCACTCCCTCTGCGGGGGATAAATATGTTTCTCATACACAGCACTTGATTTGTTTTTTAATAGCTGTTATGGAACTCAAAATGGGAAGGGCAGACAGACAGGCAGACAAATAACACAGGAACAGAAAAATGTTCCCTTAACGGTTGTGCTTAATAAAGGTACAAACCAGTTAGCCTCTCAGTGTCCCTTTCAGAGCAAGGACTTACCATTAAAAGTATGAAACAGTGCAAAATTTAAAATGTGTTGACAAAGGGTTTGTTTTAAGTGGCTTCCTATTTTTTTTTTTTATTGAGATTTGTTCTGTTGCTGGAAAGAAGAATGAACCCTAACCTGTAAGATGATATTCTTTTATGACAGAAGAAAACTGTCACCAAGATTGAACAGCTACAAAAGACTTGTATATTACTGGCACCTTTCCAAACCACTGGTACTCTGATTTAATTCATAGTCCTCCCATCAGTATTTTACGGTAGGGCATCCTTTGTTTTGAAAGGCAGAATACCAATAGTGAATCGTTAGACAACTAGGATTCGAGAATGCTTCTTGGTCAGAGGCCACATATCACTTCACACCTTTAATGAAAATGTTTATGTACGGTATATAGATTAATGGTAGGTATCTGTGTTCACAGCAGGTAAAGCCACTGGATATACTTTGACAACCAGGAACTGAGGCATCTTCAACTGAGGCATCTTCACTCACTTTCCCAGGTGAGAATTAATTGCTGAAAATCATCCTTCATGTGCACAGGAATTAGATGAGTGAGGTCATGTGCTTATTCTTCTTCTATCTGTCACTTTCACTCTCTCTGCAGGTTCCTGGCATCACTGGTTAAAACAATTCTGTTAATTTGTCTATGAGTAGCAAGTAGTCTCAGTAAAAGGAAACATATTTTTGTCAGAGAGCTTGTATGCATTGATTGAATTTTTTATTAGTATTCTCCCCATTTTGCCTTTTTGGCTCTATCCCCCACCTAGTAACCAGCACAACTGCTGTACCCTTTCTGTGGTCTGTAGTGGAGGTGGACACCTGCCTTTTTAGCTCATACCAGTGTGTTGCCCTTTGATCACCCAGCAGGAGAATGAGGAGCACTGGGGGACACATTTTCAGGCAGGCAGAATTGCTACAAGCCTGAGACTGTAAAATCAGGTGCAGTTGCAGCAGTCAGGAATGCCGCAGCTGCAGTAATGCTGGACTTGACACAAGTCATGCACCATTCTTTAAAATCCAGCCCTGGATGTCACTTGACCTGTCTCTAAGAATTGAGTAACCACTTTGGTTCTCAAAAACAGTAGCAGAAAGGTCAGAGCCAAAAGACGCATTCAGGAAATATAAGGGGACACTGTGGGGACGAAGATAGGGTATACCAAACTTCCCTAAGGGAAGCAGGAAGGTGGTAAGGTAACAAAGGCCCAAACTGAGGAAACACTAACGAACAATAAAAGAAGGGGACAAGACTTTCTATAGATACATTAGTGAAAGGAGAAAGTCCAGAGGGGGTATTGCTAAGATCAAAGGGGATAAGGGGGAGTATGTGGAGGAGGACCAAGAAAAAGCATCTATCCTAAATAGATACTTTTGGTCAGTATTTACTGAGGAGAAGGTAGGAGAGGGCCCACAGCTCAGCACCATGGACACTTGGGGGGAGGGAGGTGTGCAGAAGTCCCTTCACAAAAGAAAGGGTCCTACAAGAGCTCGCTAAGCTCAGGGTGGACAAGGCAATGGGACTGATGGCATACATCCCAGGGTACTAAAGGAGCTAAGGGTGGAACTAGCAGAGCCATTAGCAGAACTGTTTAGTGAGTCTCTGAGCACAGGAGAGATACCAGAAGACTGGAGAATGGTTCATGTGATCCTGCTCCACAAGAATGGTAGCAGGGAGGAGGCAGGGAACTACAGACCAGTCAGTCTTACCTCAGTAGTGGGCAAGATTATGGAGGCATTCATTAAGGAAAGGATAGTGCAACACCTGGAATCTATAGGAGCACAGGATCGAAGACGGCATGGGTTTACAACAGGAAGGTCCTGTCAAACTAATCTCATAGATTTCTTTGACTGGGTAACCAGAGTGGTGGACCAAGGGGTTGCAGTTGATGTTGTCTACCTTGATTTCAGCAAAGCTTTTGATACTGTTCCACATAAAAGATTGATTAATATGCTGGGTAGGTTTGGGGTGGGTCAGAAGTTGGTCAACTGGGTGGCAAACTGGTTGGCGGGCAGAAAATAGAGAGTGATGGTAAACTGTATACAGTCTGAAGAGATGCAAGTCACAAGTGGGGAACTTCAGGGATCAGTCCTGGGGCCAGTCCTCATCAATATCTTCATCAGTGACATTGCAGATGGACTGGAGGGTAAGGTTTGTCTCTTTGCAGATGACACCAAGATCTGCAACAGAGTAGATGATCCAGATGGGGTGGGCAGAATGAGAAGAGATCTGGATAAACTGGCAAAATGGTTGGAAGAGTGGTAACTGGGGTTTAATGCAAAGAAGTGCAAGATCATGCACATAGGGAAGAGAAACCCTGAAGTCACTTACTGTATAGGTTGGGAGGGAAGTTGCTGCCAATCACAAGGGAAGAAAGAGACTTGGGCATCATCATCACAGATTACCTGAAATCATCCAAGCAGACCACTAAAACACTAGGTAAGGCTAGGGGGATGTTGGGGTGTATTAGTAGGGGTATCACAAGTCGTAAGAGAGAGGTAATAATCCCTCTTTACAAGACACTGATTAGGCCCCATCTGGAGTACTGCATGCAGTAGTGGAGGCTGCACCTTCACAAGGACATTAACAAAATGGAGGTAGTCCAGAGAAGGGTGACCAAAATGGTGCAGGGACTACATCAGAAAACATATGAGGACAGATTAATGGAGCTCAGTATGTATGCCCTAGAGCAAAGGAGGGAGAAAAGTGATATGATCAAAACATTCAAACACCTTAAGGACATTAACAAGGTGAAGGAGTCTAACATGTTTCAAAATAAGAAAATGCAGGACAAGAGGACACAGCATGAGATTAGAGGGAGGTCGATTAAGGGGTAATGTGAGGAAGTTCTTTTTCACAGAAAGGGTGGTGGATGCATGGAATGGCCTACCTCAGGAAGTGGTGGATATGAATACAGTGCATGGCTTTAAACAGGCATGGGACAGGCATAAGGGAGCATTACAGATGAGTATGAATAGATAGGTCATTGACAGAGTAAAGGCCTATGGCACATTCATAAGGCAGAAAAAATGTGCAGACTGGATGGGCCTTGCGGTCCTTATCTGCCATCAGCTTCTATCTTTCTATGTTTCTATGAGTACCAGGATGAGCTCGCTCCCAGCCTGTCCCATGTGGCATTCTGAAGCTTGCTTGTGAACACCAGTCTAAGGTGTTACTAGTGGGCTAACCAGAGTGACTGCTTTTTCTTTTAACTGAACTAGGATTCCTTTTTTTTTTTTGTAAATTCTTTTTATTGAGCATTTTCATAAAAACAAAAAATATATAACAATACAACATTGTATCAGCACAATACTTTGAACAATTAAAATTAATATTACCAGCACCCATACTAACTTTAAAAAAACAGATCCAATTTAGTTATTAGCCCAGTTACAGTGGAGGCGCGCCCCACCACTGATACTCTAAGTAAAACAGAACATACAACAGACATCTAATAAGCAACAAAAAAAGCTAAAACTGGCTAAACCCAACATGTGGACAATCAAAAATGAAACATTCAAAATGAGTTCACAACACTGCACTATTAGTCATAGCTTCCAACCCAAGCATAGTATCAACCAGTCCACCAAAGTGAGAAAACAATGCGCTTGTGAGAGAGAGAGAGAGAGAGAGAGAGAGAGAGAGCAGCCACGTCCAAAGTGGAGACAAAAAGCTCCACCATTAATTATTATAAATAAGACCAGCAGCTTACTTCAGCACAGTTAGTAATTATATGAAGACTAACAAACCATCCTCCCTCAAATCAGCTCTCCTCCACCCTCTAAGCCAAATATACCACTGCTTGCTCCAAGGGGGAGATCAAGTCCATATATCTACCCCCACTGCTGTTCAAATTTATCAGACCAACCCTTCAGATGCTTCAACTGGAGAATATTAGTAAGAGAGTCTTTTCACATCTGCTCCTTAGGGTGCACATATGAGACCCACGTACGCTGAATACAATGCCTTGCCACCACCAGCATACAGTAAGCCTAAGAGGTCTTGAATAAAACTCCCAGTCCTCTACGCCTTGCTCCTGCACCCCGAAGAGAAGTCCCCATGGATCTATGGGTATCATAGTTTGCATTATCTGGGAGATGCACTGGGCCACCTCAGTCCAAAATTGGAGTAGCACAGGGCATTGCCAAAAACAGTGCAAGTACATACCTGTCTCAGTGCCACACATTCCACACAAAGGAGAGATACCAGGAGAAAACTTGTTTATTACCACTGGAGGGAGGTACAATCTGAGTAAAAATTAAAATTGAGCTTTCTTATATCAATTACAGATACTTAAACCCATATGAGACTCACAATGTCTTTCCATGCCTCATCTGGTATTGGGCCCCAGGTCCTGTTCCCATATAGCCCTAACCTTCAAGGAAGTGTCAGGTGTATCTTTGATATTGTAACAGTGTTAGACACGCCTTCCTTGGGGCCGAGTCTGGCTTGTAAGATGCCCTTCCAGATCATAAAGAGGAGATCTGTGATCTAAGGTGGTCCATGTACTTAGCCCAGTCCCTGACTTGCATATAAACGAAAGATCTGAGAAGACTGGATTCCTAACTGTTTTATCAGCTCAGGAAAAGTAATAAACCCCTGTTATACGGATCCACAAGCAATGAACTCCCATGGCCTCCCATCTCTGAAAGTCATGGTCTTCAAGTACCAGAAGAAATTCTGGATTGGAAGACTGGAGCCAGCAGAATACCCCTGGATGTGTCTACCAAAGCCTTCCTAATCCTCCCCCATGCTTTGTTCATGGGTTCAACTAAGGGGCTCCTATGACCACTCGACCTGTATGCCCGCAGTCCCCTCTGACCCAAATACACTGTGACATGATGCTGCCTCTCATCCTGATCAAAAGACACCCATGCCACTCCCCTCAGGCCTTTGACCCAGTCTGCGGCCAACCTAGCCTGACCTGCCAAGTGATACAGAATAAAATCTGAGTAATTAAATCCTCCTTTAAGGGGGGAGTTGTTAAGCCTTTGAAGGCTAACTCTGTGCTTTTTCTGCTGCCAGATAAATCTAAAACAGGCCCTCTCCAAATCTTGGAGGTCGTTTTTGTGGAGACCCATTGGGAGCATTTGAATGGGATACAGCAACCGAGGCAGAGCGTTCATCTTAATTATATTTATTCTCCCGAGCCAGGAAATCGGCAGGCCCTGCCATCTCTAAAGATACCCCAGGATTTTCAGAAGAAGGGGTGTGTAATTAAGTTAATATAAAGAGTTCAAAGTTCTACCCACCTGAATACCTAAGTACCTATTAGAAAATGGGCTTTTTATTTGCTGAGCTCTGATTGGCTGGTACTCTGCCAGGGTGTACATTAACTTTAGTAGACACCCAGCAAATAAAAGTTCCAACCTGGTATGCCTGACTGAGAAACTGGTATCATTGTGCCAGTTCCAATTTCAAAACTAGTGGCGCCATTTTTTTCCACTTGCATAGTGAGGACTTGATCCGCCCCCCGTGCCACTGTAACAGAATTGGCTGACAGAAAGAAAGACAACAGTGATTTCTTACAGTTTTTTTACCACATCATTTCTTCATTAAAAAAACAGTTTTCTATATGACAGTGTTAGCAGTACCTGTCGGCGTGCTAACTTACGCTACTTAGCAAGTAAGCGGCCGCGTACACACACACCCCAATCACCACAAACTGCATTTAAGCATGTTACAAAAATACACAAAATACCTCACAGATCACGCTGTAGCATCCCACGGCCACCTGCCTTGTCATCCTCTTCTCCACTGCTCTCCACACTGTCGAGGCCGCCAGCCACCCGCCTGATTCTGTGCCACTTTTAACAGACTACATTTAAAAAAAATAAAGACCAGAGCACACTCCAGCAGGAGGAACAGGGAACAACTTAAAAGAAAAGAATGACAACTTAGGGTGGAAGAAATTTTCAACATAGCCGTTTTTTTACAGCATCTCATGAATGTGATAGCCGTCATTTTTCAAATCCTAGCCAAAATGTGTTTTTGTGTCCCAAAAGGTAATTTCGTAGTCCCTGTATGAAATCACCTTTCAGACAGTTGAAAATTTTCTCTGCACTTGTTCATGAGGTGGGATCATAACAAGATTATGTTGACAGGTTGGGGCAAAAATATTAAAACATAACAAAGTTATGAGCCTGCTTTGAAATTTACAAATGTAGGCTCCTAACTTTGCTAATACATAACCCACACAGTGCAGCACAATACTTCTAGTACTCCAGGGCTCCTATACCAGTGGCTAACATCCGGCATTGACAAATGCTTGTTTATAAGGTGTCTTTGCCTAGCAGTTTTTAACTCTGCATCCTGCCCTCCTTAATGTATAGAACATTCTGTCTGGGGTTGATCTTCTGTTGGCATTTCTGTTAACAAGCTTGTTGAGTTCAAAAGGTTTCTCAGCTCCCATTGTTACAGATTTCTGCCTTTTCTAATAATCCTCACATATAGTAGCCTTCTGCAATACATTTCAAACAACATATCTATATACATTACAAATCAGTGGCAGTATAGCCAAGCCCTAGAGGTTAGAGTAATGAGCTGTGAACGAGCTTGGTATATCCAGCAGATCAGACCTTGGTTTGATTCTCACAACCTCCACTTGCATACTGTGTGACTTGGAGCAAGTCACTTAACTGCCAGTGCTCCCAGGTCGCCCCTGAAAACAGGCAGTTGTGCCTAGTGGGCCTTACCTGGTTACCAATGACTAAAATAAATAAAAATCAAGGGATCAATTTTCACCGAAAGAGTCACATACATTTTAACCACAGAGAAGCAAGGGAAGAAGGTGCAGGAAGGGAGCTAGGAAGGAGAAAGTGTGCAGCCATTGGGGTAGCCAGTCCCTAAGTCCACAAGAAAAGCTGATTGCAGTCAGGCCGGGGGAGAAAGAAGAGAGGGTGGAAGAAACAGGAGAGGACAAAATAGATCCTTTCTTTTAACACTCTTCATGACAAATGGGACAGTGTCTTATTCAACCCTGTCACAATATTTTTATTTATTTTATTCTTTGGTAACCAGGTAAAGCCCACTAGGCACAAGTACCTGCTTTCAGGGGCAACCTAGGAGCAGTGGAGTGGTTAAGTGACTTTCTCAGAGTCTGAAGAGATAGCATAATGCGATTGTGGGAATCAAGCCCAGGTCTGCTATATGTACCAAGCTCATTCTGAGCTCATTACTCTAACCTCTAGGCTATACTGCCCGCCCCCAATAAATATATTTTACAAAAAAAAGTATCCTTTTTTTGTATCAGTACAACCTATCGATACAAAAATAGTATTGATACAATGCGTTCGATGTTTGTCGACAGTTGCTACAACAAAGTATGTTTCCATGAACATACCTTGACAGGAGTTGACATGTTTTGACACAAGGAAACTGTGTTGCTATGATTTATTCATGTTAATCTGACCAATCGTTAAAAAAGAATTACAGTTTTAACCCTACTATTTCCAGAAAATTTGAAAAATAATTTCCTTTAAATGGGATTACTTTGGAACTGTTAAGGCTAGGAACATACTTTTTGAAGTTAAAGCTTGGATTCAGCTAAGTTGATTTACCAATATATCATGTTGAAACAACTGTCATATATTGACACATAAAACCATAAAATGGCTTGAAATATTTTAAGCCCTGTTGTTTTCACCAACATAGCATAGCAGCAATAAGACTGAAAGTTGGGAAAACATAAAAATGAAATACTGATATTATGTACTGTACCATGAGGTAATGTCATCCTCTCCCTTACCCCAAGCCACATAATCCACAGGCAAGTGCAGTGCTCTGTGAAGATGGAGACCTGCTCAGTAACCCAGCCCAAAAGGTCTTAATTAGAAAAGACAGTAAGGCATTTCAAGGGTATTTCAGGTCTGCAGATAAAAAAATGTGTGAGGTCAGGTCATGAAAGCAAACACAGTGTTAGGATGTGTTGGGTGAATGTAGTAAGAAGCAGGGCAAGTAAGGTGATACTGTCCTGTACAAGACTCTGGCCAGACTGAGGATAGCTGTTCTGGTCTGCCTTCACCAAAGTACAGAGAGGACATTGGAGAGACAGGTAAGGTCCTAGGGCCACCAAGATGACAGTGGCTTGGGGGCAGCAGCTATGGTATGATGACGGATTGGACAAACTCAAATTACCTAGTCTTAGTCTACAGTAGAGGAGAATGAGAGGGTCCATGATCACAGTGATCTGAGAACTAAATGAGACAGACAAGCTGAGACATAAACAGAGGAAGTAGAACTAGAGAATATGTACTCAGACTGGATGGGGACATTGAAAGCATTAATTCATACAAAGGGTGGATAACATGTGAAATAACCAACATAGTGAGGTTATGATGAAGTTGTGGTAGCTAGCTCTGTTCAGGGTTTCAAAAGAAGACTAAACAGATACGTAGATAAATAGATTTTGATGGCAGATAAAGGCCTTCAGCCCACCTAATCTGCCCATTTATGTACGTAACTGTGCTTCTTCAAGCTTCCCTAGAACTAGGTAGATGCCTGAGGGAGAAAAGCATTCAGTTCTATGTGGCATATGTAGGGGTAACATTCTGGCTGATAAGCTGGGTAGTGCCCATACTCAAATGGGTACTGTACAGTCATAGCCTTGTGGCAGAAGGTGTGAACGGGTATGGATACTACTCTGTATACAATATTTCTAGCCCTGTGGCAGGAGGTGTGGACAATATGGATGCTACAGTATGTCCTTTTTATCACCACAGTATACTGTAGTTGCTATATTACTGTGTATGGCTGGGAATCAGGGTGGGTCACGAGATCAGGCCATTCAGGTTGGGGGGGAGTTAAATGGGCCAAATCCTCAAATGGGAGCTGGGAAGGATGGAATGGAAGGGCAGAGGAGCAGGCCAGTGGAAGAGAAAGACAGAGGAGGAGGTGATCAGAGGAGCAAGGGTCTTGGGCAGGGAAATGGAGCAGGAGGACCACCCAGTAACAGGATACTTCTTCCTCAGAGGGCCGGGAGCCCAGTGGGGGGAGGTGGCAGGTTAAGGGAGGAAGGGTGGACTGCAAGGATTGCAGTAGGAGTGGGAACATTGAAGGGGTGTCTTACAAAATAGATTTGACTCACTGTCTGGAAAGTGGAGGAGGCAACAAGAGGTGGGGTAGTAGGTCAGACTAAGACAGTGAGATCAGGGTAGAAGGACAGGAGAGGTGGGTTGAGACTCTGCAGAGTAGTCAAGGTGGGCAAGGAAGAAGGAACAGGCAAAGCGGAACAGAGGGTGGGGGGAGGGAGGAGAGTATAAGGTAGGGGAATGGAGGGTTAAGTGGAGGTGAGCATGGCTAACCAGAAAGGGAAGTGCATAGAGGGGACTGGTGACACCATTGCGGCATCCAAAGACAGGAATGGAAAAAAATATAAAAAAGACAAGAGGATCCTAGTGGTAGGAGACTCTATGGTCTGGGGGGTGGCATCAGCAATGGGTGAAGAAATGCAAAAAGAGAGGGCGGTTAGGTGCCTTCCTGGTGCTTCAGCCCACCAGGACATAGAATGAATAGGGAGGATGGTAGAGAGGGGGAGCAGAGAGTTAGGGGTGCTGGTTCACTTGAGAACCAACAATCTGGTGAACCAGTCAGTGGAAACAGTGAATCATAGCTTTCAGAGACTGGGGACTGACTGGTAGCACACTTGGCCACCCTAACCTTCGCTGAGCTCCTGGAGGACAAAATCAGGGAGGAAGAAATAGATGAGTTTAATGGGTGGCTCAAAAGGAGGAGTCAGGATAAAGAGTTCTACTTTGTTG
Source organism: Neoceratodus forsteri (assembly GCA_016271365.2). NCBI lineage: Eukaryota > Metazoa > Chordata > Ceratodontiformes > Ceratodontidae > Neoceratodus > Neoceratodus forsteri. The sequence goes on from CM028131.1 coordinate 1,660,226,685, forward strand.
GTGACGGGGGAGACTTTGGGGAAAGGAGGCTGTTCAGGGGCCATGGACTCCACCAGACAAAATAAGGGGTCAGCACACTAGGGCAGAAGTTTGACATCTATACTAGAGGTTTAAACTGACTATGGTGGAGTCTAAGGCTAGGAGAGCCATGATGCATGATAGGAGGAAGGGGAACCTAGTTAGTACCCTCCTACATCTGGGGACTGGAAATAAAATGACAAGCAGAAACAAACAGTTCAGACCCAAACTGGAGTAGGGCAAGAAATAACAGAAAGGGGGTACAAAAAGGGTGCTGCAGGTATCACAGGACAAAGGGGGCCTGAGAGGAGCAAAGGAGAACTCCCAATACATAACAAATAGAGTGCAGAAGGTATCTGGAAAGGGGTCTGCCTCAACGCTAGGAGCCTAGGCAACAAAACTAGCGAGTTACAGTCAATGGTAACAGATACTAAGATGGACCCTGGTGCCATCACCGAAACATGGGCCACGGACAACAATGATGGGGTCTGCACAGTGCCAGGACACTCAATATTCCCGAAGGACAGAAGGGAAGGGGGTGTAGCCCTTTATGTCAGGGAGGGAACTGAAGGAGTGGAAGATGGGAACATCAAGTGTGGTATGGAGGAGGCTGAGTCACTGTGGGTGCAGATCACAGCAGCATCGGGCAGGAAACTACAGCTAGGGATGATGTACAGACCACTGGCACATGGAGAAATGGGTGACAAAGAGCTAGGAGAAGAAATTAAAAGAGCAGTGAGAAAGGGGGAAGTGGTGGTAGGGGATTGCTCCATTAGCAAAGAGTTCTAGAAGTCAAGCTATGGTGGATGCCTTTCAGAACTGCCTCCTGGCCCAGCTGGTAAAGGAACCTACCAGACAAGGATCCATTCTGTATGTGATTCTCACAAATTCAGAAGCAGTAGGGGTAGTAAGAGCAGGGGAGACACTAGCAAATAAGGACCATAATTCTGTTTGGTTTGATTCGACCCTAGAGGATGAAAAAAAACACTCAAGAACAAAGGTCCTAGACTTGAAGGGGGCACATTTTGAAAAGCTGAGAATGCTGGTGTGGGACAAATTAACCAGGGTGGGTGACATTGTAGGTGTGGAAGAGACGTGTGTGTGTGTGTGTGTGTGTGTGTGTGTGTCGGGGGGATAATAAAAGGGACCATCCAGGAAGAAACACAAATTTATGTGAGGACAGTAGTAAGGAGAAATAAGTTTGAGAGACCTATATGGTTCTCAGCAAGGGTAAGGGAAGTAGAGCCAAAAGAATGGCCTGCTGTAGGTTTAAGAAGAAACAGAGGGAGGAAGAATGGGAGGAATACACTCAGAAAAATGGAGCAAAGAGGGCAGTTTGGGAGGCAAAAGCAGACATGGAACAGCGGATTGTCAAGGGGATCAAATCTGGAAAAAAAAAAAGTCTTCCACAACATCAAGGGAAAAAAGGGGAAAGGGAGAGGGAATTGCTAGGCTGTCAGAAGGGGGCAGGGTAATTGAGGATGATGGGCAAAAGGCTGCCATCCTGAATGACTACTTTTGCTCTGTTTTCATCAGGGAGAAAACTGGCCTCCTACCTGAAAGTGGCATCCAGGAAGCCACTAGAGGGATTCCAGAGATGGAAGCATTGGATAAGGGATAATGAACAGGCAGGGAACTGTGGGTCAGTTAGTTTCACATCCGTTGTTGGAAAGCTGATGGAAACTCTGATGAAGCAGGGTCTGATTGACTACCTGGAGAAAAATGGTCCTCAGGATGGTAAGCAGCATGGGTTTGTGGCACTGAGGTCCTGTTTGACCAACTTAACTGCCTTCTTTGGGTAACAAGGGAGTTAGAAAGGAGCCATGCAGTGGATCTACTATACTTCAGCTTCAGTAAGGTGTTCAATTCAGTGTCTCATAGACACTTACTGAGGAAAATGGATAATCTAGGGGCAGCAGGAGACATAGTCAGATGGGTGGTAAAGTGGCTCAAGGGTAGGCAGCAGTGGCTTGTTGTCAATGGGTTAAATCAGCAGAGGGGGAGGTCACAAGTGGGGTGCCATAGGGATCAGTCCTATGACCTGTCCTTTTTAATATGTTCACTACCAACATTACTGAAGGAATTCAGGGTAAGACTGGCCACTTCACGGATTACATTAAACTCTGTGAAAGAGGTGGATAGTGCTGAGAGAGTTAGGGAATTACAAAATGACATCCGAAGGCTAGAGAGTGGTTAAATGTGTGTCAACTGAAATTCAGTGCCAAGAAGTGCAAGGTAATGTACTCGGGGTTAGAACCCAGGACAGAGTAATGGTAAACAGAGTTAAACTCGTATAACAACGATGGAGCATGACCTGGAGTCATCATCAGCGATGCCCTGAAGCAGTCTAGGCAGTGCAACAAAGCCTACAGCAAGGCAGACAGAGTGCTGGGGTGTATAGGAAGGAGTATAGATAGTAGAAGGAAAGAAGTAATACCCCCCTTCAGAGATCTTGGGTGAGGCCACACCTGTATTACTGTGTCCAGTTCTAGAGTCCTCACCTCAGAAAGGATAGGGACAAGTTGAAGGCGGTACAGCATAGGGCGACAAAGATGATTCATGGCCTACAGGGGGAATCCTTCGAGAAACATCTGAGGGCATTAAACCTGCCCTCGCTAGAGGCCAGGAGGGAGAGGGGAGATATGATATATACCTTCAAATTTCTGAAAGGGATTAATAAAGTGAACTATGTGGAATTATTTAATAGGAACACCAGCTCACTGACACAAGGGCACAAATGGAAACTGAAAGGGGTGAGCTTCAGGAGGCACTTGAGGAAGTATTATTTTGCCAAAAGGGTGGTAGGGCCATGGAACAACTTGCCCGTCAAAGTGGTGGGTGCCGAGACTGTGAAAAGCTTCAAGCATGGGTGGGACAAAGTAAAGAAAATATTAGAAAGCTCTGCAGCTTGTGTGGGGAGGGGGAAGGATGAGCTGAAGTGGGGAGTGGGGGATAGATCCCCCGATAGATACTGGGTCTAGGGCAACCATGGGCAGAGTGGATGGACCATTGGTCTTTTTCTGCCATCATTGTCTATGTTTCTGTGGTTTCTAAATTGATTTCTATTTCAGAAAAATATATATTTTATGCTTCTCCATCCCTTCATCCTGGCAGCTCCCCAGCCCTGTCACTGACCCCTCTGGTGGCCTTACTGGTTATCCAACACTAAGGGTAGCTGGCCAGTTAGGGTCATGCAGGGCCTGTGGGGTAGCTGAATATTCTGGGACAGTTTTCACATGCTGTTTTGTCCCAGGGCAATGGCACACAATGCTGCATACATGCGCCTGCCAACATCCCTTCAACATCAGGCTGCTTCCACCATTCCTGCCACATGGCCTATGCAAGGTGACAGTTATGGCAGGATGCAGGATCCTCCCTCCTGAGGCAGGAGAGCTGTTCTTGGGATGTTAGTCCTCACTCACCTGGCCAACCCCCAAGTGACCCTCATCCGTTCCCGAACCCAGGGCACTGGTTTGGCAAGTGGTAAGGCAACCAGCGCTTCAGCCTGACATGCCACTAGGCTGGCTATCCCAAACACTGTTTTAATCTGTAAGGGCTTAAGAAGAGCTCCTTTACCTGTAAGGAAGAGACAAGAGAGGTGAGTCAAGGCCCTGTGGCAGCATACAAGGGCATCAGAGATGGTCTTTTGCAACAGACGGTTATTGGAAGCAGCAGTGGTTTACAGAGGCAAGTGCTGGGAGCAGCAGAAGTAGGCATTGCCAAATCAATCCATTTTCAGTTTGGATTGGTCAGGCTCAAAATTAGCCTATTAAGCCACATTCTGCTCCTTGCTCAGCACAACTACTGTGTTCCTGCTCATTCCCTTCCAGGAACTGCTCTTTTTTCTTTCATTATTCTGTCTATCCCCTTGGTCACCGATGCTACCCACCTCTGCATGGTGACCAGTTAGCCCAGTCCACCTCCAACCCTGACACTTACCAGTACTAACAGGTTCCACAGGGTATTCCCACAAATGGTAAATTCCACTGGGGGGGCCTGACAGAGGAATTGACCCTCTCTGATCCTTGAAGCATGGAGGACAGTGGCCAGTTGGAGTGGTGCAGCCTGTGTGTGCCAGGGTCATGCTGCCATGTTTCAGGGCTTATCCTCTCTTTTGGTTCCTAGCCCCAAGGAGGCAGCTGGTGAGGGCTCCATGGTGCACATCTACATGCTATTGTGTGGCTCCGCTCCAGGGCCAGGCAGCTTTATTCCCTCGCTAATGCTCCTTCGTCTGCACCATCACTTGTGGCCACCCAGGTGGCAGGGTTGTAGTGGAGAATGTGGCCTGCCCTTCCAGAGAGCATCCAGTGGGACCCTTGTCCTTCTCCCACCAGCTTGCCCCCTCCTCCAGCCTCCAGAGGAACTGCTTTGTTAACAAAATTAAACAAAAAAAAACAAAAAAAACAGATGGTGTCATAATTAAAAATGGGCTTCCGTAGTTTGTTTATCCGTTACCCACAAAGTACTTCTCCATCCTCCAGAGTGCAGTCATCTAATTTGAGCTGTTGCATCCTATCCATCCAACCTTTTCAGTGATTGTGGTTGTTGCCAGGAAATCTCACAAGGTCAGGTCAGTGACGGGGAGGGGGCTTGCATATGTATCCCAACTGTTACCACTTCCTTGAAAAGTTTCAAGTCAGATTCTTGCACAGTCTCTATAATTAACACAATGTTGTCACTGAAGAATAAAAAAATTTTCAATGATTGTAGTTGGTGCCCAGCGCTGCCCAGGACATATTCTTTGCCAGTAACATGTTTATTTCAGCTTGTGTGCTTTTTTTTGGGGGCTGTCAGAATGGACTCTGTTCTTTGCTTTACTTAAAAAAAATCAACACATCTGTAGTAGTGTGCGCATTTCTGGAAACCACACCTAATAAAGGGCATCAACAACTTAGAAACAGAGCAGAGGTGGGTGACTAGAATGATTCAAGGGCGGCAGAAGAGGACTCACAAACAAAGATTGGAGGGCCTCAGTACGTATGGTACTCATTGGAGGCTGGAAGGGAAAGGGGGACATGACAAAGGCGACTGAAGAATGCTGCTCACAAGCAATGGCAATATGAACACCGGGGGAATAGTAAGAGTGGTGGGGGGGAGGTTATGAAGTGATTTGAGAATTTACTATTTCACAGAAAGGATATTGGATAGGTGGAACAAATTACCCAAGGCACTGGCAAATGTGAAAACAGTGGGATAGGCACCAAGGGCATTTCAAGGAATATATGAGGCACAGCAGGGGAAAGGTTGTTGATGATCCCTGTGAGGATGCATGTACAGTCTCAGGACAGACTGAATAGATCTGAAGGCCTTCTGCTTGTAGTTGTCTGCATTTCTGTGAATACCTGTGCAAGTATAACAGTAAAAAAATTCAGTTTCTCTGTTCTTGAATAAGCTCACTGTACATGTTCCATGAAAAGTCTACTGTGGAAACATAAAGGGCTCTATTATAAGAAGTCTTTACCATTCTTGTTCTATGGTAATAATGGGCCCTATTCACGATCGGGGCATAGGTACGCGCGAAATGCGCATACCTTGCCTGCGGAGCTGTGCACCCATGGACAGGTGCGCCAGGACCAGCATTCACAAATGCAGGCCACCTGTCCGTGGCCCCGCCCCGGCACACAGGTCCATGCAGGGCAGGCGTGGACTGAGTCACGGACATCCAATCGAATGCCTGGCATGGGTCTGCCAGTGGATCCCTTGCACAGCAGGGCACACATTGGCAGCGCACCCCGCGGATGTCTGAGGGCCAGTGGCTGTGGTGGGTGCCAGGGGTGCAATGGTGCTGGCCCTCACCATCAGCACCAATGTGGTGCCATGTGATGGGTGGGAGGGGGCATGAATGCCGACAGGGGGTGGAGGGTCACATCCTCTGTAGTGGAGAGGGTGATGGCATGCGGTGCCGCTGGGGTGGGTGGGCGGCAGCCATGCCTGGTGCCCCTGTGAGGGGTAAGGGTGTTGTGGGTGTTGGGGTGCCACACCACTGCTGCATGGGGGTGGGTGGGTGGCGTCAGGTGGCTGTGCCTGTGGTCCTGGTTATTTGGTGGTCTACATGCCCTATCCTGCTGGGCACACAGGGAGTTTATGGCTGAGTTTCTCTGGTGTACCCCGTGACCCCCTACCCACCCCTGCGGCCAACACTACACCCTTAGTGCATGGCTTGTAGTGCTGGCTTGCCCCTCACCCGCCCTGGGCACGTTGTTATCATGTGGCTTGGGATTGGGCACATATTTACTGTGTGCCCTCCTTCATGCATCCCGCATGGGGGCAGTTGGTGGGTGGCTACCGCCCCAGATACACGGGTAGCCACTCCGCACATTGTGCATAGGGGCCACTGTTTGTACAATAAGTTTCAGAATCTTTAGACACAGTCAGTAGTGCCGTCTTGAGCTTTGTTTTATTTTGAGCTGAATTTACCAAATTGTAGCCAAGTGATCCTAAAATGTGGAGCTTCTGTAGTTGAAGTCCAGATTTTGGAAAGGGTAGGGATGGTGGTGTATGTGGTGGCAGTGGCAGAGGGGTGAAAATTAAATCAAGCTTTTTTAATTTTGGCAGCACATCACTAATAAACGTATAATTACTGGTGACCCCCTTTAATCCATAGGGTAGAGGCATGTTTCAAACACTGTAATAACCAGGTTACCCAGTAATTACAGCATTTTGTTTCAGTTCTCCTGCCAGTTCTACTTGTTGCACTACCTCACTAGCTTCTATTCCGTGTGGGGGTGGGCTGAACAGTTCCACAAACATGGCAGCTGCGTTTGTTGTTTAGCGACGAGCCACTAGTATGAGTCTTTTCAGTCTCTCTCTTTCCATTACTTTAAAAAAAAAATATTTATCTGGTTGGTCCTACTTGCACATTTTGAAAGTTTTATCTGGTTGATCCTGGTGTTCGTTGGCTTTGGGACTGGGGGCAGGAACTCACTTGGTGAGTCAACAAGGAACAGGGCCATGGCTGACTGCCTATAGTGCCAGTTAAACATGATCGTGATTCGATATTGTAAGTAAAAAAAAAAAAGGGGAAAAAACGAAATGTTCATACTGGAGAGAGAGGGATGGAAGGAGTGAGGGAGAGGGAGACAGTGTGTGTGTGTGTGTGTGTGTGTGTGTGTGTGTGTGTGTATAAGAGGGACTGAGTAATAGGCAACAGAGATTACAGCAGTTGCAGTTCCTGCACCAGTAATTATAAAAAATAAAAGATATACAACTGTGTTCTTATGGACTTCATTATACACTCTCGGTGTGTGATGAGACTCACAATCTTCTCAAGCTTCTCTCTCAAGGTTTATGGGTCATCACATACCTCGGGTGTGTATAACAGATCCATAACACACAGTTGCATATCCATTATTCTGTATATATGGTACATACACTCCTAGCACAAGCAATCATTTTTCCACTAAAAATAATAGTCAGTATTGACTCCTCTCTGTCCAGGTAATGGACATTTGCCAGTCCCTTCTTCAGTGGCCCTTTGAAGAAGCTACTTAGAATGCAAAATATTGTTGTGTGTTGGATCAGGTAGACACCACTCTTTTAGGCTACTTGTAGCATGCTGAGCATGAAGAATTGTCATGAATTAAAGGTGAGTTATACATGGAATTTCTGCTTGAAGCTTGTCCTTGCAAGAGAAAGGTGTTAACTTTTTCACCTGTGTTGCAGTGTTCACTGCTAGAGTACCATTATACCCTGTATGCTGTTTTCATTTTTTGGTGCATACAATGCAGACACATTTATTTAATTGATTTATGCATTTATTTATTTAAAAATTGGTAACCGGGAAAGGCACACTGAGCCAAGGCTCATTTCCAGGTGTAAACCAGGGGAAGGGGAGTACAGAAAGACAAAGTCACAACAAACTGTATAAAACAGTTACAATGCCAACAGTGTACAAAGACAAAAATTACAAAGTGCAATAACAGAAGGCAGAGCAAGCAGGTAACAAAATCGTTAATAAGCAATAGGATCCGGAAGTCAACTTGCAGGGCTGCAGCAGTGCCAATTTAAAGTTATATAAGGTGCACAGGGCCTGTTGTAGAACATTCCAAGTACACTAGGCTGATAACAGTTCATGGATAAAGCCAAAATCATAAGAAGGGGGGTAGGGGTTAAAGGTATGATGGAGAGGCAGAGGCCTGTGTGAAGGTCAGGAGGAGGGTTGGCAGGGGCAGGAAGTGGTGGTGTGGCACCTTAGAGAGTGTCTAAGGGCTGGAAGTGTCTAAGGGCAGGTTGTAAAGGGAGGGGAGGTGATAGGAGAAGTACAACTGCCTAGCAGAGCAGTGAGGGTGGGGGAGGGAGATAAATGCAGCATCCAAGGATAGCCAGCAACATCCTACACACATCTGGGGATAATGGTGGACTCTGATAGCAAAATAGAGTGGAATATTCTTAGAACAAGGGTCCATCGTGTTTGACTCCTGTTGCTTGCTGGCCAGAACATAGGTGTTTCACCTCTTACTATTCACAAAGCACCATGAAATCTTCCATTTCTATCTGGATATCCACCACAGATGGGTAGAAAGGACCTTTGCCAAATTCTTAATCAAGAGAATGATAACTTACATTGCAGCACCCCTAGTACTGCACTGCTATGTCAACATTGGTAAGAAGCCCAAGACTCTGATGTGGCACTAAGAACCATAAACATCTGGTGGACGGTTAAGAGTGTTGCGCTGCCGGCTTAGCCATACTGATAATAAGAACAAATAGTTTAATTTTCTTTTTTATTTAAACTTGTAGAGTTTGATCAGACTCCCTGAATACAGTACATCTCTTTATAATGTGGGTACACTGAAGAGACAAAGCTCTTTACAAAAGGCAGGAACGAGATCTGATCCACTGCAAGCACTCTTAATATTTGCGATGTAAAAGCAGTTTGACCGTAGATATTTGGATCTGTGGGAACAGCTTAAACTTTTGCTGGATGTTTAACGAGGACCGTTGTACAGACCCCTTCTTAAAGATCTTATCATTATCAATGACATAGCAGTATGTCAGATCCTGGCATCTTTTCAATGAGAAGAATCCTTCTTTTGCCGGGAATAAATATGCTTACATGAAGATAAACATATCTTTTAACCCTTATATCCCATTTAATTTCTGCTGCTCTCTTCTCTTTCATAATCAACACTGGTATGCATCTGACATTCATCAAGAAATTATTAATTTGGCAAATGAAGTTCATGTATTAAACTTAGGTGACTATGGCCATCTGTTGTTATTTTTTCACAGTAAGACATAGGGGATGCACAATGGCCTGACTCAAACTATGCAGTTTATTTTCAAGTATGAGGGGGCAAGACCACAGCTCACAAGTGCTGGAACTACAAGTCAGTTATAAAAGTCCTGCCCCTTCACAAGTGATGATAAACTGCATATTTTCAGTCAGATCACTGCATATCCAATTTATATAACATCAGTTCACTAGTTTAAATGTTAAATGTGCTGTTTGACGAATAAAATATTTCTCTTTTGTTTCAACTGCTAGTTTCAGTGCAACGCTAGGCAATTGTCATGTCATTAGCACTGTGAAAGCAGCACTCTAATTGGTTCAGTATTCCCTTGTGATGCTTCTAACCGATCAATCAATCAATCATTATTTTACCAGGTGAAACATCATTGACAAAAACTCATTTACAAGATGGGCCTGGACAATTACATATAAGAATACAATCAAGAATGTATACAGAACTAATGTAAATACAGGGAATATGCACAAAAATGCAATCAATGCAGGGCCATTCAATAAGAACATTCAGTTATTAAAAAAATTCTATAACATACAGCAACAAGAGACACCTTCAAGATATCCATCGTGATAACAGTAACGGACATATTTCTTGCTGTTAGTGTTGTCATGAGTCAAGATATAACTTTTACCATGTCATTGTTACCCCCATTCTGTTGTATAAAAGCATATTATTTCAGTATTTTGTCAGAAGCAGCATCATTATGTTAGTATGGGCTCTTATGCAAATTGAGTATGTTCCTTAGCTGCTCAACTGAGAATTGATGAAATGCCTGTGTGGAATGATGCATTAGATACTCTTTAGGAGCCATGCAATGATATTCTGGCCCTTTAAAGAACTGGTTTTATGATCCTGTTATATTTAAAATGTTTTTCTCAGTTTTATTTGGCAGATTCCTAAGCTATAATAAGTGATATTAGTAAATACATATAATATCACTTACCTTATGTTGGCATCACCATTGAGCCCAGCCATGACAGAATTACATTTTTAGGGCTGGTCCACATAGCAGACCAGTTCCCACTGGGTTCAAAGTCAGGAAGTGTTTTGCAGTTGCCCCATTGAAATGCACTGGGGGACTGGGATATACCTTTTTAGGGTTGTCAGTGAGTGAATGTTATGCCTTACTATTGCTCCTTGCAGATGTCTGTAAGGGTTTGCTAACTTTCTGTTGGCTGCAAGGAGAAGAGTGCATGACAACCTGTTGAGCAAGTGTGGGTACTCATATGAAGGGAAAGCTGACCTAGGTGATTCACTGAGGAAGTTCTTGGATTTTTTAACAGTGCCCCCTCCCCCCATGCGTGCGCGCACACACACACACACACACACACTGTGATGACAAGAATGACAATGAATGAGCTCAGAGATGAAGTACTAATTAAGCAATAAGGTACTACCAGGGGTTACATTAACTGTATGTGAATCACCCCCTAGGGGTGTAGTGTGTCATGCGGCAAGTAAGACATTACATCCTTAGGCGGTGATTAACATACAATTAGTGTAATCCATGGGAGTACCTTATTTCTTTAATAGCAATGGGAAACCATGTTTTTTGGCATAGCAAGTCATTTTCTGTTTCTTTAAAGGCTGGCAGTATATCCTAGAGGTTAGAATAATGAGCTGTGAATGATCTTGGTAGATACAGCAGACCTGGGTTTGATTCCCACAACCTACAGTTGCATACTGTGTGACTCTGAGCAAGTCACTTAACCTTACTAGTGCTCCTGGGTCACCCCTAAATACAGGCACTTGTGCCTAGTGTGTCTTACCCAGTTAGCAAAGAATTAAAAATAAAACTTTCTGGTGATGCTAAATAGTACAGTGTGACGGAGTTAGATAACACCCTTAGCTGTGACTGATGGACCACTTTTCTATCTCATTTCCTAGCTACCAAAACTTCTGTTGTGCAACAGTTAACGCTTTTCTCTTTGCTTTTCTTCTCCCCTTCCACCCCCCACCCTAGGTTGGCCACCTAGCGTAGCTGTTTACTATCCCTACTAAACTTCCTACTAGTTCTCTCTTTTCATTATGTTTCCATTTCCATCCATCCAGTCCCTGGAATGATGCCAAACACCTGGAGAGGTGTTGTGTAAAGTGCATAAGTGCATTTTGTGTACAAAAAACATGAAGGCTGTTTTAAATAGGAATACACACAGTTAATAAAGACTTTTTAAATAAAAAAAGTATTCAGAAGCCATATAAAAGAATAATAACTTCATGATTAGTACAGTTATAAGAAATCCTTAAGGTATTTTCATAAATTCACATTAATAAACCTGTTACTGTATAAGTACTTAGTCACTGTGGATCAGAGATATAGAGTCAATATATGTAGAGATATACACTGTACCTTTAACTGAACCAGGAAGTCCCCTGAAACAGCCCCCCCCCCCTTTGGTTTTGAAACAACATGTCCAGACATGTAAATAGAAAGGGCTCAGTCAGGTGACCCCACTGAAAGGTATAAAACCTCTGCACTGAGTTTACTTCAGTTCAGTCCAGTGGGACTCAGCCCTGAGAGAGGAGAGAGGTTCTGCTATTTGTGCAGACAAGCTGTTGAATGCAGATGAAAAGGGTCTTAGGAGCTCTAAGATCCAGGACTATATTATGCGAGAAGCTACTGATATTAAGTAGTGATTTCTTTCCAATTTTTTTGTTTGTTTTCATTTATTATTTTTCTAATTTTGAAAAAATAAATATCACACCACGGTGGGTTTTAAACCTGTAAATTTATCTCGTCTGAAGTTTATTCCCACACACTGTGACATCCAGCCACTGTTCTGAGTTCTATTTTGGAGCTGGATTGGAGCTGTTATGAGGATTCTGAGGCTGTTCAGTGGGTCGCACATCACGGTGTTTAGAGTTTAGGCAATCACTTCTGTTTGTAACACAGAGAATGAACTTATGGCTAAAAGAAGAAATAAGCACTTTGTTTCAATTTTAGGATACTGCTTTTTGAAATATACTAATATCTTGCTACAGTGTTCTTGGCAGAACACAGTCTATGTTTTGTGATGCATACTTTGAGGTGTTGCCATGGTGATACTATGTACCACTAGATGCAAGTGTTACATTCAGGTAAAAGGCACATGGTAGAGATTCTCCTTCCATATTCTACATAGAGTTAAGTGGTTGTCATGGCAGCGGCAAGAGAGTTGAGCAAAAAAGCCATGTAGTTCAGACATTTCTTATGGTAGTACAAAAAGGCGCTACGAGTGCTGTGCAGCTGATGCCTTTTAATCGGTTAACTCAGGTATTCTGTAAATATTTTTAATAATTATACATGATTTTACTGATACTGCCGATTCACTACATTAAAGCAGTTCTCACTAATATGACCGCGACAGACACAGCAATGGCCACTTCACAGAAATGTCATGGAATGCTACTGAACAGTCAAAGCTGTTCATTGTATCATTCCATGATGGACTTCATACAGACATCATGTTGCAATGTGAATAGACTGTACATGGCAGTTAATTAAAGATTAATGTAACTTTTCTGAGCCAGCACCAGCCAATCACATTGCAGCATTTACAAGCCCATTGCTATAATAAACTCTCTGCACAACTTTGTGAATGGAAAGCTAACCTTTATTTTTTATCTGAAAAGTAGAATGAAATGGCCTATATAAAGCTGAGAGTTTTCATGCTACTAAATTATTGTAATGCAAAAGGACAAAGAATAGCATAGCTGTTGTGCCATTTGATGCTTGAAGGAACTAGAAATATCTCTCCCAACCTGTCTGTACAGTGAAAAACTGCTGAGTTTCCAGTCAGTCAGAGTAGCCTGGCCATGGATGGGGAAACCTGGGGTAGACCAGTTGCTGGAGCAAGAGGAGGAGCAAGGTGAGGCGATTTGCAAAAACAACATTTAACCAGTGTGACTTTCATATACACTGTATCTTAAAGTGTTTTACCAGGCATGGGAGTTCTATACTGGTAGCGCAGGGAATGTAGAATAGAACTTCCAGTGCCCAACCTGGCCAGACAGGGAATAAGAGTATAAGAAAATAAGAATTTGCTGGCAGAAGGAGACCATGTAGTCCATGTAGTCTGCCCAGGTTTTCTACCCCCCACTATCAATTTGTCTTGCTAAGGTGACTATACTGTCTGTCCCATGCCTGTTTGAATTCACTGACCATCTTGGCTGCCACTACCTCCGGTGACAGGCTGTGCCAAGGGTCCACCACCCTCTCCATGAAAAAGTACTTCCTAACATTTGTTTTGAATTTACCTCCCACCAGACACATGTTGTGTCCTCTAATACGTGCAGTCCTGTTTTCCCAGAAGAGGTTCCTGGTTTGTACTGTGTTGATCCCTTTAACAAATTTAAATGTCTCAATCATACCTCCTCTGTTCCTCCTCTGCTTGAGGAAGAATAAATGTATCTGGCTGAGCCTAGCTTCAAACATTTCATGGTGCAGAACCCGCACCATTTTGGTGGCACATCTCTGCATGGTTTCCAGATGGTCTATGTCCTTTTTTAGGTGAGGTCTCCAGAACTGCACATAGTACTCCAAGTGAGGTCTCACCAGGGACCTGTGCATCAGGAGGATTACATCACACTTCCTATTGTTAATACCCCTACTTATACATCTGAGGATGCTGCTTGCCTTTAGAGCCGCTTTTTCACATTGCTACCCTACCTTCAAATCACTTGCAATCATGACACCAAGATCCCATTCCAGCTTTGTTTCTTCTAGTAGCTGCCCCTCCAGGACATACTTCATGCGTGGGTTCCTTCTACCCAAGTGCACGACTTTAAATTTTTTGGCATTGAATCTCAACTGCCAGTTCCTGGACCATTCATCTAGCATCCTGAAATCTGCCTCCATTTCTGCGATCCCTTCCTGTGTGTCCACCCTGTTGCAGAGCTTCATATCGCCTGCAAAGAGGAAGACTTTCCCTTTCAGTTCTTCAGTGATGTCACTGATGAATATGTTGAAAAGGATGGGGCTTAGTACTGACCGCTGTGGCACGCCACTTGACACCTTCCCCTCTTGGGACAAGGTGCCATTTACCATAACCCTCCGTGTCCTGCCTTGCAGCCAGCTTGTGATCCATTTAACTACTTTGTGACCGATGCCAGCTTGCTCCAGTTTGTTGGCTAGCCTTCTGTGTGGAACTGTATCAAAGACTTTACTAAAGTCCAGATACACCACGTCCACTGCTGCCCCCTGGTCTACTTCTCTTGTAACCCAGTCAAAGATCAAATTTGTTTGGCTTGAGCATCCTGATGTGAGGCCAGGCTGCTTTGGGTCAAGTTGCCCTCTTGCTTTCAGGTAGTTCATTCCCCTTTCCTTAAGCAATGTCTCCATTATTTTACCCACCACTGAGGTCAGACTTACTGGGAGGTCATTTCCTGCTACCACTCTTGTGCAATGGCATAACCATGACCCTTTTCCAGTCCTGTGGTACTATCCCCTGTTCCAGTGAACTGTTAAACAGTTAAACAGTTCAGCAAGTTGGACGGCAAGTTCATCCCTAAGTTCTTTTAGAACTCTTGGGAATAAAAGAAAATCTGGCTTCCCTCTCTCAACTACCAGATGACTGGTCCAATACCCAACCCAGGCTGTCAGGAAATAAAAAAAGGCCCCCTTCCACCAACAGCCTGATGATCCAGTGCCCAGTGTGGCCCATCATGGAATAAAAACATCTCCTACTCCAAACTGCCTGACAGGTCCAGTGCCCAACCAGCCCCATCATGGACTAAAATGAAACTGTCCTCCTCCCTCAACAATCTGAGAGATCTGACGCCCAACCTGGCCTGTTAGAGAATAAAAAAAGTGATAACTCTCCCCAACAACCTGACAGGTCCAGTGTTCAAGCAGGCCTGTCAGGGAACAAAAAGAAAACAAAACTAACCCTTCCATCAACAACCTGATGGGTATGGTGTCCAACCTCACCTGGCAGAGAATAAAAAATCTGGCCATCCCCAACCCTAAACATTTACCAGTCTGGTGCCCCATTTTCCCCATCAGGGAATAACAAAAATATGTCCCCCTCCATCCAGTTACCTGATGGGTCCTGCGCCCAACCTGGTCCACATATTAAGTCAAACAGAGATAAAGAGGAGCAGCAGCAAAGCAGTGTGTAGAAGGTGGAAAATGCAGTGTAGTTAAACACTGCTTTCCCCATGCCCATCCACTCAGGTCGCAGTGAGGGGCACAAACACTGCACGGGAGGCTTGGGGCTGCTGTCACATTACTGCTGCTACCAACCTGTTCAGGTATCTGCACCTCCTCCGGCCTGCAGCACACTAAAATGGTAGACTGGACCAATGGGGACCGATGGAGCTCACTTCCAAGGCTGTAACCCCAAGTGCCAGTGATCCCAGCTCCACCACTCAACTCTCCTCCTCTTGCTCTGCCCTTCTCTCTGTCCTCAGTCTCAGCTCTGCACTGTTCCCAATATGCACATAGTGATCACACTGCCATGCATGTTGCAATGGCAGAATGGTCCGGTGTCCAGCCTGGCCCATCAGGGAATAAAACCAAACCTGCTTCCCTCCAGCAAACTACCTGATGGGTCCAGTGTCCATCCCAGCAGGGAATAAAAACTTCCTGGCCTCCTCCCCCAGCTACAGTACCTTATGGGTACAGTGTCTAACACAATCTGGTACAGAATTAAAAATAAGAATCTGTCTCTTCTGCTCCTCCACCCAACTATCTGATGGGTCCAGGACTAAACCAGGACCATCAGGGAATAAAAAAAAAATCTAACCTTCTCCCCACAACAACCTGACAAATCCAAAACTAAACCCAGCCTGGCAGGGAATAAAAAAAAGATCTGTCACTATTTCCCCAAAACTACCTGATTGGTCTAATGCCCAACTTAGCCCATCAGGGAATACAAAACATCTGACCTCTCCTCCCAACAACCTGACAGGTCCGGTGCCCAACCTGGCCCATCAGAGAATAACAAAAAAATAAATAAAAACAGTGATATTATTGCCTTGGGCTGGGTTGACTTGAACCATTGTGTACAGTGTAGGGAGCATTAATGAAAAGCAGTGCCACTATTTTTTTTTTTGCATTATTTGTTTATCTCCTCCATGCTCCTGGTGACCTTCACTCCTTCAGGCCCCTTTCCACGTCCTCACTGACCCCACCGGCCTTACCTGAGCTCCCTCATCTCACAATGCAGCTGGTCCCTGGGATATCCCGGAAGTAACCCTTTGCCGGGTGGTTCCCCCTCCTCCGAGGAGGAAGGCACCAGGGGGAGTCCAGCGCACTCCTCTTCAGTAGGTCCCAGGGATGCTGCTGAGGGAAGGAGGCCCATCGAAGGCACCAGAGGAATCAGGGGATGGAGAGCTGTCATCCGGCCACCGACGAGCGGTATTTCCAGTTTTCTAGGTTCCCTCATCGCGCCACTCCTGCAGTGTCTCCAGTCTCCACTGGGGGCCACTGCTTGAGCGAGGCAGTCCCCAGTCCCACCCCAGGATAGGAGAGCAGTCCTTTGGACGCTCAATCCTATCCTCCCCCTGCCAACCCCCAGCGTCCCGAGTCCATTCCCGAACCCGGATCGCTGGCGTGGTTCGAGGTAAGGTACTAGCGCCTCAGCCCTCTGCGCCACCGGGCCGGCAGTGCCACTGTTTTAAAGCACTCCCTGTGGGCATTGCATAGACACAGTCTATAAAACTGATGCTGGATGTGGTCCTCATCTCACTACAATTAAAACAGTCAAACTGAAAGACCAAGACCAGCTTTGTTGGCACCAGCCAGATCTTGCTATTGTTTCAGTCTGATGGCATCCTGGTGGCAGCTTTATGCTTTGGGCTAGCTCCTCCAGCATTTTACATCAGTGTGATGTGAACACACAATGTGATAGATGATATTTACCATTTAAACTCCGAGCCACTGGATCACCATGGTAGGTTGCATGGTGCCCAGTACGCAGTGTGGTAAAAAGTAGTATGTGAGTCAATCTGGAATCGAACCCCTGACTGGTAGTGTTCATGGAACACCAGGCAGGGATGGGTGCAGTGCGCCAGCAAGCTGGCATAGCCAGTGGTGCTGTTTGGGGTCCTTTCAGATGGCCAAGATGTCTTATATGGGCAACAGGGAGCGGCGATGATGCGTTTCTGTCGAATGATGACATGAATCGTTGGAGGAATCAGCATATACCCAGCCTCATGAACAGCATCTCCAGGACCCTACTGGTGATGTCACCCCAGGAGGTGGAGCTGGAGCAATGCTATTAATACAGCAGTGCAAGCACTACTGCTACTATTAGCTCCGGCTTCTACTTTGGGCCCCCTTTCTATCTGGTACTTGATCATTTGGTCCCTTGGTAATGGCTGTGTTGGATGTTGGACTTTGAATACCCCATCCACTACCAACAATACCACTATGGGTGATAACTGGATTTTTCCCCTTCCCCATGGTTCACAGCTGTTCCTGTCAGAACACACATGGTAGGGAACAGTGAACACTTCTGGTCAGTGGTTCAGCCTCCGGTTTAAAAAAAAAACACTTAAATGCTAGGCAAAAAAAAAATATTCAAAGGCTGGACACCTAAATACCTCATTGAGGGGCCTCTGTCTCTCTCAGAGAGAAAAACTGGGATTATTTCTTTCAATTAATTCTCTTGACCATTTTATGCAACCTTTTATCCTATGATGCTTTTAGTCAAGGTGTTATTGGTGCAGCATAGGCCAGTAGTAACCATTTGAAACAAGTTATAATGAGAAAAACATGTTGTGACTAATTGGGAATTGAACCCATGCCCCAGGAACACTTTGCCAGTACTTTACTAGTTGAATTATCAGGTTACCTGACTAACTACCCAGAAACACCTGCAGTCAAGAACAATTTAGATTAAGGTCAGTTAATTTCACCAAAATCCATACTGTTTACATCACTGTGGTAAACTGATCCTCCAGCCAGGTAACAGCACACCTTGCTAGGGGTCGGCGGGAGGTCTCGTACCTCGGACACACATAGCTGATGTTTTGGACACACCTTCAGCAGAAAGTAAATAGTGTGAATTTTGATTAATTGAATTGACCTTTTCATGCAGCATTATAAAAAACGTCTTCACTTGTGATATGAATAAAGGAATGACCTATATGAAGATCATAGGCTAAGCATTTTATTTCATCTCAAATGAGTGGCCTGTTTTCTGAGTGTGCACGGCAAGGTTTGGCCACCGCCAAATGGTATTGCTTCTCCTGAGTTTCAGCTATTGGCAAAGGGCACTGTTCCTGCAACACTCCTCAGCAAGGGAGTGAGCACTGGTATTTATGTGGTTTTGAACATCTGAAACATAAATTGGCACGGGCCAAAAATGATGTGACTGAACTGTGAACTGAACCTAGTCCACTAGCATTAGCTCAGTGCTCAGTCAGCTGAACTGTCAGATCAACCGGTGAACCTGAGTCTCCCACAGTCACTTTCTCACTTTGCAAAAATTCTGCAGTTGGCAATTATAGATGGCAAACAACATCATGTCTTCTGGTAAGAGAAAGTTTGTAAGCAGGTTGAAATATTATAATGCTCCCATACTGAACCTTGGCCGGGATTTACCTTGAATACAGTGTGAAATTCTGGTCCCCATACCCAAGGGAAGATACTGACATGACTGAGAAAGAACAGGGAGTGTGGTTTAGGGTTTAGAAATCAATGGTTATGAGGACAGACTAAGAGAACTGGGGCTGATTTTTCATAAAAAGAGAAGAATTGGAGGGAACATGATCATGGGGCCAGATATTCAGACTGTGCCCAGCGGTGGCACAAGCCTGGGCACAGTGCAACTGGGTTGCGCCGGGGCCAGGACCAGGTGATATTCAACGGTGATGCACCATGGCTCAGCACTGTTGAATATGGCACAGAGGGCGCACATACTGCACATGGGGCAGTGACTCTGCACCAACGCAAGACACAGAGAGGGAGCACGGGGATGCGCCAGCACAAATGAGATTGCATCACCCATGATATTCAGCTGGGGGCATGCAAATGAGGCCATAATATATATGCAAGGTGCAAATGGGGCCATTTGCATGTCATTATGGCCCCATTTTCATGCGATGCACTGGGTCCTGGTGAATTGCGCTTGGCACCCTGCCAAGCTGCTGCCATCGGGGGTCGGCACCCTGGTGGGCTATTGCAGACACCCCCACTCCCATATGCCCGATCACGGGCATCTGTATAATGTATGTAAACCTGGTGGTCTAGAGGTCCCCCCATGCCCGATCATGGGCAGTTGAAATAATAAGATAAGCCTGGTGGTCTAGTGGTACCCTCTATGCCCGATCATGGGCTGTTGTATAGCCAAAGGCGTACCTGGTGGTCAGCGGTACCCCTCTCACCCACCCAGCACCCCGTCATCGGCGGGTGGCAGCACCACCACATACCTCCCGGCCGCCACCAGTGACAGTGTGTCTAGTATGCTCTGTACACCATTGGTCCACTAGTGGACTACTGGCTTGCAGACCATATTGTACCATAGGACCAGATATGTGGATGAACACGCTATCTTACATATCTGGATCCTCCTGTAGTACAGTATGGTCTGCAGCCCATTGGTCCACAGTGTGGACACAATGGGCATACAGATCATACTGTATGCTGTCATTCAGTGGGCAGCCGGGCAATAGCAGGGGGGTGCTGTCGTCCACTGATGGTGGGGTGCTGGGTGGCCAGGGGCCCTGTGTAGGTGGGTGGGGAGGGGGGTACCATTGGACCACCAGGTACATCTTGGCTATACGACAGCCCATGATTGGGCATGGGGGATACCGCTAGACCACCAGGCTTATCTCATTATTTCAACTGCCCACGATTGGGCATGGGGGGACCGCGAGACCATCAGGATTACTTTTTTATTACAACTGCCCACGATCGGGCATGTGGGGTGGGGGGAGCACTGGACTATGGGGAAACAGGGTGCTTGTGGACGGTGGTCCTGTTGGGCAGGTGGCCACCCACGGCTGGTGGCTGTTATGTTGCGCCTAGCAATACAGTCGCCCACCTGTGGGTGGCCAGAATTTGAGCCTGTTATTTTCGGATCAATGTTGCGCACCAGTGTGTGGCGCATGTAGGGGTTGCACCAGCATATGTGCCGCACATCCCGGGCTAAATATTGGGATGTGCCATATATGTATGGGCACACCCCCTGCATCTGCGCTGCATACATTAACGATACATCCTGGCACATTGGATGTTGCGCAGCACACCATTACCCTTTGAATATCGCACTGGGGTGCATTGGGGGGTTGGCCATGGCATAACTCTGTTGCGCCAGGCGCAACCCCTTTGAATATCCTGGCCATGGTCTTCAGATATATGAAATGCATAATACCATCAGACCAAATGCAGGTCTTCAGGCTGCAGAAAGATGAAAGATCAAAGGAATGCATGATACTCCTTAAAAGAGGAAAATGTAAGGGAAACTTGAGGAAACATTACTTCACTGAGGACCCTATTCACTAGGGGGTATGTACCGGGCCACGTAATTGAGTGCCCCATAGTTGGCCCACACTGGATGCACAGGGCTGGGATGTGTATCCTCCTGGGTGGGTATGTACAGCCTGAATGTGGCTGCATAGCTCCATGCAAGGGGCAGAGCCAACCAGGGGGACAGTCGTGCATCTATTCAGAAGCCTTAACTGGGCCCCCCATTGGATCCCCCACTCTATGTGCAGGATGCCATGTACCCAACAGCCAGTGCTTAATTTGACAGTTTTGGAAGTCAATGCCCGCAGCCTGCCATCATCCCCAGCCCTCTGTGGCAATGAGGGGCGCTGGGGTCCATGACTGTGGGGTGACATTCCACCCTGTTTCAGGCAGTGGGGGGGGGGAGTGTGCCACCATTTTGGCATCCCACTGGCTGATGTATCAGTAACTCACCTGATCTGGGCATGACAGAGCATACAAGGCATTGTACGTGCTGCACTCTGTCAACCATCCCCACTCTCTGCCCCACACCTGGACCAGCCATGTAGTTACACAGGATCCCCCATGCAGGTCCTGGGCAGGGGTGCAGAGTGGGTGCATACCGGTTGTGCATCCATGGGCGTCTATCGGACAGCTGGGATGTACCTACCCTGGCCCTGCATGCAACATATCAGGTGCCTAGGGCAGGGATTCCTTTGATGCATAGGGCCCAGAATGAGTGGACACTTGGAACAGGCTTCCAGAGCAGGTGTTATCGGTTGATACCATAACTGCAGTATATTCAATGTGACACTTAATAATTTGGAGAAAAGGGCATGACATGGTATGCCCTTTGAGATGGGAGTAAGGCAGTTAATGGACCAATGGTCTTTTTCCTCCCTAAGGCTGTACAGTATATGCTGTAAGTGCAGCATGTATGTATATGTACGTATTAATTAGAGGTGGGCAACCCATGGCAGGATCAATTCTGACTCGAATTTAGTGCCAGGCTTTGGCTAGGCTGACCTCTACTGTTAACTAAATGCCAGGGGTAAACTGAGCCAGTAATGATCAAAGCAAGTATTTTTCTCATCCTGACACATGACTACAGTGGCAAGCACCTTCGGCTACTCTGGAGCAACTAATGAGGGACACTGTCAGTATCTCAGAGGGCCACCTGCAACAGCCCTGGCTCAACTCGTGGTTTGGCTCATGGAGTCATGCCAAACCTTAGATTGGCTCTGACTTGACGCTAGCTGAAAAACAAGCATTTGCCAATGCCAAATATTTGCTTGCCTGTATTTTCTGCGTAGGTGTTTAGCATTGATAGTGTAGAGGCTAAAATTAACAAATTAATAACGCAAGTTGTAATAGTGAAATTGTCATGATTGGAAAAATGAAGAGGTCCGCACATAACGTTGTGGTTTTCTTAGATTGTGACTTTGAATTTTCAAAATAACTAGTTTCTATTGCACAGAACATGACAGGTGTCATTTATGAAATGTGACCCAAAACACTGTTTGGTGGAACAAGTGTGAAAACAAGTTTTGGAGCGGGATTTGATAATGACACTGG
The DNA here is from genome assembly GCA_016271365.2 of Neoceratodus forsteri. Taxonomy (NCBI): domain Eukaryota; kingdom Metazoa; phylum Chordata; order Ceratodontiformes; family Ceratodontidae; genus Neoceratodus; species Neoceratodus forsteri. The sequence goes on from CM028131.1 coordinate 1,660,248,900, forward strand.
CCATGTTCATTCGATGAGGGTGAATAACATCAGTATGTTGAAAATGTGGTTTCAAACTGTTAAAATATTGCAAAGTTATGAGTAACAATTGAAAAATGTCAACGTTTGTTCCTAACTTTTTTCAGTTTTGATCCCAAATGTTCAACATAGTCTCTTTATTGCACTACCTTGTGAAATCCTGCCCAGAATGTCATTTTGTGGCACAAGGGTGAAAGCTCTTTAGGCAGGATTTGAAAAAAAATGATACATCATGTTCAGGTACAAATGGTTGTGTTGAAAGTGGTGTATTGCTGTAACAGCGATGCTGTTACAATGAATCCCCCACAATGACACAACTTGTTTAACGACCACAGTGTCGAACAAGTTGTCGCAACAAAGTTCTGAGATGTTGACTGCTGGTGTTTGCTGCTCTCCCTGACATCTGCTTCCCCCAGAGTTGAGAATCTATAATTCCCAGGGGTGCAGGGGGGCAGAGACCCCCATGTGGGGGGGTTCATGGGGCAAAGCCCCCCACAAACAGTAAATCCCATGTCACACTATTGCAGTCCTCTACACTTTGCCACAGTGATGTGATCGCCATTGGCAAAGTGGTGTCACCATCAAATCCTTCGACAACTTTGTTGTCGAAGTGGCTTGGTACATCCATTGAAATTGTGGGGTTAACATCTGGCAAAATAGCAAAGCTAGGAGTAAACACTGAAGAATTTCAATATGTCTTCATAACTTTGTCATTTTTTTTTTTAGATTTTGACCCCAAATTTTCAACATAGTCTTTTATTACCCTCACCTTATGATCAATACAGGTGGAATGTTTTAAATCCCATCTGAAAGGTGATTTCATGGAGCGACTGTGAAAACATATTTTGGAGAAGATATGAAAAATTATACCTGCATTGTTCATGAGACGGGATAAATAAAAGGCTATATTAAAAATGTTGGGTCAAAATCTGGACAAATAGCAAAGTTATGAGTAACTGCTGAAGAATTTCAATTTTTATTCATAACTTTGTTGTTTTTTTCAGATTGTGACCCCAACATTTCAACATACTGTAGACATTTTATTACCAAACCTTATGTTCAAGGCAAGTGGAATTTTTTAAATCACATCCAAACGTGATTTCGTAGAATGACTGCAAACACCTGTTACAGTGGATCTGAAACATTTCACCTCTGGGTTCATAATGTGGGGTAAAAAGGATATGTTGAAAAGTTGGGCTGGAAATATTAAAAAATGACAAAGTTATGAGTGAAAGTTCATAATGCATTAAAAAGCCATTTACCAAACTTTCCTTGTTTTCAGTCATTGGCAGTCAGCATTGGAAGAAGCAGGACATGTCGGTGGAAGCAGCAGAATGAGCCAGTGGACTGGATAGTAAGTGGGGGTATGATGGGATGGTGGGTGCTGACAGGGGGATGGAGTGAGGGATGTGGGGCCAGAAGTGGTTGCTTGATGATTTTCTAGGTTTACAGATACAGGGTGGGATACTTGGCAGTGGGTGGGAGTTTATTTTTACAATCAGAGTATGGGGAAGCACTCGGGAGGTGTGTGGGATAACTGGCAATGGTGGGAGTTTATTTTTACAAATGGAGCATTGGGAAAAAATCAAGAGGCAGGTGGGATATTGGCAGTGGTTGGGGAGTTTATTTTTACAGATAGCGCATGGAGAAAGTGATTGGGAGGTGGGGAAGCAATAAGGAGGTATGTGGGATAATTGGCAATGGGTGGTAGTTTATTTTTACAAACAGGGCACAGGGAAGCAATCAGGATGTGGGTGGAATAATTGGCAGTGGGTGGGAGTTAATTTTTATAAACAGGGCATGGGAGGTGATTGGGAGGTGAGCGGGATAATTGGCAGTGGGTGGGAGTTAATTTTTACAGAAAGGATCACCAGGAAGTGATCGGGAGGAGGGCAGGCTAAACTGCAGAGGGTGGGATTGCTTTACAGAAGGTGCACTGGGGAAGCCATCAGGTTTGGGAGGAGGATGAGCAGCAGGGGAGGATGTGGACCAGGCTGACTGTGACAGTGCTTAGCTGGCTGTTGGGCATGTGTTGTAGATGAAAGCATGCAGCCATTTTCTGATAAGCGCCACTGCCTCCTTTCAACTACATTAAGTTTCCACCCATTACCAGCAGAACAGCATCATGATCAACCTCGCTGATCATTGTCTTGTCACTGTTGAGCCTCCTGCAACTACATTGGATATGACAGTGACATGCCTCTGAAACTCGCTACTGTAACCATATGTTTCCTGTTGGCTTGACCATCTCTAGTAGTTATCAGAGACATAATTTTAATCACTGCTAAATAGCTAAAACAGAAATTGTGATGATAGAAATGTGGTAACCTACAGTAACAGGGAATGGAACCCAGTTTCTTGAGCAGGCTAGGTGGGCCAAGTGGTTTCTATCAACTGAGTTATAAGTCACTTGACTAATTTAAGTCTCCTACAGTCTCCTTTTCTTTCTCAAGTTGCAAATCCTGCAGCTGGGAATAATTTAGATAGCAAGGAATCAGTGGTGTAGTATTAGCCATAGTTGAGCATTTAAGCATTTCTTTAAGGAACTTTTTTTTGCCATCTCCGCACCTCCCACTCTTCCAGGCAGAAAAGGATATGGCCTCATAAAACCTTCATTTGTGATTAGGGAATTAATTTGACTTGGTATGTAGAATGCCACACATCAGTAAATAAGAGCTGCCAACAGAACACCTTGCTCTAACTATCTGTCTATAGATGGAGAGAAATAGACCATGAGCCTAAAGGGCAAGTGTGCTTTTTATCTCATTAGCCCCCTGATGGGTATATTTCTGGGTATACAAAATCACCCATACCCCCATAATGCAAATCACCATGAAATTTTAGGCTGGTTCAGCTTTAAGAAGGAATATATTTTTTTAATTTTTTTATTTTTATTTATTTGTTCTAGGATTACAAATACCTTTGAGCCAAGGCTCTTTTACAAAGGTTCCACGTCATTGGTACAATTGAGACAATCATAAGCAAAGATAACAGTTTATAAAAATTAAAAAAAAAAAGAACAACACATAGTCTTGTAGATGAAAAAAGAACAATAAGGCGAAACTTCGGGGAAGGGAAAGGGAAAGGAGGAGGGTGAAATCAGGAGACTAAGTGGATGGGAGAAAGGGGAGGTAGGTTGGGGGACAGAGAGAGGAGAGGTGGAAGGCGGATAAGAATAGAGGTAGTGCAGCCGGGTGGCATTTGTCATGGGCCAGCAGGGGAGGTAAAGATAGGAAGGGGGGGTGCTGGCAAAGTGCAGGAGTAGATGTGGGTCCAAAAGGGCATCTTCAGCTATGGAACCAAAAGATATGCTTAGCCACAACAGTCACAGAGGTTGGAGGCAGTCAGTGTTAGGCGGAGATGAGTCTTAAAAGTGCTGAGCGATAGAGAAGATGAGATGTCGCTGGGAAGACTGTTGTACCAACTAGTGGCCCGGTAAGCAAAGGATCTTTGGCCCTGTGTTGTGCGGCAATGCGGGACTTGCAGAAGCTGAGGTTTCGATCCCCTGGTATGTCGGGTGTGGATTCTCGGGTTGAATGAGGGCACAGATCTGGGGCAAGGCCCAGCAAGATTTTCTTAGTAGTAATACAAGTTTGTGTTTTATTCGATTGGCAAGATTCAACCATCCAGTTTGAGAATAGAGGTTACAGGTGTGAGTTAGGCGTTGGGAGCCAGTGACAAGTCGACAGGCCTTGTTGAGGACGGTGGATACACGTTTGAGTGCGGGGGTTGTAGCAGAGCCGTAAATGATAATGCCATAATCAATGATGGATACGATGGAGCTCTGGACAGTGCCAAAGAGCCTCTCACACAATCTGCAAAGGGTGCAAACAGAAGATACAGATATGTTTTTCATCCTACCCAGGACTCATCAGTGTGCCTTGTCTGTATTTCTAGGTATACTGCACGTACCCACCATTTATTTTTATACTACATTCGGATGGTCATATTTTGTACCTTTGGTGGGGTTGGCTTATTGTTCTGGGTTTCTGTGTAGTCGAGGCTATTTTCAAGCTAGGTTTTACCTTTTAGGAATATCTATTAAGTGATGTATAAATACTGGGTGCTCTTCTGACCCTTTGGTGTTTCCGTACTGCAGTGTTCCCACATAAAAGGGGGCAGGTCTGTGGCAGGTCATGCATTAGTGTCCTTGGTGTGTGGCGGTTCAGTGCAGCTTCAGGGCTCCGGATTATGGTTTGCCACTGGGAGCAGCATGTGGCATCGGCAGAGATGGTTTATGTGGTCAGGAATGGCATCAGTCATCTGCCCAGTTTAATGCAGTGTGGAGATGGTGGCAGCAGCAGCATCAAGGACATGGTGTTTGAGGAGAGAGCTGGAGCATTGAGGGAAATGGCTGTTAGTAAGTATAAAGGGGGGGGGTTGTATTCTCCGCAGCTGGCCTCCAACTGTATTTTTGTTAGGGTACTACTGAGTGCTCCGGTCCGGGGTGAGGATCACCTCACATGTGTGTTGTTGTTTTAGCTATTAAGTGCCTCAGGTTTGGGGGGGGTGCCTTCAATTTTTTTGTTTAATTTTGTTAGTTGGGTATGCAGTGCTCCAGGATCCCTGGGGTGGGGGCAGCTTTTTTCCATGGTATACTGGCCTTGTATCTCTGGAGGTACAGTATACAGCTGTCCCTCTGGAGGTATACAGCTTTAACTGAGAGGTATACAGCTTTAATTGAGAGGAATACTGCTGTAAATAGTAAGGCAATTGGTGAGGTACACTGGGAACCACATGATATTAGATCCTATGGGGTTATATCTCCATCCATGTAGTTTGTAGCCATATATATATATATATATATATATATATATAATATATTATGTGGCCCACCAGGACAAAGTGCAGTGCTGTAGAATTCTGCAGTAGAGTTACTGCAGCAAACAATCACAATTTCAATGGGCATTAATCCCTTTTGTCATGCAGTAAACCTGTGACACTGTGATATATCCTGGTGGGCTTCACTGTATATATATATATATATATATAATATGGATAGATAATTAACAACAAGGCAGCAGGTTAGAATGAGTCGCACAAACTAAGCAAAAGTAGTTACAGCCAAAATGTGTTTTATTTTGTTTGAACCTGTACAAATGGCAGATGGTACAATAAACACTTGCAGTTAAGTAGCAAGTGTTCTTTCCTCCAAGCCCATGTAACATTTAAATAAATCGTCTGCTTACAGTATTAAAATAGGGAGTTAACATTTTGGTTTTGAGCAGTGAATTATTATAGTAATCCAGGCAGTACTGCACACATTATGCAGACGTTTTACATTTTCTTTATTAATTTAAACGACAAAGGAAACTGTAAAATGTTCAAGAAAAACAAACACATTTTAGATGAATAACACCAAGGTGCAAATAATGCAGAGTAAAGGCAAAAGAACGAAACCGTCCTGCTAACCTCTATTTACAGGAAAGTGGTGTTTAATGTACTTGACCCGGAAGTGTAATCATGCCTGATGGGTTGTGTAAAAGCACAGAATGCTAGATTCACTGTTCTTCAATTCATATGGAAATGAAGGCCTATATCAAGCTGGTAGTAGGACTTTGCTGCCAGCAGGTGGCAATATAACGGGAAATAAATTCAGTCTTTGCATAGCTTTCTGTAGAAAGGGTTTTTCTAATCGTCTGGTTAAAGTGAGTTTTATTGACCTTAACTATTGACAGAGTAAATGACCCATAATTTTATAGATGTCGAGGAGAAGTAAGTATTTACTGCAAGGTAAAGGTCATTGGACTTGTTAGTTATCATAGCTATTTTACTACAGTATTTAGGTTGCAGCTGCTGAATAGCCTCCACGTTATTTTTAGATGGCTATTAAGATTAGGTATCTGCTCTGGGCTGGTTGTGTTTCACAGCGAGGGTAATAATGCTTTGCCCAGACAGTCCATTGATTGTTCAGTACAACTTTGAGCTTTAATGACTTGTTTTATTATCTAGGATTACAGGAATCTGTAACCCTTTGATGCTATCACCGGGGTGTCATAACTAAAAGAGCAGCTCCGCGCTTCAGTATATACATTCATAAACTTAAAGAGCAGCTGACGTCATTAGGACAACTTTAACAAAACATATTATTTAGACACAGTTCAGCTTGTATTTCACATTAGTTCTGTATTTTTCATCCCCATTGTTTATTACTGAGACCATTTGCATGAAAATGGGATCTTTGTTCCTGAAGAGTTCACCTATTCCTATTGCTTTCTCCCTACCTGAGGTCATAATGCTCTACTTGTGACATCACAATTACTCCCATGGCAACAGATTGCAATGTCACAAAAGAGGATTATGATATGAAGTAGGGAGTAAGCAAAAGAGGCTGATGAACTCTAAGGGATATAGAGCATGTTTCCATGTAAATTTCTCAGTAATAAGTAATGGGAAGAAGAAGTCTATTGAATACATATGGAATGCAAGCTGAGTTGTACCTAAATATTATGTTTTTCAAAGTTTTCTTTGAGGCATCAGCAGCTCTTTAAATGTTTTAGTTATCACAGTTGACAAGAGAATCCTTTTTTGCTGGGTTTTAACAAACCCTGGCAACCTCTCCAGACAGTGAGTATAAAAAGCATTTGACGTCCCCAACTGACCACATAGTGCCTATTGCATGTTTATGTATGACATCATAGTGCTCACATGACTACAGGCTGTGATGTCACAAACATACTATGAGGTCAGTAGAGGACAAGCATATACTTTATAAGATACAGCGTAATATATGCTTCTAGTACACCATTATCCAAAATAGTTGACCAGCAAGAGGAGAAAGTGAAGCAAAACAAATAAGAAAACACCAATGTTAAACACATATAATAGCAGCAATTTAGTCATGAAAAAATTTCATAGCAATAATGTATTTTTAACATCCCAAAATTCATCATCGGTGTGTTTTAATTTCTTTCAGATGTATTAAAATGTCTTAATTGCTAATTTTGTAATTAATGACTCAAGTCAAACTAGATGGCCACTATTAGCAATTTTTTTTAAATCTCTTCTTTTGAGGTTAATTTTGACTGTTCGTATTGGATCCATACTGGATGGGGCTAGCACATATATCTGATGGTTAACAGCACAACGCTACACTGAGTTATTTTTGTTTTTTTGTAGGAGGTATGACAAGAGATCAGGAACTGTTAACATTTTCAAAACCTCATATCTCAGTTCAGAAATTAAATGCAATGAACAAAAAAAATGGATACTGTATATTTACTTTTTTGCCGTACATACTGTATATATATATATATATATATATATATATATATATATATATATTATAAAATCAGTCTGTTTCATGAACAGTACACTTTATGTGACGCTAGGTGCCGTATGTTTTTTTTTTTTGTACTGTTTTGCTGTTTGGAAAAAGTACTCGTGAAATGGGCTTACTTTCAGCTGCCTTGTTCAGCTCACACTCCAAGCACTTTGTCTAGCTGGCTTGAGTGCAACTCTGATTACGGTAGATGTGTGGAGAAATAATTCATGTTCTAAACCGTGAATTATTTCTCCAAATGGCCAGAATGAGGATTAATGAAATGGGTGGATTGTGTATTTTAAGAAAAAAGGCTTTGCCACCCTCAGTGATGGGATCCAAATAGTATGCACAAAGTACCCCTTTGTACCACTATCCAGTATACATATGTGGGACAATGATACGCCTCAGGAAGTGAGGCATGAGCCAAGCTAGGAACCTTCCTCACCCAAGACGTGCTGTTATCCTACAATTGCACACACCCTGGTATGTCTCATTGTCATTATAAATTGGTTCAACTGATATTTATGTGAAAAACAATGTAATGAGGCTTAAAGCATTAAGTATTTCTGACCACCTTTATTGTGCTGGAATAACACACAGTCATGTGATGAAATCTGACCAATCACATTTTGTAACAAGTGAACACAAACAGGTTTGTGGGTAGAGATGGGCAAAACTGCAAAATTTCATTACACAAAATATTTGTGAAATTCGCACATTTCACAAAATTTTTCATGGGTGCAAAGTTTTGCATGCAGAGTGTGAAATTTCACTAGCAAAATGTTGAAATTCACCATTCACAGGATGCAGGTGAACTTTCTCAGCTTTGCACCCACTAAATATTTTGCAGAATGGCAGAATTTCGTGAAATATTTCATGTGGCAAAATTGCAGATTTCACTGGACTTTCCCTAGTGAAATTTAATTTTGCCATATCTCTATTCATGGGAAGGAAAAGTTAAACTGAAGCAACCCAATGAAAAAAAACAATCTTCAACACAAATTCCCAACACCTTCTAACAGTCAATATCCCACACTCCCTTGCCATGGTACAAAAGTTATTCCCATACTCCCTAATGGGAGATCTCACATTTTTTACTGTATGCACAATGCTGAAGCAGATTGCAGGCCTTATATGGAGTGATGTACTATCAGTGGATGAGGTTAACACTGGGGATCCTAGAATAGTGGTTAAACACAAATGACAATTCTTAGTTGGTTGCTGTGTCACTTAAACTCTCAGTGGCTGTTCTATTGGGCATGTACAAAGTTTGCACAGCCCTTGGCCAGGTAAACTATCTGGGTTGGATTTTCAAAATGTGGCAATATCTTTGATTGCTATTTTCAAACATTTTGTCACATTCACATTATTTGTACCTGATTTTTCAATAAAATAATGATGCACACTTCATATATTAATGCATGCCGGCTTATGGCATTTGTACACATAAAGTAGACCACTGCAGTGCGAGAAAGTCTGTGCCTGCTTTTTATGTTTGCTTGCATGCATGTGCAAGAAACATAGTGCCATCATCCGAGTTTTCGGAGGTGTGGCACCCATCTTCCAATTCAGTTAGTGTGTTTGCAGGTGCAGCTGCAGTTCTCCAATGAATGCTGCAGCTGTCTATGACAGCAGTTGAAAATGTAGTGTTGTACAGTTGAAAGGGAGAGCTCCGCTTCAGTGAGCAGCGTTCCCCCCTCCACATGCATGCACGCACGCATGCATATTGCGTGCTCATGCACTCCTCCCCCACATACATACTGTATGGCCAATGAGGGTGCCCAATCCCCCATCGGCTCCAGGCCCCCCCCAAAAAAGCTTTCCAGGTGCCACGCTGGGAGCCCACCCCAGTATGGCAAAAATTGTTATGGCCGACGGGGGTGCCCAATCCCTCATCAGCTCCAGGCCCCCCCCCCCAAACAGCCTTCCAGCTGCCATGCTGGGAGCCCACCCCAGTGTCTCACAAGTCCATATGGCTGACAGGGGCACCCAATCCCCTGTCAGCTCCAGACCCCCCCAAACAGCCTTCCAGCTGCCACGCTGGGAGCCCACCCCAGTGTGGCAAACATCCTGCATCGTCTTCATAAAAAAAAAAAAAGTAAACAAAAAACATTCCCTCAGCTGTCTCCCTGCCCACCTGCGCCCACCCACTGCACACCCTGCCTCCCCCCACCCCCACCTCACCCCATACTTACCTCTGGAGCTTGGCGCGATGATCTTTGGTGGACTGGGAACACGTCTGCACTCTTCAAAGCCGACTGCGAACTGAGGAGATGCCGGTAAGCTGTATAATGCAATAAATAGGGTTTTTTAACTTTAATGCATATCTCAGGCATTTTTTTGGAATTTTGGCACCAAATTTTCAACATGGGGTTTTTGGGACCCCTCCTCATGAATTCTTGAACTGTTATGGCGTTAATCAGGCCCGAAGGGTGATTTTGCAGCTACTGCACGGAAATCACCTTTCAGGATTGATTAACAAACATAGATGCCAGTGTTCATAAGGTGGGCTCTCAAAAGCCTACATTACAAATTGGTGAAAAATTCTAAAATGACTGTTTCTGACGTCGCTTGAGCAGTTCCACGCAGGCTCAGTAAGTTCACAAATTTTAATGTCTGCACTCTGGATTTTCAACATTGCCATTTTACCACACCTCCTTATGAGCAGTATAGCTGTGATTTTTCACATGTCACCCAAAATGTGTTTCCCTGCATGTAGCACACAATGGCGCAGTCGGTGTGCGCAATCAATGTTTGGGACAGATTAAGAAAATCACAGTGACACTGTTCATGAGCAGAGGTCTTAAAATGGCTATGCTGAAAATTTGGTGAATAAATTCCCAAAAATGACTGTTTTAGGAGCGCATGTTGCGCAGTTCCTACACACACATAAGTTTGCAAATTTTAATATTTGCATGCCAGATTTCAACATTGCCATTTTATTACACTTCCTTATGAGCAGTACAGCTGCCATTTTTCATCTAGCCTAAAATGTGTCTCCTCAAGACATGCAGCATAATGGTGCAGCCACGTAAAGCAATGTTTAGGACAGATTAAGAAAATCACAGTGACACTGTTCATGAGCAGAGGTCTTAAAATGGCTATGTTGAAAATTTGGTGACAAAAGTCCATAAAATGACTGTGTTATGAGTGAGCATTGCGCAGTTTCCATGCACCTTCATAAGTTCATGAATTTGTAATATTTTCAGTCCAGATTTTCACCAGTGACATTTTTCCACACTTCCTTATGAACAGTACAGCTGTCATTTTTCACAACATGGCCGAAATGTGTTTTCACTCTTTCAGCGCAGAGATCTTGTGGTCACTGTGGGAAATCATTGTTCGGGACAGGTAAAGAAAATCACAGTGACACTGTTCATGATCGGAGGTCCCAAAATGCCTGTGTTGACAATTTGCTGTAAAAAATCCCCAAACTAATTATATTATGGGTGTGCGTTGCATAGTTTCTACACACGCTCATGACTTCACCATTTTTTTTAATATTTTCACTGCAGATTTTCAACATTGCCATTTTTTACACCTCCCCATGAACAATACAGCTGTCATTTTTCACATCCTGTTCGGAATGTGTTTTTGCACCTGTGGTGCTAAATGCCATAGTCGCTGTGCAAAAGCAGCTTTAGCTAACAAACTGATATTGCCGCTGTTCATGAGGTGGGGTCAAAAAAAAAATGTTGAAAATTTGGAGTGAAAATACCAACGAATGCCTGAGGTGTTATGGTTTCCGACCATAATGCCCCACCCTGTAGAGAATGACAGGCATCAGGGGTGTGACTTGGGATTTTCGCCTGTAATGCTCATACCATTCCACACTCTGCAGCCAGTGAGAGGCATCGAGGTGTGCCTTGGACTCTTCGGCCCCAAAGTTCACCCCATTCTCCTATACTGCACCCATCTCACCGTATTTCCTGATGGAATGGGGTGCGCGTAAGGGCCAAAAACCCCAAGGCACACCGTGACACTTGTCGGCGTCTGCAGGGTAGGGTGTGGTGAAACGGCGTGGCCGTTATGCCTGATGACCCAAAGGCACACCCCAATGCCTGTCACTCTCTGCAGGGTGGTGGTGGGGTTGGCTTCAGTTCAATACTTCACTGCCATTCCTATTATGCAGCTCTGTAACTCCTACATTACCAATGCCAATGCCAGCAAGCAAACATTCGGCATTGACAAATGCGTGTTTGCCTTACCTTTTGCAAGCACCAACTCAATAAAACTAAAATAAACAAAAGAAAACAAAAGCACTAAGATAATGCCTGAAACTATTTTGCATGTGCAAAATACTGTTCGAATAAAAATCTTGTATTTCTGCAAAGCCAGAAGTATCTCCTCCTTCACGTTAAAAGGGCAGCGATTTGCCTTTTCAGAAGCAAACGTTTATTTTGTGAGCATTTGGCACGTGCACAGGAAACCTTATGTAGTCAGTTTAGTGCAGACTTTTGTATTGCATTTCCTTAATGTTGTTTATCCCCCACAGAGCTCCTTCATTGACTCTGGCATTATACGGCTATGATGTGAAAAAATAAATAGTCTGTTGCTTCTCTAAGCTATCAGAACAACTAAACATACTGTCCTGGCCCACATCTCGCAGGAATAAAGGAAGGTTTGGTCACTGATACCTTTTTTTCTCATAGATTAGTTTGTACTATGTAATCATCTTTTGGAAAGAATAGTGCTACTCTCACAGTTTCAGTAAAGCAGAGCATGGTGGTACCAACCAGCTCTGATTTATTTAAATACTTTGGAAACGTTAAAAAGTTTTATACAGTTTGGGAGTAGAAAACACCATTAACTTTTACTGCATATGTAGTGCAATGCTTAGAAGTGGAGTGGAGTGAAAGCAGGTTTTTTGTTGGGCGTTGACCATATAACTTCTCTGTCAGTATTTTGGCCTGAAAATTAGAATAGTCATGAATTCTCCACAGTTTGTCAGTAACTGTAAGTGTAATTGATGTTTTCAGTACATTATGCACATAAAAATAAGAATTTTTAGACATTTTGGGCCGGATATTCAGACTGCGCCTGGCAGTGGCGCAAGCCTGGGCACAGCGCAACTGGGATGCCCCAGGGCCAGGACCAGGTGATAGTCAATGGTGATGTACTATGGTGCAGCACCATTGAATATGGCATGGACAGCGCAGTGGCACTGCGCATGGTGCAGTGGCACTGGGCTGGTGCAAGCCACAGATAGGGAGCACGGAGATGCGTCAGCGCAAATGCAGTTGCGCTGGGTGCATCACCTGTGATATTCAGCAGAGGGCATGCAGATGTGGCCATAATATATGCAAGATGCAAATGCGGCCATTTGCATGTCATTATAGCCCCATTTGCATGCCTTGTGCAGGGTAGCCTGGGGATTGTTGCCTGGTGGCCTACACAGAATGACGTGTGTACAGTGGGGGTCCTGGAGCATGCCCCACCCCGTAGCCGCGATCACGGTAAATCATCATGGAATGAATCGCTGGTAGTCTAGTGTTACCCCCTTCCTCCCGATTCCCTGATAAATGTATATTAATCCATGCCCTGGTGGTCTAGCGGTACCCCCCCTCCTGTTATCCCAATTGCCGTGTCAGTATGTGGAATCATTCCCTGGTGGTCTAGTGGACCCCCCCCCCTCCCATTTCCCTGATTGCAGTAAGTCACCATACAATAATTCCTGGTGATCAGTGGTACCCCCAACCCCTCCCACCCACAGGACACCTTGCCCACCTCGCTCTCCCCCCATCATTGGTGGCGGCTGCAACCCACCTGCATACCACTGAGCCACCTGCCCGGATGGCCAGGTACAGTATGGGCTTGCAGGGCATGCTGTACTAGACAGTCCCAAATACGTGAATGAAGTCCACCACATATTTGGAACTGTCTAGATAGTATGCCCTGCAAGCCCATACTGTACCCTGGTCATTCAACAGGTGGCTAGGCAGTTGTGGGTGGGTTGCAGCCACCCGCCAATGACGGGGGGTGAGGTGAGCAAGGGTCCTGTGGGTGGGAGGGGTGGGGTGCCACTGGATCACCAGGGAATTATTGTGGGATTTACCACGATCGGGGAAACTTGAGGGAGGGGGGTCCACTAGACTACCAGAGAATGATTTACTATACATGTATTGGGGAATCAGGAAGGGGGGCCACTAGACTACCAGGGAATGATTTACTATACATATATCAGGGAATCGGGAGGGAGGGGGCTACCACTAGACTACAAGGTAATGATTTCATGTACTTAAATGGTGATCGGGGTAACAGGAGGGAAGGGTGCACCACTAGACTACCAGTGATATGTGGGTGCTTGTGAACGGTGTTCTGGATGGGCGGATGGCCACCCACGGCTGGCAGCTGCTGTGTTGCACCCTGCAATACAGCACCCTGCCTGTGGGTGGCCAGAAGATGTTCCACCGATTCACGAGCTCAACTTCGAGCCCCCCTATGTGGGCGCAGTGCAGGGTTGTGCCAGCATATGCACCGCACATCCCGGCTGAATATCGGATGTGCCGCATATGCATGAGCACGCCTGCATCTGCACCGCATACTTTACATTGCGCGACGCGATCAGGATTTGTGCTGTGCCAGGCAGCCTTTTCAGTATCCCACTGGGGCACAATGTGGGGTTGCGCCGGAGCAACCCTGCTGTGCCATGCACAACCCTTTTGACTAGCCAGGCCTTTGTCTCCTAAATGAAACTCACTTCTGATTTAGGGTGCACAGCAGAGTGTTGCACTTCCTCCACTCCTAGCAAATCAGGCAGCGCACAGCAAACAAATGCTTATGGGCTAGGAGAGGGACCTGTAACTACAGCACATGTGTTAACTACAGTGCAGTTTTAATTATGAAAGCAGGGAAACAGAGTGCTTACATAACAAGATGTCCAGTATATTTGTCATATTTCTTATTCTGTTTTTCAGTTTTTACTGACGGTTATGACTTACAAACCCCTTCCTTGCCCATAGGCAGCAATATGCTATGCTCCTCCTTCAGTGTCATAAAAGGGACGAGGCCAGTGTGAGCTTCATACCCCACTGCTTACTCAAAAATGAACACACACACACACACACACACACACACGCAGTTTCTGGTGGGAAATAAATGTTATAATTCCTGTTTATGTTGAAAATGGATGCCGAGTTAAAACCACAATGTGTAATTACAAATACTGCTTTTGGTGAGACATTCCAATGAAGACCATGGACCACATTCTGAATTGCTGTGGCTGGCAGCACAAAACAGGTGGAAACTGGACACACCACCACACTGCTACCTGATCACATCATAAACAAAGCTGGGCACATGTCTCAGAGGCACACTGCAAATAGTAAATCCAGCTATCAGATGATGCCAAGGAGGTTTCCACCTGCTAACAGGCTAGATTGCACCTGCAGCTGAGTGGCACCATCACATAGCACCAGACACATGGACCAATACTCTACATAAACCTACTGGCCAGCCACAGCCATTGGCAACCTGCCCAGAGGTGTCCCCCTCCTGCAATCTCCACTTGTCTGATGGGTCGTAGCAGGCCAGTGATGCCTCCATGCCATGGTTCAGTGGCTGAACTTCCTACTGGTTCAGTGGACCCCCCCTCCTACTCTTCTAGCTGTCAATGTCAATCGTAGCCCAGTGGTACTCTTTCTCTAGTCCTCTGTTTTGCTGGAGTGCTTTCATTGCCAGTGTCTCCCGATTATCCTGTACCTGCCTGCATATTGCAGATGGTCAATGTCTTGAATCCGATGCAGACAGTAACCTTGGGGGAGCTGCAGGGGGCTGCAGTCAGGCCTGCAAGGAGCGCCACTCCTTTGTAAGTGGTGCTGTACTCCGTTTGTGTAGTGGCCCCGCACCGTTTTCTCGAACTGATCACCACGTGGACAAAGGTTGCCACCTAAACTGAGCAGAGCTCAGTGGGGTCCCAGGATGGCTAGTGGTATTAAGAGTTGCAGTAGTGGCCACTTAGTGGCACCAATAGTGACTGAGGATGGGTCCTTCATTGGTATTTGTTTTAAGCTTGTGCTTTTTACATTTATTGTTATTGGCAAGCAGTAATAATCAGCTCAATTTTAACTATCAGTCCAGTTGTTCTTGAAGCCAAACCTGTAACAGGAAATTGGCAACAATACTACCTTAAATATGCAGTAGTTGTTTTTTTCTCAAGTTATTGCATTTCTGGAGTTTAGCAGCTGTCAACGTGTTTTACATTTCTGAATGAGACAATATAATCACAGTGGTTTTACTCAGCAAAGTCTTGAAATAATTAGAGAATAATACTTGGGTGTGTGGTTGTAACCAGAGTGTCGTGCATCCAAAGTGTGTAATGCCTCTTAAACCACGAGAGAGAAGCTCAAGTGGTTTAAAAAAAGCACTACACACTCCTGTGTTTCATTTTTTATTTATTTTTTTAATAATTGCATGTCCTTTGATTGCCTTCACTGTCCTTGAATGTACTACTGGCCTATATTTTATAAACAGAGGCCTTGTTTTTTTCATAAAACATCATCACTTAATGATTTCCTTTTTTTTTGTTTAGGAAAATCAATTTGTAACCCTTTGAATATCATATGAGTGTATTTGTGCTCTGCCAGTTGACAGTTGATGGTTGTGACTATCCCTCAGACAGGGCTCATAGTAAAAATATGTCAGCTCTTAATGGGGACTGTGCACAAATGGGTGCAAGTTACGCACCTGTGTGTCCCCGGACAGGTGCTGGATGCACTGATTCACAACTGCAAGCACCCAGAGGGAACCTGTCCATGACCCTGCCCCCCAGCATGTAGCTGGATTAGGGCCGCATGGGGGTGGAATGCAGAATGCAGGTGGGCATCCAATCAGATGCCCATCCTGGGTCCCAGAGTGGATCCCGTGCACCACAGGGTAGTATGGGAAGGTGTGGATCTGGGATTGTTAAACCTATGGGCACTCACCTGAATGGCTGCCCGCAGCCCACCCTGGCAGTCTAGTGGGCTGGGGCAACAATGTGCAGGGGGATCCCATTGCCGCTGCTCCCCGCGGGTAACCATTGGGGGAGCATGTAGACACTTATGACAGGGTCCCCCGTGGCGTAACATATTCTTCTCCGGCCCATCACTCCATGCCTTAATGAATGGCGTTGTGTGTGGCTGCGTCCCCTGGCATGCCCCTGGACCACCCCTGATGCAGAGCGGCATGATCGACCAGGGGATCCAGCATGCAACTGGCCTTTGCACCATTGGTGCATGCCGCTGGACCCCCGCTACATGGGATTCCCTCATAGGGCTGCCTACGAAGCTCAGTTACATGAAACGTAGGCACTACGCACATTTGTGCATAGAGCCCTACAAGCAATGGATTACATTTGCAAACTCATTGTCTAGCTTTGTCCCTGGAAAGTTTGTGAAATTTAGATTTTTGCCAGTCTCAGTTAGAAGTGTGTGAATTAAATCAATGTCACATGTGGTTTTCCTTGTGATATGTTTATTTTCTTGTCCACACAGAAAATCAGTTCTGTCAGTCAGTTTAGAAAAGTTAAATTGTGACACCATTTTTTTCTTTCTTTTAGGATGCCTCTTTTTTTTTTTTTTGAGAAGATGTCAAACAAAAATAAGGAAAAAGGTACCAGTTAATGTTTCATTTGTTGTGGTGCCAGGTTTTTAAATACAGATTTTGTGAAGAAACTGCTAAGCGTGATAGCAGTTATTGTAGCTACAGTAGCTGTGAGAGTATGCAGCACACTTTGACAGAAACTATGGAAACTAAAGATGAGTCAAACTGGGAATAGACCTACTGTGGTCCTTCTAGCCCAGTCCCCACTACACAGTGGTTTTCTCTCATTACTTCTCCATATATTTGTCCAACAATAATTTTGAAGCTGCTTACAGTCTTTGCCATGACTGCATTGTCTGGTAGTTTGTTCCAAAGCTGCACCACTCTCTGTGTGTAATATGACCTCCTGATATTGGTTTTACATTTCCTTCTTTGCAATTGGAACTTATATCCCATATTATTATGGTCACATTCCTTTTGCACCAGTTTCATTTCTGCACACAGGATGCTTGTCTTTGACTACATTGTACATTAGGATTAGATCCCCTCTTATTTTCCTTTCTAGGCTTGGTAAACACAAGGTTTCTGGTCTAGAGTTGCAATCATGTGTTTCAAACCTGTGAATGCATTTTGTGAACTGTTTTTGTACCTTTTCTAGTGACTTTGTTTCACCTCTTCATGATAGAGATCAGAACTGTGAACAGTAGTCAATGTACCGTCTAGCCAGTGATCCATACAGTGACAGAATAATGTTCCTATGTCTGCTGCTAAAGCTACTTTTAATGTTGCCCAAGGTTCTAAGAGCTCTTGCAATGTTGTGTTTATTATTAGCTTTGAATGATAAGTCTGGAGGGATAATCACCCCCAAATCTCTCTCCTCCTCAACACTTCTGGGTGTGTATTGTCTTATATTGTTTACTTTGATTCTGTTTCCCAAAATGTATCACTACCCACTTCTTTTCATTGACTTCCATGCCTCATTGCAGTTCCCATCTATTTATAGTATCCAAATCCTCCTGTACTATGCATCTCTCAAAATCTGATAATGCAGGTCCCCCTAGCTTTGTATCATCTGGACGCTTGACTATGTTGCATTTATATTGTTATGCATATTTGATATCCAGGTGCCTCTATATAAGTATATATGGTGTAAACAGGACTGGGCCCAGGACTGAACCCTGTGGCTGACCTGAATTTTATTTGCTATTGAGTCACCTATTCTTATTACCCGGTGCCTGTCATCCAACCAGTGCTTTATCCCGTTCGCCAGTCTTGTTTTCAGTCACATTCCACCTATTTTATGTGTCAATCTGCCATGTAGTACCTTGTCAAAAGCTTTGCTAAAATCTAGTTAACCATGTCACTTGGTATGTTAATGTCTATTGGGTCGCTTATGAGCTCATAAAATTATCTGTTCTTAGTGAAACCATATTAAGTGCAATCCCAATTTCCATGTATTTTTATTGTCTCTAGTATGTAATCTCGCAGTATTTTTTCCATAATTTTTCCCAGTACTGGAATCAAGTAATGACCTGCTCCATATTTTAAGGACAGATGTAATTACTGCAGTTTTCCAATCTATCGGTATCTCACTGTTATCAAAGAGTTTCTGTATATATGTTGCTTACTGGTTCATAGATGTAAGGAGTTATGTATTTTAATAGTTCAGGATTGAGATTGTCTCCCCCAGTGATTTATGAGGTTTTAATTCCGTAATCTCCTTCTGAACTCTTATTTCCACAGTTATTTCTTCCCCCTTTCTCATAGTTTGAGTACTGTTTAATTGAACTGTCTCATTCCTAGTGTCTTTGTAAAATACAGATCCAAAATAGCTGTTTAGCATGCTAGCCATTTCAGTCAGTGATTCTACTGTTTTATTCTAGTACATTATATATTAATATGTCCTCTGGAGCCACTCATTGTGGGATAAGAGCGGTTTTACGCGTGTTCTGTTCTGGCGAGAACAGCGAAAGACAAGTGAAACCACTCTTATTCTGCAATGAGTGGAGATGGGGGCATAAAATATTATAGATCTAGGGAGCACCCAGTGTTATTTAAAAAAAAAAATCCAGGAATGTGCCCATTTCGGTAGCAACCAAGAAGAGTGCTAAATCCACAGTGCGGTAAGGGTGGGCGATCCCTACTGAGCGGCTGCCTAAAGGGTGACTGCCCAAATACAGAGAACAGCAGTACAAGGGCGCCTGTAGCTGCAGCCTGGTAAGGGTGAGACCCAGAGCAACTACAGGCAACTGCGAGCACACCAAGCCCCTGCAGTACAGAAGCAAGTGCAGGGTTCGTTCCACAAGAACAGCGAGTGCCAGCAAGAAGGGACCTGGGGAGGCGCATAGCGCAAAGGTGCTTATGACTGCACAGGGTGGTCAGGTGGCATAGAAGGGCCATGGGCAAAGCGGCGGGATGATGGGACTCAGGAACCAGCCACACATGGCTGGACTGCACAGACCTCGGTGCCTCCATCTGTGCTGTCCATGTCTGGCCATCCCTGTGCCATCCTACCAGATGCCCAGGGCATGTCTCCGTGCACCACTCACCCCATCCCATCACCCATTGCAGGGCGTTCATTACCTGGTTCATTGGTGCACATGCTCTGTGCCCATCGCCGTGGTGGGCTCACCCGTTACCTGTCGCCCCATTGCACTGTCACACATTGCGACTCATTTTTGCAGCCTTTGCCTCTTGACTGCACTTTCTCTCCACTGCTCGCTGTATTTCCTCATCGCCCTTTCAGCGGTCTGCATATTGCGTTCGCCCTTTGGGGACTCGCTCATATGGAGTCACCCTTATCACATAAAACCACCTGTTTCCAGGGCATTTGCACATGAGACACTTCACCGAATAAGAGTGTCTCATGCGCAGGGGGAAGGGAGCGCTCCAATTGGTTGGGAGTGCTCCCTCAGTCGATAATAGTGGTCCTGTTTTTTGTGTATCCCTCTTTAAGGAATTTATGCACCCATAAAATTCCTTTACATATGTGGGTTTTGTTGCTGAATGCCTTTCAAATTGTCTTCTCCTAATACCATACTTACATTTTTTGGCAATTTCTTTATATTTATGTGGGTTTTCCTTCGTATTTCTCTTAGCGTTCTGAACAGTTGTTTCTTTCATAGTAATGCTCTGTCAATTTTTTATGTTTATTCATTTTGGTTTTCATCCTTTGCTGCTGTGTTTAGTTTTCTTAGGTATCCATTTCTGTTCTAGGGATAGGATTTTTGCTTCATTGTACACCGTTTTTCAATAATTGTTTTGTCACCAAGCTCTGCTTCTCAGTTCCATAGCCATAGTTCCCGCTCTATTTCAGTATAATCTCCCTCTTTGTAACTGTATAATTTGCTTCTGTTTATAATTTTCTCTAACCTGAAATCTAGTGTTATTTTTATTGTTTAAATGGTCACTGGATCCAAGAGGTCCATGGGTGGTGCAGCTGTTATGTTTACCCTTTACATTCATTATAACTAGATCTAGTATGCGATTACACGTTGTTGTTTCCTTTACCATTTGCAACAGACCATTCATCTAAGGTTTTCAGTAGTTTAGTTTCATGTCTGTTATTAGCTGTCTCCTTTTCCCAGTCAGTGCTATTAAAGTTTAAATCCACTATTATTATCATATTTTTTATTGATGTCACACTTATTTCGTATATCATCGAGTAATATTTTGGTGTATTTACTGTTGCTACATGATTGGTTGACAGCTGGTGGTTACACACAGCCATGTGTAATGAATGTTGCAATTGCAGCACAGTTATCCGTGCATTAAAATACTGACCAGCAATTATATTGTTGTGAAGCACTTATGGACCTGAATTCAAGAAGCAGCTTTATTTACCCTGTTATATATGAAGCATTATCTCAATGTTATTTAGGTTTCTTGGCACTAGTATTGGCGGTTACTCCTCTCTTGATTCAGGAGGGAGGCCGTGTTGTCTAGTACTTAGGGCACCATTTGGGAGCCAGGAAACACGGGTTCAAACCACGCTAGCACCAAATACTTACTGTGTGACCTTAGACAAATCACTTACCTGCTCAGTGCTCCAGTGCACCCAGCTATGGAAAGAGGTAGCAGCAGAACCCCACTTTAATACTGCTGGGCTATCCTGGGTCAAATAAATTGTAAAATGAAAATAAAAATTAGTCAAAACTGCCTTTTTGCCAGTGGAGGGAAATCAACAAGAGTAAAATAAAGTAAAAGAAACTCTGTAAAACAGCTTCATGAGCAAATAGGTAAAACAAAACCAAAATAATAAGTGCCTTGTAAATACCAAAGATTCGTGAATATAGACCGTGATGTGATATTTTTAGAAGGCGTGACAGGACTGAATTAAACAACTCTGACTATTGTCATTCTAAGCCTATACTGGATTAGATGTACAAGTCTGTTGAAAAGGTGATGGCTAGTCTGACAAAGACTTGTCAGCCTGATTCGCCCAAGGGTTGCATACCCATGGTGCCTTGCTCTGGGGATTAAGCATTAGAGGATGCATATGGTTTGCAGAGATGCACAAGAAACAAACAATCCCAGCTGGCCCGTCGGTGCAGCGGTTGTATTTCTACCTGCGATGCTGGTGACCCGGGTTCAAGAATGGACCTGGGTCATCGGAGGGCTGGCCAGGGGGGAGAAGAATCGAGCATCCCATAGACTGCTCTCTTTCTCTTGGGGGAAGGTGTGGTGTGTCTCCGGTGCATGGGGACCCCAGCAGAGGCCAGGGGCACCACAGCGACTGGCGCCAACAAGGATCCGAGGGGGCGGGATGGATGCTGGCATCATTGCATGTTCTTTCCCCCACTTACAGGGAAAAATTAAGCCTGCCCACTGCCTCAGTGAAGCTTTCCCCTGCTGTAGTGGCTCCCAGGCCCACTCCTGCCCTATCCTGCTCAGGCACGGGCCACGAGCGACCCTGCCCAAAGTGCTTGCGGAGGTCCCGGACAGTGGCTAATGTCGGGAAGCCACAGCCGAGGGTCTGTGACCAGGCAGATGGCCCAGCAGTGGGGCAGGCATCAAAAATAGTGAAATTAAAAAAACAAGCATTTGTCAATGCCGAATGTTTGCTTGCTGGCATTAGCAGTGGAAATGCAGGAGTTAGACAGATGCAGTATAGGAATGACAGTGAAGTATTGAACTGACCCCAACTCCACCCTCACTCTTCAGAGATGGACAGGCATTGGGGTGTGTCTTTGGGTCATCGCCCATGACGGTCACGACATTTCACCTCACCATACCCTTCAGACGCAAACACATTTTGGGTGAGATATGAAAAATGACAGCTGGACTGTTCATAAGGAGGTGTGATAATATGGCAATGTGGAAAATCTGGGTGAAAATATTAAAAATTCTCAGAGATTCTGACGTGCTAAGGAACTCTAACGCATGCCTATGTAAAACAGTCATTTTTAGTAATTTTTCCACCACATTTTCAAAATAGGGTTTTGGGGTCTACCTCTTGAACTGTGACACTGTCATTTCGTTACTCAGTCCCAAAAGGTGGTTCTGTGCAATGACTGCGAAATCACCTTTCCGGACCGAATAACAAAATGACAGTGACTGAGTTCATGAGGTGGGGTTCCAAGAACCCCATGTTGAAAATTTGGTGAAAGAATTCCCAAAAATGGCCAAAATATGCAGCAAAGTTAAAAAAAAAAATGATGCCATTATACAGCTTACCGGCATTTCTTCAGTTCGAGGTCAGCTTTGAAGAGTGCAGTCGTGTTCCTGGTCCACCGAAGATCATCACGCTGGCCTCTAGAGGTAAGTACGGGGGCAGGGGGTGTGGAGAGGTGGGTGTGCAGAGGGTGTGCGTGGGTTGAGAGAGGGGGGAGAGATGGTCAATGAGAGACCTTTTTTTTAAAAGTTTTTTACACTGCGGGACTTTTGCCACGCTGGGTGGGCTCCCAGAGTGGCAGCTATAAAATATTTTGGGGAACAGTGGAGCTGACGGGGACTGGGCACCCCGTTATTCATACAGACTACTGCCACGCTGGGGTGGGCTCTCAGCGTGGCACGAATCTGGTTTTGGGGGGACAGGAGCTGATCGGGATTTGGGCACCCGTTGGCAGTATGGACTTTGCCACACTGGGGTGGGCTCCCAGTGTGGCACCTGAAAATCTGTTTGGGGGCAGTGAAGCCAACAGGGGATTGGGCACCCCGTTGGCTCTGATGTGTGTGGGGGTGGAGCACATGAGCGCTGGGGTGGGCCCAGCGTGCTACTTCAGTCTTTGTTGGGGAGTAGATAACAATGGAGCTGTCTATGACAGCTGTACAGATGCAGTGCAGAGTGAGACTTTGCATACTCCGACGGCAGTAATGTAAATTGTTCGCCGATGGCAGTATGCAAATTGCTCACATGTTACCACCGCTGATTGCAGTTTTTTCACTTTTCAACTGTACACCACTGATCTGGAACGGCTGGTCACAGAGACAGCTCCAACATTCATTGACGTAGCAGCCACACCTGCAAAAGGGAGCAGGGCATTGAAGTGGGGGAGGCACACCTACGAAAACTCGTATGGTGGCACTATGTTTCTTGCACATGCGTGCAAGCAAACATAAAAAAGGAAACAAGCAATCCCTTAGTAAATGCATGAGCATATTGCTTTTAATGCAACCAAAATCTGAATATGCAACAACTGCCACTGGATGACATCATATCCAAAAAAATGGTCTCGAATAGTTTACCGAATACAGATGTTAGACTGACATGACTGTAGTTCCCTGGCTCATCCCTACTACTGCCGTTGTGCAAGAGAACAATATTCACTGTCTCCAGTCCCTGAATGCTATCCCTGTCTTACGTGTGCTGTTGAAGAGCTCACCCAGTGATTTTGTCCCTCTCTGTAGGGGACCTTACTGCAATCGCACTAAATAAATGGGAAGAATTTTGTACCACAACTGAATGGACTTCCGTTTATCCTAACTGGAGGGGTCAGTGCCGTGATTTTTGTTCACTTGATTCAACTTCATTTTCACTGGGCACCCAGTCCACCTGGAGAAGCTCTACTAAGTTACAGAAGCTCACCCAGTGGCTCAGCTAGAACCTGCCCCCTCTTTTTTAACACACTGGGATACATCCCATCTGGGCCCATAGATGTATCCACCTTGAATGCATTTAAGCCTTTAGTACCTTTGTCACTGAAACTGGATCCTCACTGATATCCTGTATCCCCCTTGGCCGTGATGGCACAATCAGGCAATGGGCCCTTCTCTTCAGCTGTGAATACCGAACGTAAACATTCGCTCAGGATGTTTGGCTTTCCTTTATCCTCCTCCTTCTTACAACCATCTCCTTTCTTCAGTCTGACAATTCTCTCCCTAGTTTTTCACTTCTACTGTATGTAACAACAGAACATCTTGTCCCCCTTCTTCATTCCCTCAGCAGTTCTCAACTCAGTTTCAGCCTTCCAACCAGCCCTGTTTGTCTGTTTTATCTTATTTAGAAAGCCTAACCTATCCCCTCCACATGACTGGTTTTTAATTTTTAAATGCCTAACTCTTCTCCCTCACAGCTGCCCCACCTCTCTTGTGAACCACAGCGGTTTCTTACCACTTCTATTCTTCCCTATTACCCTTACACAGAGATATGTCACTTCTGATATTTCTTTTTAACACTTCCTACTTCACTTTCACCCCCTCTTCCACCCCCCTCAGTTAGACAAAGTGCATACAAAACAGTGATTAATAAATAAATATGTATCAAAATGTTGTTATTTAAAATAAAGCTGCATCCAGGGACTAGAATGAGAGAGCTTGCAAAGTTGGGGGGAGTGCAAGAAATTAAGAATGAGTAAGGGGCATTAGTTATCGTGCAGGGACAGCAGGTACTCAAGTGGCAGAGGGGACTGCTGTTGAGTTTACTGGAGAGAGAAAGGGAGACAGAGTGGAGAGAGGGAGGAAGGGTGTGGTACAGACACTGCACAGCACCAAACAATCCCGGAGGACAGCCTCCATGGAGAAGAAGGAAGAAAGGGAGGGGAATAAAAGTTGCAGTATTTCACAACATTTCCGCAAAAGCAGAATTGTAAATTTCTCCCAGTCCTAATATTTAGTCTCTCAAAACCTGAATAATAGATTGTCTTTCTGCACACATACTACAGTATATATTGAAGCTTCATGCAAATGGTTAACACCATTAACAGAAATAAATGTTAAATTTGAAGCCTACAGTTGATTAAAGTCACAAAAAATGTGCCTAGTACAGTAAAAACATAAACACATAGCATTTAAATTCCCAGTGCTGGAAGAGTTCTTAATGCAGTGATTTTTTTGGTGTTGAAGAAGTTCTCATTAGTCTTCACAGTGCAAGAAACAGCACGCTCATGCTCTAACATATAATTACCATGTACTTCTACATTATTACTGTTCCTGATAACATGCAATAAAGTTGTCAGGTGCAATTCAGTATCATTAAATTTCAACAAGTGCTGTCAGGTCAAAGGTTCCATTTTCCCTCCCATTACCAAAGGGGTTAAAGGTCAAAAATATCTTTCTATGACACATACTTGGCAAGAAAATGCATTCCTCCCAAAAGTTAGCTAGTAATTATCTGTAACTAAACTCAATGAGAAATAAAAGTTGAGTCCTATCAATAACACTATATTTCATATACAGTGGTAACAACCAGAGATACAGTTTAAAAAGGAGCATTAATCATATCTAATCTATCGGTCTGTCTGTGTGTCTATCTATTTCTCTCTATCTATCTATATATATCTATCTATCTATCTATCTATCTAATCTATCTAATCTATCTATCTAATCTCGGCCTTTTCAAGTCCAGGCTGCGCCTCTCACTGCTTGTATCCCGCGATTGCCCATCTTAACATTTCCACCGTTCCAGCTGCACATGCCCCAGTACCCAGCGCTTACAATCAGTCTTTGCACCCCCAACTCCTTACCTGGCATATTCTCGACAAGGCCCCTGGCTGCACTGTCTCCCACCCTCACCCACCTCCCCCATCTCCACTCCTGTCCCTGCCCCACCACCTCCTGTACTCCCCATGCCCACCTGCACCTCACCCCCCCATGATCTCCTACCCTCACTTCTCCTTCCATCGACCCCCCTCCTCCCCTTGTCTTGCTCATAGCTCAAGTCTTTGTACTGGTTATTGTATGTCTGTAAGTCAGTGACTTTATGTTTGTAACTAAAAATGATGACTGTTGCACACGCTGATGTGGAACCTTTGTAAAAGAGCCTCGGCTCAAAGGTATTGTAATCCTAGATTGAACTAAATAAAATAAAAATAATCTATCTATCTAATCTATCTATCTATCTAATCTATATCTATCTATCTATCTATCTATCTATCTATCAATCTCATATATCTCTGTTTGTCTACCTAGAGGTGGGTTAGGTGGAGCTTCAGGGGACAGCACAGGCAGGAAGGGGGCAGAAAAGTAGGCAGCAGGCAGCAGGTAGGGAGGGATTAAGATATGGTGGACAATCATGTGTGCCAATGTAAGGAGTCTGGGAAATAATTCTGGACCTGGAGGCCATCATGGTGTAGGCTAGCCTGGATTTGGTTGCCATAATTAAGTTGTGGAGCACTGAGCACCACGACTGGGACATGCCCATACCTTGCTACTCATGGGGGGAGGTCATGTGAGAGGGATCTGATAGATTTCTTCAACTGTGTTACCAGGAAAATAAATCGGGGGAGGGCAGTGGACATGGGCTGTCTGTATTTTAACAAGGCCTTCGGCACTATTCCGCAAAGCAAGAAATTGAGCAGCCTATGGGTGGGATAGAAAGTGGTGAATTGAGTTAGAAATTGGTTAATGGATAGGCGACAGAGGGTGGTGGTTAATGGCACTCACTCTAATGAGGGGAGAGTGACCAGTGGGGTGCAGCAGGGCTCAGTACTGGGACTGGTCCTCTTCAGCATCTTCAAAAGTGACATTGTAGAAGAACTGGAAGGGAAAGTATATCTTTTTGCAGATGATATCAAAATCTGTAATAGGGTGAACACTTGGGAGGGGGTACAGAGAATGCAAAGGGGTCTTGGGAAACTCAAGGAGGGGTCAAGAGCATGGGAGTTGGGGTTCAATGCCAGAAAATGCAGAATTATGCACCTAGTGCATAGGAACCCATGACAGGAGCTGCATATAGGATGGGGGAAGGTACTAATAGTCACTAAGCAGGAAAGGGACCTTGGGGTTATCATAATGGATGACCACAAAGTGGCAAGACAATGTGACAAAGTAGTGGGTAGTGCTAGTGGAATGCTGGGTGCATTGGGAAGGTATCCGCAGCAGGAGGAGGGAGGTCATGTTGCAACTCTATGACTTGCTGGGGAAGCCCCACCTGAAGTACTATGTTCAGCTTTGAAGGCCACACTTCAGAGAACATAGACAAGGTGGAGGCAGTCCAGAGGAGGGCAACTAGAATGGTGCAGGGGTTGCACAAGAAGCCGTAGGAGGAGAGACTGAGGGATCTCAACATGTATATTCTGTAAGAGAGGAGAACAATAGGGGACATGATAGAGACCTACAAATACCTCACAGGTGTGAACAGGGTCATGGAGGTGAGTTTCAAATGAGAAAGAGCACCAGGACCAGAGGGCATGCTATGAAGCTGGAGAGGGGAAGCTTAAGAGGGATGTCAGGAAGTACTTCACTGAAAGGGTGGTAGACACCTGGAACAGATTTCCAGCAGAAGTGGTGGAGATGAAAACAGTGGGGGGCTTCAAGCATGCAGAGCATAGACATAGTGGAGTATTAATAAATAGGCAGTGAGGGAGGAGGGCTGCTGGAAACCAGTAAGGGTCTGCAGAAACAGATTAGGCAGGATATCTACAGGCAGACTGGGTGGACCAAACAGTCCCTTTCCATTGACAAATTCCATTCATTGCAAAAAACTTTGTTAATGCACTAGTTAGGGCTAAAGTGAAAAAAGTAGGGAAATGTGGTGTCATGGTTCCCAACCCTAGCATCCCACCCCCACCCTATAGGCAGCAACAGGAAAACAAATTACAATCTGACCTCTACTGTGTCTTCACAAATCATGTGTGGGGTGTACCTTGGGGTTGTCATCCCTAATGCTCACCCCATTCCATCAGTAAATAAGCTGAAATGTGTACAGTATATGAGAATGTGTACACTTTACAGTACACACACTTTGACAGTTCAGTCGGTGGCCAGTGGTGGGAGTGTGAGGTGAGCTGTGCTGGTCGCTGGCTCTGATTTAGAATGGGGGAGTGGGTTGGTGGGCACTACCTGCTGGAGTAGGGGAGTGGGATGCCACTATACCACCAGGGCAGAGTGAAATATTCATTAGTAATAGTACAGGCAACATTGGGGATCAGGGAGGGGGGACTGCTAGACCACCAGGTTGGGGGAATACATTTTAATTATTAATGCTGGCAACATTGGGGAACAGGGAGGGGAGACTGCTAGACCACCAGGTCAGAGGAATTCATTTTAATTATTATTGCTACCAACACTGGTGATCAGGGAGGGGGGCTCACTAGACCACCAGGGTCTAGAGCAGAGCATGGCTGTCCTGTGACTTGCAGCAAATCCTACTGGTGCACTATCTGGTGCCCAGCCACTGTTGCTGCAAGCTGCGGGACTTTGCTGCCAGGACCCAGTTGATAGAGAATTGGGCACAGGATCACTGATGCACCAGGCTTTAGTGCAAGCTGCTGTTTGCTGCAGCTTGTGCCAGTCTCAGACCCCTTTGAGAATCGAGACCCTGACCTCTGTGGTAGATGACCTTTTCACAAAGTGGGGCCAACCAGATCTGGACCTCTGCGTCTTTACACAATGCAGAACTGCCCAGGTTTTTCTCACTCAAGCTAGGGCCTGGAGTTTTCTGGCAAGATGCATTGTCCTTCTGCTGGATCAGGAGGTTTCTGTATTCTTTCCCTCCCTTTCCCCTCATTCAGAAAGTGCTCCTCAAACTAAAACAGAAGGGTGCAACACTAATACTCATTACACCCTTTTTTCCTCAGCAGATTTAGTTCCCACTTCTACAAAAACTAGCAGTGTAGCCCTCAAGACCATTGCCACTCCAATGCAATGTTCTGACCCAGAACCATGGTACTCTGGTACACCCTGACCTGAAGTCCCTTCACCGTAATGCCTGACTCCTGAAAACCTAGACATGGCTTGCTTTGGGGTCTTCCCAAAAGTGGCCAATATTCAAGATTGAGTTACACCAGTCCCTTTCATAACTTCTGAATCATGATCATCATCATCATCATTTTTATTTATAAAAAGGCACCCTTCACTCGGGTGCTTGAACAATCTTGTATAATAAAACAGTCCAATAGCATTACAGACAGATATAACACATTAATAGTTTCACGGACAACGGATTAATCAAGTACCATTAAAAGCTTGAAGAAAAAGATGTGCTTTGAGGTCAGCTTTGAAACCCTCAATGGTCAGGCTATCTCGTATCCAGCAAGGTAGAGAATTCCACAGGGTAGGAGCCATAAAGGCAGAAGATCGTGCATCAGATGTATTCTAATGTACACTGGGACTCTCTTGCAATCCCTCATTGGAGGATCAGAGGGTGTGGGAGGGGCAGTAAGGATGCAGAAGATCTTGCGTGTAATGGGGTCCCTGGCCATGTAGGGCTTCAAAGGTCAGCAACGCGACCTTGAAGGTTATCCTACTCTGTAATGGCAGCCAGTGCATCTCACGCAGCACAGGTGTTAAGTGACTGGATCTAGGGGTTCCAGTAAACAACCTGGCCATCGCATTCTGCATCAGCTGCAGTCAGTGGATATCTACCCCTGGTAGCCCTAGGCAGAGGGCGTTGCAGTAGTCAAGCCGGGTGGTGACAAAGGTGTGGATCAGTGTGGGAAGATCTTCGTCCAGAACCAGGTGCTTCACCCTGGCAATATTTCTCAGATGATAAAAGCAGATTTCACTACTGCAGACCTGAGATTTCAAGGTCAAGCCTTCATCTAAGATCACACCAAGGTATCAGACCTGGCTTGAAGCACATAGTGGGGTTCCCCCAAGTGTTATTCCAATGGATTGTCCCTCCCATGCCCTAGCCGGTCCACAATCTGGGTCCACAACCAACACCTTCATTTTTCCCAAGTTTAGCCTCAGCCAGCTAGCACTCATCCAGTCCTGTATCTCAGTCAGACAGTTGTTAAACACTGAGATAGTATCTGAGTCCTGCTTAGGCATGAAAGATAGGTACAACTGAGAATCATCTGCATAACTGTGAAAACTCAAACCATACCATCTTATAATGTCCCCTAATGGCAGCATGTGCACTGCAACCAACATGGGTGACCACACCAAGCCCTGCTGCACCCCACAAGGCAGACAGCGAGGGGCCGAGGAGTAAATCCCCAACATCACTCTCTGAGTTCTGCCCTTGAGGAATGATCAAAACCAACTGAGGACTACCCCCCAGTCCACAAAAAAACAGCAGGCATTCGAGTAGCACACCATGGCTGACTGTGTCAAATGCTGCTGAGAGATCAAGGAGGACTAAGATGGTATGGGCCTTCCAATACCTCCCTATCAGGAGATCATTTAGTACCCGAACTAGGGCCATCTCAGTGCTATGTCTTTTCCTGAAACCCGACTGAAGAGGATCATAGATTTTATGGATTGTTAAATGATCTTCCAGCTGCAGGGTGACCACTTTCTCAATAGCGTTACCTACAAAAGGTAAGTTAGAAACTGGTCATTAGTTTACTGGACAGTCTAAGTCAAGGGAGGGCTTTTTTTAGGAGGGGGCCTCACCACCACCTCCTTTAAGGGATTCAGAAAAGTCCCTCTCTCCAATGAAACCATTACTATTCCAGCAAGGACCGGGGTGATCATCTCAACACACCCTACTAGAAGGTGAGTTGGGCCCGGGTCCAAACTACAGCAAGCTGGCCACAGAGTCTGGATGATCCTCATTATATCCATGATTACCAGCTGGCTAAAGGTAGACCAGGTCATCTGGATGTTATTATCACACAGCCGATCACCGCAAGGTCCAATGGGGAGGCACTGGCTGATCTCATCCCTGATGGAAGCCACCTTAACAGCAAAAAACTGTGCAAACTCATCACACTTAGCTTGTGACAATGCTTGGCCAGACTGCAGACAGACTGGATTGCACAGTCTGTCCACAGTCCAGAAGAGCTGAGCTGGTCTGTTTTTAGCTGCAGCAATTTCCCTGGACAGGAACACTGCCTTCTTATAGGAAATTTCTGATTGGTAGACCTTGTAGTGGTCTAACAATCTAAGCTTGTCCCCCTTCAGGTTAGTTTTCTGCCAGTGTCTCTCCAACCTTCATCCTAACCTCTTCAACTCCCTCAATGCCCCATCATACCAAGCGGCACCAAGGCAAAGAGTTAAAGGATGAACATGTACTGGAGCAATGACATCCAAGGCTTCTGATATCGCCTTGTTATAGGCTGCAATGAGACTCCCTGGGTCATCGCTATCAGTCGGGATTCCCGAAAGGTCAGGCACCGTCATTAGGCTTTGTGAGGTAACTCCTCTTAAAGGACGGTACTTTACCATTTCCATTGGGGCAGGCCTAATCTGGGGAGTTGCGAAACTGAATCTCAGGTTATGATGGTCCGACTAACCAATAGGATCCACCTCCACATCGGAGATTTCCATCCCCAGGAGGAACACCAAGTCCAAGGAGTGCCCCCCCCGTGGGTTGCAGAGGTAATGACCTGTGTCAGGCCCAATGACTCCATCAACTGGAAGAGGTTCTGTCCAAATGGAGAGAGTTCATCATCGACCTAGGCATTGAAGTCCCCAAGAACCATCCATCTTGGGGACTCAACACCATGTCGGTGATATTTACCATGCTGAATAACCACAGGCTACTCTTGTGAAGATAGGATGGGCCCTTCAGGCCTTGGGGGTTCACAACAGGCATGTGCAGAGGTACTGGAGCATGCCACAAATGCATCAGGTTTGCAGGCATTCCATGATTTTTCTGGATTCAGCTCTGACACAGCCAGACAAGAATAATGCTGTTCATAAGGAATATACCAGCCCAGCAACCTCTGCTGAGGCACAAAACAATGATAAGGATTCTTCTGAGGAAGAGGAAGGCAGGTGGTTGGAGGGCACTCAAATGTCCTCAGTCCCATTTTTGTTTGATTCTTAGCTCATATCCTTACTAGTATCTGAAGCCCTCAGAATAATACAACTTTCAGAAGTTAAGTCAGTGGCCCCACTGCCAGTAAACCCATTCATTTTTACTTCCAGAAATATTCTTAAGTGCTTTCCAAAATTACCAGCTTTGCAACCAAGTGAGGACCAAGCCCCCCTCCCCCACCCCACGACTCGCTTGCTGGGGAGACCCCACCTGGAGTACTATGTCCACCACACCCCCGCCATGCCATAATCACATTGTCAATAAAACATTTCCATAAATCCATGTGGACAAAATATGGATTATTTTCAGAGTTTAATACCTTATCTTATTCCCATATACCTAAGTGTATGTTCACATAATTGGGGGCCATAGAGGCTCCTATTGCTGTGCCTTGTTTATGTAGGTAATATTTCCCTTCCAGCATGAAGACATTGTTTTTTTAATACTGTTTCAGCACACAGTATCAAGAACTCAATAAATGGTTCACTATATGTTGTTCTTCTTTCAAGGCTCTGTTCAGAGCAGCAAGGCCCCCTCAAAAGGAATGTTCATATACAGGGACTCTACATCCAAGGTCACTAAATACCAAGTATATTCCACATATAAATTCTGTAACACATTTAGTATATCCATGGAGTTACTAATATACGAACGCATACCCTGGGCTACTGTTTTAGTATGCATATCCACAAATTTAGCCAAGGGTTCTATTAGTGAACCTATACTGGCCACTATGGAGCATCCTGGTGAATTTTTCAAACACTTGCGAATCTTAGGTAGAATATAAAATGCTGCCCTAACTAGATGGGCCACAATCAAAAATTCATCTGTTTTACTAGTAATGAGATCACCATCCAATGGTTGTTGTATAATCTGATCTATTTCTGACTTAAATCCCAATGTTGGATCTTTTACCAGTGCCACATAGTGGTCAGTATTGACCAGTTGCCTAAACCCCTCATTCACATAGGTGTCTCGTATTGTTATAGCCCACCCCCCCATCATGATCAATTCATTAGCTGCCAAATTATTCAAAGCTTCATATTCTTCCTTTGTGCAATTCATATAATCAGCTGTATTCCTATTCTAGAACAACAGTTCTGTATCTTGGTCACATAACTTTTCAAAAGTTGCTACTACTGAATTATAGGGAGGACAATAATGTTGATTTTTTCTCCAGTGACTAATAGTCTCCAGAACCTACATTGATTTGTATACTCTGACCATGCTCCAACACATAAACAAACTGAGTCTGTGTCCCAGAAGTCATTTTTGAAAAATGTACTCTAGGATACAGCATCCTGCAAAATTTATACAGATCAATGAGGGTCTCAAAATGATTGGCTGATCTTGTAGGGACAAATGAAAGTCCCTTACCTAGTATCTGTTCTTCCACAGAGTTAAGAAAAAATTGGATATACTAATTGAGCAATAAGGCATGACAAGATGTGTGTTATCATGTAATAACATCACTCCTGGGGTGGGTTGAAGCACGAGGTGAAGCTGAATGCTTCCACCACCCAGGAGTGACGTTATTACACAATAACACACACCTTGGAGTGCCTTATTGCAATTATACAATGGCTCGATGTTATACAAAATAAAAAAGAATTTAAATGTTTTTAGTAGATTTTTATAATGTAAAAAGAGAGAGTATCTCTAGTAGAATATCAATACAGTGGTGTTATTATGTAATAAACATCACTGTTTCAGGCAGACACTGACCAATCGGAGTCCAGGATTCTTTCTTGCCATTGTATAATTACTTTTAACCTGTCCAGTTTTTCCTGGGGTTCTGTTGTCTCTTCCCTCTGCCTTTCCCCAGTGACCTCTGCTGTTGTGGATGCACATCCTCTTCTTCTTCTACGTCCTCCACATCTGACATGTCTCCCTGTCCCTTTTTGAACTGTATGGTTCATTTGCTGCACCTTGGGGGGTGTACTTTGTACGTTTATGCTAATGATTCCTGTGGTTATTGCACAACTGGGGAATGGGGGTGGGGGTAAGGATTGAAAACTGGACTGTCCCCTATAAAAAGTGTGGAACCAGAACTCTGAGTCTAAGCTATGTGTAGTGGCTCCGCCCTGCTGCTGATTACCACCCTTCATTAAAATAGATTTAGTTTTCTTATTAGATTTAGATTTTCCTTTTCTCCAATAAAATATACATCCCTATTCATAATCATTTTTGTCCCTCAGAAATTTCTTCTTCTTTGCATCACTGATTCCAGAGTCATTTCGATCAATAGTATCTTTCAAGTTGTTCTGGTAACTATGATATTCAGAACAGTTCTCAAAACTGTTCACCACCTCCTCCTTTTCAAGTTCTTTTTTAATAAGTTCCTCGACTTCCATGCCATTCTCTAAAATGAATTTAATAAAGCCACCTGAAATAAGGAAGGGGGCATAATGTACCTAAAGTCCCTAAAAAGTCAAATTACTATGTTACAAACCTTTGGTATTCATTTTTTTTATTTAGTTTATTATTTAGTTACACAGGATAGCAAAGCTGAGATGCAACATTTTGGTCCAGCGTGGTCCTGCTTGTTCTCATTTTTGCAGTTGGGTGCACTGGAGCACTGGAAGGGTAAGTGACTTGCCCAAGGTCACACAGCGAGCATTTGGCTATCTTGACATTTGCTAGGTGTCAGAAGCACTATATTCGAAGGTGAAAGCTTTGCATCATACAAAATTCTTTCCTATAGTGCTAATTTAGGCAATGTGCAAAAGGTGGCATATTTGTAGAAACGTAGAGCACATTGCGAATGTGCAAAGCATAGAGTGTATAAATATACCTCACAGAGTGCAGTTCAAAGCAAAACACGAAAAGGCCACAAAAGTGTATGGCACTGCATACATATTCGGCAAACAGAGAGCAAAGTATCAGTCTGAGTGTCCCAAATGTGTTAGGTCTGTTGGACTAAGTTGCTATAGTATATATGAATTCCTCCATGCAAATTAGCTCATTCTTACTTTAAGGCCCTAAGAAATCTTACCTGGTCATTGTACAGCCATTTAAATGTCATTATCAGGGAATTTGCTCCTTGGATTACATGGAGTCTGTATGCTGCCGTGCCACCCACCCACCCAGATCCTAGTGTAAACAGATATCTGTTAGAGCTGTCTATGGTCAAAATGTCAATTCTAACTCTATTTTCTATTTTCAGCGTGAAGTTAATATTACCATTTTGTTCTGTTAGCATTGTACTTAGTAGCACGGGAGCACAGGTACTGTTGTACTGTGTTTGCAGTACAGTTTATGACTTTGTCTCATTTTCTGTTGGCACTTAAGTGTGAAATAAATGTTTTTGTGGTGCAATATCCCCGTGACAGGTGTGCATCAGATTATGCAAAATATAATTTCCAATTCCTGAATACACAAATGCAGGAGTTTTAGTAGGAACTGACACATGCCAACTTATACCTGTGTTTCTCCATGCATTTTGAGGCTCAGATGTCATTTGTGGGCTGTTTGAAATTGTCCTCTGTAATTAATGATTTTTAAAAGCAACAATTTGCACTGTACAGAAATCCCATTAGTGACTTCACAGTGCCATATTCGTGGATTTCTCAAAATCTTTTGATATAGTTGACCATGCAATAGTTAAAGAGATTAACCAATGTCAGAGTATCAGATTGTATGCTTCTCTGGTTATATCCAACCAAAACATTAGGAATCAGAAAGAACAAATCTCCAATGTTTTGTTTAAACCCAGATTGGTAACAAAAGACATCCCTCAGTGATTGATTTTAGACCATTTCTTGTTTTTGTTTTACATAAATTATTTGCGCTTGCCTATGAAGTACTCCAAAATTCATCTCCATGCAGACAATCCTGTTGTGGTGTCATACGATAAGGACGTGGATCACATTCAGTATAAATTACTATATTTTTTATCTGGGAAAATAGTTTGAAAGTTCTAGGTTGAAAATGAATGCAAATAAGACTCAAGCCATGGCCTTTAAACCTAAACAAAAGTTAAGAGAGTCTTCATACCTTGTCGAATCTGACTCCTACGAATATTTGAGAGTTACTGCTGACAGTTCCCTGACCTTTAGTCTGCATATGATAAACCTTTACAAATGTGTGAACACTCTTATTGGTGACTTGAAGTGCTCAAATAGATACCTAAGTAAAGAAGTGAGACTAAAGACTGCTGAGCAGCTGTTGCTCCATTAAAGACTACTGGCTCAATTCATGAAAGTTGACGCAGTGCTTGCGTCAATCCCTGCATCAAACCAGTGTTGTGGCACAGCTGCACCTAACACATTGCTGCAACTTGCGCCTGATTCAAGACGATCGGGTGCATTTGCAACACTTTTCCCAGTTTACAGCAGCTTGCGTCAAAATGTTTGGAGCAAGCCCCGTACTAAGGATCCCAAGGTTACCACAACATTAGACCAGCAAAAAGGTGGTCTGACTTGTGGCAGCTGGTACACAGGATTGAGAATCTCAGTTGTCAGTCAGGGAATGCACAAGCCCCATGCACCATATGTTCGGAGCACATGTTTGCAGCATTCCTGACACATTTGTGAATCGAGCCCTATGGGTGCACAGTCTACAAGAATGAGCCCAAACTTTGGCTGGCAATATTGGACACTATTTTTTTTATTTATTTTCATTCATTTGCCCCAAAACACTGCATACGAAGTGGAATTTGGCAACTGCATTCCTACATCATTTTTAGTAAAATGAAACTGAACAAGCTTCCTGCTCTAGCCACAGAGAGGTTAAACTTAACTAACTATAACATAACTGTGACACAGTATTAACACTACACCCTTTTATTTGCCTATAATATACAATTCAGGGTCAAAAATAAGGTACAGCCTCCCTGCCGTTGAAAGGACGAGCTGCGTGTACAAAGATAGCAGCCTAGCGCATGTAGTGATGTTACCCCACAACCACATGGTCCTGCGTCAAGGACATCACTAACCTTCGTCAATGGTGCCATACCATCAGAATGGGCCAAAATCCCCAATCACAATTTAATAAATGTTTAATGCCACTTCCCCACATACATTGATGCTAACCATATCAGAAAATATAAAACATATGGCAAGTGTAGGAACCTCTGTAAATGAACAGTTGCAAGCAGGGTCAAGGAGGTATACTTTCAAAACTTAAGCATGTACAGTATAAAACACTCTGATGAAGGGTTAGCAGTGAAATAAAGTTAATTAAGACCTGAGCCCAAAGTGTCTTCAGGTCTCTTCTGTGTTGGAGTCTGGGAGTTGTGCTTGCTGTGCAAAGTCCTCTGTAATCTTTTTTTTAAACACCTTCGTGCTATATGCACAGCTTAGCTGGAAGCTGGAGTGTATGTGAGACACTGAGTCCCCACAAACTGCTGTGGACAGAGTCAAAAGCTTTATGCTATTGTCTCGAGGGGTAGCAGAGGTCGGGGAATTATGTGAATTCTATCAGCAAGATGTAGTGTCCCCGTTTTTTTTAGCCTGAGTTAAAATATTCTTCCTCACATGGGGTCCACTGGTGACTATAAGGAGAATTCTGGGTATATCATTATTGCCAGCTTGCCTCCGTGGTGCAACATGTTAGGCCTCGTGAATATCACCATCCAAGTCCTGATCTAACACAGATTTAAATAAATGCACTATGAGCCCAATTATGTCCTGACTCTCAGCTTCTTCTCTCGGATACCAAGGAGATGAACATAGGCCTGTCTGGTAGAATTTTCCAAAAGTTCAAATCATAGCCTTAAAATTTTGTTTTCCAGCAATATCCCTGCAACAGCTGTAGAAGATTTATCCACCATATGAACAATCTCTGTTTTAACTGTATCAAGTGTAAATACAATTAATGTTACTCTCCAGTTGAAGGAGTCAATTGTTTTTTTATCCAGAGAGTCAACGTTGTTGTCCAGGTTCTGCAACATGTGTAACTAAGTCTTGCACTGCTATTAATACAGCTCCCAGAGGTGGCTCTGAATCACCACGTAGGCCTCTTGCCTGTCCATGCAACCCTGCTCCAGCCAGCTGCTTCTTACTTTTTCCAGAATCTTGTGATTGGTATTGCTGGGATTTCCCTGTGATAAATTTGGCAGTTTCAGTGTAATTGTGCACAAAGTAAGTACTTTAATAAAGACATAGCAAAGAACATGGCTCACTACTGGCGAATAAAGAAAGTTTAGAGATATTCCAAAAATCAGCCTTCTCCACAGATTCCCACTAAAGTGGTCTGAGCTGGAAGTGCTAGGACCCCAGGGGAGCCAGAATATTTCTGGAGAGGAGCAAGTAGACCCCATGTGTGAATCACTGCACATGCTTACTGGTATACAGTGGCACCAGTCCCTAACAGCCTCAGTGCCTTTCATCCCAAAGTTAAGTGCGCCACATCACCACTCTCCCCGTTTGGTCCAGAGCTTCACCATCTATACGACAGCATCCAGTTCTTTGGTTTTAGTTTGAAATATACTAGCATTTATTATTTTTGTGTTAGTTTAGTTTATCACTAACTCCCTACCTTTTCCTAGATCCCCATCCATGGTTTTATGACTAAGCCATCTCAGGCGGCGTCCACCATATCCTTAGCGTTCATTTGTTAGTCTCCCTTCCTAGGTTTATACTGATACCAGCTTACTATGTTGATGAGATTCCTATCTAATAGCTATACTGCTGACAATGTAACAGCCTGTTCAATCGCTACTTCCTCAGCATGTAACCTCCAACTATCCTTGAATGTTAATAAACCTGTTTTGATTGTTATGTAACCTGTCTTGTATATTTGTCTCTTGTTCACTCGACATGGAACCTTTGTAAAAGAGCCTTCTGGCTCAAAGGTGTTGAATCCATAATCAAAATAAATAAATAAATGTAATACACAAAACTCTACAGTTTTCGCTCACCACTACCTGGTGCGAATGGTCGAAGACCATGAAGGAAGAGAGGGAACTTAAAAAAGCAAGTTGCTGCAGTAACAGGGCTGTGTCAGGCTATCGTCTGTCTCTGGACGGACACTCTGGCAGTGGGTAGTCTGGTACCAGGAAGGATAGTGAGTTACAAAAATAAATTATCCAGATCCCACACACATTTGGGATCATGGTCTTTGCACCATTCGGCCTCAGCCACGTTCCATAAAAAGCATAAGGGGAAGAAAAGACACTGGTTGAGGTCATACTCTGGTCGCAGTGCTGTGAGACACTTGACTCCTCTGGACTTGGGTACCCCACCATTATCTTCAATGACACCTGGGTCACCTGAGACTGTGGAGTCAAAATCTCCTTCCTGGTGCCCCTCTGTCCAATAGCAGGGAGTTTGGTGGGCTGTTTGGCCACTGGACAGCTCTTATGGAGTGGTGGGTGCAGTGTATAAGTGCAGAAGCATTGCTGTTGGTGCTGGTTCCAAAATCTTTGGGGTTGGTTGAGCTGGTACCATCTTTGGTGCTGCTGGACTTAGACACACAACTGATATTGACTCCAGACCCTAGGCTGGGGCCATTGTCAGTGCCACCAATGACTTTCCCACCTGTGGTGTCACCTCTGACACCTCTGGGGACAGTGGCTGCCATGGTGCCACTGCTGGCTGCTTTGGGGCTGTCAGAAACATCTACAACATTGTCAGTGCCATGCCCAGTGCTGAAGTTTGGCCTTTTGGGGTCTGGGTGCCATGTGGACCCTTGGTGCATGGGTCAGTCCCTTCAGGGCCAGCCCCAGGGCCGTCCTTGGTGCCACTTATGCTGCCATTCCTGAGACCCTACCTGGGGCCGAATCTGCCGAGACTGCATCTTCCACTATTGCCCATTATGGTCCCCTTCTGCCCTCCAAAGATAGGAGATGAGTCAGATTCAGACCTCATCGTCTGTAATGGGGAGGATGATGACTCATGCTATGGTCCAGAGACCTCAGGACTATCTTCCGTCTCTGTACTACAGGAGGATCTCTACTTTCAGGCTGTGCTCAGAAATATGTATACTGCCTTAAAGTTTGAGCCAGCAGCTATGGACCAGGCTAGATGCCTCCAACTGGGGTTCTTAAACATGCCCAATATCTTGGTTTTTCTAGTTCCTCCCATCCAGCCAGCCCTAGAGATACTGTCTAAGGTAGGGTTACCACCTGTCCCTATTTTCACAAGACAGTCCTGATTTGGGGAGCTGTGTCCTGCAAAAAAAATGTGAAAAATACTACATGTCCTGACATTATAGTAGGAAAAAATATTTTCTGACTTTCCTTTAAATGCTGCAAAATCATATAATACCTTAACTAAAATACCTTAAAATGATAAACAATAGAAACTGCTAAAAACTATGACACTTAGTCTTAATTCTGATTATTTAGAGAAAACAAGTCTGTTGCATTGGTCGAGATTACATGCTGTCCTGCGAAAAATCATGTTTCAGTAAGAAATGTCCCACTTTGGGCTTCTTAAAAGGTGGTAACCCTACCCTAAGGTGGCCTGGAAGAGGTCTGCTACTTTGGTAGCTTTGCCCAAACAGGCAGGCAAAAAATATGTGGCACCCACATTTTTAAGTCCTTGTATTTCACTCAGCCAGTAGCAGATGCCATTGTCATTTTGGCTAAAAATGATAAAGCTCCCAGCCCAGTAGCATGGAGGACTGAGGCATCATGCCTTACCTCCTGCCATGCTGGTGACCCGTGTTTGTGGTGTGAGTGGGTCACCAGGGGTTGGTTGGGGTGGGAGTGGATTGAGCGCTCAGAGGACAGCTCTCCTCTCCAGGTGAAGGAGGGACACGGAGTCCAGCTCACCTCTGACACCTAGTGGCGGCTGGGTGTCAGAGCGCCAGGGTCCAGTAACAGATGAATGTGGATGGAGTAGTCTGCTGGCATGCTGTGGGTGGAAGTTCACACAGCTCAGCCAGTGCCGACATCCATTGCTCCGCTTCTGGGATGTGGGGGGAGAAAAAACAGGAGAAAATTCCTGGGCAGCTGGATGACAGTTGACCCCCACAGGTGCTGTTCCCACAAATAGCGGCACCTCCAGAACTGGATCTGTGTTGGTGGTTTGAGGTATCCCCATTGCCCCGCCATGGGGTAAGCCATGGGTGAAGAATGAAGGAGTACTACGAGAGGGGAGTACGGGGCTGGGGGGTTGGTGAGAGAGTGTCACCCAGGATGAGGGAGATAAAGAAAGTATAAAAAAAAAAGAAAATGATAAAGCCACAGAGCCCAAGGAAGTCACTGTGTACCCCATTAACAAGGAGTTGTGTAAGACTGATACCATGGGCAAGCGGGTCTATGCCTCACTTACCCTTGGCATGAGGGTAACTAGCTACCAGGGTCATTTCTGAAAATAAAGTACTCCCTCTGGTGTGAGCAGATGTGTCTGACAGAGACTTTGCCAGATACAGAGGCAAAACAAGAAATGCTACTTGTTCTTAAACAGTGTATTGATTCTAACAGCCACCAGCTTAAAGCCTCTATGGATGCTTTCCATGCAGCAGCTCAGGTCCAAAAGTTAGTCACCTTCGCTCTAGGAAGAGAGTGGTGCACTGCTGTGGGCAGCCAGCCCAAAAATTCAATTGCAAGTTACAGAAAAGCAGCACAGCAAATCACAGCAAAGAACACACTCATGCCAGTGATAAAGTTGCAAGCAAACCTTTGCGTTTATTCCTGTGAAATTCAGGTAACCAGCAGAGTATATCACCAGTGCGGGAAGCCCCTAGCGCCTCGGCAAACTGACTTCAAAGGAGGCTCACCCTGCAGCTGCAGTTATCTACATCAGGCAACATTTCTGGCTGTGGCTGCTGGCTTCACCCCAGATGTCTGACAACAGATCATGAATGTGCCCTGCGATGGCACCTACCTGTTTGAACAACAGATGGAGCAGTCTCTTAAAGAGACTAATGAAACATGAGCAACTCTTAAGACAATCATGCTGGCTTCCTACAGCCCGCAGAGAGGCAGGGGACATGTCTCCTTCTGTAACAAACAGTGCTCTCATGGTAAGGGTAGGGAGCCCAAAGCAATAGACCTCAGCCTCTCCAAGTCCAAAAGAAAGTGCAGCTGAAGGCACAGGCACCAAAAGTGCATAGTGCCATCATCTGAAGCTCTGGCAATGGGTGCACTTCAGCTGCCTGAGGTGAACCACTCCTCTTTAGTAGAGGGATGCCTCACCCAGTTTTACCGTCAATAGGAATCCATCTTGTTGGACAAGTGGGTGTTAGGGATCATCCAAGAGAGGTGCTCCCTGGAGTTGTTAGAATTCCCCCCAGGCAGTCCTCCTAGAAGGCAACTCTTCCTGTCAGTTCACATGTCAGATCTTCTGGCACAGGTGATTGTGGGCCTTCTGAGAAACAGAGCAGTGGAAATAGTGTCAGAGTCAGAACAGAATACAAGGTTCTACTCCCACTATTTACTGGTACTAAAGAAATCTGGGGGCATGCACCCCATTCTCAATCTCAGGAAACTGAACCAATGCATGGATCGAGAAAAATTCAAAATGGTTTTTGTGGGATCCTTGTTGCCTTACCTGAAACATCAGGATTGGCTAGCATCACTTAATATGCGGGATGCATACCAGCACATACTGGTACACCACAGCCACCACAAATACCTCCAGTTCTACATGAAAGTACACTACCAGTACAGACTCCTTCACTTTGGGCTCTTCTCGGCATCACAAGTCTTTACGAAGTGCTTTACAGTACTTGCAATGCACCTCAGAAAGCTAGGACTTCCAGTTTCCCTGTACATGGATGACTGCTAACAAGCCTGTCCAGACAGGAGACAGAGCAGGCAGTAGCCACTGCTTCTCAGTTCTAGTGTCCATGGGAGTCCTTCTGAACCCTGCCAAATTTCAAGTAGAGCCATCCCAGGTACTGCTGTTCATAAGAGCTGTTTCGGACATGACCCAAGCTCTGGTCTTCCTTCCAGCAGACTATGGGTAGTCTTGAAAATGGTATGCTACATCATGGAATGCAAGACTGTGCCTGTCTACTACATGCAATGCATGTTGGGCTTTATAGCCTCCTGAGTGTTCACAGTGCCTCTAGCAAGGTTGCACATGAAGAAAGCCCATTGGATGCTCAGTACGCAATGGTCACAGGCATCACGATCTCAAAACTATCCCATTCAGGTGAACAAGCCTCTGGTGAGGTCTCTGATTTAGTGGTCAATGGATGAAAACCTTCTCCAGGGCTTCCCCTTCTCCCCGCCACAGCCAGTGGTGATTCTTACAATGGATGCTTCTTTGTAGGGTAGGGAGTCCACTGCAAGAGTCTCCAAACTTAGGGTGTCTGGAGCTTATCAGAAGCACATTTTCACCTAAATATACTAGAGATGCATGTAGTTCTTTACAGTTTAATGGATTTGATCAGCTGAAAGACAGTCCTCCTTCAGGCGGACAGCAAGTCTGTCATGTACCATGTCAACAGACAAGGAGGTGCACATTCTTACCTTCTTTGCAGGGAGGCAGTGATAGTGTGGGAATGTTGCCGGGAACAGGGGATCCTGTTCCAAGCAGTTTACCTTCCAGGGGTCCAGAACACTGAAGTCAAACAAAGTCGAACAGATGCAGATCCTCTGGAGTGATCACTAGCAGCAGACGTCATGAGATTGCTATTTGATGAGTGGGGCATCTCAGATGTAGACCTTTTTATGTCACCACTCAACATCAAACTGCCTCGACTCAGTTCCAGAAATCTAGGACCTGGTGTTTTATATCAGGATGTATTCAGACTGCTATGGCATAATTAGCCTCTGTATGCATTTCCCCCCAATTCCTCTCGTTCATAGAGTGTTGTTCAAGCTAGACGCTCACATGGGCAGGATGATCCAAGTGGCCTCTTGCTGGCCTCAGCGGATATGGTTCCCTCTCTTGAATCGACTGTCAGTCAGCAAACTAAGGATTCTGCCCCTCCAGATGGACTCATTGACCAGGGTCAGCTAGTCCCTCCCAGCCTGAGCTCCCTTCACCTTCAGGTCTGGCTCCTGAAGAGACAGAAGTGAACAGGTTTAAAGTGTTTCAGAGGGTCTCTCATATACTCTTAGCTGTGTGTAAACATTCCAACAGGAAGACTTACACAGCCAAGTGGAGAAGATTCTCCGTCTGGTGTTCCAAAATCGACATAGACCATTTCAAGAGTCCACCTGAAAAGGTTTTGGAGTACTTGTTGGACCTTTCTGATGCTGGCCTGCAGTATTCAACAGTCAAGGTACATTTATGTGCTATATCAGAATACCATGAATGTACGGATACCCTCTGCTTGGCACAAGTGCCATTGTTTAAGAGGTTCCTCTGGGGTATTATGCATATCAGGCTTCCCATCAGGAAGCTAGTGGCTCTTTGGGACCTTAAGATTGTGTTGGATATGCTCACTCGCAGCCTTTCAAGCCTATTGCGACTTGTGACAT
Organism: Neoceratodus forsteri; assembly: GCA_016271365.2. NCBI lineage: Eukaryota > Metazoa > Chordata > Ceratodontiformes > Ceratodontidae > Neoceratodus > Neoceratodus forsteri. The sequence continues at coordinate 1,660,293,117 of CM028131.1, forward strand.
GAAGTTTCTAACTTGGAAAACAGCATTTCTGATAGATGTCACTTATGCACGCTGTTCATCTGAAATCCATACTATGGTCACAGATCCTTTGTATACTGGTTTCCATAATAATAAGGTAGTTCTTCGTACACTCCCTAGGTTTGTACTTAAAGTAGTGTCAGAGTTCCATCTGAATCAGGCTATAATCCTGTGTACCTACTTTAACAACTTCCAGAAGGAGAGAGAAAGGACTCTCCACTCACTGGATGCTAAAAGGGTACTTATATTTTACCTAAATTGGACTGAAGACTACATACAGTCAAAACAGCTCTTTATCTCTTTCGACCCTAATCAAAATGGACAGCCTGTCACAGTCAAGTGCATTTCACCATGGATTGTAAATTGCCTTTGCTACTGCTGTGCCATGGCTCAGACAAAACTGGAAGGCAAGGTACATGCCCGCTCTGCCAGAGTGGTTGCCACGTCCCTTGAAGAAATGCGCTCTGTGCCAATTGGAGAAATTTGCAAAGTTGCAACATGGAACACAGTACATACTTTTATCAATTACTATGCCCCTGATAGCCACAGCAGGCAGCATGACACAATTGGCAGGGCAAATCTGAATAGATTACTGTCCTGAAGTGAGGCCTAAGCTCCAGCCTCCCTAGTCTGTAGGACTTTCTCGGAGCTTGATACTCTAACCCTTTCGTGGTACTCTGTGGAGAAGATTGATTCTTGTAAGATATTAAAATTACATACTTAATGTTACTGTTGATCTTCCTGAATGTGTTCTCCATAAATTACCATGTGTACGTACCATTCTCCAGACTCAGTTGTCTGTTTTCTTTTGGTCTTCACCCCTTGGCACTGAGTTTGGGCTGTGAAGACACTGTGTTACTGGTTTGGTGGCCTTACATGGGCCACCAGGGCTATCATAGCAGCCTAGGTTAAGTGAATAGTTTTTTTTTAGGTTTGTGCTGTTCAGCTCCTCAGTAAAAACAGTACTGAGGTGGTTGGGGGTCGGTTCTGCTGTATACCAGCGGGTGCATGTGGTGACACATGCCTGGTGCCTACTTGCACCAGCAGTTGCCAGAAAAGTTCTGGTTCCTGCAGGGTCTTTGTGCTTACAGCTCAGACCCCTTTAATGATAATCCATGGAGAAGATCTTCAGGAAGATCAACAGTTATGGTAAGTATGTAACTTTAATTTTTAACCTTCGACAGATCGGGAGCTCCATTCAAGCATGTTTTGCTCCGTCAGCTGCTGGTCATGCTACCCCCAAAATTGGAAACTGTTTTTAATTGGACAGTGTGATTAGTTGAGTCTTGCCCTTTTAAAACTCACAATTGTAAAATGTTAGAAAATGTGACTTAGCTTTATTTGGAAAGAAGATGTGAAATAATTTGGCTTTCAGGACTCTTCAAATTAATTATATTGAGTACCCAGTTCCTTTCAAAAGTATTTTGGATTCTCAACTCCATTCATCTCAACAATAAATATTGAAATTTATTTTTAAACACAGACTTTATATTTCCTAATAGAACAATGCATTTTAACCAGAACTTTGTACAATATGATGCTGTGAAATCTTAGAGCAAACTTCCTATTAAGTGTAGTGCTGCTAAAATCCTTGAGTCCTTTCGAGTGGTTCTGAATTAAAATTTCAAAATAGTATGTAATTGTTTCAAAAAGTTCTAGTCTCTATTTCGCTGCATTTGTGCACATTCTGTATTGTAGATTAATAGATAATCTGCAACAGGGCATGTGATCATGCTCTGATGTATGCACACCTTGGTGTGCGTTGAGATAGCCATGTGCGTTCAGCCACCCAAGGCATGCATTTATCTGAGCATGACCACACGCCCTGTAGTGGGTTATCTATCTTATAAAATTTTCACCAATATTTGGGGGAAAAGTAGTCACTGTCTGGTACAAATTAATGTTTCATTTAGGTGAACTGGTTCATCCTGCCATGATTCTGATAGGTTTAAAGTGATAGAATGCACTCTCCTCACTCAACAGTCAGAGGCTTCTATTAGAAAAAGCTTTGTAAACATACCTTAAAAAAACACAGTTTACATGCTTGTTGAGCAAAACATTCCTCATTGTATAGCTTTGCCAGCTTGTACTTTGGCACAATGAATACCACTCAGTCCCGCTACACTAAAACAAGAAAGGAAAGAAAGTGATTTATACTTAAAACAGTCTGAAAATGGAAGGATCAGCCAGATAAGGTTTTTTAATTACTTTTAGCTATGGAAGTTATGGCAGGATGAACCATTTAATTCTTTGCAGTGTGGGACAGCTACAGTATATAGATTCACTTATGGTTGTGGCAGCCTATGTGTGCCAGGTGTGTGTGTGTGTGTGTAGCAGCCTGTGTGTGCCAGGTGTGGAGTGATCTCACTACTGGTGAGAAGGTTCTAAGGGATGGAAAGTAGTGCAGGAGTACAGGCATTGTGGGATAATGCACGTTCATGTAGTGTGTTTTATCCAATCAGGTTTGGATCTGGACTGAAGTAGCAAAGTGATAGATACAGTAACAGAGGATCTTAGGAGCATATCTAGGAAAAAACTGAAAGCATAAGAGCACCCAGTGGATGGGGATAGCCATCCAAAGACAAAATACAGATTGCAGTGGTGAGATGGCTGGAGACCATGTGAAATAACAAATATTGTTATATTTCACATCCCATTTAGCCAGGATAGTTTTAGAGGCATGGACAAAGGCTAGCTGACCATTGTGTAGGTTAGGCAAGAGAATTCCTGTAGCAAGGACAGGTCTAGCCTCTGGATAAGTATGTGCCTAATTATGTAAGCTGTGCCAAGCTTAGTATTAACTGCCTTGCAGAGGGCGTGCATATGTAGGGAGAAATCTAATGCAGAGTCAAGAGTGATGCCTAGATATTGGAATTGGTCCACCATGGCAAGTAAGGATCCATCAGCATAAGTAACTACTAGGGTATCCGCACAAGACCTAAGCTTTGCATTAGAATGAAATAGCATAGCCTGGATCTTTTTGGCTTCAAAGACCCATTTATTTTTCATGAGCCGGTTCTGAATATTCTGAAAGTCACAGCTAACCTGCACTTTAATATGGGCTACAGTCCAGGAACTAAAATAGAGAGCATGGTCATCGACATAAACTAGGGAGGAGAAGGAGACAGGCACAAGGGGAAAATTGCTGATAAAGGCAGAGGAGCAGTGTGCCAAGAATGAAGCCCTGGGGAACACCAGCTTCAGCAGAGGCCATACTAGATAGCGTCTTGTTAAAGTTTGTGAACTGGAACCTATTTGAAAGGTAGTTCACAAAGCAGGAGAAAACTTGGGAGAGAGCCCAAGCATAATCAGTTTTGAACATAATGACTGGTGATCAGCCAGGCTGAAAGCTTTAGAAAGGTCAATCAATACAATTCCTGTCATCATTCTCTTATCCATAGTTACTTTAGTATCATTAGATAATTTGAGGAATGCAATAGATGTGCCATGCCCCTGAGGAAGCCATGCTGTTTGGGATAAACATGTGTTTTACTTTACTTCTACTGTTATCATTAATCCTGTGTGACTATCATAGGTAGCTCCATTTTCTGATTGTTAATAATCTCAGTTGTTCCAGAGAGCTGCATTGGTAGTGAGAAATAATGTGTCAACATACAATAACAAACGAACTACAGGAACACTTTTCAAACAATGCAGGATTGGTTTCTCTCCTCAGAATTAATAATAAATACAAAAAAAAACCCAAACAATGGTTTTCAGTGCTGCTTCAACCGGACAAAGATAAGAAGTTCACAGCCCACCAATACCTGATCCCCTTGCAGGGTTCATGTATCCTGAGGGGGGAAACTAGTATTATGGCTTGCCATCAGCTTTCCTGTCTTCACTGTTCTTGTCTGTTGCTGGATCCTGCCCCCTTGCATGGTTCTTTTCACCCTGGAGGTCTACCTTGGTCTCGGCAGTTTTTCCTCTTACCTCACCTCTCTCCTAAATCTCACTGTTCTTGGCTGCTCTCAGATCCTGCCTCCTGGCAGGATTCTCTTCACCCTGGAGGGGTACTTGGTATCGACCATCTTCTCCCCTCCCTCTCCCACTAATCCTTTTCATAAGCTACTTCTACCTCCCTTTACTACTCCCTTAGCAACTTCCCTCACTTCTAAATCTTGGGCAATTGCCAACTCCAACCCTTACTTGCACTTAGCACTTATTGCCTATCTATGTGTGCAGCTCTTTAAATAGCTCTGCAAATATCTTTGCACTTTGATTGTACTGCTGCATCACTATCCGAACAGTATTGTGTCCACTGCCTGATGTATTCAATTGTCTATGCGCTAACTGCCTGTGATGCTCATTATTGTGTATACTGCATTATTCTTAATCAAATGCTCCATATTGTATCTGTTCCCTGTTTCTGAAATTATTGTTTAAACCTCATTATTCCCCTTCCCCCAGGTCGCACCGTGAGATGAGCAGCTTATTGTTCAGTGTGCCTTCCTGGTGAAACATTTTAATAAATAAATAAAATAAATAAATAAAGTTACCAAATTGAAAATAAAAACAATCAACAGCCAAATATTAACATAAGTTACAGTTTATAAATACTTGGGAGTGATCATTTTGATCAACATTTGTCATTTAATCCACATATTAAAGACTTAATGAGGAGAATAAATTCCAGAATTGGAGCCCTAAGACAAACATCCTTTTGTCTCACAAAAGGAGCACGGCAGACCATGGCCAACCGATAGATTTTACCAATCATAGATTATGGGAGCCATATACAGTATATGGCCATGCAAACAAGAGTCAATTACGTGGGATAGATATCACTTAAAACAGACTGGCTAGATTTGTACTCCAGTGTGGTTATAATATCCATCACTGTGAGATGTACCAAAGGCTGGGATGGATGCCCTTGGAAATGGGGAGAAAATGTTTTTTGGCAACCCTGGTACACAGAATCCTAAAAAAATAACAAACCCCCATGTTAACTTGAAAAATTAGCAAAACCAAAGCATAGTTTTCATCTGAGAAATAAAGGTGCTATGGAATTGGTTGTTCTTTTCCAAATGAGTGCGCACTGGGACATGGTGCTCTAAGAACCAACCATTTGAATCTGTAGAAACCAAGGTTCTGGCACACACAAACTCAAAAAGAGAAACGCATAATAAAAAAACTTTTATTAAAACCATGACATAAAACAACAGCCTGACATGTTTTGGACTGACCAACAATCCTTTCTCAAAGGCTAAGGAATTGGTTGTTCCTAAATTAAAAAAAAAAACAGTTTGGAAAAATGACCTTCCAATACAAGGCTGCGAGAGCATGGAGTGAGATTTTGCCACAATTACAGATGATAGAATTTTCACCCAGGGTCTTTAGCACTGCAGTGCAACACAAACTATGTTACAAATGTGAATGTTATAAGGGAACTATATTTTAGATGAGTATGTATGGTACTGCAAGCTGTTTGCGATTTTATATTGGCTATGGCTTCTATGTTTTTTTATATTTTATGAAGTTACCTTTCGATGAGAAACTTTGAAAGTACAATGTAAGACCTGAACAGGAACACCTTGTAAACAGGATATTTTAATGCCCTAATGGTGTGTAAACTAGTGTAGTCTTGTATATAAATAAAGCTTACTATTACCATTAGTCTCTACAGTATGTCTGTCTGCTGATTTAGAATGACAAAATAAATATCAGGACAGGTGTGAATTACCCCATTTATCTTCAGTTAGTTTCAGATACTTCTTTGGAATGGTAGACAGGATTTTTCTTGTAAATCGCTTTCACTGTGTGCATTTCTTTGGCATTTTTGAGTATATTTAAACTTTGCTAAATGGAGTTGTATAGTGTGAATGGGCTCTGTAATATAATTGTTTTCCATCCATTGCTTATTCTCCTCAGCTGGACAGGCTGGGCTCCCCTCAGCTCTGCCAAATCCCACTGTCCTACACCTCCCCTCATACTCACCTGGAAGCCTGGTACTCCCACAGATTCCCCCCCCCCATGGCAGGGTCAAGAGTGGAGGGCCAAACCCCCCCTCCCAAAGTTACACATCCAGTTGTCAGCCTTCAGTGGTCCAGTGGTGTGGTGGTGGTGTCACTTACACCTGTCCTGCCATCATTTTCCTCTGTAATTTAGGTACCTTTCCCATGCTGGGGCACACTCATAAGTGTGCACGTGTGGAAGCATGCCCATGCCACAGAGTCCTGTAGCCCTCCCTTATCCCCCCCTCCTCAACCTGCACTGCTAGTTAGCCTCCACCATGTGGCAGTCATTCATTGGCACATGCAGAGTCTCCCCTCCGGGAGAGGAGAGCAGCCATTGGGCACTTGATCCTCTCCCACCCAGCTGACCTACAGCAACCCATGCTTGTTGCCAAACACAGGTCACTGGCATGGCAGAAAATAAGGCACTTATGGTGCCTCAGACCTCCATGCCTCTGGGCCATCTTTGTAATATCATTGTCTTATTACTAATGCAGATCTTGGGAACAAATTGAGACTTCAACAATCAGAAAATGAAGGCATATAGATGGTCACTATACAGGAGAGGGACCTTGGGATAATCATATCAGATGGCCTCAAGGAGGCAATGCAGTATGACAAGGGAGTAGGTAGGGCCAGGGGGATGCTTGGGTACATAAGGAAGGGTATCACCAGCAAAAGAAGAGAAGTGGGGTTACCACTGAATATATCATTGGTGAGAACCCACCTTGAGCGCTGTGTCCTGTTCTGGAGTCTACTCAGGAAGGTCATAGACATGGTAGAGGCAGTTCAGAGGAAGGTAACTAAAATGGTGCAGGGGCTGCAGCAAAAGCCTATGAGAAGAGACTGTAGGACCTCAATATATACACCCTGAAAGAAACAAGGAAGAGGGGGACATGATAGAGACCTATTAATACCTCAGCAGGGTGAATAAGGTATTGGAGGGGAGTATTTTTCAGAGGAGAAGGTGTACAAGAACAAGAGGCATGCAGTGAAGCAGGAAGGGAGGGGTGTAAGAGGGATGTGAGGAAGTACTTCTTCACTAAAAGAGTGGTCAATGCCTGGAACAGTCATCCAGCAGAGGTGGTGTGGGCAAAAACAGTGGTGGGCTTCAAGCATGCACAGAATAGGCACAGTGGAACCTGGGTAGAAAGCAGGGGGGAGATAGCCGGAGATCAGGTAGGGTCTGCGGTGGCAATATGGGCAGGCAAAAATGACCAGACTTGGTGGTCCAGGCAGTCCTTATCTGCCAACAAATTCTGTGTTTCTATGTAGAAGACAACTGATAATAGAATAAATAAAAAAAACTAAAACAAATGTTTCTATCCCTAACTGCAAGAGAAATACAATTAACTATTGACAAGTAAACTGATAAAATTCACCATATGTTAGGGTGTTGTGTTCCTTTAATAGAAGTCTGAAAAAAATAAATGTAAAGCTAGAGTGACCAGACTTACTTTACATCTAGTCTAGTAAAACCAATTCTTAAACTCTTAAATGAACTGGACACCAAGACCGAAGTCGTCCCTGACATGTTGGCCCCTTATTTCTGAAACTAGACAAGAATGTTATAGCAATCTCTTTGGTTCGTCTGTTTTGTCTGTCCCTGCAAACAAATGAATTGCCAACTACTATGTCCACAAAACTGCATACCTGACTCACCTGTTTAAATTTGACTCTCAATCTGATCTGAACAATTATCAATACCATTTCTAACCTATCAGTAGTGGCAAAAATTATTGAAAAGTTGTTAAACGAACAATTGTGAGTCTTCCTTGATTCAAATGATATTATAACCCTCTACAATTCTGACTTCAGAGCCAAGCACAGCGCTGCATCAGCACTGGTCAAGGTAACTGTGGCCTTTCTAAACGCATTAGGCAAAATGTGTCATGTGTCATCTGTCAACAGTGTCAGTGGCTCAGCAGGTTGCACACTCGCCTCTGAGACCAGAAGATCAGAAGGCTGTGGGCTCTAGCCCCACTTCAGGCACTTAGGTTAAATACCAATACTGACACTGTAGTGCAGCATGAGGGGGGTGCTGCACTTCTGAAGTGCCGTCTTTCCGATGAGACATTAAACCAAGGTCCTATCTGCCTGTTCTGGTGATGGTTTAGATGGATGTTAAAGATCCCATGGCACTTCTCAAAAAGAGTAAGGGAATTTCCCCGGTGTCCTGGACATATTTCCCCCATTCACTAAAAATACCACCAACTGCTTAAAATCTGGTTAAGTTTCAGCTGGCATCCATCTGTCACCCCGACAAGGCTAAAAATAGGCAAAAAATAGCCTAGTGCTCCTTCCCGGTCAACAAAACTAAATAAAATAAAAATAAATAAATAAAATATCACTGTGGGGCACAATTGCTAGATTTAAGTAATGTGTTAAATACTGTGGACCCCAATGTTCTTCTCTGCAAAGACTGATTAGTCCTCATACCCTAGCCTGGCTCACCAGCTATGTAACTGGCAGACATCAATTGGTTCAAATCAGTGATATCATCTCGTCTTGCTTTTCATTCCATAAGGGAATCCCTCAAGGCTCAGTACTGGGCCCCTTACTCTTCATGTTGATATACATGATCTAGGGGTGGCAGTTAAGGATGCAGAGCTACATTTCAGTGTGGATGATGCCATCCATTTTGTAAATTTGCTCAACTGTTGCCAGCCTGGTCATGCTGATGGTTGAGGTGCTGGATGCGACACCTCGTGCCACGCCGACGACCTGCATTCAGAAATGAGCACAGGCCACTGGGGGTCAGCAGGGAGGAGAAAGATTAAGCATCCGGAGGACAGCTCTTCTTCTCCGGGGGTTGGAAGTCGGTGCTAGTCTGGTCCCTAGCGGTGACTGAGGGCTGGCACACTAATGCTGCAAGAAGAGGGGTTGGGAGTGGTGCAGACTCTTGACAGTGGTATGCATGGGAGCATGTGTGGTGCCATTGCAGGCGTCATTGCACGCACCACCCCGGCAACAAGGAACACAAGTAAAAATTGCCCACAGAGGATGAAGGGGAACTCGCAGGCCTCACACATGGCCAGCCACAGCACAGGAACACATGATCTGGTCTCAGAGGGGAGGGGAAGGGAGAGGAGGGCCCCCTCTCCGACCCCACCAGGGGGAGGTAAGCCCTGGGTCCACTAATGTGCTGGCTGGTGGACACCATGGTGTTGAGGCTGGGGCTCCCCCAGACTGAGAGGACTGTGAGAACAGGAGCATAAATAATCACACACACAAAAAAAAATTGCTCAACTGTCTGCCAAGTAAACCATAAACTACAATTTGCCTTTGACCTTCTTCAGGGAAACTTGTTAAAAAAACAAGCTACTCCTTAACACCTCCAAAACAAAAACAATGATGTTCACTGAAAGAGACATGAAATCCTGCAGCCCTCTAAACTGTTTATCGCGACCTTGTTGGGTGATATATTGCAGGTTGTACTGTATGCTCTTTCAGTTATCTTGGCCTATGGATTGTCAATAAGCTATCCTTTAAACACATCAAAGAACCCTATAAAAATCTCAGGATGAGGTTGGGGATTTTAACAGGCATAGAAAATCATTTTCCCAATGAGTCCAGGAAGCAACTAGTGCCAGCCAACTTCTTACCACAGTTAGATTATGGATACTTTACTTACAGTATATAAATAGTACCCAGTCTCACCTATCTAGACTGGATGCACTGTATCAGAGAACCATACATTTCAAAAGTGGCTAGCACAACGGAATGCACCACTATTCCTAATAAACTGCCCTAAATTGGACCTCCTTGGCCATCAAGAGGCTAAAGAAGTTACTGTATACAGTACCGCTGGATCCTTAAAGCATGAACGGTAATCCACCCTATATATTGCAAATCTTTTTAGAAAAGTAGGCACTGCATATGTTTTTAGATGCACCCCATTCCTGCTTAAGAAAAGTCAAGATACCTCACCCGATTTGGTAGCAGGCATTTGACTGTAATATTTTTTGTGCATAATCATTTCAGCCGAATAGTTTTGTCAACTTTACGATAACTGGTTGCTTGCACCCAGGACCTCTTTGAAAATGAGCTGTATTCAATTGAATTTATCCTGTTAAAAATAAACAAAAATACATATAAACTTAGGTAAACAGAATGGTGTTTATGTTTCCTTGAATGTATCTGTTTAAGTTGTCAGATGTGTACTGTAAAGTTAAAAAAGAGGATTCTGTAGCAAGTAGTAATAGATGAATAATTGTTTGTGAAAGTGCATTCATAAACAGATACAACTGACCTGTAGCCAAATTTTCATCAAAATGTCATAGTACCTGTATTATTTACGCACTGTTAAAAATATGCTGTCTGTGTGCAAGTGATGAAACAAAGTGCAGGCTACAGACCCACTGGAATGTCTTTACAACATTAAGTGTAATATAATAAATCTTTGATCAATTTTGTCATTCCTGAGGTCAGACATAGCCATGAGCTCTGTTATATATATGTAACATACAGCATATATTATTGAATGGCATTACATCATCCTGAATCCAACCAGGAGTGACTTTGCTAAATAAATTGGCTGGCATTAGTGCTGCCCAAAGTTATCAAACAAGGAAAAAGTGTAAAATGATTTATTGTTACTCAAAATGACTTTTAGTTGATGCAGTTCACTCCACATGTTCAGTTTTTCATCTGATAAATATATACTTTGTTTAAGAGTGGCATTAAATAGTTTACATTTCTGGGGAGAATGTTTTGGGAACATGTCAGATGTAAGTTTGCCTGTTTACAAGATAAGTATGCAATAACACACAACACAGAGAGCAGTAAGCTATATCACCCACACTCTGGGTGTATTGTGAGACATGTGGCTGCAAGCAGAGTGCCATCAACCACCCTGGAAATACAGCAAAATAGCTTAGTGCATACCCTTGAGTATGTTAATGCACTTATAATATGGGTCTTTATCAAGTAAAATATGTAAACAGAAACCCGAACCCATGACCATGCATTAAGTATTTCCACCACAAAGTTACATTATGGGTCTTGCACAATCATAGGTCTCTATTACATCGCCAATATTTTAACATCGGACAATGTGCTGTATAAAGTGAAGGATTGATATGTGTACATGACATCCATCATCACACATTAAAAACTTCTACCAGTGTCCCAAAAGGACTGGATTTTTTTTAAGGCTTATGAAATTCATTCCTTTTTTGATGCCTGCTTTATGAAGCAATTTCAAAATTACAAGATGGTTGCTTTTTTTTTCTTACCCTATCAATTCAAATGACTATATTGCTGTTAGGGACTTCATTGCACACATTCTGTAAAACCCAAAGCTATTTTTTTGGTTTTGTTTCAGAGAGACACAGCCCATATTCCTCTAAAGGTAAAAACTCAAGCATCTGAGCACAGATGTCTTCCTGATAGAATGATATGAAGCAGAAACAGTAGAGCTCTGTCCCATTTGGGGAAGTTTTGACTTGGTGTTTACTTTTCTTGCTCTGGTGGAAAGATTTTCCACCTGTTTCCGGTCAAAATCTATATAAAAACAAGCATAATACACAAGGGTTAGAACTTCGTGGACCTGTTACAGTTATGCCTTTCCTTTCCATCTTCATCAGTCTCTAAGGGCCCTAGTCTCAAATGTGTTTAGAAGTGAGAGAGGGGGACGGAGAGACTGAAAAAGAGAGAGAGAAACAGAGTGAGAGAGAGACAGGGAAAGTGAGAGAGTCATACTCATTAGGGTATATATGGTTCATAAAAATGTATACACCTGCTACAGTCTTCACCCAATTATTCATAGTGAATGAAGGCCGAGGATGGTTGAACATCCTACAGTTTGAGGTTTGAGACCCAACACAAAGCATTTCAAAAAGGTTCTTGTTTCCAAACCAACGTTGCTAACTTTGATTTAAAACAAAATGATATACAGATACATAGAATTTGATGGCAGATAAGGACCACCAGGCCCACCTAGTCTGACCATTTTCCTTACCTGCTGCAAAAACCAAAGACCCTACTTGATCTCTGGCTTTGTTCTCCTACCTATCACTAGGCTACTCCTATGCAAATCCCACGCAGTTTTGAATTCCACTACCAAAATCTGCCTCTACCACCTCCACTGGGAGGCTGTTCCACACATCCACCATCCTTTCTGTGATGATGAGAACTGTATTCATAAAGCGTATGCAGTCCATAGTATGCAGTAATGGAATCAGATTGTAATGGGAACTTTAAAGGAAAACTACATACAAATGTTATAAAAACACATTTTGTGCACTGTTTGTTTGATTCTCTGATTGTTTCTAGTGTTCTGTTCCCTGTGACTGTGGCAAGATTTCATATTTACTTCTCCCTGCCAGGTTTATGGCCCCTGGAGGTAGCCATGCAGCTTCTTTTATTGCCTTTGGTCTGTTGGAATTTTCCCAGAATGCCTCTGGGAATTATGTCAATTAGACCTAAGACCTTCAAAGATTTATAGGCTTTATTATCACCCAGTGACAGCACTTTAAAAAGAAAATTGCCAGACATCCAGAATAACAACAGTCGACACTTAGAGAAATTTGACTTTGGCTGGGGAAGGAAGGCAAACACTTTTCAGAGCAGTTAACTTACACAAGCAGTTGCAGTTAGATGTTTTGACTAGATTATAACTGGGAGCTTGGGCTCTTAGTTTTAGTCCCATTTGCAATGAGAAGGCTTTAAGCCTGAGGTTCAATGGGCACAGCAACAACATCACTCCCCTATCATGCCTTAAAAGGCCACTCCTCCTGGACTGTTCCGGGATTTATTTATTTCTTGCAGCCGGAGGCACTACTCTCCATTTCCTCTCTCTGGACTTCTGAGTATTTTTTTGCTTTCCCCATATTTCAGCGGCTGCCTCTGGCTGCCCATTCATTCTCTCTGCCCTCCCTGGCTCGATTCATCGTGCTCTATTCTGTCACTGGGGGCCATGCACACCAAAGAAAAGTTGAGCATGTGATGGAAAAGCTGGCTCTGGAAGACTGGAAAGCAGAGCGCGGGTGGAGGAGAGCAGATGAGGGTGAGGGGTAGCCAAGGCAGAAGAGCCGTGCCAAAGAGCTGGTAGAAGTGGAACAGAACAGCTCACTTGGGAAAGCAACAGAGAGTGAAACCCCTGAGTGAGAGATGCAAAGAGCAAGGACACCAGCAAACCAGCAAGACGGAGATGGAGAGCCCGGGAACAAAGGTGGACCGGGGAAGCAGCCACCGAAGCCAGAGCAAGGCCCATGACAATGCACCCAGAAGGGCAGGAGGAAAACAGGATGACTGACTGCAAGCAAAAGCAGAGGTAATGAACAGCGATCCAACTAGGTAGCAGACTCCCCAGACATGGAGGGGACAGTGAGGGAATGTTTCTTTCTTGCCCCACCATCCACCCCTCCTCCTCCAGCGGCTCGTCTCTCTTTCCCATGAGCTTCTTCCTAAGCAACCTTCAGCCAAGGGAATTATTCCCATGGCACTTATGGGGGGACCCTTCTCTAGGGTTCCTTGCATCGTAACCTACAGGGTGGTGTATATCCCACGGATAGAGACGTGTATAGCCACACTATATCAAAGTCACAGAAGCATACATCACATCCAGTTGCGTAAGCACAATTGAAGTATATTAAAAAATGTGAACAAAGAACAGTTAGGTACTTACTGCAACAGTAGATCTTTGAGAAAATCTCTTTCATCATGCACTAGGACCACACAGAAACTTTTTGCAAGCAGTCCACAAGAGGCCACCCATGACAATGTTCTACATCAGCACTTCCAATATAAACGTGAGTAGCCCCTTCTCTTCTCAGTTCCCTGCTGGAGATCATGCTCTGAGGACTTCCCTGTAGGGAACCAAGAGGGGAGCTATGCTCAGCCAACCAGGCAAGGTAGAGAACAGCTAGCAAAGCCCTATGGCAAAGGAGCCCTCAGGATGTCAGTGTCAGTGGCTCAGTAGGTAGCACACTCGCCTCTGAGGCCGGGAGATCAGAGGGCTGTGGGTTCAGTTCCCACATCTAGCACTTGGGTTAATATCCCAGTACTGACACTGTAGTGAAGAATGAGAGGGGTGCTGCACTTCTGAGGTGCCATCTTTCGGATGAGACGTTAAACCGAGGTCCCATCTGCCTGGATTGGTGGTAGTTCAGGTGGATGTTGAAGATCCCATGGCACTTATCGAAAAAGAGTAGGGGAATTTCCCTGGTGTCCTGGCCAAATTTCCCATATTCACTAAAAAATACCACCAACAGCTTAATCTGGTTCAAGGTCAGTTGGCATTCATCTGCATTCCCTTCCTCCAGGTCGTGCCTGAAAATTAGGCAGGGTTTGTCTAGGCACTTACCCAGTCAACAAAAACTAAATCAAATAAATAAGTAAAATGTAAGGGGGATGGAGGGTGGGACAGCATGGCCTGATGAAAGAGATTCTCTCGAAGATCTACTGTTACAGTAAGTACATAACTGTTTTTTTAAGGCATCTTTATTGAATATTAACACACACATAAGTATATACAGAGATTATGGGCATAGATATGTCTCCTGCAATACCATACCAAATTGTATACCCTGAATAAAGAAAATACATAAGCACCTAACAGTAGTCTTAGAAAGAAAAAAAAAGGAAACATATTGAACAATGTACAGGAAAGTATGTAACTGTTCTATATTATTCAAGGATATCTCTTTCATCAGGCCACACATATGGAACAAGTACCAACAGTACTGACAGAGAAACAGTCTGAGGGGTTGGAGCCTTCAGGCCGAAGAAAGTAGGCCTTGAAGCACAGCTAGGCCAAAGCCAGGTCTTGTGCCAGAGGCAGTGTCCAGACTGTAGTGTTTAGTGTAGGTATGGACAGTACTCCAGGTGGCAGCTGCACAAATCTCAGCAGCAGAAACATTCTTGAAACAGGCAACAGAAGCGGCCATGGACAACCCCAGGAAGTTCCTTACCGTACTTCCTGCAACAGAAAGCAATACAGCTGGCAAACCATTTGGACAAGCACTTATTAGAAACAGGAGCACCATCTTTCCCAGGGGTGAAAGAAACACAAAAGCTGTGAGTATGCAGCATTGCTTCCCCTGGATTGGCATGCTCTGGAAAATAAACAGGCAGGTGGATGGTTTGAGTTAAAGTAAACTTGGACACCACCTTTGGTAGAAACTTAGGACTGGTATGCAAAGACACCCTGTCTTTGTGAAAAATCAAATAAGGAGGCTTGAGCACCAGAGCTAGCAGCTTTGAAATTCTTCAAGTGGAAGTAATAGCAACTAAAAATAACGTTTTTCAAGAAAGGAAGTGTAGGCCACAAGTCACAGCTGGCTCAAAAGGAACCAAAGTTAGCTTTGCCAACACAAAATGCAAGTCCCAAGCTGGGACTGGATTGCGGATAGGAGGCTTTGAATGCAAAATGCCTCTCAAGAACATATGAACCACCTCTAACTAAGCAACCATACTACCATCATAGAACATGGAAAGCTGAAATGGCAGCCAAGTGCACTTTAACAAAAAGTATTGTATGCCGGCATCTGACAAGGACAGTAAGTACTCCAGAACCTGATTTACTGGATAGGTAAAAGGGTCCAGTTGGTGAGAAGTGGCTCACAAAGCAAAGTGCTTCCATTTCCTAGAATAAGTGGCTTCAGTGGAAGGTTTTCTGTCAGCCAACAAAACATTAGCCACCTTTAGCAACACCCCAAACCAAGCAATGGCTATGTTGCATGAAGGTGGAGTGACTTGGGGTCCGGATGGACCAGGGTTCCCTGTTCCTGTGACAGCAGGCCCTGGCATGATGGTGGAGGTGCAGCTGCTGTAACAGGGGAACCAAATCTGATGAGGCCACAAGAAGTATTAGAGTTGCCCCCTCCACCTGGAGCTTGATTAGCACTCTCTGAGTTAGAGGGAAGGGAGGAAAGGCATACAGCAACAAGCACAAATGTAGGCACTTACAAGCCACACTGGGGATCAGCCGTTAAAACTGGCAAAGCTTAGGAAAACACAAGGTAGCAATGATTCACACCACGAGGACTGAGATAAATGAATAATATTTATTATGAGAACACAAAAGACATACCCTGGTGCTTCGAGGGATCAGTCCCTCTTCATCGGGGGGGGGGGGTGGAGTCAGCAGTAACATAGCACACCTTTTAAAGTGCATTACTGGTCACAAGGTATAATACATACATGATTAAGTGCCATTTCAAAGCATTTAAAGGTATAACAGTGAATAAGTACCTAAACCAACAAAGTGCAATATTACAAAAACACACAAATTCACAAATTTCAACCCCCCCAGCAATGTTATTAGTAGGGTACAGAATTTTATGCCTAAGAAGTGAAACCTATCAAATATTAAATCGATGATGTAAGTTAATAATCCATGGTAACTAGCAGCATAAAAAGTTTTCATGAACCCAAAATAAATATCACAATCACTGAAAAATATCAATTATTTTTATTTTTACTTTTACATTTATGTAGTATCTGCTTAAAAGCGATTGCAAATTCCCTAAATATTGTTTTATTACTATAATATAACATATTTTTTTCAGTGGTTCTATGCTTACCTATAGGGAAATGGTAGTGAACTGTAATGAAAGGGTAAGGACAGTTACAATATTGATAAAGGCCTAAACTAAGTCCAAAAATTTAATTAATTAAAAACAGGTAAATAATGGGAGGGGAAGGAGGGAAAGGGAAGGAGAAAAAGGGAGGAGGGGGAGAGAAAAGGGAAGAAAAAGAGGGGGAAAGGAACACAGTCATTCATTGACAGCTCAGTGGGCAGGCCAGCTGTGGAGGAGAGAGTAGGGATGTACTGGTCCTCCCGCTGGGGTTTGGGATGAGGGTGGGAGCAGGGAGGTGGGGCACCTGCTGGGGGTAGGGGCACTAGACCACTGGGGAAATAATATGGGACTGGGGACTGGGGATGTGGTGAGGAGCTGGAAACCACTAGACCACCAGGGAATTTTTAAAGTATAAGCGGAGATGGGGGTTACTGTTTAATTTGGGGGTGAACAGGTGGAGGAGGACCACTAGCCACCAGGGCATCAGGGGCATTTGTTGGGCTGTGGACACTGTCGGGCAGGAGATGGGGGAGGGATCGTTCGCTATTTAAAACAAGGAGAATTATATTTTTAAGTTGGGCGGGCGATTCGGTGGGGGGAGGGACCGCTAGTCTCCAAGGAATAAGGATATGTTTTTTTCTTGTGAGGCTGGTGGGGGGGAGACCACTAGCCACCAGGGATTACCGGGATTGGGAAGGTTTTTTGTTACATTGAGCCTATTTACATAATTATATGTCTGTAAGAAGTTAGGAGATACACATATCACTGTAGGAATGTGTGCTTCATTTACTTATCCACCTTTGGAAGGAGGATCTGTAACAGTCAAATTTAATCCCATGGGGAGTTTCCATACAGGGTGTAAGAAGCATACAGGGGCTGAAACACATATGCTCTGAAAACTGCTGCATGTGTGACCAGTAGAACAAAGTGTAGTTTATAGTCCTGTGAGACTCGGAAAATCTGTGTTCAACTCATGCTTACATTGTCTTCATAAAGTTCGAAGCTGTGGTGAGGGGTATATGCCCGAATTAAACTGAGCCATGCTGTAACTGTTTTTGGATGTAAACTCATAACTTGTGACACTATGGCATTTTTGTTTCATGTAACATCAAAACTCAGTAATGGAATGACATATACAAAAATATACAAAATCACACATTGCAAAGCACCATGGGCTGCATATGCAAATCACCACAGAATATTATGCTGGTTCAACTCTAAGCAGAAATGCATGGTGCCAAAAGGCCTCTCACACAGTTTGCAAAGGGTGCCAACAAAAATATGTTGTTTAAAGCAAAAAGTAAATGGATTCAGAGCTGACCCAAGGCTGACTGTTAGGAAGACTTCCAAATAATAGAAAAATAAAACACTGATCTTTTCCCCCCTAATAAATGGCAATCAAGAAATAGTCTGGGCATCACCAAGACACTTGCTAGTAATTTGAAAACAGTCTATAGGGGAGGTGGAATTTCCGGAAAAGTTCAGAAATGGATTTCTGAATTTCACAGAAGCAAAAGTCTGACTTTCACTTCCGTTCCGACGGCATAACTTTTTTTTCGCACACCCCTACTCCTGGACTCCTTGTCAGGAGGAAGGGATTTAATGTGCTTTGGTGCCTTAGATCTGTCATGGGCTGCATTGATGACCACAGAATCTGCCTCAGGTTGGCCTGTAGAAAAGGGTTTACCTGACGGGGTCTGGTACATCTTATCCATCTTCCTTGGCATGGCAGGTATCATGTTGGGTCTATGCCAGGCAGCCAAGGTGGCATCCTCCAGGGCTAGCAGAAGAGAAGAAATAACAATGGGTGGAGAATCAGGCAATTCTAAAACGTCTACCAAGTTCTTTTTAGTAATGTCCTGTTCCTCTAAGTCACACCCCATTGCAGATTGAAGTTCCTGCATCATTGTTATAAATTAAGGATCTTCAGGGGGAGACCTGGGTGTATAGACCACAGAGTCTTCACTCACAGTAGAAACTGTGTAACTGGTTCTGTCATAAGATTCCACATATTCCTCTTCTTCTTCCTCCTCCTCCAGAATACAATCTGAATTATACTCCTCATTCTCATCGACATGGTCAGAAGGATGCAATAATGGAGATGGGAAATCCATCGATGGCCTAGAAGGTACCAGGCACTTTGTTTTGGCAGGCATCATCACTGGGGTTTGGTTTACTAACCCTGTTGATGGCATGCTTGTCAATGGAGGAGGTGGTAACAGGCACTTGAGAATGTTCATAAAGGAGGATAGAACTGCCTTAACATCAGAACCTGTGTGATTGTTGGGAACACTGGCAGAGGTTGATGGGGGAGGCAAGGGCCCTAACAGCAATGGCAACACCCCAGCAGTGATAGGTCTACAGGCATCAAGAGCCGATTCAGCCACATCGGTGGTGTGGGTGGTGGGCTGCATCGCCACCAGAGTGGTCAACGGCCCAGAAGGGGTTGTACCTGAATGAATAGGTGACCTGGAGCACACTGGGGAGGTCCTTGCCTTTTCCTTCTCCTTCTCCCTCTCCCTGAGCTTGTGGCAGCGGGGCCCAGTTGTCTTCTCCTGGGGCTTAGAAGCCTTGGCTACCAAGGAGTGGGGCGGTGATGCAGCAGGGCTTTCCTGTTGGAACTCCTTCTCCATTCGGGCTAAGGACTGCTTTAAAAGGTGTTTTTCTGAAGTGCATTTTCTGCATCACCAGGTGGCCATGTTAAATCCTTTACAAATTGCTCACACCTTTAAATCGTGGTCTGGACAGAGCGACAGCACACGGATGTCATGCAAATCTTTAGAATAAATCTTTTTGCCGCACTCACGATAATGGAAGAATGTTAATGGTGATGGCTCTGAAGTTGACATACACACCACCAAAAATCACTTTTTAAAAGCGGTTAGTTATCAGGTGAAAAAAATAAGAAAATTATTTCAACAGCAGCGTTTCTGTGGTAGTGTTTGGTGAGTATGGTCAATGGTGGGAAAAGAACTAAGAAGGGAAGGGGCTACCTATGTTTATACAGGAAGTGCTGATGTAGGACATCATCGTGGGCCGCACCTAGTGGACTGCTTACAAAACCTTTCCGTGAGGTCCTATTGCCTGATGGCTATATTTTCATAGGTGTGGCCTGATGAAAGAGATAGCCTCGAAGAAGATCATTGTTTATTTTCCCTTTCAATCAGTTTTTGTACTTCAGACTAAAACATTCTGAAAGTTCTGATAAGGCTTAGAGAACTATCAGATCCTTTTGTGGCTTATCAGAACCTTTTAGAACAGTAACATTTTTTTGTGGTTGTCCTGTCCCTCCAAGCTCTCACTCACCCCCAGACTCAGTCAAAGCAGATGACAACAAGCCTCAATAGTGTCAAACCTTGTTTAAAAATTCAGCTCCACTACCAAACAAACAAACAAACAAACAGAATCCATAGGTGTGGGCTCCAGAACCACACAAAGCACTCTAGGTGAGGGTAAACCAGAAATCTATACAGAAGGATCACCACCCCAACACACACACACACACACACACACACACACACACACACACACACACACTTATTGAGCTAATCCCTCTTCCCATGCACCCCAGCATCCTGTTTGTCTTCCACCACCGACACGTTGCACTGGATTCTAGATTGCAGGTTTTCTGATAGTATCACCCCAGCCCACCCCCGTCATTTCCTCAGTTGTGCTCTCTACTCCTACCTCTCCAACACCAAAATCAAGTGCTGTGTTTTAGATTTTTGTTCCCGATGTACATTAAATAGCATTTCTTAACATTAGATTTTAGGAGCCATAGCCTGGACCACATTTCAAGTGCTCCCAGGTCCTCCCTCATTGCTCTGATCCCATCCTGTCTGTCCACCATCACCCAGATTTTGGTGTGTCATCTGCAAGGAGGCATATCTTTCCTTGAACACCTACCCCATGTCACAAATGAATATGTTAAAGAGGACAGGCCCCTGGACAGAGTCCTGTGGTACCTCACTTGTTACCTCCTTAACATGCTCACGCTCTTCATTCATTACCAATCTTTGCCTACGCCATTAGCTAGTGTCCCACCCATGTTTATTTATTTAGTTTTTGTTAACCAGGTAAGCACATTAGTCATTTGATGCCTATTTTCAGGTATGACCCAGGAGATTACATCCAAACTTACATACAGCAGAATATATTGTATTACAGTATACAGTGGAGGGGGAAAAACATGAAACAAAGCAATGTATATTGAAGGGGAAATACATAACAGGCAATGTTTGATACATTGTAATGCAATACATAATGAGGGAAAGAAGTGTATTTACTAACAAAATATCATAGAAAGGGAAAAATTTAGGAACAGCATCCGTATGTTTCTGTCATTAGCCGGTTTTTCAAGCATGCTGATATTCTTTCCTCCAACCCTAAATCTCTCTGTTTCTTGACTAGCAGCCAAACCTTAAAAAAACAGCAGAATCATGTTATTAGTAGTTAAATTAAAAAAATGCTTTTCAAACACTATTTGGCTAGTGGCAGCTGGGATATACTGCAATTTGGTACCTCAAAACAACATGGAAAATACATTTCAAGCGGGAAAACGCAGCAGAAACGTGATACAGTATGCCATATACAGTACTGTGTGAAAAGATTTCTATTATATTTGAGATCTGAGATGGAAAAATAAAGAAAGCACCCACCAGCAAGTTCTGGTGGCCACACTTTAAAGGCACTAGCATTTGAGGTTTGAGAACCACATCATCAGAGTACCAGATAACTGCCTACAGATTCCAGAAGGCTTCAAATCAGCATTTTTACTGTTTTTCTGTTCTTTGTCTAGGCATGTTTTTAGGTACAGTGCTGTCCATCAGAAGGCCACCTACTGTAAGTAAACAATTATTATTATACTATACACTCACTACTGAAGGAACAGTAGAGGCCATGTTACTATTAACCCTATTGGTTACTTCTAGGGATGACAGGACACGGGGTGAGTTGGTCACCACAAAGTGCTTCTGAAAGATTTACTTGGAAAGACTGTCAGCTTGAGACGTTGTCTTCCCTGTGGGCTGGTTTGGAGAGCTAGGCAAACCTATGGTTCCCAGGGAAGCAGAAATGACACCCTAAACAAGAGTACTTTCAACACAGTATAATTTATATTTCCATATCTGTTGCAGTGGTCTCTGAGTCTATCCAGGCTGCAGAGATTGGGCTTGCACATTACTGGGAGGCTGCGGCTGCTACAGTGGTTAAGAAGGGTCTGGCTGGACCCAGTTCTGCTTGAAGAAAGGTGTCCACTTCCTCTAGAGAGTGGAACTGCTGCAGTTTTCCCTGGGTCATGTTCTACCTGAACAGGCAGGGCAGAACACACTCCCTTCCTCTGCATCAGGAGGCCCTCTGCACCTGGATCCTCAGACACAACCTGGTTGCAGATCTCCTGGCAAGCCATGTCAAGGGAGTAGACAGTTAGCTGTCAGATGTTCTCAGTCATGTTGGAGAGATGTTGCATCAGTGGTCTCTGAATCAGAAGGTGGTGAACCACCTGTTATCCTTGTGGGGCACTTTTCTGGAGGATCTGTTTGCCTCTGGGAGAACACAGAATTGTGGCTATTTTGTGCTTGCCCCCCACAGTCCAGAATACTAATGGGAGGTGCCTTCATGAGGCTCTGGACCCCAAGCCTTGTGTACACCTTCCATTCCTTCCCCTTGATCTACAACATAATGATCACAGCCCGGAAGGACAAGGTGCAGATGATTCTGATAGCTCCAGACTGGACAAGGCAGTTCTGGTACCTGGATCTCCTCAGCCTCAGCAGTAGTCCTCTGTGTCAGCTGCCTCTTCACCTAGATCTGCTGACCAGACAACAGCAGAAGGTCCCACATGTGGAACTTCAGTCCCTGTGCCTCATAGCCTGGTGAATGAGTGGCTAAAAGTTCCAAGTGTTGGTCTGTTGGAAGATGTTTTCCACATTGTGGGGGCCTCCTGAAAAGAGTCAACTCACAGATACTATGCAATTAAAGCAGCAGTGCCTGATAGCAGCGAAAACTTTGACCTACAGTACAAGTCACTTTAAACTGTTCCTCCAATGAGTTGTTTTAGCATTTCTGACTGAGTTGCATAAGTATTGATGGATCCAATACAAAGCCCTGCAGAAACCGTTTCTTAAGAGTTAAAACTCAGTTTTGCATTGCATTGAGATTGGACTGCTGATGCAATCCAAATGAGTTGCAAAAACATTTTACAAATCTTGACTCTTGGGCTGGTTAAGCACTGAAGAACAATGCAATATGAGTTGCCAATGCACTGCCAACTGTAAAAATCAATGCTAAATCAACTCATTGGTGGAACAGTTTAATGCGACTTGTACTGTACATTTTTTATTCTCTTTTGGATTGCCCCTTATCTCCTGACTTGTACGATACCCTTATTTCCTCATTTTGAGTCTGCTTTAGTACTTCTTTTCACATTTGAAATAATAAAAGGAGCGTTCTCTCTAATGTGGCTTGGACCAGGTTTTCATCAGTATTCTTCACTGTTTTTGCCTGTTTTTGTACACCTGTTGTCCCATAAGGCAAGTTGATTGTTTAAAATCACTTCTGTTGTAACAACAATTAACTATCATGTAGCAGGCAGTGCTCCCTTGCCTTATGGGACAATAGGTGTTGCAAAAACAGCTGAGAATACTGATAAAAACCTGGTCCAAGCCACATTAAAGGGAGCACTCCTTTTATTATTTCAAATGTGAAAAGAAGTACTAAAGCAGACTCAAAATGTGGAAAGAAGGGTATCATACAAGTCAGGAGATAAGGGGCAATCCAAAGCAAAAACAAAAGTATAGGTCAAAATTGTCACCGCTATCAAGCGCTGCTGCTTTAAATGGAAGAAGTTCTCCATTTGGTGCCAGGACAAGAGCTTGATCCCCTTTCCTTCCCCATGGAAAGCATCTTGGAATACCTCTGGTCCCTCTCTCTCAGTTGGAACTACGAGTGATGACCCTCAAGGGGCAGCTGACAGCCATCTCTGCTTACTGGGCATGAGCTGGTAAGCTGACAATGGCCCAGGAGAAGGTGATCAGGCACTTTTTCAAAGGCCTGGACCACCTGTCCCCTCCAGTGCATGAGCCAAAACTCCCATGGGACTAACTGCTGGTGCTGGCTGCGCTTATGGGCAAGCCATTTGAGCCTATGCACAGTTGTGAGATGTCTCACCTTTCGTGGAAGACGGCCTTCTTGGTGGGAAATCTGTCAGCCAGAAGGATCAGTGAGCTCCAGGTTTTTTCAGTGGAGTCTTCATTTCTGGCCTTCCACAATGACAAGGTCATACTTTGCTCCCACCCAAAGTTCCTTCTGAAGGTATTATTGGAGTTTCACCTTAATCAGGTGATGAACTTACCGGTATATTTTACCAACCCATGTTCAGAAGCTGATCACAGGCGCCATGCTCTGGACCTGTGGAGGGCTTTCTGTTATACAGAGAGCATGGCTAAAGTTTGGGGTGAGGCTCACCAGCTGTTAGTAACATACACTGAAGCCACACCTGGAAGACCATCAGCAAAGCAGACAAGTGGCAGGTGGGTAACATCCTGCATCAACCCCTGCTGTAGGTTAGCTGGTAGGGAGCCTCCAGTAGGGCTTATGACTCATTCTACCAGACATATCACTGCCTTGGTGGCAGCTTCCAAAGACATCCCCACCCAGGAGATCTGAAAGGCTGCTACGTGGAAATCAGCACATACCTTCATTTCCTACTACAGCATAGACCTTGAGTCTCATTGGGATGCTGCTTTTGGGACCTCAGTTCTCCAGTCTCCGTTCTCCAAATGGGGAGCACATCTTGCCCCCACCTCCTCCCAGAGAGCTGCTAGAAGTCAGCCAGAGTGTGGATAGTGAACTGTACCCATGCTTCTAGTAAAATAGGTTACTCACCTGCAACTGTAGTTCTAGGAGTGGTATAGAGCTCATATTCACACAACCCCCCACCTTGCCACCCCTTGCAAGTGCCACATGGATCCCTGCTTTCAGTGTGCAAAGATCTCACATCATGGGGTGAAGTCTGGGAATATGCTGCCCAGGTGGTGGGAGGAGCTTAGATTCTGATGAATCAGCTCTTTGAATTATGGTTACAGGCGAGAAACCTATATTTATTTTCCTCTAACCCTTTATTCAGTCATTGGTTAATTAAATCAAATGTCCAATGCTTCCCACTGAGGGCTCTTAGAACTGGAAGAATTTTAGAGGTTAACACTTTGTATCATTTTGTCTTTAAGTTGTTTTGAAGTCTTATTTAATGTCCTCATTTAGTCATTTCCTCATATCATTGGTTCTTGTGTGCATACCTCTCAACCCGCTCAGCATTAAAATGCATGCCATTGGCCTTCAAAATTCAGAGAGAATTGCCAGAGTGTGCATCACTTTATTTTAGAGAATTATGTCAAAGAATAGTGGGCCCCATATGTTTAGTGTTAGGGAATGTTTCTATCAGGTTAGTTCAATGTTTTAATCCTGTAGTTTGGGTGTCCAGTAATAGCTCTAACATTATGGGGAATGTTAGTAAACCATTGTGGAGCAAAGGTAAATTTGAGTGTTAAAATCTTAGTGCTATGCAGCATTTATAGCAGTTGAGAGGTGTACACACATGGACTATATCAACTGACTATGCTTATTATGATTTTGACTGCAAGACGCTATACATGTTTGATGCTCCTGGCAAACATGATGTAACTTACTTATACATTTTGTGTCTTAAACAAATATATCGGTCTGCACTCCTATCCATTATACTTTTTGTTAGAAATTACCATTATACAAATGGGTCAAGATGACTTCCATGAATACTGCTCTCTGATTGGATAAAGCAGATCACCTGCCATGCCTATACATACAAATATACCATGCTGCATTTTCTGTGTCAAAACATTTATACTAAGCCATTTTAAAAGTGCAACAATACACACTAGGGTGTTGTCTTGGTTGGGATATATATCCACGCCTCTGGTGTGCACTGAGGAGAGCTCAGCCTGCGGCCTCATACTTCAGCACACACCTGAAAAGTGCCTATTATCTCCCAGTGAATGTATAACGTGTAATGTTTTACTGTCGACATATATTTTTAAGCACTTGTGGTCAAAAGGTTTGAATGAAACCAGTTGTTCAGTAAATATGCTTCTGACTGGAGGTCACAAAAGTCTTGTGACCCATATATGGGTTTCTGTAAGGCTGTAGCATTATCTTGAGCTTTCAAAGTCAGTTTTCATCACTTTTCACTGCCTGCTGACAAAATGTCTTAAACAGCATAGCTCTGTACAAGGTCCCAGTTCCTGCTGTACAGTACCCCACCTTGATCTAAATGGATAGAGTAGCATACACACACACACACACACACACCAGAGGGATTCCTGTGAAATAGTTGTTGAAATCAGCGCCGCTCACCATCTCGGCCAAATGTCATAAAAGAGGACAGTGACTGAATGAGCATTCACTGTCATTCTTTGGTGGCAGGTAGATGTGATGAGTGGCAGGGATTTGCCAGTCGCTATCAAAGAAATATGTATAAACACTCAGTCCTCTCTGGTACTGGTAGTGTTGCCAGTGACATGGTGGAGGTGGTTACAAAAAACAGAATGGGGCATTTCACAGATAAATGCTGAAATAAATAGCATGGAAGGAGCAAGATGTAACAGTAATGGCTAGGGGTGGGCAGTAAGAAGAGGCAAACTGAATGAGAAAACTCAAAATCCAAGCTTCATGACGATCAGCCCAAATCCTCAATGCTGACTATGCTCACAGCCAAAAAAACATGCTAAGAGCTGTCATCGAGGAAACAAACAGAAGTAACTTAGAAAATACAGGCCTGAAGGGTGTACAACCCTGAGTAAGACCCCCCCCACTGATTCGCCAGTACTCTGGAGACCCAAATCCCTAGTATTTTTTTCATTTCCCGTCTTTGTACGCTTTGCATTTTTACAACCCTAATGTCTGCATTAACATAGTTTTTGCAAAGAATTTCCCCTCTTTTTGTGATAGTTGAACTGTAACCTCATTTGTACAGGTCCCTTTGAGACATTAGATAAATACAATAATGAAGAAAATACAGACTGAAAGTACAGGAAGGTGGATTGACGATCACAGGTACGGAGGGCCACTGTACCTAGAGACCTAAAACCTTATCCATACAATTACTAAAGAGTAGTGGGAGGGGGGGGCAAGATGTGATGTTAATGGCAGTGGGGTGGGTGTGAACAGGAGTAACAGTGGTGCAAGTGATAGCAAGAAGTACAGGAACTCACCCACTGGCAGTTATGAAATGCAGAATGAAGATCCTCAATCTAAACGATAGCGGTGTCGAGACACAACTATCTAATTTGACACTAGTGGATTCAGTTAAAGATAATGAAGTATTTCTAGGAAAACAGCATTGTTGTACAAGTCAAATGTTGTTATGGAAACCCTGATTGTAGATCACAGGTCCTGAAACTGTCACTGTGTTGCTGGTTTAAGAATTTCAGTCTCAGTGTCAGTGGGAAGAAGTACAGAAACTCAGTTCCTGCTGCAAAAAAGGTACAGGAACTGAGTTCCTGTGCATTCCTGTTCACTTTCATTACATAGCAGAAATGAAAAGGACAAGTTTGATCACTTCCATAGCATAACTACACCTTCAGCTAACACAGGGGATTGTGAACGTGCAGCACACTGTTAAAAAAGTAACCAAAGACTTGCAGTTATGTGGGGGAGGGAGGGCTCAATACAAATCCGCCCTGTGAATCCAACAATGATATAATTTATTACATAAAAAAAATTAACCTCTGTTTGAAATATGCTTTGCAGATCCAGAAACTGGAATTCAAGTAGCACTAGTACAGCAAAAAATAAGGTAAGTGAAAAACACTTCCCTGATTAACTAATACTGCTGCTTTAACATAAGATAAAGGCAATTTCAGACTAGCCTACTGGTGTGGTGGCAGTACATTTCACTGCCACCTGGGAGACTGGCATTCGCATGACATAAATATGACATTGTTTCAAGGTAATTTAATCTGCATTCATGACCTCATGTGAAGATTTGTATGTACTGTATGCAGAAGAGAACTAAACATGCGTACAGTAAAAACTAGTTGCAAACCGATTAACTTTTCTTTGAGTTCTCCCTAGAATAGTAACTTGGGGTTGTCAACCCTAATGCCCACCCCTACCCTGAATCAGACGAGTTCAAATGTGATGTCTTCAGGGCCCTGCATGAAGAAAGCTCAGACAGATTATGTTGGCCATATTGTTTCACTATGAGGCACTAGGTTGGAGCTGTATCTTGTGCTTCAGACAGGATGCTACGGGTTGGGGAGTCAGCATTAGATTTGACAACTCCAAGTAAGACCTAACCACTGATTCATCAATACTCCAGAGACCCAAATCTCTAATGTTTTTTCATGGCAGCAGACTGTAATTTCACAGCATAATAAACTGTACAAGCAAATTCATTCTATGGCACAAAGACCCTGGGCTGGATTCACAAAACTTTGCCCAGGCACAGACCATGTTTGCATGGGGCAAACTGGGTTTTGCCCAGAGGTGGTACTCACAAAGTCCAGTTTGCCCGGGTAAACTGGGTTTGTGCCTGGGCAATGCAGTGAGGGGAGCCGCGGTGATGTGAGGAGGGCTGTGCTGGTTGTCTATTGGGATGGGAGTGGAATGATGGGTCACACTAGATGGGGTGGGGAGGACCCTAGATTATCAGGGCATGGGGTGT
This sequence comes from Neoceratodus forsteri, assembly GCA_016271365.2. Lineage (NCBI taxonomy): Eukaryota > Metazoa > Chordata > Ceratodontiformes > Ceratodontidae > Neoceratodus > Neoceratodus forsteri. The sequence goes on from CM028131.1 coordinate 1,660,321,313, forward strand.
TGGAATTTGGGGATGGCAATCAATGACTGGAGAGGGGGGAGGGACACTACACTATGGAAAAATATTTTTCAATATCGGGTGGGAGATCAAGGACCAGGGAGGGACACTACATTATGGAAAAAAGGGTTTCTATATCAGGTGAGAGATCGGGGAATGGGGAGGGACTCTACACTATGGAAACTTAATTGAACATGTAGGGTTGGCTATCGGGGTGAGGGAGGGACACTACACTATGGAAACGTAATTGAACATGTAGGGTTGGCTATCGGGGTGAGGGAGGGCACCACTAGACTGCTGGGGAATGTGGCTGCCTGGGGCTTGAACTGGTGGGATGGGGATGTGCAATACCACACTAATGCCACACAAATGAGCCCAAACTTGGCGTGCTAATGGCCACTAGCACCGTGTATGCCCAATGGGCTCATTTGCATATCTTCTTTTGTGAATAGCACTTCAGCTTGTGAGCGCTATTGACTGCAGGGTCATTTTCCTGGCAGGCTGTGGGGGCAGCTCTACTGGATATCCCACTGCTTTTCCTCGGTTAGCACTGTCCCTGCCAGCCTCTATTCACAGTTGGATAGCGCACCATGCTATCTGACTATCAATAGCACGATTGCCATTCAGTGCAACCGAAAGGTGCCATGCAAACCTTTGCACAGCACTTTGCATTTTTTTTAATTAATCCTGGCCCCCTGTTTTTTTGACAATTTCTTGAATAATAAGTAATAGAGATGAGAAGCGTCTAGATTTTATATGAAATACAAGAATAATTGTACCTAAAAGTAATGATTAAAGTTTTTCCAGAGGCTTCAGCAGCTTTTTAAGCAGAGCTGTTTGGAAGGGAGGTTTCTTATCACATCTATCATTTGTCATAACTCTCGCGCCATTATTAGTTAAAATAAGTCCCAGAGATACAGGAGCTAGGACCTGGCTCAGAGCACACAAAGTGCTAGCGTGTTTTGATGATGCCCTGCTTTCCTTATCCAGCTCAAAAACCTCAGCCCCCATCCCGTGCAACTTAGGGCACAAAGCAATCTGGTCTGAATCAAAGGCCCTCCCCTTAAGCCCTGACATCGCTCTTACTTGCTCGTCAAATGGGGGTTTCCACATTAAACATAGATGCTGTTGGCAGATGAAGGCTTTGTGGCCCATCCACGCCATCTAAAAACCTGCCTAGCATTGGGAATTGCCCTGGCAGACATTCCCCTCGCTGCCCCCAGGCCCCTGCTACCTCATTCACGCTCTTTACATGTGTCTGTCCCACTCCCTTCTGAATCAACCTACTGTTTCAGCTTATAACGCCTCCTCATGGGGCTTGTTCAGTTGTTTTCTACCACCCTTTCTGTATAGAAGTACTTCCTGACTTTCTTTCTGAACTACCCCTTTCTCACTAACTTCATGGAGTTTCCCCTTAAGTCCCGTGTTTCCAGTCAATGTGAATGACTCTGTGCCATCCGCCCTATTTATCCCACAGAGTTACCAGAACATCTCTGTTGTTTGCCTCCTTTCCCTCCTATCCTGCAGCATGTGCGTACTGAGGTCCTCCAACCATTCCCTGTACAGTTAGGACTACAGTAATTTACCTGCAGATGCAAAATGGCTTCTATCTGCAGGACGTCTTATGAGTTAACTTTTTAAAAGATCTCTGTAACTTACAGTGTAAAGTGCTGTCTTGGGTGTAGCAGCATGGTTTCAACGCACTCAACATGCTAATCTGTGCTGCCAATTGATGGCAGGCTTGGCAGTAGAGTGAGCAGCTGGAAGTACATTGCTGCCCATGAGATGGTGCCAGGCAATGCTTTATATCAAGTTCAAGAGGTCTAAAAGTGACATTTTATAATAGTACTGTAACTAGAACTTTTATTTTATACCTAAGTCCCTAATCAGGAGTGTAGCTTTGGAAGGGAGGAGGAAACAATATCCGTGCTGTTTTCCTTCTGGCAAAATGATTGTTGTTCCAGCTTCCTACACAAAGAAGTTAATGCCTTTCTCTTAGTAGAATGCAAATTTATATTTCATTATAGATCATCTTAAACGTAACCCCCTTGGTGGGATTAGACCCTAAAGCAGGGTACAGTCCATGCCTGTAGGTAATTATTAGGTATAGTTCGTGCCTTGGTAGGTAATTAGTGGGGAATAGGCAGTTCAGAAAGGAAAGGGTTAAACCTGGGCCACCCTCCAGGGACCTGCTGTTGGCAGGAGGTCACCATGGGTGGGCAGGATATAAGCGTCGGTACATAAGAAGAGAGAGAGATTGGGAGAGGAGGAAGGCTGGAGTAGGGGTGATTGTCCACTCCAGACAGCCATAGAATTTCTAGGCCAAGGTGTGGAGAGAGAGAGAGAGCCTGTGGGAGAACATGGCAGCAGCTGAAGTTCTGAGCCCTGTGTGGGACCCCAAGATATTCCACTCTGGTGGGATTGGATCAAGGTGCCCCATTGGGACTGCCATCTGAATGTGAGGTGTGAAGTTGAGCTAAGCAGAGAGGCACCAGGAAGAGTTTTGCCAGGAGCTTCCAGCTCTGAAGCCCCATGGAGAGTGAGAGTACATCAAGCAGGGATGAAGTGCTGCTTTCCACAGTTTGGGGACATGCTGCCTGTACGTTGTGGGGACAGTCGCCCAAGGGAAGCTACATAAAAAAGACATGGGAGTCTGAAGGGAGCTAGCGACCCTGAATTGAGAGGCCAGCCTGCTCCACATGGAGAAGTTGCAATGAGACTGCTGAGATGGGACTTAGGATGGAGGTGGCATCCCTGAAGTAAAAGGCCGTCCTGTCCCATGGGAAGAGAAGCCTGTGGGTAAAGGGGAAAAGAGAAGAAGGGGTGCCATATCAGTCCAAGGCATAGATACATAGACAGTGTCGGCAGATAAGGACCTACGGCCCACGAAGTCTGCTCATTTGAGCTTGTAAGTTCTCTTTATGTTTTTCTAGAAGTCTGTTGCCCCTTACCCCAGAACACCAGAATTCCTTTATGTCTATCTCATGCATTCTTAAATCCCGTAATTGTTTCAGCCCCCACCACTTCCTCTGGCTGGGTGTTCCACTTGTCCACCACCCGTTATGTGAAGAAATTCTTCCTCACATTTCCTCTGAATCATCCTCCCTTCAACTTCCTCCCATGCCCTCTAGTCCTGGAATATCTTTTTCACTTAAAAATAGTGTATTCCTGCACCCTGTTCCTCCCTGTAAGATACTTGTATGTTTTTATCATGTCCCCTCTCTCCCTCCTCTCCTCCAGGGAGTACCTATTCAGTTCCTTCAACCTGTCCTCATAGGACTTGTGATGCAATCCATGTACCATCTTTGTTGCCCTCCTCGGAACTTTCTCTACCCTTTCTATGTCCTGATGTAGGTATGCGGGGATTAAAGCTGCCTAAATTTGGGACGTCCGATTCACGCCCCATGGGAAATTGGTGACCCGTCTGCTTATGTGAACTGTTTGCAATGTGAAATATGGGATAATAGTGGTCCAAGATATGTACTGCCTACCTCAACCCAACTAATTTCTGCTCCATGAAGTGTTCATTAGTTTTGAATGGGATCCCCATGATTTGTTCTATAAAGCTGTGGTCTCCAGTTATTTCATCAAATGTTATTGGGGCTAATGTTGATTGCCTTTCAGCCCAGCACCCAAAGAGCCTTGCACCCCAGTGAGACAGTAAGACCTACTAATGCAAGCCATTTCTAGAGTAGTATATGCTGTGGTTCCCCCTCCCCACAGACAATTACCTTCAGCGCACCCCTTGACATCGGGGGTTGGTAGGCTACATAAAAAATTTGTAGTAGCATAAAATCATGGACTATGAGGTCCAGATAAAAGGGATAAATAATGCATTTTCCATTCAAATTGGCCCTTAATGACATGCATTTCCTAAGGTAACTTGTGTAAAAATAACTTGCATTTGTCTAGTAAGAAGAAAATCATCTCCCTTGTTCCTCTTTTTATTGCATGGATTTTTTTTTTACTTGCCAAGCTCTCTCAGTTTTTCTTGACCAATCTCATAAGTCCTCTCACTAACTTAATTCAGTCTACTGAGGAGTGGGATGCCTGACCTATTTAGTCGTCTAATGACTTGTAGTGCCATCAGCTGCAATCAGTGAGCATTTCTGTATTTCTCTCATCCTTTGCTTTTCGTAAAATGGATCTTTTGTTTCACCATGGAGCACTTGATTCATCATGTGATCATGTGATTCCAAAGCCTTATTATCCAGGTCTCTTTAATAAACACATGGCGTACTCATCTCTGTTGACCTCTCTGGTAGCAGCTTATGTTTCTTGGGATACTGGAAATTAAATTCGATCTTACTGTGTGTATGGTGCCATGTTTCTGTTTACAATTTTTTGGTTAATCCCCCCACGACATACGGTAGGTACATAGCTTTGCCAAAGGATTTGCTTTTCTAGCAAGACTCCCTTTGTCAAAGACAGTGACTTATGTTTTTAAAACAGGTGCAGAGCTTCACAGGCATTTCAGCTGAACAACAGTAGATGTCCTATTTTATGCCTGATCCTGTCTGGCTTTGACAAAAATAGGTATGCCAAATTACTTTACAAAGTAATGAAAATATTTAAGCAAGTTATTCAGTGCATGAGAAATTTCTCTCTGTCTCTCCATATCACGCTCTCTTTCTCTCACCCCATTACTCTTATTGCCCCTCCTCATTTCCTATTTAATTGTTTCAGACTGATCCAATTTGCATAAGGTAACACTTAAGTATCTTTAACAACTATGGCAATCCCAAAGGTATTTTTCTTTGCTGTCAAAGGAAGAAGCTTCTTTGTATTCAAACACGCTAGTTTACAGGTTTCATGGACCATGGCAGTGCAGTGCAGCTGCCTCATATGGTATGCATCATTTAGACTGCAGCAAGAGTGCTTTTGGTAGACCTCCAGAACTGAACAAAATGTATGGAATTGCACTGAGGTGTTAGCTATTAAAAGCAAGTATCTGTTATAGATGGCCAGACAGCAGGAGCAAGTTGCATAGTTTCTAGAAATTTCTGTTGAAGTTCATCAAAAAATAAATTTGACCACTTCCTGTCAGATCTTCAGATGTTAAGGACAGGATTTTCAACACAATCGTCTGAGATCCACACACCTCTTTTTTGAAGAGGAAAATTCATCTAAACTGTTTACATGTCAAGAAAAGGCATAATTGTGGCAAAAAAATATGGAAGTCACATTACATCAGTTTTGTGTCACAAACCGTGACTTTGTTGCAAATGGATGCAACTCTTGAAAATAGCAGCAGGGCTGCTTGGACATAACAGGGTGGGTGCAGGCGTGGGCTCAGATGAGGACGTGAGTGCAGATGCGGCAAACATTTGGGTCCCCATCTCACCCTTTTGAAAATGTGGCCCTGTGGTTTCATGTTATCATTGTTATCGTTGTTTCAATTCATTGTGACTCACATTACTAAAATCCCTCTGTTTCCATCTTAGCAGGTGTTTTTATACAAGAGCCACACAACCCAGTACACTGCTCACTGTTTTAAATAAAGTAAAATAGTTACTATTTATATATGACAGTCATTTTTTCATGCTAGTCATGTTTTTTTTCAAGCAAGTATTCAGAACCAAAATATCATTCTAAACAGGGGTAGTCTGACACATTAATTATCACAAGACAACACCCTCCCTATTAGTCTTTCAATTATTGTACTATCTCAGAGATTGGGGTACCATAGCTTGGTTGCCAGCTTCAGTAGGTCTTGTTCAAAACACTTTCATTAGTGCGCATACCTCGTTATGGCTTGACGTCTAAAAGACCATGGCATAATGAGGGTGGAATGTACTGCGGTCTCACAATAATGGTATTGTCAGTGTTTTCTGTTAATCATGATTACTGTGATGAGAGGGAATCCATGTTTTTGTCAGCTGGCACGGGACTGCACAAGTCTTTCTGGTCTCAAATTCTGCATTGGTTAATTTTCCCATGAGAAAAAAAAAAAGTACCATCTCCCACTGAGATGAAATATATAGTTGCATTTTTTTTTATTATTCACACTTAAAATATAATTAGACATATTATGTCATAACACATTTACTTTTGGTAGACCATCCATGCCATTCAAGTCAATGAGTGTGTAACCCCCAGGTGGCGCTATCCCAAGGGCTACTACCCCTGCCTGCTTGACTACTAATAGGTTGAGGGGCCTCGGTTCTATGGGGGTGCCTCCACCCAGAGGTCAGGGTTTGTAGTGGTTAGACTAGCTGGCTCACAGCCCTCTGGGGTACCATAACCTCCTTTAGTTCCCTCTTGTGGCTCACACAGTACCCAGGAGTTACAGCCCCAATACCCCACGTATACACACTGTTCACTCAAAAAGTACCACTTACCCTCAAGACTGATTCTGCAGCACGTCTCTGAGGACCCCCTGTAAAATAAGGTTAAACAACATACACAAACCAATACAATGCTTGGTATGTAGGTACTGGCACTTCAAACAGCTTAAAGTTTAACAACATCAAATCTGGTTTATTTAGGGGGAATTAAACACAGGAGGGGGATATCAGGTTAATTGGCAGAATTAAATTACAGTACTATGCACACATACAAGGTCTGAAAAGTCATACTCTGGGTACCCAGGTTGGGGGGGGTGCTAGCCAGGTCCGTTGCCCTGGGTTGGCTGGCAGGTGCAGATGGATAGGGCCCTGTAGAAGAAAATATATACACAACACCCAATTGTAATCTGGAGCCGGATGACTCAGTCCATGAAGCAGTGAAACAACAAGAATTAGATGACACACTTGTGATTGAAAACAGGCAGCAGGGGAATACCCTGATTTGTACTCACAATACCCAAGCTGAGGACCAGATGGTAGATGTTCTTCTGGATTGCCAGAACAACAGGGCATGGAGAAAAGGTCCTTGTGACTGGATCCCACTGCAGTTGATAGCAAACAGATTTAGTCCAAGACAAGCTGGGGTTTGCTTCCAGCTTCAACACACAGCACACAGCACGGGGGATTGGAAATAGCGATTCCCCACAAACACTACACACCTTCATATGTAAAAGGAAAGTACTATACCAGGCAGGCTACTCCTCGATCCCGATCGCAATTACTGCAAAATACCCAGGAGCACACACAGCAGCTTCAGTTCCTGACAGACCGAGCGCAATTCAGCAATTTCTCCAGTCTTCTACAGGGAGAGCCTGGTTTCCACTCTTCAGACTTCCTTCTTTCTCTTCACCAATCGGATTCAGTCCAAACTGGCACTTACAAGGACTACAGGCCGAACCTCAGGGCCTCACACGCGCTTCCCATGTGAAACTATACACTGCAGAAGCACAGAGCTCCTTCTCTCTTCACTGTCACAACTGATCTGATCTTTCCAGTCACAGAGCAGGGCATTTCCTTTAGCTCCACATCATTCTGTTGGCTGGTTCGGCTGTCACTCACAATAAGATTCCCTCTGTTGGTGGAAAAAGGAGCCAAGGTCAAAACTACATTTCCCAGTGTCACTACCCATAGAATCCCCTTGTGGCTGGCTCAAAATTAAGAGTCCAAGTTCTGATTCGTCCACAGGCTCCATTTTAGGGCCCCCCTAACCCAAGTGGCCCAGCACAGCAGTTTAGATCCAAAATGGAGGGGTAAAACACACAGAGTCCCAGCTGCAATAAAGGCAGATTAGACAAACTACAATTTTGCTAATGCTTTAAATGATTACAGGCAACAGTTACAGCTTTCAGATGGGCTCCCTTTGCACTTCCAGCGACCGCAAAATGGAACGATTATTCCGCAGCTCGGGCGGGATTCGAGCATTAAATACACAGTCCCCCCATACAAACTAATTAAGTCTGCAAGCAGACTTCTTAAAGAGACAGTACGTGGAGGCTCAAATGGCACTCACTTGCAACCACATTTAAGCAGCTCAGATGCCGAACACCACCCAGACTTGGAGCATTCAGGCAAGCTCCTGGAAGACTTTTGGGAACCCCCATTTGCAGGGGGGTTACAAGTGTAACAGGTGGCAAGTAAATCTGTAAAGCATGTGTTTACAATGCACAGCACTAGTATAAAAACAGCTGTATTGCAGAAGCTGGAACTTTTACATTAGATCAAGGAGAGGAAAGGAATTTGGTTTTATATAGTGCCCTGTATATAAACTGTATTCCAAAATATTTTGCAATCCAAGGGAGAGAGGGGAGAGAATGCTGATGTCATTTTCAGTGCATAGGAGGATTCAGAGGCCTGATATTCAGAGCTGGCTGATAGCACTATGCAAAAAATGGCCCACATCTGGATCTGAGCTGTATTTAGCCTGTTGGCACACACTAACATAATGTGCTGACTGAATATAGGGGCTCGTGGGCCAAGCAGTAAGTGGATATTGCCTGTGCTGATATGGCCCAAGGCTGCATATGGCCCCTAGGAGGTGACACGCTAAACAGGGATAGTGCTAGGGCTCCTGTGGACAATATTCATCCCTGGCATGCAAATGAGGTCATTGGGCATGCAAGGTGCTAAGGGGCATTTGCATGCACATTATAAGCAAATTTGCATGTGCACAGTCCCTTAGCACCCTTGCTGTAACTTACCACATCTTTCCTTCATGTCTACTGGACACCCCTCACCTGATTGCACCTATCTGTATAATGCAATACCCTCCCTGTTTTCTAGTGGATCCCCCTAGTGTTGTCAGAACTAGTTTGAGAATGATTCGAACCCTCCTCGAACCCTGGTGTTTGAGTTCTAATTTAGAACTCAAACATTAGATGGTTTGCAAAAGGGTTCAAATCAGACGGCAGCTTACTTTTCCTTTTACTTCTCAGCACCAGCTTGGTGGGGGGGGGTCCTGACTCCCGACTCCCTCCCCACGCACCTCCTGACTCTGCCCGGTGGTCCCTTACAGCTATGAGGGGGCAGCTGTTTTCAGTGATGACTCTCTCGCACTTAAGTATTTTGCATCCCAAGCACCTCGGGGCGGTTGTTTTCAGTGACAACTCAGTCTCACACTTGTGCATTTTGCACTCAATCACCTCACCACCTGACCAGTTGATATGCAGTCAGGTCAGGTGGTTTGAATCGGGAAAGCCTTGTGGGAGCCTGGGAGGTGGAGCAAACTGCGTGACTAGGAGGAGAAGGAGCTGCAGTCTGCTAGTGTGCAGAGCGCTTGCCTCTCAGTCTCTTGTCTCTTCACTTGTGTGCGAGCTGAGGCTGCAATCTTTGACAACTATAAAATACAAATTGAATGAAAGGTGGGTGGGGGAAAATAAGGAACAGGCGGAGTGGAGGGGCCGCAGAAAGAAAGGAGGAACGCAACGCAATGGACTCGGAGAAGTCTGCAGCAGTACTACTGACTGTATAGGCCCCACTGTAGGGGCTGGGGACTCGGGACTGGAAGGGGGGAAAAAGGCAGAAAGGAACAGATTTAAGTTCCTGTAACTTGACGAGACTGCTTACTGCAGCTGTCTCTCTAAATCCTGAATTTAGGTCAGAGTCAAGTAGACTAATTCTTCTCTCATCTGGTGGGGCCTGGGAGGGAGAGAGCACGCTGGCTGGGGGAGGGGCTGAATGCAGCAACTGAAGTTAATTAATTTGATGCTTCAAAGCCAACCAACAATGGGAAAAAATCCCTAAGTGACAAAACAAAAACAGAATTTGTCAGAAGTCTGCTGTACTCATGGGGATCCTCTACCTTAAACCTCTTTCACCCTAAAAAAAAAAAAACAGTCCTGTCCTCTAATACAAGAGCAGCACAAGGCAATATTTGATGCTTTACTCCTGTGGCGTGGCCAGCTGATAGCCCTGCTGCTTTGTTCCCTTTGACTGCACTGTACCCCACCCCCACTGTGTGTGACCATGTGCAGCCTAGTGACCAGTTGTGTGGTGGTGGTGGTAATCCTTAAATACGTGACAGAAGCCCTGCTGCTGTGCACCCCTTGACTGCACTGTACCTTACCCAGTGTGTGTGTTACTGTGTGAAGCCCAGTGGCCAGTTGTGTGGTGGCATTATTCTTAAATACATGGCAGAAGCCTAAAAATATATTTCCCTGTTGGGAGGAGAGACAGAAAAATCTCTTTCTTCGGTTAGTGTGTGTAACTCCGTCTCTTGTGGTCAGTCCATCACCCTGCTGCTGTGCGCCCCTTGACTGCACTGTATCTTACCCAGTGTGTGTTACCGTGTGAAATCCAGTGGCCAGTTGTGTGGTGGCATTATCCTTAAATACATGACAGAAGCCTAAAAATATATTTCCCTGTTGGGAGGAGAGACAGAAAAATCTCTTTCTTCGGTTAGTGTGTGTAACTCCGTGTCTTGTGGTCAGCCCATCACCCTGCTGCTGTGTGCCCCTTGACTGCACTGTACCTTACCCAGTGTGTGTTACCGTGTGATGCCCAGTGGCCAGTTGTGTGGTGGCATTATCCTTAAATACATGACAGAAGCCTAAAAATATATTTCCCTGTTGGGAGGAGAGACAGAAAAATCTCTTTCTTCGGTTAGTGTGTGTAACTCCGTCTCTTGTGGTCAGCCCATCACCCTGCTGCTCTGCACCCCTTGACTGCACTGTACCTTACCCAATGTGTGTTACTGTGTGAAATCCAGTGGCCAGATGTGTGGTGGCATTATTCTTAAATACATGACAGAAGCCTAAAAATATATTTCCCTGTTGGGAGGAGAGACAGAAAAATCTCTTTCTTCGGTCAGTGTGTGTAACTCCATCTCTTGTGGTCAGCCCATCACCTTGCTGCTGTGTGCCCCTTGACTGCACTGTACCTTAACCAATGTGTTTTACCATGTGAAGCCCAGTGGCCAGTTGTGTGGTGGCATTATCCTTAAATACATGACAGAAGCCTAAAAATATATTTCCCTGTTGGGAGGAAAGACAGAAAAATCTTTCTTCGGTTAGTGTATCTAACTCTGTCTCTTGTGGTCAGCCCATCACCCTTCTGCTGTGCGCCCCTTGACTGCACTGTATCTTACCCAGTGTATGTTACCGTCTGAAGCCCAGTGGCCAGTTGTGTGGTGGCATTATCCTTAAATACATAAGATATAAGGAAATACAGAAGGAGCAGGACAGAGAACTTTATCAGTTAAAGCAGAATGAGGCTGGGAAGGCAGTCAGAATAGCAAAGGCCCAAACTGAGGAAAGGATAGCCAATTCTGTTAAGAAGGGGGATAAGACCTTTTATAGGCATATTAGGGAGCGAAGAAAGACCAAAGGAGGGATACTGAGGCTTAATAAAGAGGAGGAAATGTGGGTAGAGGGGGACAGTGAAAAAACAGGGATACTGAATGAATATTTCTGCTCAGTATTCACAAAGGAAGAGGAGGGGGAAGTACCTAAACTCAACAAGAGAAACACTCTGAAGACGGGGGTCGATACCAGTCCATTTGCAGAAGATAGGGTTCTGAAAGAACTAATAAAATTGAAGGTGGACAAAGCAATGGGGCCTGATGGAATTCACCTAAGAATTCTAAAAGAACTAAGGGTAGAACTAGTGACACCGCTGACTACTCTCTTTAATAAATCATGGGAGGATGGGGTGGTACCTGAAGACTGGAGGAGGGCAGATGTGAATCCTCTTCACAAAAGTGGGAGCAGGACAGAGGCAGGAAACTACAGACCAGTTAGTTTGACCTCAGTGGTAGGGAAAATTATGGAATCACTTCTGAAGGAAAGAATTGTTGAGTACCTAGAGGCCAGTGGGGCACAGGACCCAAGGCAGCATGGATTCACGATAGGAAGGTCGTGTCAGACGAATCTAATAGATTTCTTTGACTGGGTCACCAAAGTAGTAGACCAGGGAGGGCCTGTGCACATGGCCTACCTAGATTTTAGCAAGGCATTTGATACAGTCACACACAAAAGATTAATACACAAGTTAGCCAGCCTTGGAGTACACCCCAAGGTGGTAGCCTGGATAAAAAATTGGCTAGACAACAGGATGCAAAGGGTAGTAGTAAATGGAGTACAGAGTGAAGAAAGGAGGGTTACTAGCAGGGTACAGCAGGGTTCAGTACCGGGACCGGTCCTTTTTAATGTCTTTATAAGTGACATTGCAGAGGAACTAGAAGAAAAAGTATGTCTCTTTGCAGACAACACGAAGATCTGCAACAGGGTTGATACACAAGATGGAGTGGAAAGGATGAGAAGGGACTTGGCAAGGTTGGAGGAATGGACAAATGTATGGCAGCTCAGATTCAATGCAAAGAAGTGCAAGGTAATACACATGGGAAACAAAACCCAGGGAAGAGTACACAATGGGGGTGAGATACTGACAACAGTAAAATGGAAAGGGACCTGGGGTAATTATATCAGATGACCTAAAGGTGGGCAAGCAATGGAGGAGGCAGTAAGGAAGGCTGGGAGGATACTGGGATGCATAGGAAGAGGCATCAATAGTAGAAAACAGGAAGTTGTTATCCCTCTGTACAGGCAGTTGGTGAGACCCCATCTGGAGTACTGTGTGCAATTCTGGAGACCCCATCTCCGCAAAGACATAGACAGATTGGAGGCTGTCCAGAGGAGGGCAACCAAAATGGTGCAGGGTCTGCACCAGAAGACATACGAAGAAAGACTAAAGGAGCTTAATATGTATACCCCTGAGGAAAGAAGGGAACGAGGGGACATGATAGAAACTTTCAAGTATCTCAAGGAAATCAATGAAGTCCAAGAGGGTAGCATCTTTCAGAAAAAGAGATGTGCAAGAACAAGGGGGCACAATTTGAAGATAGAGGGGGGACGGCTCAGATGTAATGTGAGAAAATATTTTTTCATGGAGAGGGCTGTGGATGCATGGAACAGCCTCCCTGAGGAGGTCATGGAGTCAAGAACACTGGGGGAATTCAAGAATGCATGGGACAGACATAAGGCAGTCCTAGTGGGGGTTAGGAGGAAGTAAGCTGTTGGTTAACTAGGATCTGCAGCTTATCTGTTAGGTAGGAAAATGGGCAGACTAGGTGGGTCAAGCTGTCCTTATCTGCTGTCAAATTCTATGTTTCTATGTACATGACAGAAGCCTAAAAATATATTTCCCTGTTGGGAGGAGAGACAGAAAAATCTCTTTCTTCGGTTAGTGTGTGTAACTCCGTCTCTTGTGGTCAGCCCATCACCCTGCTGCTGTGTGCCCCTTGACTGCACTGTACCTTACCCAGTGTGTGTTACCATGTGAAGCCCAGTGGCTAGTTGTGTGGTGGCATTATCCTTAAATACATGACAGAAGCCTAAAAATATATTTCCCTATTGGGAGGAGAGACAGAAAAATCTCTATCCTCGGTTTGTGTGTGTAACTCCATCTCTTGTGGTCAGTCCATCACCCTGCTGCTGTGTGCCCCTTGACTGCTATGTATATGCCTATGACCAGCAGCCCAATCATTCTGTAAGCCTTGAACCTGGGATCCTTTAGTTGCAAACCGTCATATTCTTCAATTACTTTCAGTCCACTGCGTCACAGTGTCACATAGCCAAAATAAAAATTTAGAGTTGTAGCCAGCGATCACAGATCACATTGCTTTCTTACACAGGAATTGTGTGGGTGTGTTTACTGCAGTATACTGGTACTGTTATAGCTGACACCAACATAGATGAAGCATTTGGTGCTGGTGTTGGAGCAGGTGTTGGTGGTAGTGGTAATCCTGGTGCTAGCAGAAATAACCAAAATGTTTCACATGATAAAAATTCAACAAACAGCAAAAGAGCAACAGTGAAGTGTGGTAAAGGGGGACCATTTAAGAAAACCTGTGCAGCTGCTTGGGTCACAAGGAGAGGCACCATAAGGTATGCCGTTCATGCTGTTAAAATCCCTATGACTAGCAGTAATAATGCAAGTGACAGTGAGTCCCTCTCTGACTCAGACTCAGACAGTAGCTCTTTGTCTCAGTCCAACACTGTTGTGTCTTGCGACGTATCATTACTTCCTCAACAAAGTGAAATGAGCAAGTCTGCTGACAATGAATCAGGTAGAGCACTTGCAAATACGTCCAGCACTGTTGGCAATGAAAAGGACATATACATTGAATCCACCACTTCTGTGTCGGCCAGCAATGAAAATCCATCAGAGTCTTCTGCCCACTCTTCTAGCACCAAGAAGCATGTCCCGGGTTCTGTTAGGACAGGTGAAAAGACGCAAACAGTCTTTAGCTATCTTCCTAGCACTCGAACAAAATCTGGCACATCTGAGGTGTGGAATTATTTCTCTGTCAGTTCAACTGATCCATGCAGAACAATTTGTTCCCTGTGTAAACAGAGTGTAAGCCATGGTAAAGTTGTGTCATGCCTTGGCACTACAGCTCTTAAACGCCATCTGAAAAAGCATTCAGTTTTGCTTGATCGTCCAAAACCCATGTCCTCCATCTTCCAGACCACACGTGAGAAGGGTCAGGAATCTGAAATGGATACTGAATTGTCTGAACTTGATGCAGACAGAACCACTGCCAGCCCTAGGATCACTGTTACCATTAATGCCAGCACCATTAGTACCAGTTGCACATTCAGTGATGGCACTGAATGTATAAGTCCTAGTCCACCATCCCAGTGTCCATCTGCCCATCGAAGCACGGTGTATAATAAACCAGCAGGGACATGTTGTAAACAGCTAACACTGTCTCAGGCATTTGAAAGGAAGAATACCTTTACTAAAAATCATCTGAAGACCTTTCATCTTAATCACAGAATTGGTGAACTTAGCTGGAGCCCTTCTCCCATACTCTTTGGTAGATCATGAGGATTTTAGGGAGCTCTTGAAACTAGCAGAGCCTTGTTACAATGTTCCTCATTGAAGGTACTTTTCCTATGTTGAAATACCAAACATTTATCAGGCTTTAAAAGCAATAGTGATGCTTGCACTTAAAACTGCAGAGGGTGGGGTTATTCATGTCACAACAGATATGTGGACCAGCACTCAAAACATAGATTACATGTCCCTTACCACTCATTGGGTCACATTTTCTTGTGGTTCTTCAAAAACAAAGACACCCCAGAAGATGGCACTGCTGCATATGAAGAAGTTTGGGCAGAGTCATACAGCTGCAAACAATTTGCAGGAACTAAATGACCTCCTTGACAAATGGGTTTATTCTCACGGTCTAAAATGTGGCTTCATAGTAAGTGACAATGGAGCCAACATCTTGAAAGCAGTACAGGATGGAGGATTTATGCATGCTTCTTGCTTTGCACATTGCTTACATTTAATTGTCATGGGATTTCTCAGCAATGAAACACAAGTGGATGGTATGATTGTTGTTTGCAAAAAAATTGTGACTCACTTTTCACATTCAACCAAGGCTATACGGACATTGTCCAAACTGAAAAATAAACACAAGCTGCCCCAGCAAAAGCTGATTCAAAATGTTTCCACTCGTTGGAACTCAACGCTTTATATGCTGCTGCACCTCTTGGAGCAAAAGCAAGCTGTACATGAGTATTGCTCCAGTTACATTATTGGAGATGGCATTATGCTGTCTGTGCTGCAGTGGAAATTAATGGAGACAGTGAGCAGCATCCTAGCTCCTTTTGAGACAGCCACAAGGGACATGTCTTCTGAAGGTGCATCTGTGAGTCAGGTTATCCCACTCATAATGCTGATTTCACATCATCTTAGTGTTCTAAATCTACAAATAGAAAAAGACAGATCTGAAGCTCAGACAACATGTCACCTGTATCATGGGAATCTCGTAAAGAGAATGAGCGGAGCTTCAAAACCAATGACAATTAGTTGCAATGACTAAATCAAACGCTACATCCTTGCAACTCTTAGATCCCAGGTTCAAGGCTATACATCTTCCAAAAACAGGTGATATAGAGCAGTACAAATGTCTGTTGCTAGATGAGCTGCAGCACTCACAGGAGTCAAACACAGACACGCACTGTACCCTCAGGTTGTCATCGCCACAACATCAGGTTCATCTTCACAAAGGGATACAGAACTGGAAAAGTCACCAGACATTAACATTAGTTGTTCCACAACTGCCACTTCTTCAACCCTTAGTAGCAAGCTAAATCTGTGGCAAAACCTTTGCCAAATTGTTGCCATACCAGCTTATGCTGATTCCTCTTCTGAGCAGTCTCTGTCCATCATGGTAGACAGTTACCTACAAGAACTGCCTATTCCTATTGATGCATGCCCTTTTGAATACTGGAGATCAAAAAAGTCGATTTGGACAGAGCTGCATGATGAAGCCTGTAAATATCCTGGTTGTCCTGCAACAAGTGTCTCTTCAGAAGGCATGTTTAATACAGCGGCAATATTGTGACAGACACCAGAAATAGGTTGCTGCCAGACAATGTACACACGTTAACTTTTATTAAAGTTAATAAGTCAGGATTTTCGTATCCCTACAAGAGTATACAAACTGATCCTGAAGTGATTGATGTTTTGGATGTTGATGGCGATGACGACTCAGATGGTGGTGGCTGGTAAATACTGTGTGGGACAGAGTATCTCTGCACCAAAAAGGAAACTTTTACAGACTGTGATGACTTTGGTTGTCTCTCTCCTTTCTCGATCTACTACCTTGGACTATATACCCCACAAAACATTCACCATTTCTTGGCAAACTGCTTTGTAGCTAGGGTCTAAAGTCAACAAGTTTTGTATACAGGACAATTTTAACATCAGTGGGAACAGGCCCAACTTTGGCATAAAAGGGACACTGTCATGTCAATCCTTTCTGTATCATATTATTTATAGTTAAAGTGCAAACCCATATTTTTGGATTTACCTTCTGTGACTTTGTGGTGCATCAGTATGGTCTGGGACCGGGGCGGTCTATTTTTCAATTTTAAAGAGGACAAAACAATGAGTTCTAATTGGTAGCTGTTTATTACTTTTTTCAATTACAGAAATGTTACCCATAAACCAAAATGATCCATATGTAACTTATCTTACTGAATAAAAAATTATGGGAAAAACTGTATTTTGTATTGTTATGTTTCTGTGGGCAGCATCATGTTACATGTCACTTCCGGGAAACAGAGTCATCTGGAGTTGTACCTATGTCATGGTTGAGCACATATTCTGTAAGCATAGGTCTCATACCACAATAGCTCGTGTTTAACATTCTGTTGTACACAGACCATGGCATAATAGCAACAACTCTCAAATTACTGGTTCCATGAAGAGGAGTGTACAGAATGTTGTCCATAAGAAGAAAGCAATTGAAAAGACAGTTTTTCACATAAGTGTTGTTTATTAAGGAACAGATAAGTATGGCTCATTTGGAGGCAAGAGTTTCATTTTTCTTGAGTAAACATGTGGTAGTTTTAGCATTTGAGAGGGGGAGGAAGGTAGAATGGGTGCTGGAGGGTGGGAAAGGGCTGGAGGTTGGTTTAACATGGATGCAAGAGGGAGAAAGATGGCATGGATGCTAGTGCATGGGTGAGGGTTGGGGGTTGGTTTTAACATGGATGTAGGAGGGAGAAACATGGCATAGTTGTTAGTACACGGGTGATGGTTGGTGGAGTGGGTTTTAGCATGGGTGAGGGATGGAGAAGGGTGACATGAATGTTAGTTCATGACTAACTGTGGGGGTAGTTTAAACATTTGGGTGAGGAAGGAGGGTGGAGCACGTGCTTGAGGCGGGTGAGGGTTGTGGGTTGGTTTTAACACATGGGTGTAAGAGTGGTATGGGTGCTACAGCATAGATGAGGGTGGTGGAAGAAAAGTGGAATGGGTGCTGGGGTGAAAGGTGAGTGTTGTTTTAGTCCTTTCGTTTACAGATTTGTGATTGGCTGGGGATGGTGAGGAAAAGATGATTACAGACCGATGGTATGGGAGGGCTACACCAATTGCCCACTGTGGAACCTACTATAGATATAATATATATATATATATTTTTTTCTTATTAAATACATTGCAAACTGCTGCCACCTAACACAAGTGTCCTGTCCCCTTTTAAAAAAAAAGAATAAAGGAATCAGAAATAAAAGAAAATTTGCATCAGCAGTTTTCACAGAATGTGACCTATCATAAAGTGTTTTTGCTTTACAAGTAGTGATAATTTGATACATAATGGGGTTGACCAACACTGTCCCTTAAACATCACATGCCAACTGCTGCAGCTACATTAAATGTTCCTTAAGTTAGTATGTGGTGAGGAAACCACTTTTTTTATTTATGTGACTGAAATACAGATTTTATTGACGTATCAGCTGGAAAAATGCATCATCTTAGAAAGTTGTATGTATTACTTCATTTTGCGAACAAGAATGTTGGTATAGGTATGCATTATCTTAGAAAATTGCATGCATTTTTTGCTAGCAACAATGACTGGCATATATTTTTTATTCAAATGTCTTGACTGACCACGTTATGACATAATATGTTTTACAACAGTTCCATCAGCCATGGGCAGTATACCTTGGCTTGACTTGTTATAAAAGCTTTCTTTTAAACATAGCAACTTTTGATTTACTCATTTAAAACACAAAGCAGCAAATAGCTGAAATTAGGTAATATCAGTTATTTTTTCTAATAATTCATGAAGATGAGTATATATAACTGAGTACATAAATGGCTAATGTGCCTCTTTCTTTCACTAAGGAACTATGATGCAGCTGCAGCAGGAAAACTTTTAACATATGGGTGTGTGGGTAGGCCTATTACGTATTAAGTTGCTGGCTTAAGCAAACAGAAGAAACCATGGATAAACCTAGTTGTATTCCTATCAATGTCACACATGATCATTTCTCTCCCCCTTACATTAAACAGTTTTTCCTTTACATGTATTTCATTATTATCTTCATTACTGGCAGCACAATTAAAAATTAGGGTTCGAGTTCTAAAAAGTTCTAAAACAGATAAGAACCCTAGAAATGTTTCAAAAGTTCTAGACTAGAACTAGAACCCAGAACTTCAGAGGGTTCTGACAACCCTAGATCCCCCTTCCCTAGATTGGACCTGTGTGTATAATGTAATAGCCTCTCTGGTAACTAGTGGACCCCCCCCCCGATTGACCCCTGTGTATAATTTAGTGAATTCCCTAGTGTTTAGTGGACCTCCCACCCTGCACCACCCTATCCCGGTCAGCACTCACCCTGCCTGTGGCAGATCGGTGGCCAGCACAGCCCTCTGATCATCTCCTCAACTGGCTGCTGTCTGACAGTCACAGAGCACAATGATGTATAGACTTGTGATCAGGCTCTGTAAGCAATAAGACATGACAGGGTGAGTGTTAGACACTTTAACACACGGCTAGGAGGCATAGTGAGGCACGAGGCCAACGGCCGAGTGCGTCCAGCCACCTAGCCGTGTGTTAAAGTGTCTAACACACAGACCCTGGAGTGGCTTATTGCACTAATGAAATAGCTATCAAAAATACAGTTGTATGTGATAGCTAAAATGTATAGTATTTAAAAGTGGAAAAGTTTAATGTTTGTCTTCATTTTTAATAAAATAGTTCCTCTGCCTACTGTTTTTGTTTTTTTTTTGACTTAAGGAATTTTGTCCTACAAAGGCTTCTGTAGTTTACATCTAGTTGTCATGGCAGTATTCACCCCACCCTCCCCCACACACACATACAAGCAAAGAAGTGGATTTTGATCTGAACAGCCACTGAGCAGACGGGGCGGGACAGAGATTGTGGCAGTACTTAGTTTAAATGTTTCATCGGCTGTAATCAGCAATCGGCTTCTGATTAAGATGAAGAGAGCAAGTGAGCGGGCTGGGAGAGAGATAGCTTTTTCGATTTGGATGGAGAGCGAGCGAGTGGACTGGGAGACAGATTGTGTCACTTTGTTTTTTGTTCCCCGCTTTTCTACATGCTACATGGATTTATAACAGAAACCCTCAAAGACCGAGGCCAAGTGAACAGGCGGTCAGATGTATTTATTTTATTTTTTTACAGTTAGGGTGGCACCACTTCTGCCAGAAACAAGATGGCTGCGTTTTAATTTCTCAAGGTTCTGAGTGGGCAGCATCACCCATATCAATGCCCGCTTGCCATAGCTTGGCACAACCTGATCTTTTTCCCATGGCGTTAGACATAGTAGCACACACTCATAGCAGCCAATCAGAATGCTGCTTTTCTGCCATCCATTTCATAAGTTACTGTTAGATGTTGATTGGCTGAGGAGGTGAGTGGAGGGCAGTGCTGGCTGCTGATCTGCTGCAGATAGGGTGAGTGTTGACCGGAGTGAGGGGGGTCAACAGCGGCTGGATGGTTAATGGCACTCTGTCAGGAGATCCACTAGACACCATGGAATATATTAAATTATACTGACAGGCGATCGTGGGAGGGTGTCCACTAGACTGCCAGGGAGGTCCACTGCAGTACAGCTGACTAGCTTTTCGGGGATGGGGGCTTGGCCTTAGCGCCCTGTTAAGGCCAGGTTTTGGCAGCATTAAACAGCACCACAATGGTGGCTGTTTAGCACTGCTGAAACCTTTTGACTATAGTACTGGGCTATTATGCATGGAAAATAACTCATTTGCATTGGTGCAGCTTTGTCATTAGCGCAGTCACACTGCCGGGTTAGGGCAGCATGCCTAGGTTCTGCTTCTATACATTTTTAAGATGTATTTAGCCAGGATAGCACAAGTAAGATGCAACATCATGTTTTCACTGAGGTCCTTTTTTTCTTCCTCAAAGTTGTTTCTCATTCCAGTTTTGTCCAGCTCCACCTTCCCCCCTCTCATCTCCATCACTGATCTTGTCATGGACTTATGAGTTATCCACCACTTACCCAAGACCACGGTGTGCTGGGTGGCCAGCCATGTTGGCTGTGCTAGAGCCTGTGGGGTGTGTCGACTTGGACAGTCAGCATCTTCCTCCTGCCACCTGATGTTCGCCCCTAGGGAGGCAGCATGCAATGAAGCAGTCACACGTGCGTGCAGAGGCACGCATGTGTGACAGGCATCTGGTGGCAACACCTCTTCTCCTGCTGCTCCTCACTGTGTTACTGAGTGGTCTCCACCGGTTGGCAGTCACGCAGTGGGAACAGCATGCTTTCCTCCCTGAGGAAGGAGAGTAGTTCCTGGGATGCTCGATCCTTCTTCCCCCAGCCAATCCCCGACAGCCTGCGCTCATTCCTGAATACATGTCGCCAGCTTAGCAAGCAGTAGCCTACTGCAGTGTTACTGAGCTGACTTGAGGTCCTACTT
Source organism: Neoceratodus forsteri (assembly GCA_016271365.2). Taxonomy (NCBI): domain Eukaryota; kingdom Metazoa; phylum Chordata; order Ceratodontiformes; family Ceratodontidae; genus Neoceratodus; species Neoceratodus forsteri. The sequence continues at coordinate 1,660,342,357 of CM028131.1, forward strand.
TTATCCATTTTTAAAATGTATTTTCCCTGGATAGACCAGGTGATGTGCAATATCTCATTTTCAGTGGGGTCCTGCTTGTACCCATTTTTACACTGTATTTACCCAGAATAGCACAGCGGAGGTGCAATATCTAATTTTCAGTGGGGGCCAAGCTTTTACCCATTTTTACAATGTGTTTACCCAGGATAGGACAGCTGAGAGGCAATATCTCATTCTCCATGGGCTTTGACATTTTGACCCCAAATTTCCAACATCATCTTTTTATGACTTCATGTTATGATCAAGACTGATGGGATTTTTAAATCCTGTCCAAAGGATGATTTGCAGAGCGACTGCAAAACATGTTTGGAGAGGATTTGTCATGTTCATGTTGGGGGTGGTAATTCAAGGGATATGTTGAGAATTTGGGGGCCAAATCTGCAGTCACAAAGTTATGAGTAAACATTGTAAAAATTAAATGATTGCATAACTTTTTTTTTTATAACCCCACATTATGACCAAGACAGGTCGAATTTTTAAAATCCTGTTCAAAAGGCAATTTTGAAGAGTGACTGTAAAAACATGTTCTTGGAGCAGATTTACAAAATGACACCTGTTATGTTCATCAGGTGGGGTAACAAAAGGGCAGAGTTGCACATTTCAGGTCAAAATCTGCAAAAATCGCAAGGTTATGAGCACAGGCTGAAAAAATTCAATGTTTCCTCATAACTTCATTTTTTTATAACATTTTGATCCTAAATGTTCCGCATTGTCTTTTTATGACCCTACCTTATGATCAAGATAGGTGGATTTTTTAAAATCCTGCCTGAAATGTGATTTTGTGGAATAACTACAAAAACGTTTCAGAGGGGATTTGAAAAATGGCACCAATCATGTTCATGAGGTGGGATAACAAGAAAACTATGTAAATAATTTGGGGCCAAAATCTTCAAAAATCACAAAGTTATGAGTAAACATTTAAAAAACTTCAATGTTTCTTTATAATTTTTTTTGTTATATTTTGACACCATGTTTCCAACAGTCTTTTTATGATGCTGTGTTAGGAAAAAGGCAGGTGGAATTTTTAAAATCCCATTTGAAAGATCATTTTGTGGAGTGACTGTGAAAACATGTTCAGGGATATTTAAAAAAAAATAATTTACATTGTTTTGAGGTGGGGCCCCAAAAAGGCTATGTTGAAAATTTGGTGTAAAAATGTTAAAAAAAAGTCAAAGTAATGAATAAAGATCAAAACACATAAAAAAGCCATTGACTGAACTTACCTTGTTTCCCTCAGTTCCCATTCCGTGTTGGAAGCAGCAAGGTATGGAGGTTGCCATCGGAGGGCCCAATAGGTGAGTGAGGGGTTGGGGGGGTTGATGGGTGCTGAGAGGGAGATCAAAGCTGGGACTTGGGAGCTGGAAGGGAAGGGGTGGCAGCAGACAGATGATGAGGGACTGTGATCATGAAGGACTGTTTTCTTCTTTTTAGTACTTGGCTGGGGCACTGGGAGTGGGCACCACAGTACCACAGTGTGTATTGGGGGGTTAGCCGGCACTGGGAGTGAGCACCCCAGTGGCAGACTGTATGGGGGAAGACAGATGTTGCATTGGGGGGTGGAGGAGGACAGCAGCAGCAGCAGGGTTGGGCAGCCAATGCCGATTATATTAAAAGAACTCTGGGGAGAGGCAAACACTGGGTCAGGTAGGAGTGGAGATATTAGCAACAGGGTTGGGCACACATTGTGAATGTTATTCAAACAGTAGGTCAGCAGGAGAGGGGATACTGACAGTGGGATTGGACACCCACTTTGAATGTTAAACAGTAGGTTGGGCAGGAGGGTGAATACCAGCAGTGGGGTTGGGCACCTGATGTTGGTGTTATTTAAAAATTTGGTTGGATGGGGGAGTAGAATACTGGTGGTGGGGTTGAATGAACACCCTCAGCCAGTAATGTAAAAAGCTGAATCAGGCAGCAGAAGACCAGAAGCAAAAGGAGCAGTGGAAGGCAGGTTTGGTGCTGATCATGCCCAGATGGTATGCTAATGGCTTAAAACTTTTTACTATAGGAGCAAATTCTCCTTTCATATGTTAGAAGTTTCTGTCCATCAGCAAGCTAACTAGCATCATCAGCAGCCTGCTTGTAATATGCTGCTCATAGCACAGCCTCATCTCCACAAGGCTCAACTGCATTGGTCCCAACACCTCCATACCCAGAAAAGCCCTATATTGCTGGCACGCTGCAAATATGTTTGCTGCTGATGTGCAAGCAAACATAAAAATTCTATTAACTGGTCTGAAGAGTCCTGCCAAGTACATGTCTTCTGTTGCAGCCTCTAACAACTAGAGGGCATTCAGCACTTGTCATTTTTTTTTTGTTTGTTTGCTTATATGCGTAGCACTGTAGTTTGACATTCTAGTTTGCGAGGCAAGTTGAGTTTTTGTGCACCAAATAACCAACCTTTGTTTGTCTGCAAGACTGATAGCAAAAAGCAAATAATTCATGTGCTGACTCTCAGCATTTCAGGCAAAGGCATCATTCCTCTTGTTTGCTAGAAGAGTGGTGGTTTACACTGGAAGATGTGCAAGCACTAAAAACTTGGCGACAGGCATGCTCTTTATGGAAGCCTGCAATGATGGCAAAACCTTCCGAAACCACTATATGTTTTCATGGCACCCTTGAAAATGGATTGGTGATTAATGCTTAAATGGGGGAAAAATAAATCTTTATTTTAATTAGACACACATAAATGAATGTAAACTACCAGGCAGTGTATAAATAGCACAAAACAGTATTGTTCTCAATTTTGCTTTTATCGGGAACTAGTAGGTTACTATGAGTTTTCCTTGATCTTTAGTCAGATTTTTTCCCCAAAAGGCTTTGATACTTTGAATTAAATTAAAGTTATATGGAAGATTTCCTGAATGAAACCAAACATGTTGTACGTTATCAATGCCACCAGTTTGAGTGAGTGGAGGGGGAAGTCTGTTTTCCTTTTACAGCTCTTTCTTTGAAGTAGTAGCTGAACCGACCACATATTTCATATGCAGCATTTAACAGGTATTCCACATTTCTAGTTTTCATCAGAAACTTCTGAGCCACTAAATATGGGTAACTGAGCCACTAAATATGGGTAACTGAGCCACTAAATATGGGTAACTGAGCCACTAAATATGGGTAACTGAGCCACTAAATATGAGTAACTGAGCCACTAAATATGGGTAACTGAGCCACTAAATATGAGTAACTGAGCCACTAAGCATGAGGGAGCACAATTGTTAGGGATAATGGGCAGATTAGGTGGGCTGAAGGCCCTTATCTGCTGACAATATGTTCTATGTTTCTATATAAACAGTTCATGAAACACTGGACCACAGGGTAACTAAACCCCTAACTGCTGCCTACATGGTGCTTATTATATGAGTCTAGGTATCCGGAGCCATGAACCATAGATAAAAAGTTCTGAAGAGTTACTGTACGCCACTCAGCAGTTTCATTCTGCAAAGTGTGGATAGGACAGCTGTCTTGGGAAAGGAAAGATATGTATACAGTAGTCTTCCTACTAGTCAGCATATTAATCATATTGGGCCCTATGCAGTATTGGAGCAGAGTGGCTATGCATGCGTATCTGGGGTGCACAGCCACTCCGCACCCTACGCACCCCCCACATGGGATGCACTAAGGGTGAGTGTGCAGAACCAATGCACCACTCCTCCCAGATACATGGACTACACTGTGCATGGGCGGGCTGTGGGCATGCCAGCACTACACGGTATGTACGAACCTGCATAGTGCTGGCCACATAGTTGTGGAGCGGGGCACAGGTTATGGCAGGGGGACCCTGGTGTAACTCAATGCATACCCCCACAGACACAAGCTGCTGGTTGCCAGGGGACCGGGGCAGGGCTCTCCATGCTACCCCTGACCACTGGGTATCAGGTGATGGTGGGGCAGCTACAATGATGAGTGCCTGTCACTGGGTGGGAGTGGTCGCACTGGACAGGATGGTGCCACTCAGGTCCAGGTACCTGTCAATAGCATGCACAAACCCAGACCTGCACCTCCCTCCATGAGGGATCCACTGGATGGCCCAGGGTGGCATCCCATTAAATGTCATCCCAGGACATCGACTCCTCCTCCGGCCACCCTGCGGAGTCCTGTGCACTGGGGGGGGATCCAAAGACAGGCGGCCAGCGATGCTGAATGCCGGTATGGGTGCACCTGTCTGTGGGGTATAGGGTTGTGGGTGGGATACGTGACTTTTCCACATACCCCCGCCCGCTTCGTTCATAGCACACTTTGTTCAGAAACTTTGGATGCCTTTGTCATCACTTCTCTGTACAACTGTGAAATTTTCCTGACATATGGAAATAAAGTAAATCAGTTAAAATCATTTTTGATAATCTGATTATTAGCTGATCAAGTACTGAATGGTTTCTGATGCATCTACAGTGGAGCCAGCCAGGATGCAATGTAATACTGCAGCATTCTGCAGCAGAGTTACTATAGGAAACAAAACAGTTTCATTGGCACTTAGTCCCTTTTGTCATGCAGTAACTTGAGACACTGCAATGTGTCCTGGCAAACTCCACTGTATATGCCTTTCCAAGGTTTGTATTTTACAAGTTATTTACCTGGGTGAGATGCAATTTCAGTGGAGCCTTACTTCAACCTAATTATACAGATGGCAAGACTGAAGAACAGGGAGTCAACAATACTTACTCAGTGTCACACAGTGCTTTATTTGTCAGTGGTCTGGCCATCAGACAACTACTTTCATCATAATGTGATCATCAGACTTCAATCATAAAATGTTTAGTTGCCACCAGCAAGACTCAAATCTCATAACAGTCCAAAATAATTTGAAATTACACTGCATATTACTAAAGACAGCTGCATGGAAGCAGACTTTGCTTCTGCTCCTTAGACTTCATCTGTTGCTGTTCCTGAGATCTCAATTCTTTGCTTGTGGAATCAGAATAATTTCCATGGCAACAGGTATGATGTCATAAGCAGACGATTATGATTTACTGTAAATGGTGATCTGTGCCAGTGGACAAATGAAGTTTAAGTGAAAATATCCTTTTCTGACAAATATGACTTCTACAAGAAAAAAGTGATGGCCCTGAATTTTTTTGCGTTTGGTCGGGGGCTGATATGGTTATGGTGTATCACAGAGTATTGTTGATACTACATGTAATTATTTTGCTAGGACTGGAAAATCTCTTTAAGGATTACAAACTTTGAGCTGTATCAACTGAAGTAAAAATCTGTTTGAACTTGTGCCATCACCTCCTCTTACAAGCATGGGAGTGGTTCAGAAACAATATGTGAATGTTAGGCACAGCAGTGGGTGTGGCAGTAACAAGGCACTTATAGTACTCCTTCAGATGGATTATATAGATATTTTTTAGGCACCAACAGCGTAGTTGTAAGCACCTATTGTGGTCACGTGCACTCTGCTTTTTGTTTATTTAGTCAAGTTCTACGGTACATTCAGTGTGAGTGATTCAGCTGCATGATGTCATCAATGAGGTTAGTGATAGGGTTTTTCAGTCCTGGCATAGGGTTTGAGACTTACACAAGCCTGGGTTCAGTCCCCAGTGTGCAACATTTTTTTTTTACTTTCTCACTACAATTTCTGTAGTATGAGAGTAATTGTTAGATGCCCTTGCTGAAGTTAGTGATAGAGTTTCAGCAAAGTCTGAAATTCTGTATTGCTGATAACTTCAAAAGTTCCAGCTGAGACTTTCAGGTCTGAATGCAACTTGGGAAACATTACTTCAGATTGACAGACTGGTGAATTACTCAATCCACCGCAGATGTTTGGGGGCTGCACTCAGATCCTTTGCCGCAGGCTGCATCTCCTTCAGTGAGTTTTAGCACATTGGTAAAGCTACCGACTATCAAGCAGTGGTGGGTAGGGGGCCTGGGTTCGATCCTGGATAAGGGATAGTCCCTTTTGTCTGTCATCATCATTTGTGAATGTGACTGCTGCTTAGTTGATTAGAACCCTGTTTGGGTGATAAATGTATGAGTCTCCATGCTCTCCCCTATGAGCGCTGCTGCCCTTCCAACATAGCTGGTGACTTAGACTGTCCTTTTATGCATTTCTATGATCAGATGTTATACAGAATGAAGATTTGGGGCTTTCTGATTTATAATGACCTGGGGTCCATTTTGACTGGATAAATGAGACCTTGTGCATCTGCTAAGATGGCCCCATAGCACCCATCTCGCCATGAGGTTTTCCATGTGACAGTGCAAACTAAATTGTCATGGTAACCCACTACTCACAGCGTAGCTACTCCGTGTGACTCTATAAGCGGATGAATGAAGTGACAGTTGTTGTTTAGCTATGGCAGAAGTCTGACCGTTCCCCTGAAATATGAACTTGGCAACACTGGCATGTACTGTATCGCAAGGAGGCATTACCAAAATGGCATCTTTAGGGGCCGAAAATGGACTATATTTACTTTATTGGGGGTCACACAGTTCGAAACCTGCTGTGTCCTCCCCTCTGACTGCTGCATGGGCTGCAGGTATCAGTGGAGGAGGGAGGGGGGCATCCTCTCAGACGTCAGTGATGGAAGTTTGCACTACTCAAGAGTAATGCAATCTGTTCCCAGTTGTATCAGGAAGGGTAGTACTGGATGTACATCTGCTGGAAAGCTGCTGTCTGTAAGTGTAATATGGACACTCGGGGGGGGGGGAGGTCACAAGGGGGCTCATACCACATTCTTAGTAATTGATGACAATCCATGCTGTGATTACTGGGACCTTATTACTGGGACCTTATTACTGGAATTTCTCTCTATTTGTAATAATTCTATGTGCATGAACATTTTTAGAATTGGTTTACACTCTAATTAATTATCGCTCGGTGCTTTTTGCTTGCCTGTCTTTTTGGGTTAAACAACCAGCTGATCTGAAAGTGGTCTTGTCACTGGGGTATGTGATCTCTCGAGAACTGGGATAAATGAGAAGTGGGCGCTCGGCACATATTTGCCTTAGAGTTGCTCTTTCCCAATCTGCTGTGCTTTCCTAGCATGGAGGTTGATTCCCTGTGTGCCTTCAGGCACCTGATAGCTGGCTCCTAGCTAGCTAGCTTGGATCACCTGTTGCCCATGGCCATACAATTTGCTTAATGTGGAGAAGGACGCTCTTCCCCATCTTGCAATGGGGGGGAGGGCAGTCCCGACATCCCCCTTGTCTGTATGATTGTTACAAATGATAAAAGTAGTCGGATGTGTCTCTGGAAAAGCAGGGTGCTGTGAAACCGAAGGAGGCTTGGATCCTTCAATGTGACATGTATGATTGTTATGCTGCAACCATTTATATTGTACATATCTAATGTGGTTTATGTAGGTGCTTAACCCTGTTCTTACTTTGACCACAGTACAAGTGGGATGCTTCACCTTGTGTGTAGTATCCTAGGGTGGGTGGGGGAGGTATGTCTTGTCAATGGTCTGCATGTTAGTAGTTCTGGAACTACCTTTTTCAGAATCAGAGAGGTGGGCTGGGGTGGGGAGGGAAGTCTGGGAAGTTCACAAGATTTGTGGGATAATGTTGAATATTCACATAATGATTTATGTGACTCTTATAGTCCAGATATCTCACATTGGGGAGGATCTGTTTGGGGATGGACTTCTGGGTGTTCTTTGTTATAGTTATATTGTTAATAGGGGTTGGGTGGGTGTTGGATAGGTTTGGGGGGAAGGGTAGTTCCCTACTGTTATAGATGTTTTATTAAGGTTTTTCACTTGTTAAAAAATGGTACTGGTAGAATAATCCAGTATTTGAAAATGACTTTTAGTATGTGGCAGCCACAGAGGATCTTCACAATTCACAAAATTGGCTGACAATACTTTTCATTTAAGATTTTGGAATATTTATTGTGTAAAATGACATATTAAGCATAAGAGGGTGCTATCAAAAATCAAGACCATGAAAACAGATGTCATTTGCCTGCAGGAAACACATATGGCAGAGAAGGAGGGCTCCCACATGGTTAAGAACTGGGGTGGATGAATGGTATGGTTCTTATTTCTCCTCAGAAGCTAGGGGTGCAGCAATTTGTCTTCATCCTCATTTTCTGAGGATGGTTAATAAATTCTGTGCTGATCGGGGGGCAGGTACTTGTTGGTGCAGGTGCAGTTAAATACTGGATTAAAATTTCCTATAGGTTCCATACAGTATATAGACCAAATGTCAACTGTCCAGAATTTTTTCATAAAACTTTCAGTACAGCTGGCTGATTTTGAGGACCCATAGCTTTTTTAGTGGGGACTACAACCATGCTAAAGGAAAACTAAACCCCCATGTCACATACATTTTGGTTGTTTCTTTGTCAATCGACATCTCTTTCCCAGTAGCTGATGGGGATATACGTGTTTGTGTTAGTTTGTTTTCACTGTTCATGCCAGTCCCCTGCAACTATCCTGGGGTTTCCATTTTCTGGTTGTTGAAATCTCATCGTCCATGAGAGCTGCATTAGTATATGAGAACACGATGTCAGATCAACCATTTATATCATGTATCTCTATGCTGAAAATACAAGCATCCTGAACAAAAAAAAGCCTCTGAAAACACACAAATTGAAAGCAATGTAATGGGGAAAACCCTGCATTGCAACTCAGATAGTTTGCAAAGCTAACTGAAGGTAAATGTGATATTTCACACCTTGCTGTGATTAGTTTTGTTGACATCTAATTAAGCAGACAGGCATACTGTGGAGTCTAATGGATGCTTTCCCATCATGTTCTGATATGCTAATGAAGCTCTCAGGGACAATGAGATTTCAATAACCATAACATGGAGAGCCCAGAGTATTTACGGGGACTAGTATGAACAGTGAAAATAAACTAAAGCAATCACATACATCCCAAACAGCTACAGGAAAAGAGTTGTCTGTTGACATGGAAACAAATACAGTTTACAAGATATGAGGGTGTATTTTTCCTTTAAGGATGTCATCCTCGATAGATCCTCTCCAACTGTTGTGCCTCTATCTGGCAATGCTAAGCCGCTTATGCACTTAATGGATGGCCACTCCCTCATTGATGCCTGAATATCTTCCTGGCAAGGAATATAGGGACTACTTCCACTAAGCTTCTCTCTATGCCAGGCTGGATGCTATACTGCTTTCACAAGTCTTTATTCCCTCTATATAGTCAGTGAAGCATGAATCTATAGCTATAATGGACAACGCCCCAGTGCTGGTAAATCTGGGGGATTTAGGGATTTCTGTGGCTCCAAGAACCTGGAAGCTAGATCCCATACTCTTAAATAAACCTGATTTTGTTGCCCACATTAAGGAACAGATCTTGCAGTACCTTCTATTTAATCAAAAGGGTGCAACCTCAAGCACCACCAGATGGGAGACCTTGAAGGCATTTCTGGGGGAGGCCATTATCTCCTATTCTTGTTATGATAAGAAAGCGGAAAGCCAGCAGCTTACTGATTTGTAACAACAGATTGCTCAGGCTGAGAAAAAACACATGCTCAATCTCACACCTGACGGCTACCAGTGGTTACAACAATTAAAATGGGAGTTTAATTGGCTATCTAATTTGAAAATAGAACACACTATTCTACTGAACCAAGCCACTTGTTACTTTAAAGGAGACCTGGGTGGTGGTGGAATTGTTGGCATGGCAAATAAAACATATGGAACGTTCTAAATTTTTTAACCAAACTGTGGACCTAGAAGGGGTTGCTAAGCATACCGATGAGGACACTGGAGAATGTATCAGAAACTATATACTTCTGAGATATGACTGTCAGAGGCAGATATCTGAACCTTTCTGGATTGTGCCCCAATCCCTACTGTTAACTCACAGGAAAATGCTGATCTAGAGGCTAACATTACATGGGTAGATGTTCAGAGAACAGTAAAGTAGCTTAAGAGTGGGAAGGCCCGATCCTGATGGAGTCCCCATTGACTTTTATAAAACTTTCAGTTCTGAGCTCCAGGAGTCTTTGTGTGACATGATTCATGAATGTCTGAAGAGTGGGGTGTTACCTCCATCCATGTGGTCTCCTATTATAACTGTCCTACCTGATAGGTTGCAGTGCAACTCTTACAGGCCCATTTTGTTGCTTACTGCTGATTACAAAATAATAGCAAGTGTGCTAGCCGGCTGGTTAGAAAAGGTGCTCCCTACTATTATACACACTGACCAGGCGGGATTTGTTCAGGGCCATCAAGACAAACATAATGTGTCTAGAGCATTAATTATGCAATGGCAAGAAAGAATCCTGGCTTCTGATTGTACAGTTGGCCATCACAGCAGGGATGTTATCCTGGCATAACATCCCTGCTGATCCACTTGATGATGATGCCAACAATCCCTAGCATCTTCTCTTAAAAACAAAAATATTTTGAAACACTAAAAATATTCTTTAAAATTATTTTTTTTCTGTATAAAACAATGAGCCATTGTATAATAAGAATAATGCCCTCCAGGGTGGGTGTTATGCTGGGATAACATGCCTTCTCGGGTGTTGGATGCCCTCGGATGGTGGCCTCGGGCCCAACTACCCGAGGCAGGATGTTATCACAGCATAATACCCACTCTGTTGGGCATTATTTCTTTAATATTATCTGGAGGTGGGGCTTAGGCCATGTTGAAGCTGGGGCTGCAGTAATGGACCTTGATGTTGAAGAGGCCTTTGACCATGTGGAATGGGGGTACACGTTTGCTGTGCTCAAAAAGTTTGGATTGGGTAGTAATATGGTCATGTGGATTTCCACTCTATACCATCTCCCCACAGCTCAGGTCTTAGTTAATGGAAAATTGTCTAAACCATTTAATGTCACTAGGGGGACCTGCCAGGGGTGCCCCCTTTCCCTACTGCTAAATGTGTTGTCCCTTGAGCCTCTGGTTGTGGCAATACAATTCGACAAGCTCATTACTGGTTTCCAGTCAGGCAGTAATCATTTTAAAACATCTTTTCTTGCTGATGATTTACTTATTTTTCTTAAAAGACTTAGGGTGGGCCTCCCCAGAGTGCACCAATTACTAAATAAATAGAGTAAAATCTCCAGTCACAAGATTAATTGGTCCAAGAGTGAGATCCTGCCTGTTGGACCTGGACCCCACACCCATCTAGTTTACAATCCCCTAAATATAAAGGCGGTTGGCATGTTAGGGTATTTTGGCGTCTATATCTCAAAGCCTGGGCCCATGCTATTTCAAGAGGATTATGGCAGACCCCTGACCTTGATTAGACAAGACTGTGAGTGATTGGAGGGCCTCCCTCTTAGATTTATTGGCCGAATTACTGTAATAAAAATGAATATACTCCCCAAATATCTATACTGTATCTCTTTCAGATTCTGCCCATAAAGGTTCCAGAAAAAAATGTTAAATCCTTCAACAACATCTTAAATAGATTCATTTGGGGAGGGAAAAACGAGGATCCCAAGAAGTATTCTGCAGCTCCCCATAAATAAAGGAGGACTGGCGCTACCCAACATGAAATACAATTACTGGGATGCACAGCTTGCCCTTCTGTTGGAGGGGGCCAGAGAATGCCCCGACTGGTTCACATTAGAGGGAGACCGGTATGAAATGGGATTACTATGAGGCCATTTGCTTCCTGGATTAGCTGAGGCATCTCTTGCACTAAAAGGCAATCCTTACACTTGTTAGCTGGGTAAAATATGGGTTGGTACTCATACAGTCATTAATCACTGAAAAGGGTTGTCTCTGGGCTGATAGCTATCTGTAAAAAGATGAGAGACCACAATGTTCCCTTGCACTAGACCCTATTAGGATGGAGCAAAAAAGGCTCAGGTTCATGGGAGATCTGTATGAGGGAGGAATGTTGAAATCATTTTCTGTGATAAAGGAGGCGTTTTCCTTGCAGACAGGTGATTTCTTTGCTTTTATGCATGTCAGACATTATATTTCTGGCAACAAGTTTTATCATCTCCTATTGAGGAGATTCTCTTTCATCCAAATCCTGGCTCTTAACCTTTGACATCCTTTTATGAGCTGTTCTTGGGTGCGACACCTGTACCTCAGATCAGAGCACAGGGATGTTGAAGTGATGACTTAGCTATTGCATTGAGCCCGGGGGACTGGAACGCTGCAACTGAACATGTTCATATCTGCTCTAGCTCCAGCAGACTAAAAAAAATTCAATACAGCTTCTTATATACTGTATAACCTATTTAACCCCAGTTCAGTTACATCAATACAGACCCACCTTTAACCCCTATTGCCCTAAATGTTTGATTACTGAGGGTGACTTCCTCCACATGGCCTAGACATGCTGTAAAGTGGCACCATGCTGGAAAGAGATACACAGCATAATGAAAAATGTACTGCAGTGTAAACTGCTTTGCTGCCCCTCAGAACTTATGCTAGGTATTGCGGGGCCAAGTCCAGTTAAGAGCAACGGCTGGCACAGGGGATACACGGAGGGCAAAAGGGGGTTCTTCCAGTACATTGGGGAGTGGAGAAAAAATAAGGGCCATCTCGGCAGATTGAGCTCAGAAGGAGAGTGGGTGGATGAGGTGAGGGACTAGGCAGAGGTATTAAATGAGTACTTTGCCTCTGTGTTCACTAGGGAGGGGATATCTACAAAGCAAGGCACGATGGGGATAGAAGCAGTAGTGAGTGGGATCAGGGGAGCAACAGAAATGGAGCAAGAGGGAGGAAGAGGTACCCCAGGAGTGTCACATCAGGATAAGAACAAAAAGGCCAGTAAGATGGAGTGGACGGATAATGCTATCTCTACCGAAAGGGTGTGGGTAGCCCTCAAGGCCCTAAAGAAAGATAAATCTCCTTGGCCGGATGGCATTCATCTGAGAGTACTATGGGAATTGGCGGACATACTGGCTGCACCCCTGGCATAGCTCTTCAACAGGTCGCTTGAGGCGGGGGGGGTACCTTGGGATTGGTGAGAGGCACATGTGATGCCAATCCATAAGGGGGGGGGTCGAGGGAAGTACCAGGTAACTATAGACCCATCAGTTTGACCTCGGTGGTGGGAAAATTAATGAGAAGTATACTTAAGGAACAATCGGGGGTGTACTTGGAGGAGATGGGAGGTCTGGATAGTCGGCAACATGGGTTTGTGCCAGGTAGATTATGTCAAACCAATCTTGTGGAGTTCTGCAAATGGGTAACATCAGAACTGGACAGGGGAAAGCCTGTGGATGTATTATTCTTGGACTTCAGCAAGGCGTTTGACTCTGTCCCCCACAATGGTCTGGTGGAGAAACTGACGGGGTTGGGAGTAGGCCCTTTGATGGTCAGATAGATTGAAAACTGGCTAGCTGGATGTACCCAGAGAGTAGTGGTCAGTGGGGAGCTCTCGAACCCTAGAGAGGTCGGTAGTCGGGTACCGCAGGGCTCGGTCCTGGGTCTGATCCTGTTTAATGCATACATATCAGACATCAGGGAGGGTATAGGGTGTGAAATGAATCTCTTTCTGATGACTCCAAGATGAGAGCAGTAGTTGAGGGGGAAGAGGGGAGGCTGGCCCTGCAAGGGGACCTCGACACCCTGGAAAGCTGGGCTCACACATGGAAATTAAATTTCAATATCACCAAGTGCAAGGTGTTACATCTTGGGTGGGGAAACCCTTATCACAGGTACACCCTGGGAGGGGAGGCACTGGAGGCCTCAACAGGGGAAAAAGACCTAGGGATCATGGTGGATGCATGTATGAATAACTCTGAGCAGTGCAGGAGAGCGGCTAGCAAGGCAAACAGGATGTTGGGATGCATCGTAAGGGGGATCACCTCTAGGAGCAAGGAAGTGATTCTGCCCCTGTACAATGGACTGGTTAGACCACACCTTGAGTACTGTGTACAGTACTGGTGACCACACTTGAAGAGGGACATACAGCTCCTGGAGTGGGTACAGAGGAGGGCAACTAAGATGATACGAGGACTAGGGGATTTGACGTATGAGGACAGACTTGAAAAGCTCTGCCTGTTTTCATTGGAGGAGAGGAGAGATGGGGACATGATTGAGGTCTTCAAGTACCTCAAGGGAATAAATAGGGTAAACACGGAGGGTATCTTTAGTCTAAGGCAGGGAGGTATCACCAGAGGGCATGGTTTGAAGTTGGAAGGTGGACGGGTGAGGGGGGAAAAGAGGAGGAGGTTTTTCACTGAGAGGGTGGTGGACCCTTGGAATGCGCTGCCTGGAGAGCTGGTTCAGAGATCCACAGTGGAGGGCTTCAAAAGAGGGTGGGACAGACACAGAAAGTGGATGTATCAGATGATGGCCTGGCCCAGGGGGTTGGGATGGATGATAGGGGTTTCTGGAACACAAGGGAGGGGGGGCTCAGCACCCAACTAGGGATCTGAGGTTCGAGCAAACTCGATAGACCGTAAGGCCTAATCTGCTGGCAATTAGTATGTATTAGTGTGACTCATTCCCTCAGCCCCTTACTAATAAGGAACATGCAATTAGCTATGGGATACAGCCTTGATTAATGCAAGAAAAACTGTTGCATGTAACTGGTTAAGTTCCTCACCTCCTACTGTAACACATTGGCTAAATAATGTGTCCTTTTGTAGGAAACTGGAATGTCATCACTTCAATACCGAAGGCCAAGGGCTTATATTTCAGCAAACATGGGATTCTCAGCTACATGCTATTAGCAAAAATGAAAATTTCAGTTTAAATGGTTTGTAATATCCAATGAAAGTATTGCTTATAACAAAATTTAAGTGAAGTGCTCATGGTTCTATACTGACAATCTGATCTGTTTACACCTTTGTGTCTTTATTTTTCCAAAAAATCCACTGGATCTCACTGTTATGTCAGGGTTACATATGTGTGTAATTCTTCTTCTTGTTTGTCAGGACGATATGAAATTTTGACCATGATTGTCTAAAGTGTTACTAGGCAATTGCACTTTGTAATTTGATGCGTTGTAATCTGCTAAAATATGTTTATAAAAAAAATGGGAATTGGATCATCTTTATAACAATGCCACAAATCCATACAGTGGTAATCGAGTAAAAGTTTACTGGTACTGCACACTGTGCGTCATTGCGCGGCAGCGGTACACATATTATTTTCACTTTTTGAATTTATGGCATCACTATATTGATGAGATTCTCATAGTGTGGAAGGGGACAGTAAATCAGTTCATGAATTTTGTGGGTTGGTTAGAAAGTACCAACAGATGCTTGACATTTTAAAACACATGTACATCAGCACACCATTTCATTTTTGGATTTACAAATAACCAGTGGTAGTGTTTTTACTGATTTGTTTCAGAAGTCATGAAGAGCAGAGAGTTGCTATCTCCCACATGATGATGTGGCCAAGAATATTCCTAAAGGTCAATTTATCAGAACCAAATAGGAACTGTACTAAACCTGAGGATTTTGAAGTTAGGAAAATACAACAGATTAAATATTTCCAGGTACGTGGCTACAGTAGTATCACTATTGCAACAGCTTAGAGTGAAGTTGAAAACCTTAGTAGGGAGTCCACGTTAACACCGAAAGTAGCCACGTCTAAGCCAGGCATGTCTACATGTAGTTTTGTCACTACGTACAGTGAAAGAGCCAATGAAGTGAAAAAGATTATAAGAACTGGGATATTTTGAAAGCAGATCCAAAGTTGAGTGAGGTGGCATCTGACGGTCCCCAAGTTTTTTTTTAAGAGACCTGAAACAGTGAGTGATGTGTTAGTTAACAGTTTTTTACCTAAAACTGTAGATCCACCCATAGTGCGGGGTTACCCCCCAACCCCCCACCCACAGGGCACTTTTTTTTTCATATAGGTTGTATCCTTCAGGCGCACAATGGGCGACTGAGTTCAGCTCTGTTCCTACCTCCCAAGTCTGTCTACCATCTCACCTACTCTGCTGAGTCCAATTTCCCCACAGATTTCCCCCCGTGGCAGGGCCAGGAAGGGGAAGGTTGTCCTCCCCTCACCGAGTAATCCAGAATCCACACTGGGAAACTGGCAAGCCGGGGACAGAGTGGGACAAGAGCAGGCAGATAGGTCTTCATGTAGCCCATGATCGCCATTTTCCTCTGCTTTTTCTTCCCATGCTACGGCGGCCTTAAGTGCATGTGCATGCAGGCATGCACATGCTACGTAGCCATGGTCCCTACTTGCTGCTTGGACTCTGGTGCTGACACCTGGCCTCCACCAGATGGCAGCCAAGGAGCAAGATAGCAGAACCCCTCACCCCGGGAGAGGAGAGCAGTCCATCGAATGCTCAGTTCTCTCCCTCCCCTGCTGACCCCCGGCAACCCGAGGTCACACCCGAACATGGGACTCTGGTATGGCAAGAGGTAAGGTGCATAGCGTCTCAGTACTCTATGCCACTGGGCTAGCCCCCACAAGACATTTTCAGGTGTGGGAAGTGTAGCTTCTGTAAACATATTGAACAATGCAAGACATTTGTGAGCCCCAAGACTGTCTAGACACAATACACTTGAGGGTTTATTGCTTGTGAGATTACATGAATTGTATACGTGTTAGACAACTGGAAAACTCAAGCATTCACCACAACCTCAAACATACAAGGGCACAGGTCTGTTTCAAAAAGTGGAGAATTTTATTGTATAAAAACACACATGATGCATTTCAGATGGCTCACCACCCTTTCTCAAAGGCTGAATATCCAAGTTGCTAAAGCAATTAAATAACAAATTCAAAAAACGTCATGTCAAAACCCCCATGTGATTGGACCTCAATTTCATACTCTTAGAGGTGCCTACCTTAATTAAAACACCAAATATGGTTTGTTGTATACGTGTTACTTTGCTTATGTGGGGCCTTTTACATGGGGCCATACCATCAGACAATACCGGGTGAGAACTGATGAACATTTACGAGCCCTAAAGCAAGATGACATGGCATATACTATTGTCAAGCATATGAAAGCTGTGAGAGGGGACTCCCATGTGTGTAAGTTCCAGGGTATTAAAAGAGTGGCACAAGGACAAAGGGGTGGTGATTGGGAACGTACGGTTGGGAGGCGAGAGCATTACTGGATATACATCCTTGGGGCCAGAGAGGGAAAGGGACTCTTTGACTCTATTAATTTTACTGATTTCCTGTGAAGTTGGCATTCTTGGATGGAAACTTAGAGATTAGGGAAGGTCACCGCTTGACTAACAAGAGCCTTGTTAGTCGATCGGTGACCTTCATTAATCTCTAAGTGTCTATTTTTCAGCTTAAAAATGGAAGAGAAATCGAGCCCCATTCATTTCAATGGAGCATGCACCCGCGCTCTCCCTGGCCACACGTCATTACGTGATTGAGCACAGGGGCGTGTCAGTATCACTAGCGATCTGTGAAAGGTTCGGGCTGCCCAACAGCATACAAAAGTTACAAGCATTATAACTAAGGTATGGGATGCTTTTCACACTTAAAACCTGGCTAGAATAAATACCACTGAGGGCAGCTACCACAATATGTGAGTAGCTCCCTTATGTCGGAAATTTACTTTAAATATGGGACGGGTAATTGGGTGGGGAGAGGGACCGCTAGCTACCAGGGAATAACTTATATTACATTGGCAGCAGTTGGTGACCGGGGCACAAGACACCTTAGTGCAGCCGGTGATTGGGTGGGAGGAGGGACCACTAGCCACCAGGGAATTAATATTATACATTGGGCAGTGATGCAGTGCTGGCGGAATTTCCGCAAAAGTTCAGAAATGGATTTCCAAACTTTCACAGAAGTTAAAGTCAGACTTTCGCTTCAGTTCCACCAGTGAAAGTTTTTTTTCACACACCTCTACTGCCTGGCATCTTCTACAGTTGCCAAGCCTCTGTTAACAGTATGCTTGGATACTCGGTTCCGAAAAGTTACTCCTCTGCTCACTGACTAGACTATCACTGACACAGTGGTGCTACAATAGAAAGGGATGGTAAGGCATTTAAAACCTCCTGCTGGCTGACTTATGTCAGCCAATCACCAGATTGGTATCCATCCCTTTCTTCACAGCACCAAATTAAGGTGTGTTGCAGCCTGATTTCAAGGTTGACTAGGATCAGTCAAAGCATTCTGGTGGCAGCCAATTGGACAGTGAGGCCGGAGCTGTAACCAGACCGCCGGTACACATATACACATCTTCCTCCCACTGATCCAGCTTTACCTGCTGATGATTAATGTTAAACAAAAGAATTACCTTCAGTACACGAGAAGCAGCCACACTTCAATATGCCTACTTACTGACTGCTGCAGTGCCATTTTGTGAGATCTCTTTGGGAGACTGTCCGGAGGAATCGCAACAGAAAACGGAAGGTAATTCAATAGTTCTAGATTTCAGGGGACAGCATTTTCAACATACACATCTTCTGGCATTATGGGTGCAGTGATGTGATTGTGTGAGCTTTGTGGGATTGGCCCTGGGATCCCTAGTACGGATCCCAGCACATCCCTGCCTGGCCACCACCTGCTTTTCCTTTTTCTTTTCATATTGTCTAGATGCTGAGAACCGTGGATGGTTCCTAGGTCTTGCCAGGCATTTTATTTTGTCTGCAGTAGTGGCTAACAGTGGCTGATCCTGACACCGCTAGTGGGGGTCCCAGAGCACCTAAGGTACCTTGTTGGGTGATCCATTCTTTTATTGCTTGCTAGGCATAAACTGAGTTTCGGTTATTAATGGGTCCAGACCTTGGGGAATAAACCTGAGCCTGCTACTTGTGGTATTGCCATTATTACTAAGTATCTCTGACTGCATATCATATAGTCAATCAGGTTTTCTATGTAGTCCAGAAATATGAAGGAGGCATAATATTTATGTACAACTAGCTAATTAGCTACCTGGAATCAAGCTTCGACTTAGTGTGCCTCTCCTGGTTAAACAATTTCCCCTTTCTCTAATTACTATAAAAGACAGGCTTATTAATTGCATGAAAGGTTGTCTCAAGCCATCCAGCTCTTACCTTAAAGGTTCTTGATAGTAGCACTTAATTTGGAAGTGATGATGATGTGCTCCAACCTGGCCAGATGCACATTTCAAACTGACTCAACAGGAGCAAGGTCTCAGTGAAGGGGGTTGGACATCTTAGAAGTCACATATGCATCCAGCAACCTATCAGGTGAACACAACCCATGACGTATTGACTGTGGAGTGCCTCAGAGATTAATCCCAGCAATTACTGCATGGCCTATGTATGCTGCCCATACTGTGATCGCGGAATAGCGATCACCGTTATGGTGAGTGTACATTGCCGAAATTCCACTCGCCGCGAATGGGAAAACAGTGCCTGAGATCCATGGGTGTGTTTTTAATGCAGGAGGCTGCGACCCCCTATACCTTCCTACTAAAGGAGTCTCCACTCCAGGGGGGTGCATTTGGGGTGAAATACTTGAAAAGAAAAAGCCAGCTACTGGCAAAAATAAAACTGAGCTGCGCCAGACCCGAACCCAGCACTCTGCACCTCCCAACTGACCGCCCTTCCCATCATGCTAGCAGACCAGCTCAACAGCTACCCGCCACACCCCCTCCCACATACCTTCCCTCCACTTCCTCTCCCATGTGTGCACCCATGTATGCGGCCTTCCAGTCGCACTACCCTCGCCCATCCTGGTATCTGGGCTTTATGCCTGCCAGGTGGCCCTGAACACAGGCGCCGTAACTGAGTCACCATTTTTGTAGGCACTCAATTGTGGATGCCGTGTTCACTGGATATCCTGCCCATCATCGCGACACAGAATAGATGCACACTTGGAGTACTGTATACAAACAGTGACATTGAAGTGGTACTTTTTGTGTAACAAAGTGTTTTTCTCTCTTCATTTTGTTGCCTATTTCTCCACTTTTGCTCAGTACATTCAAATGTACTAAGCATATGTCTGCCAATGGGCTTGGATTCCAGGACTTGACTGTACTGAGAAAGTTCTATTTATAGAACTTTACTAACCCACAAACATGACATTACATAAATCAGATATGGTACATGCCCAGTAAATAAATGCTTGATATTTTATTCGTGAATTGTGGCCCCTGCTCGTGATGTCAGGGGTCGCAGAACACTCATAAAATATAACAGGCATATTTATATTAGGTCCATGACATATTTAATATGAATTCAACATGAGTGAAAGTAAAAATGGCAAAATAATAGTGATATCTTGGCCAATAATAACAGAAATAGCATGATGTAAGCAATATTCATAATAAGACTGATCTTACAGCAGGTCTTATGTGGGTTGGGAAGCACAAGGCAGAGCCAAGTGCTTTCACCTATACTGGAGTGGGCTATTGTGCTTATAAAACAGCTTGTTTAGGAAGAAAAATGTCTGAGGTAGGCATCTTAAATATGATTGAGAGACAGCTGTTCAGTAATGCAAATCTTACCACCCGGTCACATGATGTGGTTCAGCCAGTCACATTCTTCATTTTGTCTTCGCCATTTTAAAAATCTAAAATATGTTTGATCTTCTTCAAGGATACCTCTTTCATTAGGCCACACCTATGGAACTTATAGCTGCCAGGTGCTAGGGCCACATAAAAACTTTTAGAAGCAGTCAGCCAGGGGCCACCCACGACGATGTCAGATGTTGGTTCTTACATAAACATGGGAAGCCCCTCCTCTCCTCAGTTCTTTTCGCACCGTCAATCAGACTCGTCAGACCGCTGAAGTAGACGCCGCTGAAATAGCTGCCATTTTTATTTTCTCTTCTAAAAAGTAATTACTTTTACCGTGATTTTTGATGACCTTTATGTCATTGGAGTTCTTTTGGTACTTCGAGTGTGGAGACAAGATCTATACCAGTGACTCCAATGTCATCTGTGTCTGCTGCCTAGGCCCAAACCGCATTGTGAAAGCCTACAGAATCTGTGGGGATATCAATTCTGTGACCAGGCGATGCTGTAAAGAGGCTTTCAAGAATCATCTTCTTGAGGAAATAGTAGCCAGAGTGGAGAAGGAGCTCCAATGGAAGAACGCAGCGTCACCGGCCCAGTTGACCGAATCCAGGTCATCCAAATCTCAGGACAAGGCGTCAGGGAGTCACAAAAACAAGCACTGGGATAAAGACAAGGAGAGAGCCTCCCCAGTGCATTCCAGGTCACCCCTTCATTCTGCAGGTACAGCCTCCCCAGCGCCACCGTCCGCTTCAGCAGCGATACCGCTCACCCCACCCTGACTGTCAACACAACACCAAGGTCAAGGTTTGGTGCAGGCACTGCAAGACCTAGTATGGCTGGTATGTCACCATTCATATTGGGGAATCAGCCTCCCCATTGACTCCTCCAGTTGCACTTGTCCACTATATGGGTGCCAATGCTTAAATGATTCTGTCATCATTTTCGGACATGATTAGATGCCTACTATCTAGCCTCCTGGTTCCAGGGGGTCCATTGATGGGGCCTATCACTAACCCCCCCATCGATGCCGAAAGGTCATCCCTTGCCACAGCCACGTTTTAGGCACTGCAGATGTCGCCAGCATGCTCCCCGTCGACCAACGCTGCTGATAAGTTCAAATAGAGTCCTGATTGAATAATGCAGGATGTGGAGGATGAGGTTTGGGACTGTGCTGAAAGTGAATATGACCGTGGCACCTGCTACACTGTTTCCACCTGCAGTGAGGACTCTACAGTAAACACACCATGGTCCCCTCCAGAGGATCCCACTTTCCTCACCATGATGTAACAGTTGCAAGCTGCCATGGGTTTTGATCTGGAGGAACAGGACACTACTAAAAATAATTTAATAGAGTTCCTGGAACTGCCAGAATCTCCTGCAATTGGGGTGCAACCTCTGCTTCATGCTTTAGAGGATGCCACCTTTGCTGCCTGGTACAGGCTAAAAAACATTCCAGCTGCACCCAGGAAGGCAGACAAAATGTACATGGTCCCTCATGGGAATCCATTCTATGCCACACAACCTGAGACAGACTCAGTGGTGATTAATGCTGTCCATGATAGGTCTAGGGCACCTAAGCACCTTAATTCACTCCCTCCTAATACAGAGTCCAGGAGGTTGGATATCTTAGGCAAAAAGGCATTTGTCTCAGGATCATTGGGCCCCCCCATCTCCAGTCCAGACCCAGGACTGCTGGAGGTGTGCCTGTCTGCCCGACTTCGGGGCTCTAGGGGCAGCCAGCAGTCCAGGACTCTCCCCCTCCCCATTGCCTGCCTTTCACTGGAGGAACACTGCAATAAGCTCCAGCCCAGACCCAGGTCCACTGGAGGTGTGCCTGTCTGCCTGACTTCGGGGCTCTAGGGGCAGCCAGCAGTCCGGGACTCTCCCCCTTCCCACAGCCTGCCTTTCACCAGAGGAACACTGCACTAAGTTTAGTTCAGCTCCTACCTTCAGGACTGGTCACCCACCATGTTGGACCCCTTTTACTTGCTGTGTAATTCCCACATGGCCATTATTCATGTCGTCATACATGCACAGACTGTTTTTGGATGCGGGGACTTTAAACTCCCCTTTAACAGAGTGCTAGCTGGCCACAAATCGACTGCTCTTTACCGTGTGGCTATAGCTATTTCCAGCACTGTGCTTTTATTTAGCTGATGTTATTTTCCTAATTTACTGCGTCACTATTTGCATATTTAATTCCTGCACTGTGTTTCTATTGGCTAATGGTCCTTCCAACTGTACCGCATCAATATCTACATATTTTAAATTCCTGCACTGCTTTTATAAGCTAATGTATTATTTTGTTCTAACCTACTTGTTTAGTTTCTGCATGTCAGTTCCTGCACTATGCTCATGTCAGTTTGTTGTGATTGTTACTTGCTCATCTCTCCAAGTTTGCTCTGTTACTGTTTTTGGGCCCTGTTTCTCTACCTTGCTGTGTATTTCCAGCCCCTGCTGCTTTGGGGGTCGGACAAGAAGATCCCTTTCTGCCTGCCTTGCTCTTCCTTCCCTCCCTCCCTCCTGAGCTCAGGTTACTTTCTCCCCACCCCGGTGTACCTGTACTTAACCTGGCTCTGTTTCTCTGTTTGTCCCCTCAGCTCCAGCCCAGACCCAGGACCGCCGGAGGTGCACCTGTCCACCTGACTTCAGGACTCTAGGGGCAGCCAGCAGTCCAGAACTCTCCCCCTCCCCACAGTTTGCCTTTCACTGGAGGACGCTGCATTAGGGTAATTTCAGCTCCTACCATCTGGACTGGTGGCCCGTCCTGGACCCCTTTTACTTGCTGTACAATTCCCACGTGGCCATTAGCCATGTCGGCTTACATGTACAGAGTGTTCTTGGATGCGGGCACTTTAAACTCCCCATTAACGGAGTGCTAGCTGGCCATGAATTGACTGCTCTTTACCATGTGGCTGTAGCTATTTCCAGCACTGTGCTTTTATTACCTGATGTTATTTTCCTAATTTACTGTGTCACTACCTGTATATTTAATTCCTGCACTGTGCTTCTATTGGCTAATGGTCCTTCCGACTGTACTGCATCAATATCTGCATATTTTAAATTACTGCACTGTGCTTTTATGAGCTAATGTTTGTTCTAACCTACTGGTTTAGTTTCTGCATGTCAGTTCCCGCACTATGCTCATATCAGTTTGTTGTGATTGTTACTTGCTCTCCTCTTCTCTCCAGATTTGCTTTGTTACTGTTTCTGGGCCCTGTTTCTCTACTGTGCTGTGTATTCCCAGCCCTGCTGCTTGGGGGTCGGCTGAGTGCATCCCTTTCTGCCTATCTTGTTCTTCCCTCCCACCCCCGATCTCAGGTTACTTTCTCCTCACCCCAGTATACCTGTACTTAACCTGGCTCTGTTTCTCTGTTTGTCCCCTCAGCCCAGCCCAGACCGAGGACCGCCAGAGATGCACCTATCCACCCAGTTTTGGGGCTCTAGGGGCAGCCAGCAGTCCAGGACTATCCCCCTCCCCCACAGCTTGCCTTTCTCCAGTGGGTCTCACTCTGTACTGTAGAACGGTGCAGCGCAGTTAGGTTCTACCCACCCCCCTGCCTCTATCACCACCCCAACCCAGGGGTGGTCTTTCTTTTATTTGTGCCAGAACCTATCAGCCTGGTTTCGCACCCCCGATCCTGTCTTATTTGGTTTAGCCCACACTTCCCCGAAGCATCAATTTGCCATCCCCCTTTTCCAACGCCAACAAGTTTGCCACTAGTCTGCTTCCCTTAGTTTCCCCGCCCCTCCCCAACTATGTATTTACCGAGTTCATGTCTGATACCTCAACCAGGTCTTGAACACCTGGGTTTTGAACCTTGACCAGTCTCTTCTTGTTCTCTCCAATTGGCAGCCTTAGCTGCTAGGCTATTGCAGCACATTACCATCTACTGCACCTCAAGTTGCCTTGTCACACAGAATGAAGTTTGTACTTCTCCCTCTACTGGCCGGGTCACTGATATGCACCCTACTAATTGTTGACTTTTCTGCATCAGTTCTAGCTCAAGATCAAGCTGCTCTACCCCTCCTCACCAAGGCCAAGTATTCCTTGGACCCCTACTAGACATATCAGGTGGGAATGTACCCCGCGTGGTCCCCTCACACTTATTTTTTTATCCAATCTTGAGCATTGGCCATTAGATCACTTCCTGATCTCCCTCTCTCTACCTACTTCCTGGCTGCTGCACCCTTACCACCTATTGTTCTCCCTAATATTACTGGCAGGTGATATCGAGAGGAACCCAGGCTCTGCTACCACCCCATCACCTCTTCTAATGGCATCTGGGGAAACCCACATGGGCTAAAAATTGCCCACTTGAACATCTGTAGCCTTCCTGCCAAATACACTGACCTTGAAGCTTGGATATCCCACATCTTCTGTCTCTTGGAGACGTGACTTAAGCCTCATCACACCGATACCATGTACCACCTGGCTGACTATTCCCTGCTGTGCCTGGATAGGCCTGGTAAAAACAAGGGTGGCGGTGTTGCCATTTCATCTCTGCCTCTATCTCCCTCTGCTCCGACCCTACCTCCCCCTGTGAATGGCTTATCTTAGAAATTACCCTTGGTTCTTTTAAGAAACTCTTCCTGGGGTGTTGCTACAGTCCTCCTGCAGCAGGCACTGTGGGTCTACAAAACCTCCTGGCCAGATACGGGTCCCTCTCCCCACCCAGGGATACCATCCTATTAGGTGACTTTAATCTCAACTGGCAAAGTGCCCAAGAACCCAACTACACTAACCTACTTAAACAGCACAATCTGGTGCAGGTCATAAGCATCCCCATTCAGTTCATCCCTTGCACCGGTACCCACACTCTGCTGGATTGGATGATCACAAATAGGGAGGATAGAATACTATGGGCCGGGATGCTTGCTGACTCTCTAAGTGATCACTTCCCGACGTACGTCATCTGGTCATCCAAGTCTGCTCACCCCCCTCCCAGTACCTATCCTTTTGCAGCTTCAGTTGTCCTGATGCCTCCCCTCTCCTAAATGACATCAGAGCCATGAACTAGGAGAGTCTCTATGCCCTAACACATGTGTCTTCAGCTGTAGCCTTCTTTACAAATGCCCTTCTGGCTATTCAAGAGTGCTACTTCCCAATTAAGACACAGAGAGTTAGAGGTGGATGTACCCGCTGGATTACCAAAGAACTACTAGCTCTTATTAAAGCTAGGGACCGTAAGTGGTCTGCCCAAATTGTCCCCCTTCCCTGTTCTATGGAACAAATATAGGCATCTGTTCAACCATTGTAAACACCTGACCTGATCCTTAAAAAGGAGCTATTACATCAACCTCCAGAGGGAGAGCTTTGGAAACCCCAGGAAATTTTGGGACTCCATAAGCTCACTTCTCAACCCCCGCACGGACTGCCCAAGCATTCAATTAAGTTCCCAGTCTGGACCTCTGATTGAGCCCTCTGAGGTGGCCCAGGCTTTTAACAAGAAATTTATCAACCTCTCTGCCCTCCCGAGCAAGCTTCTGTCCAGCCATTCCTCCCATCCTGGCACCAGCATCACCTCATCGCCCTCACCCTCCTCTTCAGGTGCATCCCCCATCCTCCCCTTTCTACTTTAAGTCTGTCACATAGCAAGAGACCTCCAAACTCTTAGAGTCTCCCTAACCAGGGTAGCCCCTGCTCAGACAGCCTTTCCCCCGTCCTGTTCAAACCCGTCTCCCTTGCGATCTCCCAACCCCTCACTTTCATCTTTAACCTTGCCCTGACAACTTCCTCCATGCCTAACCCCTTGAAAACTGTGAAGGTAGTTCCCATTCTTAAATCGAGTGACCCCAACTCTCCCGACAACTATCGTCCAATATCTATCCTCCTCACCTAAGCAAGCTTCTTGAGAAGATTATTCATCACCAACTGTCTGAACACCTCGACAAGTATAACCTGTTTTTACACTGATACAAACCAGGCACACACCACCACATATGACGCTGACAACTGTATAAATATAAAAAGCTTTAATAGCTGTAAAAGACACATGGCAATATTTCTGCCTGCTTAATGCATTTCTGGTCCCTCGTGGATTGAGTAATATTTAACATGCTTAGTCACTTTCATGCCTTAGCATTTGAGAAAGGGTCCAGTTGGGGACCAGAAATGCGTTAAGCAGGCAGAAATGTTGCCGTGTGTCTTTTATAGCTATTTATATTTCTACGGTTGTCAGCGTCATATGTGGTGGTGTGTGCGTGGTTTGTATCAGTGCAAATGCTTTCTTTAGCCAGAGCACCGCAGCCTAGTATGGACTCTTTCCTCTGATATGTATAACCTCCTGTGCAGCCATCAGCATGGCTTTTGAAAGAATCACAGCACCACAATGGCTCTGGCTCTCTTTACTGATCACATCCTCACACATATGGATTGGGAGTGCGCCGCCAGTGCTGTCTTTGTTGACCTGTCCAAGACCTTCGATATGGTCAGCCACTCCTTCCTCCTCTCCAAACTACCCCTGTTTGGATGTTCATCACAGACCACTAACTGGTTCTATAGCTACCTTTCTGACCACTCCCAAACTGTGTATTGGCTCTTCCACTTACCCTCCCCTGCCTGTCACCACAGGTGTTCCCCAAGGCTCCATTCTGGGTCCACTACTTATTTCTATCTTCATCAACTCTCCCCCTGCTGATAGCCTCAACTGCAACACCCTCCTCTGCGCAGATGACCTTGTTCTCTTTCACAGCGATAACTCCCTTGCTCACATCTCCTCTGTCCTCTCACGGAACTACGGCTCTGCACATAGTTGGTTTACATCCAATTTGCTCCTGGTCAACGATACAAAAACCAAATCAATGTTGTTTGGGTCAAAACCCTACCTTACTAAATCCCTCAGTACCAACTCTTCCCTGCAAATATATTCCCCTGGTGGCCCAGCTTTCGAAAATGTCTCCACCTTTAAATATCTGGGGTAACACTCAACCCCTCGCTCTCCTTTGCTGAACATGTTAACCTGGTTGTTCGCTGGGTAAACCAGAAAACTGGGGCTGCTTATCGGCTGAAACACTATCTATCTAACGAGGCTCGCCTGGCTGTCATCACTGGTAACCTTCTTCCCATCCTAGATTATTGCTCCTGATCTAGTCCCGTGTGTTCTCTGCCCTTAGAGCTAGACTTACAGCTGTCTACAACAACGCCTTGCTGCTTTGCCCTACTGGCCCCATATACAACCCATCACTGTGACCTCTACTGGTTGCTCGACTGGCTCCCGCTACAGGGTCACTTTGATTTTGCCCTAGGGTGCATTATGGACAGCTCCCTTCAGAAGAGTGATGGGTCCCCTTTCTCTTCTCTCTTAAAAGTCAGAACCTCACCTAGGACTCTCAGATCTTCCATAGTCCATCCACTCGAGGTTCCTGGAGTCACTACCACCATGGGTGGGAAAACCTTATCAGTTATGGTTCCCTCCCCGTGGAATAGGATACCCGCATCTCTCCGTGCATCCAGCACACACCCCTCCTTTTAAGACCAATTTCAAATCTTGGCTCCTAGCAGAAGCTAGCTGCAAAGGCTGGCCATGGTAGCCCCCTCCCCCATGCTTTTACCATTACTAGCTGGATTTCTGTCCCATTACCTCTTACCTCTAGCTCTCACTGCCAGCTAGTCCCTTATGTCCACTCCTTTGTTCTCTTGGGGTGGGGGGGCATCAGAGCTAGCCATTACTGTACTCATTGGGATGTGCACCGTTTCCCTTGTCTGCCTGTCCACCCTCTGCCATAGTGTGTAAATGATGTTATTCCAGATTGCACTTATTGCATCATGCCATCTCTGTGTTGTGTAAACAATGTTATTCAAGATTGTACTAATTGCATCGTGCCGTTTCTGTGTTGTGTAAACAATGTTATTCCAGATTGTACTTCACCGTGCCATCTCTGTGTTGTGTAACCAATGTTATTTGAGTTTGTACTTATTGCATCGTGCCATCTCTGTATTGTACACCACTATCACATCTATATTATTTGTTTTGAGCCACTTCTGTGGCCCTGGTCATGCCTGAAAACGGTCCCTTGGATCAGTGCACCTACCCGGTAACCAAAGACATTAATAAATAAATATTGCCAACTACCAGACCCACGTAATGAAGTACCAGAACACCCTCTGGAGGAAGGCCAAAGCAGCTGCACAATCCTTGCCTGAGGGTACCCCAAAACAGGAGCTCCCAAAAGCTCTTACAGCTGGGGCTGATGTGGTCAAGAATTTGCTCCGCACAGCCTATGATGTCTCAGATGCTTCTGCCAGTGCTGCAGCTTCTGGCATCTGTCTCAGGAGATATTTGTGGCTTAGAGTGGCAGGTTTTGTGAATGATATGCAACAGTTAATTCTCAATGCCCATTTTGAAGGCACAAGTTGTTTGGTCCTGAGGTCCAAGATATCCTATCCACTCTTCAAGCCTCAGCTAGGACTCTGAAGTCTGTGCATTTCCTCTACCATACCCAGCCTAAGGGTAGGAGCAGGGGTCCCTTTTACCTGGCTGGTGTCAGACAGTGGCCGCCCACCAGATAGTAGAGCAAGGGCAAGGGAGCAGGAGGCTTGCCAGTCCCTACTGCTACCCCAGGTGCCCATACAAAGGCTCCTAGAGGTAGTGGCGCAGATGAAGCTGCCCCAACCAGCACCGCCTGACTCCTTATACATCACGAACCACCTTTACCTCCAGGGGTAGTTGTAGGGGGTCGCCACTCCCTTCAGTTAAACCAGTGGAAGGAGGTGACTACAGATGTATGGGTTCTAGAAATCATAAAACAAGGTCATGCCATGAAACTACTGGATACACTCCCAGATCATCCCCCACTTGTGACAAACTCCTCCAGAGCACCTGCCTCTGCACCTGAAGGAAATGCAGACTTTGCTTCAAAAGCAGGCCATAGAACCTGTACCCTTAGAACAAAGGAACAGGTTTTTACTCCTGGTACTTCTTTGTCCCAAAGTGGACAGCAGACCTGAGGCCTATACTGGATCTCAGGGAGCTAAACTTCTTCATAGAGTATAAGAAGTTCAGAACGGTCACCCTGCAAGGCCTTCTCCCACTACTGTGAGCAGGGGATTGGATACGTTCCCTCAATATGAAGTATGCATACCTCTATATCAAAATCTTGAAGCCTCACAGACAATATTGAGGTTTCTGTTTCAGGGGAAACATTACCAGTTCAGACTGTTGTGCTTTGGCTTGTCTTATGCGCTGCCGGTCTTTACCAAATTCTTGGCAGTTGTGGCAGCAGCCCTTCACAGGGAAGGCCGCTATGTTTTCACTTATCTGGACAACTGGCTTTTGAAAGCCCACCCCAGGGTCCAGCTCCTGAAGACCTTAGCTCAAACCAGACAGCTGTTTGATGCTCTGGGGTGTCAACACACCAAAATCAGTGCTGACACCCTGCCAGTGACTGTAGCACATAGGAGCAATCTTGGACATGGCCTAAGGCTCAGCTTTTCTGCCTTTGGACAGGACAAACCACCTGGTTGCTCAAGCATGAGTACTGCATGACAGCTGCTATGTCTCAGCAAGGACAGTCGTATGCTATGTCTCATCAAGGATGTTCCTACACCTGCTGGGACTCATGGCAGTGGGCCAGTGTCACAGTACCATTGGCCAGACTGCATAGGTGGATTCCCCAGTGGACCCTAAGAGTCCATGGGATCAGCTGACAGATGCCCTGGAACAGATGGTTCAAGTCGCATCCACCGTACACAAAGTGCTCAAGTGGATGGATGGAACCCAGTAACCTGTTAAAGGGGGTTCCATTCCTGATACGCTCCGTTCTACAGATTCTCACCATGGATGCTTGAGGATGGGATGGGGTACACACTTGGGCCCCCATCAGACACAGGGCATGTGGACTCCAGTGGAGAGCACCTTACACACAAATGTTTTAGAAATGTGAGCTGTTCTGTATGGACTCTAAGCCTTCCAGAACCACTTGTCCCCAGTTCCTCTGCTAATACAGATGGACAGTCAGTATGGTGCACTACATCAACAAACAAGGGGAGACTCATTCCTATCCACTGTACAGGGAAGCAATGAGGGGTTGGTATTGGACTCTGAAACACAGTCTAGAACTATCAGCAGTACATATTCCAGGCACCTAAAACATTTTGGCAGACAAACTAAGCAGATCACAGTCCAAGATGTATGAGTGGGAACTGCTGACTTCAGTGGTCGTCAAGCTATTCAAAAGATGCATGTTTAAGATTCAGTAACTCCTGTTTTGGGACATGCCATGTACATATATATGTTTTTTACTTAATATTTCTATGAAATGTATGAAACTAATTATTTTACTTTAAATTCTTTTAAATTGTGAAACAGGGCCATCTTGTAAATAGTACCACCCGTCCTAATGGTGTGATGTACCATCAATTCCTGTATAAAAAATATATTTTTATTATTACTGCTAAAGATGGGATCATCCAGAGTTGAACCTTTTTGCATCCCCACACAATGCAAAACTGTCTCTTTTCTGCTTGCCCACTCAGGGCCTGGAGTATTCTGGTGAGATGCGTTGTCCCTCTTTTGGAAAGGGAGGTTCATGTATGCCTTCTCTCCATTCCCTCTAATTTAAAGAGTGTTACTCAAGCTTCAACTGGAGGCAACAGTTCTGATACTCATTGCTTCTCTTATGGCCTCAACAGATCTGATGTCTCTTACTGCAACAGCTAGCAGTGGAACCCCCAGTGCCTCTGTCCCTGTGCAAGGGTCTACTGTCACACAAACAGGGGATCCTGGTCCATCCAGACCTGAAGTCTCTCTGTCTGCATGCATGGTTCCTGAAGACATGGACATTGCTCATTTTGGGGTTTCCCAAAAAGTGGCTGATGTTCTGGTGGCTGCTAGAAAGTCTTCCACTAGATCCGCTTATTCTATGAAGTGGAAGTGGTTTGCCTTATGGGCCACTTCTCATCACCTAGATCTGTTCGCCTATTCAGTTAATCAGGTTCTGGAGTACCTGCTGTCCTTATCAGACTCAAGCCTGCAGTATTCCTCTATAAAAGTTCATTTGGCTGCCATATTAGGTTTCCATGTGCCTATAGAGGGTTGTAGGGTTGCCCAGCTGGAGGTGGCCCACACGTTCTTGAGTTGCATTCAACATCTTATGCCTCCTATCCATAATCCAGTCCCAGCTTGAGACCCAAATTTTATTTTGGAAAAGCTTACTTAGCTCCTTATGAACCAGACACAACTTGTAGCTTATGCTTTCATTCTTGGGAAGTGTTATTTTTAGTTGCAATCACTTCTGCTTGAAGGATTTCAGAGCTGCAGGCTTTAATGTGTGAGCCTTCTTATCTGATTTTCCACAAAGACAGTGTGTCTTTGCATACTAATCCTAAATTTCTTCCCAAGGTAGTATCTGAGTTTACTTTATATCGAACCATCTACCTGCCATTTTATTATCCTGAGCATGCCAATCCAGGGGAAGCATTGCTCCATACTGTAGGCATATATATAGAATACTCAGGTACTGTATATACCGCACGAAAGACTGCAGAATGTCCTTGCAGCTTTTTGTTTCAGTCATCCCTGGAAAACTGGGCACCTCGGTTTCCAAACAGTGCTTGTCCAAATGGCTAGCCGACTATATTACTTTTTGTTACAGGAAGTACAGTAAGGAACTTCTTGGGGTGGTTCATGGTCTTTCCAGTAGAGGCATGGTCACCTCTGTTGCTTGCTTTAAAAATATATAGATGCTTTAGAGAGCTCTACAACTGCTACCCAGAGTACTGTCCGCACTGTCACTAAACACTAGGATCTGGACATTGTCCCTTGTAGATGGGCTGGCTTTGGCCTAGCTGTACTACAATGCCTACTTTTATAAGCCTAGAGGCTCCAGCCACCCAGACTATTCAATGTCAGCACTTCTTAGTACTTGTTCCATAGGTGTGGCCTGATGAAAGAGGTATCCTCAAAGATAGAGCAGTACTAACTGTAACAGTAGATCTTCAAGAGAATCTTTTTCATGAGGCCATGCTGTTCCATCTTCCTTCCCCTTTATGGACCGGCAGCTCTAGGTTTTGCTGCTCCTGTCTCTGTTCTTTCTCTTCACAGCCCTATGCCTCACCTGGTTCGCAGAGTGCTGGATTCCATCCTGCTTCCCTAAACAGAGGTCCTCCAAGTGTGATCTCCAGCAGGGAACCGAGGAGAGGAGGGGCTGCCCATGTTTATGTATGAGCCGATGTCTGATGTCATTGTGAGCGGCCCCTAGCTGACTGCTTTCAAAAGTTTCCACGTGGTCCTAGTGTCTGGTGGCTATAGGTTCCATAGGTGTGGCCTGATGAAAGAGAGTCTCTCGAAGATCTACTGTTACAGTAAGCACACAACTGTTCTTTCTTGCTGTTGCCGCAAAGGATTTCCTGAAGGTTAGCTTCATTGCAATGGAATACTTCTGAAGCAGTCAGATAGCAGCTTTCATAAGACTTATGATATCACAATTACTTGGTGCAGCATGGAAGCCAGCAGTTGAAATTGAAGAGAAGATAAGTAGGGTTGAGGGAGGAGAGATGTGCCAGTCACCCTATCAGATCTGCACGGCACCAGCAGTTACAGAGGTAAGGGGTGGCAGGGTGGTTTACTCAGTGCGGATGGTGTGTGTGTGTGGGGGTGCCACTAGACAGGGAATATATTTTGAATTATGGGGGCAGGGATCGGAGGGTGGGGAGTGCCACTAAACACCAGGGAATATTTACTGAATTACAGGGATGGGGATACGAGGTCTTGGGGTGCCACTAGATACCAGGAAATACTTGTTGAATCATAGGGACGGGGATCAGAGGGCTGGAGATGCCACCATACATCAAGGAATAATTATTTCATTATGGGGACAGGGATCAGAGCGTGTGGGGGTGCCACTAGACACCAGGGAATAGTTATTACACTACAGGGATAGGGATCAGAGGGTGGGGGTACCACCAGACATCAGGGAATACTTTTACATTACAGCAGTGGGTAATCGGAAGGTGGGGGAGGTGCCACTGGACACCAGGGACATCAGTGCATCAATGGGCCATGATGAGCAGCTGCAGTCCCTTTGCCCACCACCAGGATCTTAAGTATGAGGTTTGCAAAAGTGGTAATTTGTGCCTGTTTGGGTGGCATTTACCATCTGTGCAAACCTGTCAGTATCCTGCTGTGCCCGTATGCAGGGGTGAACCTCATCGTTTACATGGGTGCGGCACTAACTTAGTGTTCAGGCAGTAATGAGTTATGCCTGTGCCGTGGCATGTCTGAATATAGAAACTGCCCACAAATCAGAGGAAAACCCTGACTGATGTTGTATATACAAAATATGCTGTGATCTAACTGAAAATATTTATTTGTTTTATTTATTTATATTTTAGGATTACAAGTACCTTTGAGCCAAGGCTATTTTACAAAGGTTCCACGTCAAGTGGGGAAACAATACAAACATGACAGTAATGCAATTGGCAGAACTGAGCAGTTGAGTACATACATTTGGGGGAGGAAGGTAACAGCACAGAGCATTGTATGAACAATGCAAGCATGGGATTCTTAAACAAACTTAATTCTTAAACAAATATGCTGTTTATCATCTCTTGTGAGGGGGCATGAAGGTTAAAACGCTCTTGTAGATGTGCCACTTATGAGCTATGGTCCTGCCCCCTCACTCTTAAAGACAAATTGCTGTTTTGAGCCAGGCCATTGCATATCTCCTATTTATAAAATGGCAGAGAACAATGGAGGAATCTGATTGGTTATTTATAGTGCAATATTGGACAATGTTGCACTATAAATAACTATCCCAAGTAAAACTCCAGGAGCACAGATCTGATCCCCAGTGATTCCTTTTATTGGCATTCTAATTAAAATGTTATATTTACCTGAAGTAGTCATTTTTTTTGCCTGCTAATGTTTTTAAGAATGTGGGCAGAGTGGCGGAGGCCGCGGTACAGAGTCCAATACTGTTTGGCATTTTCAGTGCCAACATCTCGCATGGCATTAAGAACAAGATTAGCTTTATTTGTGGACAACACAAAGATTGGGGCAGAGGTGGCTGACACAGCAGGGTGGCAGGGGCTGCAGGAAGATCTGACTAAACCTGAGTGCTGGTCAGACTCATGACAACTGGGGTTCAATGCAAAGAAGTGCAGTCATGCACATGGGAGCAAGGAACCCAAGGAGGTGTTACCAGTTGGGAGGGGTGCAGATAGCCACTACAGAGGAGAAGAAAGATCTGGGGGTGATAACTGGGCAAATGAACCACTCAGCACAGTGCAGGAAAGCAGCAGCTCAAGTCAATAAGATGCTGGGGTGTGTTGCTAGAGGTATCACCTCCAGGAGAAGGGAGGTAATCTTGCCACTGTACAGGTCACTGGTGAGGCCGCATCTGGAGTACTGCATATAGTATGGGTGCCCATATTTAAGGAAGGATGTTAAATTACTGGAGGGGGTCCAGTGCAGAGCTACAAGGATGATCCAGGGATTGGAGGACAAACCCTACGAGGAAAGGCTAAGGGAACTGAACATGTACTCCCTGGAGGAGAGATGGGATAGGGAAGATATGGTAGAGACCTTTAAATATGTGAAGGGTATTAACAAGACTGGAACAGAGGAGATTTTTAAGAGAAAGGGAGGGAGGAACACAAGGGGACGTGGTCTGAGACTGGAGGGTGGAAGATTCAGGAGAGAAATGAGGAGGCACTTTTTCACAGAAAGGGTGGTGCCTAGGTGGAATGTGCTGTCTGAGGAGGTGGTTTCCTGCAAATTGGTGGGCAGTTTTAAGAGGGGGTGGGACAAAGTGAGGGGGAGGGTCAGGGACGGGAGGGACAACTGCTGAGTAAGGGGATGGCTAGCTGCACACTCGAGCAGACCTGATAGACTGTATGGCCTTTATCTGCTAGCAGTGTCATATGTTCGTAATTCAGCAAGTGAGTGAAACAGCTCTCCCTTGCTCACTGAAATATGACAAAAAGTGACTGAAGCACTTGCACCTTCTTGCAGCAGCTGTTTCTCTCAGCAGCCGTTTCATACCCGCTTTCAGTGTGCCTTGCTGATCATGCGGCCAACATCTCACTTCTGCAGCCATCTTTTTACTAGCCCATTCACAATCTTCTTCATTCACAGTCTCATGGAGAGACTGAACAGAGACACCAATCAGTTTTTTTTTTTTACCCATATGGTACATGAATTAAAAAAATAAAATAAAACTGTGCTTGAGCCTACAGAAGCTTGTTTACTTCCCTCTGTTCCACAGTACAAATGCTCTGCCTCAAAGTCGTACTGCTCTCTGTCATGGCAGACCAGTGGCAGATGACACTTGTTTACTATTTTTCTTAAAGCACACAATTAAATTCCCCCATTATCGAAAACCATCCCTAGCAAACAAACAAAAAAAACTGCTAAAACTGTAACATTTTATATTTATTTTTATTTAAACAATCATGCAATCTGTGGTGGTGGAGGGGGAGGAAAACTACAATACTACAAATAAGCAGGCTCCATTGGGTCAAAACACCAAAAACCAAATCAGATAATTAAAGGTGGAAGGACCACTTTAGTGTAAAATCACAAATAAATTATAACTTTGTGCATGTTAAAACACTTGTTTTAGTAATGAAACATATTTTTAAGGCCATTTTATAAGCACAATAAGACACTCTAAAGTGTCTAAAGAAATAAATTTTACTTACTTACTTACTCTGGGGTTGTGCATTACAGTGTGATAACTGCACTCCCAGGGGCTGAAGCACGAGGCCAAATGCCGAGTGCCTAACTATACCCTGGGAGTGTGGCTATCACACTGTATTGCACACACTGTCATGTCTTATTGCTTACTTATTCATTTTCAGTTGCTACTGAAATGTTATATTGGATACATTAAAATGTACTGCACGTTGAGTGTGAGATGGGCGCTTCCATAAATAAACTATCTTATGTTATATAAATAACTATCCTATGTTTTGAAATCTGCTTGCTGTTGTTTTATATGACCAAATAACTCTCTGTATAATGTGGCTTGGCTGCCATCTGACTGAACTCTTCGCTGCTATACCTAGTTTGCGGCCCTAATGTTTGTACTTGACCTGGCTTCCCCTGAGCTGGTGAAATCTTGCAGTATATACCGTACCTATTCTGAGTTATCTATTTGTTACTGATGTGGCTCCTGTGTATCAATGTTGTGTGTACCTATTTGTTACTGATGTGGAACCTTTGGGAAAGAGCACTTGTGCTCAAAGGTGTTATCTGAATTTCAAATAAATAAATAAATATTTTAGCTGAGCTTGTAGGTAAATAAATTACAGAGAAAAACAACAATAAGACATACAGTATGTGCTAAAGTTGTGCTTCATATCACATACTTTGTAATGAATATATTCTTTTACTTATAATGTTTGATTTGCTCTAGTACAAAAGGCCATGCATTTGTTATCTTGTAGTCAGGTCATAAAGCACTTTAAAATAGCTTTTTAGCTTGGCATCCATATCTCAGAATGCTTGTTCTGAAAGTAGCTCAGACTTGATTAATTAGGTACTAGTTTGGGGGCAGTCCTAGAATTAACATGAAACATCCTGAACTAATTTTAGCTGTAATCTCCTACAGTCCTGTGGTTGCAGTGAGGTTTCGTTCAATTCCATCTGAGCGCAGTTGAGCTACACTTGGGTTCATCTGAATAAAGGCAACATGGAGCACTTCTCTGCAATAGGTAAAAAGTCATCAAGTACAGTTTCTCTTCTGCTTGCATATCCTGCTGTTCATAGATTTCTGTGGTCTATGATTGAAGGGCAAGAAACGTTCACGGTGTGTTTTACTATTCCAATTGGATTGAAAGGATATTAGTGTAAATGGCAACATCACGCAAGTTAGCAGGTGCATTCCAGATGTTCCAGTCTTAATCGCTTTTCAGGGTTTTTTTTACACGCTATATTAAGAGTAATATGCAAAAAAAAAAAAGAGCAAAACTGATGGCTGAACAAGAAATGCTGCCTATTACCGATTGGCCTTGAGGAGTCCAGATATTTCAGCCATGTGGATGACAGGTTACTCTGACAAAATGAGCAGTGGGCCTAATAAACCTAGCATGGCAAGTGCAAAAACAGGCACATAAAATCCTCATAACTTCAAAGGTGGGGCAGCACTGGGTGATTACATAGACTAGTGTGATGCTTCTTGTGCCAACCTTTCACCTCTTGGAACTGATCTGCTATTCTTGCCAAACCCAAATAAAATGCTGGATCAGAGTGTTAAAAAGACAGCCTGCAAAATTTGTTTAGGTGGTCCTAGCCCAGTTCCTACTGAGGAAAAGCGCTAGACCAAACCACATGGCACTAATTTAGAAACAATCAGCTCAGAAGGGCCTCAAGGCAGAGGCTATTGACTTCCTGGTGATGAGGGGGGGGGTGACTAATAAGGGGAACGCTCTCATCAGTTTGGAGTAGAGGAGCTCTGACAGTTCACCTGCAGGGTAGTCTTCATGCTTTCTAAGCCTACATTACAGTTGACTGTGGACATGATTAAAATTGGCTTGGAAGAAGCAATGGCAGTAAATCTGATTCTTTCTCCTGTGTGGTCCGAATTGCTTGCAACTACAGCTGCAATCTGGTGCCAATTTCACTTTTAAGCCCCAAAGAAGGTTTCAGATCCTAAAAGATTGCCTCAGTTATTCAAAGCCCAGTGCTGAGTGTGGACGCTATGTGTACAGTAGTTTAGTGATTCATTGTTTTTGGGGGCTGATTTATGAAATTGATATTAGTTAGAGAACAATGATTTATCTTAAAGAACTAGTGTGCTGATGCCTAAGAGAATATCTTGGAAATTATATTTATAAGCAGTTCCACTTCTATTTAATATATTATTGATATTTTGGTTCCCCTTGGAACATACCTTGAAACAAGTTACTTTTCAATTCAGTGTACTTCCTAGTTGAAAAAAAGTGTACGATCAGTGAATAAAACAAATTATAAGTCTAATTAATTATTCATGAGCTAAACTAGCTCACTGGTTGGCTGCCGTGCTGGTCTGAAATCTCTTAGAAATGCCCGGCACAGCAGCAACACTCGGCTTGCACACTGTTTTCAGTGCTAGAAAACTGAAGAAAAAAAATATGTCATTACTGTGCTTAGTCTTATAATCTCAATAATGACTTCACAGCTGTTAATTTCCTTTTGATTAATGACCGGCTGAGTGGGGTTGGCCCTCGGCTGAGCCTCGGGCCACCTTTCCCCCCAGCCGGTCATTAATCACCAGGGAATGAACAGCCGTTTCGTCATTATTGGTTAAATGTAAGAAATAAGACATTTGGGGATACTTGATGGCTCAGTAGTAGTGCTACATGCTTCTACTCTGACAGCCCGGATTCAGGAGCGAGTCCGGATCTGCACGGGTTGGGCAGCCAGGCTGGGGAGTGCTCCTGATGAGAGCACAAGCCAGTCAAGGAGGGAGACGGTCCAGATCTGGTGCAGTGGCGGTCCCTTGTGGTAAGTTGAGGAGCTTGCTTCCTTGTGAGGGATGGCAAATGCCCAGTCTGTACTACTGCATCTGAAGCTGCCAGAGGCTACACTGAATGTCTGGGGTGGAGGGCAGGACTAAGGAAGGAAAACGGGGGAACATGTGCACGGCCACCGTGGTGGCCTCCATGGTCTTTAGGTCCTGCATTGTGCGGATCCCCACTGGCTTGGCAATGGGGGGAGCGGCAATAGGGCTGAAGTCTGGCAGCTGGGCCCAATGGCAGGAGTAGGTAGTGGTCAGTGCCAAACAGCTACATATATATATATATATATATATATATATATATATATATAACTGAAAGGTGTGATTATGTAACCATAATTAGGCACCCTGGAGTCTCTTATTATGCTTATAAAATGGCCATCACATTCCAGCTATTCCCACTCAGAAGGAGGACCACCTTAAAAGTAGTCTTACTTTCGGGTGCAATCATAATTTGTGGCTCTTTTTTCCCACTTGAGTCAAAAAAGTGATTTGTACATCATATTGTTTGATGCATGCTGCCATGAATTATAAAAACTGTCATAAATCTACCATAATGTTTGAAAACAGCTGTCAAGTATGTCAGCCAATTTCTGTTGATGCAGGCACAGCCAAAAATCAAGAATTGTGCCTACGTCATGAACTTTGAAAATCCTACTTTTCATGTGGAGTAGCTGTTGCCAGGGCCTCACTTTTATATCTGTGGTAGACAAGCAACAGAGTTCCCTGTTATTTAGGTCTGTACAGATACTCAGTTATCCATGAGTACTCATACTCAGCACTCTCAGATGCCTGACTATTCATTATTCTGTACTCAGGCCCTGGTCAAATCAAGAGAAAAACTTCTATTATCTCCTTCAGTGGCCAGGGCTACTCTAGTGGCCACACCTCCCCCACCCTAATCATGTGACCTAGTGACCAGTCAGTCTGTCTAGTATAATTAATGATTCACACCCCTCCAACCCCCACTTACAGACATTTGTTCCTCGTACTTGGCTGATTACACAGACATGAGTAACTGGTGGGCTGTGTGTGGGGTGGAGGGGGTTGTATTGCCTGGCTTAACTATTGCTGCCTCCCAGAATTATGGATTGGGGTCAGGAGGGGGCCTACTTTAAAAAAAAAAGTACTCCTGGGGACTGGAAGGCCAGGCTCGGGGGCCGGGGATTTAATTAAATAACTGTGCCAGCTCCTGACAACACCAGTAGCCTTCAAATTTTAAAATGGAGGATTGGGAAGAAGAGAGAGGGAATGAAGGGTGGGAAAAATGTTTGTATTTATTTATTTTTATATGTATTTTTCAGAGTCCTACATATTTTGCTTGGATGTCCCTGAACAGTGAGAAATGCATGGTATCATACTTGGCTATTCGTAGAATTCAGGAATAAATATTCAGAGTGTGCACACCTCTACAGGTAAGGACAGAAGGGTGATTTCTTTCATGGTCGGCAAAGAAAGACAAGAAATTAAAAGTATTAGTAGTACTTCATGTTTTAATTTGTGTATGTGTAACGAGGGGATGGTGATGGGGAAACAACATTTAATTACTTTAAAGGAGTTGTCTTCTTGGACCTAGTCGAAGGTTTTTAGTGAGTTCAGGTGGTAGCTGTGCTTATAATGGCAGGTCAGTTTCTGG
This sequence comes from Neoceratodus forsteri, assembly GCA_016271365.2. Classification (NCBI taxonomy): domain Eukaryota; kingdom Metazoa; phylum Chordata; order Ceratodontiformes; family Ceratodontidae; genus Neoceratodus; species Neoceratodus forsteri. The sequence goes on from CM028131.1 coordinate 1,660,382,735, forward strand.
GTGAAGGAGAATTGGTTTGTTAATTGTGGTGTGGTTAACAAGTTCCAGTCCTATTATAATTAAGGTGAAATAATTTCACACATTAGAGGGCTTGTTAGCCAATCGTGTTGCTTCATTATTCTTGACTATTTTATAAATATTATTAAAAAAAAAAAGTTTCATGAAAACAGGATGCCCTTGAGATTTCATTTGTTCTTGCTGCTTGTCCAAACATGAAATCATACTCCATTTATGATGTCAGTCTGTTTCAGGGAAGATGACTATAATGTCAGGAGAAGAAAAACTGTGGCTTCATGCATAGACAAGCCACAAAACTGATGAAGATGTAGAAACCCATTTATTGTTTTCATAGAACTGGGCACAGTAATCAAGAACAAAGGAAAGACAAACTTATCTGAATAAGCAGCACTTGCTTTGCATCAAGTTTTGTATTTGCCTCTGGAAAAAAAAGTTGTACATATAGTAGATCTGCTGTTTTCTTGGAGACCTTCATTTAAAAGAGATGCTGGATCTCATATAAGCTATGAAGTAACTTTATTCTCATAGGTTCACAGTTCCGTGTGTTCCTTGGTGGACTATGGGCTGCCTATATATGGTTCTGCCACAGATACTGCTCTCCGGCGCATAAAAACTGCACTCAACAAAGCCTGCTGACTCACCTTAGGTGTGCACCGACCGACTCACACCTGTGATCTCTATGCCAGGGCACACTGGCTCACACGCAGTGGCCGACTAAAATATCAATCCTGCCTTCTGGCCCAAAAGATCTGCCTTGGTCAGCTACCACAAGGGGTCCAACAACTTCTGGTTCCCAGCAATAATCCACAGCACACTCGTAACTCCGAACACCAGTCCTTCCTAACTCCAAAATGCCGACCATCTCAAGGACAAAGGTCCTTTGCTTACCATGCACCGCTGTGGTTCAACTCCCTCCAGGAGAACATTGCGCTCCTGCCTACACTGGGTACTTTCAAAACGAACTTGAAGCTCCTTATGATATGTGAATCTCGATGTGCCTGCCATCACTAGCACCACCTTTCCACCCCCCATCACTACTGCCATCTCCTTCCCCCTCAGCACTTCCCTCTCTTCCCTGAGTATGCCCTCCTGCTCCCCCCCACATACCTAGCACCCTCTTCCTCTTTCTCCAATCTAGTCACCTCCTCTGATCCCTACTGATATTACACTCTCCTTTGCACATTGCACTTGGGCCCTCCCTCACCCCCTTTTTTTTTCTTTAGCACTTAGCAACGCTCCAAACAATCTCTTGTTTGCTGACAACTGACTGGTTTCACCATTGGGCACTGTAAATTGTCTGTTTTCCTGTGACCTGTACTGTGTTTGGTATATAATCCTGTTTGTTTATCTTTTGTATTTCTCCAATCCTTTGTATAATTTCACCTATCTGTTGTACTGAAATGTCCTGATGTGGAACCTATGTAAAGAGCTCTGAGCTCGAATGGTTTTCTGAGTACTGAATAAATAAATAAATAGGTTGTATATACAGTAAATCTGCTATCTTCTAGGGGACCACCATTTAAAAGATTTTGCTGCATTTCAGAAGGCTGTACCAGTGTGCAATCTTTACATAAATGCAAAAAAGTTTGCACTATGTCTAGAACAGAATGTGAACATGAACGTGATCCCCAAGCATACCTCTCAACCTCTTGCCTCATAAATCAGGGACAGGGCTTAAAAAATCAGGGACAAAGACACCAAATCAGGGACACATCTTAAAAAGTGGAACTATTCACTCAGAAAGCTGATAGAATAAGGGGATTTGTGTAAGGTGCATTTTCTGAAGAGGAAGAAATCTCTAATTTTAATGTTTAACATTATTTTATGCTTACAATCCCAATTGTTCTGTCACAAAAATACAATTTTTATGAGGGACAGATTAAAATTTTGAGGCAAAATCAGGGACGTCCCTGAAAATCAGGGACAGTTGAGAGGTATGTCCCCAAGGCATCAGTAACTCCTTGAGAAAGAGATACCGTAAGTTCTGTACAGCAGTTTTGAACAATTGCTCTCTAAAGGTCTTCATTCCAGGTATCAAAACTGAAATATATATATATGTAGTTTGTTGAGGAGTTACAATCCTGTTTTTATCCAACTTATACAATGGATAGAAAGAATCCAGCTACATGAGAGGTTAAGACATCTCCTTACCTGTAATTAAGTCCTATCACATAATCATAGGTAAGAAAAAGTCCCAATCAACAGTTTTTTACCTATTTCAAATTCCCTTCCTCCCATAAGTCCAGCTTGTCCTTCGGTACAGTTCCACATGCTGGCCAAAACAAAACATGTCTAATTTTAATAAATGCATATATGCACATGCAAAACACTATAAAAAATATTTATAACACTTTTGTTGTACTTTTTAATACATATGGCTCCATTGTGTAATAGCAGTTATACACTCCAGGGTGTGGTATGCCTTAACATATAATCACCTCTCGAGCAAATGAAACCCTCATCCTTCAGCCTTTTGCCTCACAATGCACTTGAGGTATGATGATATACCCTGACACACCACACCCCAGACAGTATTATTGTATAAATACCAACCTGGTAGAAAATGTCCTCAATCTTGATTTACTAAGAACCATTTCAATCTGCTGTGATATTTTGCGATTGCACCTCAGCTTGGGAAAGTTACTGCCAACTAAGGATGTGTCAGTCAGCTTTTCCAGTTCTGACAGGTCTGATCATGTCGGACTGGGAAAATCTGAGTCAGAACCAAAAAATATAATGTATACTGTATCAAAAAAATGGGGCAATAAACCCCAAAACAGAGTAAAGTTACACAATAGCTTTGGATCTAATGCACTCAAAACGTCAATGTGAACCAATGACTGTCAATGGTCCCACCCAATCTAGTTGGAGTCCGCTAGGATGACAGAGACGTGCAAGAACAAGGGGACACAATTTAAAGATAGAGGGGGGGCAGTTCCGGGGCAATGTGAGGAAGTATTTTTTTCACAGAGAGGGTAGTGGATGCAGGGAACAGCCTTCCTGAGGAGGTTGTGGGGTCTAAAACTGTGGGAGAATTCAAGAATGCATGGGACAGACATAAGGCAATTCTTTTGGGGGGGGTAGGAAGAAATAGGCTGTTGGTTAACTAGGATCTGCGGCCTATCCTGTAGGTAGGGAAATGGGCAGACTAGGTGGGCCAAGCGGTCCTTATCTGCCGTCAAAGTCTATGTTCCCCATTAATCAAGAGACACAAGTTCACATCCCACCAGAATCATCTACTGTTTGTGAGAGATTGAGCAAGTCACTTAAATGAGTACTACAGTCAAAATGTGCAAAAACATATGTTGTGTGAAGTATTTTGATCTGTGTGTTTAGTACTGGTGTGTCTTTCCCTTTGTTTGCTATTAGGATTTTTTCTAAATTTGCCTACTAGTTTTATGGTCTCTGGGGATCTCCATGTTAGCATGGTTTATTGCTCTTTTTGCCAGTGCAGTGCAAAATTTGCAAATGGCAGATTTGATAACTTCACTTGTGAAGGGGCCCCACAGGTGAGGTTTGCAATGTTCCATGAGATTGGAGGTCAAATGGTACTGCAATGAGCTGTATGCCATGCATAGACTGAATGCAGAGCAGTCTTACAAAGAGAGACTCTGCCATGACTGACAGGACCATGGGCATAGGACTCTGTTCAAAGCAGGTAGAGATTTTAAAAATGGAAAATGGTTTAACATAGTGTGTGGCTTGTAAAATGTTTAAAAGGGATGAAGAATGTATTGATTTCACTTGTGGCAAATGTACATATATATCGATGAACTGCTATCTGAGAATAGGGAGCTAAAAAAAACAAATGAAACTCCAAAATGAGATGTACAAAATGGAAACATGTAGTCATAATATGGGCTTAATGTTAAAGGAGAGTGAACTTTCAATGGTAGAGTTGTAGAGCTGAATAAATCTAAAAGTAAAGAGAACAAGAAGACCTTGGGAGATAAGCAGAAGGGGGGTAACACAGGAGAACTGGATATTGAAGAGGACTTGAGAAGGGAAGAATGGTGCCTGGTTCAGGGTAGCAAGAAAGGTAGGAGGAGGAGGCAGACATTAGAACATGTCCCAGTTGAGTTAAAGAATAGTTTTTCCACATTACAAATCAATGAGCCAGTTGAAATGGGGGGGAAGGAGTATAACCTTGGAGGACCAAAATGAAGTGGCTTGTAATATGAATGAGCAACAGTGGTGGAGCTTGAGGGGGGGCTGAGGGGGCGGTCACCCCTCTTTGCTGCTCCAGTGTGAGTAGTGGTGCCCCACCACCATCTTTATTCACTGTTTAGTGCCCATTGTGGAGCCTGTGATTGACTGAATGGCACCCCTCCGGCTCCCAAATACTCCCAAACCTGGCTCCACCACTGATGAGCAACAGGTAACTGCTGGGGGGATGTGTAGGGGACCTGCAAAGTGTTGGTTTTAACCAGAGAATCAAGACCAATACCAAATCAGTATCAGATGCTCCACTTAAAAAGAAAATTTTGGTACAAGGCGATTCAATTTTCAAATTTATAGATAAAGTGATTTGTAAGACAAGGAAAGAAACAAAAATGGTTAGTTCCCTCTCTGGTGCAAGAGTTAAGGATATTAAGAGCAACACTGATGGCTCTTTGAAGGATACAAATGAACCATTAGTGATATAACATGCAGGGACAAATGATGTGGGTAAAAGAAGGCAGCTGGATATTCAAAGAGATTTTGAAGAGCTAGGTAGAAAAATATAAAAATAAGGGGGCAAAGATAATTGTATCTCAGATCCTTCCGGTGCCAATAGCAGGTAATGAAAGAATCCAGGAAATTAGAAATCTAAATGGCTGGCTGAGGAGATGATGTGCCTGTGATGGCATTGTTTTCCAAAGAAATTGGGATAGATTTAATGGGGATGCAGGATTGTATGGGTGTGATAGGCTACATTTGAGCAGGCATGGATCTTGGGTGCTAGGAAACAGAATAAATGATAGCATTTTGAAGCATTTAAACAAAGAAGGGAGGGGGAAGGGAGTGTTGCATTAAAAATGCTTGAAGACCATGCTGGTAAATCATCTGCTCCTAGCAATTATGTTACTAAGGACTGGGGTGTTTTACTTACTAATGCTAGAACTCTAGCAAGGAAGAAGGATGAATTGGAACAAATTCTGGTAGACAAGAGAGTTCAGTTTGTGTGTTGTCACTGAGACCTAGTGGAGGGAGGACGATTTTTGGGGCAGAGAGATATTGGGCTACACACTGTATAACAAGGAAAGGAAGAACAGAAGAGGTGTGGGAGTGGCCATATACGTATCTAACAAGATAACGGCAGAAAGAAGAATTCTGGAGGATGAAGATGAATGTGACATGGAATATATATGGCTTAAATTGTTACCCCAAAATGGAAGAAATATTTTAGTGGGAACCATATGTAGACCACCAGCAATAAGTATGGAGTGGAATAAAAAATTGTTAGAATGGCTGGCCAGATTAAATCTGGATGATTGGATTTTATTACTTGGTGATTTCAATATGCCAAGCATTAGGTGGGACACTGTGGAAGGAAGAATGCCCTTTGAGAAAGATTTTATTGATATTATCAACAAGCTTAGTTTGCAGCAGCAAGTGACACATAGTACAAGAGGAAACACTATACCGGATATTGTTTTGAGCAATCTAGATGACCAGATAATTAATTGCAGTTTGCATGAGTCTCTATGTGGCAGTGGTCATGACATCTTGATCTTTGATATTGAGATAAATTATAGGCTGAATGGGAGTACAAAAAGTTAGTGTTTCAACGGGGTGGATTTTCAGAGAATGAAGGATGACTTAGGGAGATGGGAATGGAAAAATGAATTAGACAATAAGGATCATAATGAGATTTGGGAAATATTGATGGCAAAGTTAAATGATCTGACTGATAAGTATGTACCAGAACAGCATAAGTTTATTTTATTTATTTATTTTATTTATTTATTGGTTCAGACATAACCTTTGAGCATAAGCTCTTTTACAAAGGTTCCTCGTTGAGTGGGAGAGTATCCCAGTAAATGAGTACAGGGCATAATACAATGAAACGAAATACTTTACAAATGCATGAAAAATTAATATAACAATGGAGCAATGAGCTCAGGAATTACATGTTTACAAGTATCGTTATGAAACCATTGCAGATCCAAGAGACAAAAACAGCAATCTGTGTAAGAAAGTGCTGGGATTATATCACTGGTGGACTTTAGAAGAGAAGGTTGGGGGGGGCTCAGAGTCAGGGGGGTTAAAGAGGTTTAGGAACAGGGTGGACAAGGACTGTAGGGTCTGCCCGGCCCAGGGGGGGCAGAAAGAAGGGCAGCCACCTGAGAGAGGCTTTGTCAGTTAGACAGAGTTAGGGGGTGAGGCATAGTACCATGTTTACTTTGTCAATTTCAGACAGAGATAAATGGCAAAAGAGAGGAGGAAGGAGAGAGGTAGAGATGGAGAGACAGAGAGAGAGAGAGAGAGAGCAGAGAGAAAGAAAGAAAGAGAGGAGAAGAAGCAAGATGTGTTGAGCTGGGAGAGTCACACCTATAGATAGCAGTTGCATGTAGTGATGGATATAAGGTAATGCTTTAGGCCTGTTTTGAAATGGGCCAAGCGTGTGGAGTTCAGAATTGGGTCTGGGGTGTCATTTAGCCAAAGGGGAGCTCTGTAGGAGAAGGCACATTGTCCGAGTGCAGTTCGCTGAAAAGGCACTGAGAGAGTTCCACGTAACTTACCTCTGGTGCTGTATCTGTAGTCATTCAAGGAGAAAATGTCAGTGACACAGGAGGGAGTTTTACCCATAAACGCTTTCTTGCCAAGGAAGCATGTTTGGAACTTGAGCCTGTTACTTAGTGTCAGCCAGTTTGCCTACTTGTACAGGGCACAGGTGTGGGTAAGGCGCTCCATAGGCAGGGCAAGTCTGCAGGCCTTATTTAGAATGATTTGCACTCTCTTTAGGGCTGTATCCGTGTCTGCACCATACACAACCAGATCATAGTCAATGGTTGATAAGACAGAGCTGGATATCGAGATGCAGAGGGCCTCTGGGGTGAGATGCTTTCTGTGTCTGTACAGCACACCCAGTTTGGTGTTTACTGACTTGACCACTGAATCAACGTGTTGAGTGAAGGTGAGGGTGTTGTCAAGGGTAACCCCCAGATATTTGAAGGAGTGTACTTGTTCCAGTGGTGTGCTGTCTTTGTTGGAGATTACCAGGGAAGGAAATCTCTTTTTGAGCTGGGGACTGGATATGAGCATGGTCTTGGTTTTCCTGTAGTTTAGTAAGAGGTTATGTGCACAGAACCAGTCCTCCAGTTTGTTGAAGGAGCTCTGTAGTTCAGTTTGGAAGGAGTCGATGCATGTGCTGCTATTGATCAGGACTGCACTGTCTGCGTATAGAATAATTTTGGAGTCACAAGCTTTTGGGAGGTTGTTTAAAAAAAGGCTGAAAAGTAAGGGTCCCAGAATCGATCCCTGGGGGAACCCCAGAGTAACTTCTCTGGAGCCAGATATGGTTTGTCCGACTTTGACACATTGAGATTTGAAAAACAGGTAGTCCTGGAACCAGCAGGTGGTGTTGGCCGCCACACCTAGGTTCTGCAGCTGTACCAGGAGTATTGAATGGTTAACGGTGTCGAAGGCCTTAGTTAAGTCAATAAACACAGACCTGACCAGTTTGCCTTCATCCAGTGCTTTGTGCGTGTAGTCAGTGTACTCCACCAGGGCTGTAGAAGTACTGTGATTCTGCCTGAAACTGTGCTGGTTTGGGCATTGCAGCTGATATTTGTTAAGGTATTCAGTGAGTTGTACTGCAACAATCTTTTCCAATGCCTTGGATAGTGGGGAGAGGATCGAGATTGGTCTGTAGTTAGATATGCAGGATCTGTCACCGGTTTTGTGCACAGGAGTCACCAGTGCCTGTTTCCAAAGAGGAGGATTCCAGGGCGGCTTAGCAAGATGGTTAAAAACATCTCAGGAAAAGGAGGAAGGCCTTTATAAGGGCTAGGAAATTAAATATGCATGAAGCATGGGAGAAGTACAAGCAGTGTACAAGGGAATGTAAGAGAGTAATTAGAAAGGAGAAGAGGAACCATGAACTAAGTTTGACTACAAAGGTTAAAGATAACTATGAGGCCTTTCATAATCATATTCATTACAAGAGAGGTGGCAACACACAGGTGGGACCACTGGCTGATGCTAGTGGGAAATTGGTTGCAGATGATAGAGTAATGGTCGAAAAACTGAATAACTACTTTGGTAGTATATTTAGAAAAATGGATAAGACATACACAGTTTGCCACCTATTAGTGAAAGCTCCCAGTATTATTCTTAAAGAAAATAATATATGCACCAGGTTAAAAAAAATGAGATTCAAATAAAGTTCCTGGACCTGACAGACTACACCCTAGAGTTGTCAAGGAACTAGCTGATGAACTAGCGGGACCCATAACTAGGTTCTTTCAAACCTTCCTGGACAGTGGGCTAGTAGTTGAGAGTTGGAGGAGGGCAACGGTTACCCTGATATACAAGAAATGGGACAAAACACAATGCAAGAATTACAGACTAGTTAGTCTCATGTCCCTACTGGAGAAAGTTCTTGGAAGGTATTGTGAAAGAGGAGGTGGATAATGTTATAGTGCAGGTTCAAAGCTTTGGTACTATTCAATATTTTTACTGCAAATTTTGAACATAACCATTTTGTTACAGCAACTTATGAATGTGACAGCTGCCATTTTTCAACTCATGACAAAATGTGTGTTTGCAGCCTAAAAGTTGATTTTTCAGTCCCTGCACGACATCACCTTTAGGCTAGGAGTTGAACATTTTCTCTGCCCTTCTTTATGAGGCAGGGTAATAACAAGGCTTTGTTGAAATATTGGTGTAAAAATATAAAAAAAATAGTTTTGCATATTTTAAACCCAGATTCCTCTCCTGTGGCCCTATTGGCTCTGGACAGAAAAACAGCCAATACTGGAACCTTCCACTGGACATTTGGAAGTATCCTTCCAAATGCCCAATGGATCTTGAAACCCTCCACCACAATTGGCCACTAGGAAATAAGAGCTGTGTGTGTGTGTTTGTGTGTGTGTGTGTAAGCACGCTGCTGTTTAACATCTTTGCTGCCTTATACTTGACCACACTCTGCAAGCACACTGCTGTATAACATCTCTGCTCTATGGCTTGCCAGTGTCTTGCAAGTGCATCCTGAACTTTTGAAAGCTGCGGTCTGTCCAGCTCAAATAGATTCATTCTAGTTCTTTCAGCAGCCTAGGGGTTAACTCATTATCTCCTTGGCCATTGAGCTGTAACTCTGCAAGCATGCTGCTGTGTAACATCTCTGCTCCACGGCTTGCCAGTGTCTCGCAAGTGCACCCTGAACTTTTGAAGAGCAAGGCACCTCCAGAGGTTGAGACCTATGCTTTCCCTTTCTGAAATCAGTTCTTGTGAGATAACAGAATTGAAACCAAAGAAGATGAATACTTTCAGGAAATAGTTTGTACTGCTATGTGTGCTATGCCAAGATTTTTCAAAAAGGCCTATGTGGCCCAAACACAGTATGGTTACAGTGTCCTCCTCCAGTCCTTTGGAGTCACTCAGGTTTCCATTAGAAAACACAATTACACATACCCCAATAATGCAAAGCATCATTGGAAACATATGCAAATCCCCATGGAAGAATTTGGACTGGCTCAACTTTAAGCAGAATTGCATGGTGCCGGAAGGCCTCACAGTGCAATCAGCAAAGGTTAAGAACAATAGACACATACACGTGTTTCGTCCTCATTTGGACTCATCAGTGTGCCATATCTGTGTCTTAGCCCAGGGAGAGAGAGCCAGCCACCCCTTAAGGGGTATATTATTTGTTTGGGCCATGGGGACCCCAAAAGTTTCCATTGATTTGTTTACTTAAAGTAAATCATAGTTTAAAGAGCTAGTGTACTGCCTACATCTAATATTAGATTTTAAAAGCAGACAACCGTTACCGTTTATATCTAATGTACTTTTTCTTTTCCCTTTCTTTAATTAGGAGATTGTTTACCTGATGTTAGTAGGTGTGATCTGTGTAACAGCCCCCACTACATCATCAGCATCAAGACCTCACTGACTGTGACATCACTGCTGCTTAGGAACAGCAATTCAGTGACTGCCAGGTCATTCATCTGTGATGTCACTGTCAGTGAGATCATAAAGCCGATGATGTAATGTGGGGCAGTAGAGCTAGATATGTCAGCTGCCAGGCTAAGAGCTGTTCCACACATCCAGCACAATATTATCCCATAGAAGACTTTTCTGATGAGCAAAAGGAAAATGAAAAATACTTCAGAAATAAAAAGTTACAACTGACTACTACTTAAAATTAACATTATTTTCCTGTCTACCTGTTGTAGCTCCACTAGCTCTTTAAAATACATTAATTTGGAAGGCTTGCACTGGGTGAACCCCAACCTTTGTCTTCTGCACCCAGCCACAAAATCAATTTGATCTGTACACCTCCTACTTTGTTTACTTCTGACAGAGACTTTGGTTGCAGCAAACAACACCCCCCCCACACCCTACTGGAAAGCCACCCTACTAACAAAAGTAAAAATCCAGGCTGACTGAATTGTCACCAGGGGGCTGTTTCAAGAACCAGTTTCCTCAAATGTGTGTGTGTGTGGGGTGCATTGGAAGCAAACAGCATGGTAACAAACTAGCAAAACAAGTAAATTAGCCACTGCTGGGGGTGGTTCAGCAAGCAAAGTACTTAGCTGGGCTAGGTGTTAAGGGTAACCTTAAGAAAAGTTAAGTAGGTTCTGAGCTGCAAATCTGGAGACCTGGGTTTGAATCCCACAGCCCCACTTGCATACTGTGTGATTAACTTCCTTGTGTTCCCAGGTTGCACCTGTAAATAAGCTTCAGCTTATTGTGACTCTCCTGGTTAAAAAACTAGCAGCAGATGCATCTTGGGCAAATCTCTTTGAAAATAGTTGGCTAGTGGGGTTAAACAAGCAAAGCAAAAAATGGCAAACTTGTCTGGGTGCTAAGCTATGCCAAGTGTCAGCAACTGGCATTGGGTTTGTTGGAGCAAACAGCTAGGGCCAGGCCTGTTGGAGGTGGGAGGAGAACACTATAAAAAGTTGAACCAGTGGCATGGTAGTAGAGTTTAAATGATTTATTCCCCCCACCCAAGATAGCCAGGTGGCAATGGCAAATTGTTACTCAGGTGCCTGGGACTCAGGGAGCAGCAAAGAGATGCATAAAGCAGAGCAAACATTAAACAACAACTACAACAGTAAAACACTCTGGAAACAGGGGATGCTTTATTCTCAGCTAGAGTTTGGGGAGGAGGTAGGTTTCTCATTTTAGACACTTCTCTCCTCATTGCCTGATAGCTCAGTCAGTGTCTCTCCTTAGTTTCTGTGCTCTACAGACTGCCATGCCTTGTCACTCAGTCTTTCCCTGGATGTGTTTATCCTGTTGCTGGTTTCTTTCCTTCAACCAGCAACCAGCACTATGACCAGCACTAACACACAGACACAAAACCACACAGTCAATAAACAAATCAGCTGCTCCCCTAAACTACACATGTCTCAGCAACTAGAAATACACACACACAAGCCGGCCCATAAGCGCAACAGTTGGATTTCCACTCATGATGCCGGTGACCCAGGTTCGAGAGCAGACTCGGGTCACTGGAGGGCCGGCCTGGGAGAAGGCTTGAGGATCCCAGGATGGCTTGCCTTCTCCGGGGGAGGGAGGGGATCAAGGTCTTCAGCTTGCCTGACCCCGAGCAGAGGCCCGAGGTACAGCAAGTCCTGTAGCTTGCAGGAGGGACCGGTGGGAGCTGTGTGGTGGATGTCGGCATGTAGTGCCTTGACATCAGGGAGCACACCACACAGGGAGGAAAAATGAGAAAAAATGACTGACAGCACCTCCGGTAGATGGAGCACCAGCCCTGATCTCCATTGCCTCCTGCCTGGCCCGGAACTGGCATCCCAGTGAAGTGAAGGCAGTATGGGGTGTTCAGGGCCACCTCAACTCCACCTGGGGGGTAGAACCAAGGCTCCATGGGGGATGGACCGATCTGGGAACAGGTAGGAGAGCGGGGACTGATAAGGCAGATGGTGTCTCCCGAAGAGTGGAGTGCCACGGGCTTGGGGCGAGGGGAGTAAAAAAAAATAAAATAAAATACACACACACACACACACACACACACACACACACACTGCATTGCACACACAACAGCTGCACATACCCTGCAAAAAGTCAAACTTGTCAGTCTCAAGACACAGAGACAAAGCAGTCCCAAACTAGATAAGTGCAACAATGCAACCTGCACCAACATTTTGTAAGATGAGTCTCTGATTTACAAAATTATGCAGTGGTTTTGAAAGACAATAAGTTGATAGGTGTGGATACCACTACACCAGAGACCTTTATCACCCCAATGACAACCAACAAAAAGACTACAGAGAAGAGTAAGAGTTCATAGCACCTCTCCTCCCCCAAGTCTAACCACTCAACTTCATGCATCACTTACGGAGAACAGTTTTAACATGATACAAATAAATAAGAACAGGCTTGCTTAGAATGAGAAAGAGATGACAAAAGAAGCCCTAATCATAGTTACATTTAGCAACAAGATGATGCACAGCACTGCCGTGAAGTACATTTTCTCAGCTAAGCCCCCACCTTGAAAAACTAGCCACCCTTCTCTGTTTACAACCACCTTATGTTCCCATGTGCTTCCTTCCTTTGATGTTGTAAAACCTGTCTGCATTCATCTCTCCTGGGATTTCTTTAACCCCCTCTTTGCCAGAAAAATTGCTTCCCTCTCACAGGGCTGGTAGAGCTGCATACATACACACACACACACACATATCACACTGACTGTGTGTCCATCCTCTGTAGCTTGTAAATCCCAGAAACTGGAAGCAAGAAGTCATAAAATGCCTCAGTTGTACTAAGCAGCCTCTGTCTGGTGTGGCAGCATCCCTGGGGTCACATTTACACAGAATATGAAAATTAACTTACCAGTTGGTGTTTGGACTGGTGATAGTATTCTTTGACTCAGTGGTCGTGAGAGAGAGAGAGAGACTAGTTTCATTGCTGCGTGATCTTTCTCTCAGCATGACACTGCAACTCCTTCTCGCTGACCACACTACCAGGCAGGCTTACTGTAGCAGAAGAGAGGAACAGTAAATCATACTTACCAGCAGCAAGAGGCTCACTCGGAGTATAAGCACTAGAATCTGAGCACTGCTCTTGGGCCAAGTTTTGAACTGTCCGCCACCTTTCAGGACCAGTTCATGAAATGACACTGCCACTGTTCATGAGGTGGGGTCCCAAAAAGCCCATGTTACAAATTTGGTGAAAAAGTTCAAAAAAATGACTGCGTTACAAGCATGCGTTGGGCAGTTTCTATGCACACTCCTAACTTTGCCAGTTTTTCATATTTTCACTCCACATGTTCAACATTGCCATTTTTGCACACCTCCTTCAAAACAGTACAGACGTCATTTTCCATAACCTGCCCAAAATATGTTTTCGCATCTGTGGCACAGAATAGAGCATTCGCTCTGCGAAATCAACTTTCAGGACAAGTGAACACAATGACACTGGCACTCTTCATGAGGAGGGGTCCCAAAAAGGCCATTTTGAAAATTTGGTGTAATACCTCCAAAAAATGGCCAAGTTACACCCAAGCGTTGCATAATTTCTACGCACATTTGTAACTTTGGTCATTTGGTAGCTTGTCACAGCCCTATCGGCTCTGGCTAGAACTTGTTTCAGTCTGGTGCTACTGTATTGACTGTAGTTATTTTGCTTAGTCATTGAAGTTAGAGTTTTACTGTAATAATGACAGTAACTTCTTTATAATTACTCCAGTTTTGTGTATCTTCTTAATCCTCATCGTGTATTGTTCATGTATTTATTTCTTTTATTTGAATTTTGATGATGGGGTGGGCCCACTGAGACATTCAAGTCCCTTTTTCCTGGGCAACCCTGTAAAAAAAATCTTAAAAAATCTAATTGTCATGATGTTTTTACTGTAGCTACTGTTATCTCAGTAAGCTGTTGTTTTGTATTGTTTAAATCACATGTAGTGCCCCAGAATTGGGGGACACACCACAAAGAGAGATGGGGACCTAACCTCTGAGCTGGGGATCTAAAAAATGCAATTTTTTTTCTCTTTCCTTTTTTTTCTCTCTCCCCTCCTCCCCCAGCCTTTGTCTAAATTTGTACCATTTTGGCATATCAGGGGAGCCAAGGGCAGAACTCAGCCCTGTCAACAGACCCTCCCTCCAAGGCTTGAAAGGCTCAATCCCTGGGGTCAGCCAGGCAGGACCTCCCATGCCCTACAAAAGGGCCTGGGGAAGTGGGTTCAAGGGGCAGTTGTGGCTCAGCTAGCAGAGTGGAGGATGCAGAGAGCACAGATGCCAAAATGTACCTCTGGAGGGCCTGTGGATCCTCTGACATCGCTTCCTTCTAGCTGAAGTCCGGTGGCAGCAGCAGAAATCAGATGAGAGCAGCGGCTCCCCAATGTGAGTAGTTCCCAGCCCACCCTCTTTACCCAGTCCCGATTGGCAGTGGAGGGATGAGTTTTGGGGATGGATGGAGGTGTGTGCCAAAGTAAATTGGGTCCAGGCAGAATGAGTGCCCAGGATCTTTTGGTTCTGCCATGACCTCCTGTAGAAGAGCTACAGAAGCTGGGTGGGAGCATGGCTCCCTGGCCGTCTTCCCTGACCCCCAGCAACAGAGGCAGTCCTGGGCTATGGCGGTGAGTGAGCTGTGTGCCCAACTTTGTTTTAAACTTGTACTACAGGTGCTGGAAAAGGGGAGAAGGACAGGGAGTAGCAGGCTGAGGGTCCCCAAATAATCAGGAAGGACAAGGGGACCAGCAGTGCCATGGGCTAGAGCCCCATCATTTAATTTCGCACCACAGCACAGGGGCAGGGCCAGGGAAAAAAGGCTCCATTGAGAACACTGAGGAGGCAGGATTTAACAGTGAGGATCCCAGCCCTCATACATATTAATTAGAGGGCGGGGCTTAATAAGGCCCTACACAAGGGAAATGCGCAGGGGCTCTATTAATATTCATAAGGGTGGTGGGGCCAGGCATAGATGCTCAAGGGAATGGGGCAGGGTCTGCAGAACAGGCCTTATGTGTATTAATTAAGAGGTGGTCCCGTCCTTAAAAGGGGAAAGATCCTTAAAGGTCAGCTTTGCCCTTCAGTTTCTGACCATTGCTGATTAGTGTGCCTCTAGGCACACACTTGTCAAACTATGACTCTAGAATGCCCCAGCATATACCAAAAATAATCTTTATTACCCATTTGCTCATTTTGTAATCATTTTTGGACCAAATGGTTCTTGCTACTTCAGCTGCCCACCAGAAGCATATCCCAGCCGCGAACGTGCGTCTGGCACGGAACGATGTCTCGAAGTGAAACTCTTGGCCATGCCTATTGTAAAAAGCATGTTATCCTGTACAATATCTTATGTGTAATCACACTTTGTCTCCTTTTGGAGAAACCAGGCACTAATAATGCTGCTAAATACATTTGAAAAACATAGCCGAGATCCTGCGCATGCGCATGAGCGGTGCGCTCATGTGCATGTGTGGGATCTCGGCTCCGGATGCTCATGCACACGCACGGGATCTCGGCTATGTTTTTCAAATGTATATAGAGTTGTTGTCAGTGCTCAGTTCTCTAAAAAGACACAAAGTGTGATTACACATAAGATAATGTAGTGGATTACATGCATCTTCATCAGGAGTATCTCTTGCAGCAGGCCACACCTATAGGACTTAGTGGCCAGGCACTAGGACCACACAGAAACTTTTCTAGCTAGCAGTCTACCAGGGGGCCATCCATCGCGATGTCATTCACTGACAATGTACGCTCTCTATAAATGTGGGCAGCATCCACAACCTCCTCAGTTCTTTTCCTGCCGTCGACCTGACACATCGGATCCTACAGGGCTACTGCCACTTCAGTCAACCGCCAAAATCTTTGCTTACCTCAGTTTTTTTTTTCTTCTCTCCCTAGTTCATTTATCACTTTAATTTAAAGTGATTATTTACCTTTCTTTATGCCAAAAGCAGCAGATCTGGAGAAGCTTTTTCATCTTTGCACCGCGGTAGGAAGAAGATCTTTGAGAAGGACAATCACGATGCCTGTGTCCACTGGTTAGGCCCAGATCACGATGAATGGGCCTGCAACATCTGCTGCAGCTTTAACCAGGCCACACCAAGCCTCTTCAGAACTTCCTGCCTGAGCAGAAGATGGCACTCATGGAGAAGGAACTGCAAGCCAGGAGTTCCTCCATTTCCCCAGTCCCATCCTCGGGCTCCTCTTCCTCTAAAGGTTGGGACAAATCAGCCAGGAAGCACAAACAGCAGGATGGGGACTGGACCAAGGACAATTCCCCCACCCTACGGCTCGCTCATGGTCCCTGCTTCAGCCGGTGACCACAACAGAGTCATCCTCCACTTTGGTTGTGGTCCCCTCTGCCACCCACACCCTAGCATCTACAGGGCTACCCATGGCAATGCCCCCCCGCCAGTCTCACCCTGACTTGAGTGGGCTCTTCAGCATCGGGCCTTTCCTTGGCCCACCCCACTTTTCTACCCCTTCTATTCTGGCTTCTGTTCTCTACCAGCCCTTAGTTAGGGTGCTCCACCAACCCGGCCACGGCTGGGATCAGTACAGCATCAGTGGAGACTCAGCTCACTCCCTTGGCACTGCCTTCAGCTTCTTCCTCTGTGGCCAGGGTATTCAGGTCCCCTTCAACATCACCTCCAGCCATGGCATCATCCCCAGGTCTTTCCATGCAGACCACCAGGGCTGCAGGGCTGAATCCGGGGCCTCAGCCTGCCCCGATGCCCTCTCCGTCCCTGCTACAGACATCGGCATCTCAGCCTCCTCCAATAAATGTGGGTCTGTACAACTTTGTTTGATTCACTAAGGAACTGCTGTACTTGTGCAACTCTAAAGTGTCTCTGCACCTTGATTTTTGACATAGAACCTTTGTAATTGAGCTCTCTAGTTCAAAGGTTATGTCATTCAAATCTGCAAAACATAAGTAAAATTAAATAACAGGTCCCCTCTAATCCTCCTCCTCCTCGTCTCCAAGGAGTAAAGTCCAAAGGAGTCTAGCCTAGTCTCATAGGGCATATTGCTGGGGTGAGAAATTGTTTTGAAAGCTCTGTGCTGTGTTGTTTCTAGTTTTATGATGCCCCCTTTCAGGTAGGGACTCCATAGTGGGATACAGTAATCTAAATGGGGTCTGATGTAGGTCTTATAGAGTGGCATTACACATTCCATTGTTAACCATATTCACAATTATTAAGAACGAGGAATTAAGTATAGAAATGGATCAGGAGTTCAAAATGAGAGGAATCGACCTCAGGAGCCATGACAAACAATTAAAGCTTCAGTTCTCCAGGAAAAATAGTAGGAGAGGGTTCTATACCCAAAGAGTGGCTGAAGTCTGGAATACCTTGCCACAAGAAGTAATAGAGTCAGACTCCTTTGACATTTTCAAGGGTAGATTGGATCAGTACCTTCTAAACACCAACCGGTCAAAATGACCCTGCTAACGCAGGAGACAGACTTGATAGGCCCTGGCCTTCTTCTGTCTAAATCCAAGTATAGTTCCTAGTGCAGTTACTTTGAGGTTCCCTATTTTTCATCAGAAACCACTATTTTAAACTACAGACTCTTTATTTGTAGTGCTTTTGCAACCGTTTATACGTGGTTCCATAGCGCTTGGGAATCGACCAAATTCTAACTAATGTTTCCCTTTGGGAACACAATTCTGAGGTCTTCTGATGAACTGGCATGTTAGATAGACCTAAAAGAAAACTGGACCTACTGGTTTTAAAAATTGCATTTAGTGTGCAAAAATAGTGGCCAAGGCAGATGGCCACAATCTTGGTTTACATTGTTTGGGTGCAGACCATAAGTGTGAACTTTGCTCTAAATCCTGTTCAAAAACATGTAACCCCTAGGTGGAGCTATCCCAAGGGCTACTACACCTGCCTGCTTGGCTAGTAGCAGGTTAAGGGGCCTGAGTTCTGAAACGGGTGCCTCCACCCGGTGATCAGGGTTGGTAGTTGTCATGCTAACCTGGGCACAGCCTTCCGGGACACTGTTAACCCCCCTCTTTCCCCTCTAGTGGCCTGAACGCTGTATAATAATCACTTTCACAATACACCTGGTACACCACACAAGTACCCATACTGTTTGCACTTACCACCAGGGCTGGTTCCTCTGGCTCGATCCTGGGGACCCCCTGTAAAACAAGGTTAAGCACAGCAAATAGCAACAGTACAGTACTTTGAGCACAGACTGGAACCACAGTCAGATTACATGCAGAAAAAGTTAGATCTGATTTATTCAGGGGACTTGAACAAGGGAGGGAGGGACAAAATCAAGTTAATTAGCTTAAAGGTTATATCAATCAAGCAGTTATGCATGCGCTTTGAGTCCCCCCACACAGTCCACCTCTGGGTACCCAGGTAGAGAAGAGATGGGCTAGCCAGGACAGTTGCCCAGCATTTCAGCTGGTTGGGGCCCTGTGATGGAAAACACAACATGCACAGTACACAATATTCGTAATCTGGAGCCAGAGGGCTCAGTTCGTAAAGGAAACGAAACAACAAGATAATCAGATGACACACTGATTAAGCTGTTATTGTAGGGAGCTACCCTGGTATTTACTCACGATATCCAAGACTGGACACAGGCTGGATGAAAATCGAGACTGCAGGTGGTTGGCAAGAGCTCCCCCTTCAATTGCAAAAAAGGCGCAAAAAAACTCCAAACTAAAGTTCTTATAGATTTTGAATTCAGACAGCTCCTGTTGTCTGGCTACATTTTAAGTCCCACCAGTACTGTTTGGTTCAATTTGCAGTCCAGGACCAAGATAGTGGAGATAAACAAAACAGTCCTTGCTACAAAGAAAGCAGGTTAGACAAACTACATTATCATTATCACTCTAAATGATTTTTCAGTAAATAGTTACATCTTTCAACAGAGCTCCCTCTCAGATTACTTAAACTGCAATTAGGCAGCTCTTAAAGAGACAGTACACAGAGGCTATACAAGCTCTGGTAATCATATTTAAACTGCTAAAATGCAGGACACCAGCCTGGCAGTGAGCATTTAGGCAAGATCAAGGAAGACTTTTTGGGAACCCCCCATTTGTAGGGGGGTTACAAACAGTTAAAAAAGTCAAAAGATTGGAAATTATGGCTTGTCAATCTGCCTCTCCCTCAAACCCTGAAGAGGGGTCATCTTCTCATAAATCTAAAGAAAAGTCCAATAAGGACTCCCTAGAAAATAAGTCTGACAAAAATAATTCTGATCAAGTCAAAAAGAGACATAATGAGCAGGTTCCTGATTCAATGCCTGCAAAAAGGAAGCAAAAAGAAAAACATGTCACTGCCCCTCCTGCTGAAAAGCAAAGTGCGACACAAGTGACACAAAAATATATGTCCTCTGAGGCTATGGGCAATCTCTTTAATGCCCTCCTGACCCTACAACCTCTCACACTGCAGACCCTGGGCTTGTCCAGGGTTTTTACTATGAGGGTGATGATGACCTACCAGAGGGTGAATCTTTAGAACCTAATGCATCCCCTGACCAAGAGTTTGGCTGTCCTTCTACTTGCCAGGAGGATTTTTCCTCTCACTATACTTTCATTCAGCATATGGTGGACACTATGGATCTCATTATGCAAGAGACCACTGACCAGGAGAAGGAGGAGGAGGAAGACTTTTTAGATATGATGGGTCTCCCTCCCTCTGAAAGGTTGCTTTTACCCATACATAAGTCACTTTGCAGAGCACCTTTTAAAATTCTTGAGAATACCACTTCCATTTCTGGAGCAGACAAGAAAATTGAAAAAAAAAAGTACCAACTGGGGAGGAATAATGCTGAATTTCTGTATATGCACCCTGACCATGAGCGGGTGGTGCAGGCTGCTGCTTGTGACAAGTCTAAAGTGCCTCTATCTTCACAACCCCCTGAAAAGGAATCTAGAAGGCTGGATTTTATGGGTAAAAAATCTTACACAACAGCTTCTGCGCTGCTCTGCCTATCTACTTATGTGGCCTATGCAGCTCAATATCAAAAAGCTCTTGGGAACTCTGTGCTAGCTATTAGTTAACATGCCCCAGACAAAATAGCCCAGGACCTGGCAGAAACTGTAAAAACTGCCCTAGAGGATACAAAGTATCAGTTTCACATGGCAGTGGACACTAATGACACTGCTTCCAGAGCCATGGCCCAGGCCAACTCCCTTAGGTGCTGTGCCTGGCTAAGAGCAACCAACCGCTCTCAGGACACTCAGACTAGAGCTATGGATTTCCCCTGTGAGAATAATTCACTGTCGGGTGACAAAACAGAGGCTTACTTGAAAAAGGTGGAGGAATACAAAACTATCTGCCAGAGTAATGTTGCAAAAGAAAAAGCCTCTACTTCCCAGAGATCTCAAAGCAGAGGAAGCAGAGGCAGTGGTTACTACCCCAGGGCTTTCTACCCTATGCCAATGCCTATGTCCCTGGATTACTCTCAGATGAGAGGTTACTTCAGGGGATGAGGAAGGGGAGGTCAGAGATGGGCAGGTCCCTTGCCTCCCTGAAGCAAATCTCCTGACTGCAAAAGCCAGGTTGCCTCCCCTCATTCAGTAGGAGGAAGACTGACCCACTACCTCCGCCAGTGGCACCTCATTACTACAGATATGTGGGTGCATGAGGTAGTGAATTAGGGACTTACTCTGCGGTTCGAGAAATTTCCCTGTCAACAGGGTCAGAAGTCACTAAAATCTCTTAGCTCCTAAAGAGAAACTACTGTTGGAGTTAGAAGTAAATTCCCTTCTGTCTGCAAAAGCAGTGGAAAGAGTTTCCTCCCCCAATTGGGAAAGGGCCTCTACTCCAGGTATTTCCTAACCCAGAAAAAAACTTGGGACTGTAGGTGCATGCTAACTCCCTGTCGTTCAGATGGCAGCCAGCCGAGGTGGTGAGCGGAGGGGCCGTGCTGGTTGCCATCTCCTGGTCCTAAATGGGTGTGACAAGGAGAGGGGGTCATCTGAGTGATAGGTAGAGAGGAGGACACTAGACACCAGGGAATACTTCATATGACTACTGGATGGGGGATTGTGGGGGAATCACTGGATGCCAGGGAACATATGACTACATGCCAGACAGGTGTTCTCAGGGAGGGGGACCACTGAACACCAGGGAATGCATGACTGCAAATTGGATGGACGATTGCAGGTGGGGGATGAGGGAACCACTGGAATCAGCGAATGTATGAATACATGATTGATAGGTGATTGGGGGTGGGGGATCCACTGAGCACTAGGAAACATACGACTACATGTTTAGCGGGCAGTATGAGGGGTGAGAGGACCACCGGACACCAGGAAATGTATGACTACATGTTGGGTGGGTGATCGGGGATGGGGGATCACTGAATGCCAGGAAAAGTGTGAGTGCAGTTTGGATGATTGGAGGGGTAGGAAATTCACAAGGCCATAAGACCCAGATTGGGGGGAAGGGTAAATAATGAAGCAATAATGGCTATTTACAGCTTCTCCAAACCTTCCAATATGCCAGCGAATCTATGTGCAAGTACAGTCAGCTGCTTTGCGTAGGCACACTGGTGTATTTTAGTACCGCTAGCAAACAGTTTAGTGCCTTGCTAACTGTGCCTTCCAATATGGCATATTTATTGAGGCCCCTGCTTTTCAGACACTAAGCACAGTTTGCCAGGCACTAACTTCTTTAGACAGGATTAACCTTTTTCCAATATCCCAGCCATGTTGTTTTCTACTGCATACTGTATACAGATTATTGGTTTGCTCATCATTGATTCTGCTTTTATTTTGTTACAGCTTTTTTTTTGTAATTATAATTTTTTTATAATTTTCTATAAACTCAAAGTATGGTGCAACTGTTAACCACAGCTCGCACCTTTACATATAGAGACATATCAGCATCTACTCCAACTCATTAAAGAGAGAAGCAAATACTTAACATATATGAACGATCATATAATTAAATCATTTTCATTTAAGCATGCCTCTACGATATATTCAGACCTCATAAATTTATTAAGTATTTTAATTCCCTCAGCCTCTCGTCCTGAAGCCCTATTACAATTTAATCTAATATTTAATACTCTTTAACTAGTTTAATTTGGATGTACCTTGCTGCGTCAACAACTGTGTTGTCGAAGTGTGGCACAGTGACACACTCAATATCGAAAGACGAAATTTCGCCTTTTGACATTGAGTGTTTTTCTGCGGGGGTCTTTGCCCCCCCCCCCACAAACCCCCTACTTTTAGATACAAACTCTGATTTGGAGTTTGTTTGTTGGGGAAACGAATCAAAATCATTTTGAAGTCCATTACAGCGACAACATCAAAGTTGTCACTGTAATGGACTTCATTGTGAAAGTTTTGTTGTACAGTCAGTATACTGTTTAATTCTACATTGGTCTGATGTTATTTTCAGACCAATTCAAAAGAAAAAAAAATAGTGTCCTCCTGAAAAAGAAAGTGAGAAAACTGTTGTTAACTTTTAGTACATTCCTATATTATACAGCTTTGTTTCTATCATGTTTTCCATTTTCTTATTTAAGCAACACAACATTATGGAGCAGGTTGTCATGAAGCAGTCCCACCCTTAGTGGTGTTGAGAGGAACTAGGCCCATTAAAATACTTTTTACCCTTCAAGTGTGATTACCAAAAGTAACCTACTGCCTGGAGCCTGTTATGCTAAAACTTTTTTTAATAAACATTTGAGTTTTTAAAAAGACACTGGTGGGGATTCTCAAAGGTATGGATACAGCACTCGCGTCCATATTTTCCATGCAGCTGCATCCGGACAAATGTGTCAGGATGCCTGCAGAATATTTTTTAAACACACAGTGCAGTTGTAGGAGCATTGCGGGGGGATACACATGGGAGCATCACACATGCTGGCACCCCGTCATCCTTGCTTCTTTGAGGGAGGGACTGTGTTGAGAGAAACATGGGGGGAATATATGCGGTCATTAGCTAGGCAGATGATGTTGTGACCTGCCTTCGCATCACTATGGGCTTCATCTTTTTGCCCTTGCGTATGGACTCAGGCAACTCTTTCTCTCTCTACTGGATTGTGGTTATCACCTGCATTGCAGCAGAACAGTAGGGTTCCCTAGGGGTGGTGGTGGTGATGATGGGTATATTATAAAAAAGGGTTTCAGAAAATGCTGCAACCTGATTGGCTGTTAAGATTCCAACAGCCTTACATTAATTCCTGTTACACTGTCATGTACAGCCTGATCACCATGGCACATGGATTCATCCTGTCAGCATTCCATCCTCTTGCACTGCTGAATGACTGGAAAGATGCATTCTGATTTTGAACCAGCATTCTTAAACTGTTGGTGGAAGAACTATTTTATTAAAGATCTCCCCTCTAAATGAGGAAAACATTAAAAAAGTATACTTTTAACACTTTTATTTTGTAATTTTCTTTTTTATAATAGCAATAAAACACTCCCAGGAGTTAGAGTAACAGTCAGTTAATCAACCCCTAGGGGTAATATGGCATTTGGCTGCGCCTCATGCCACATTACACCCCTAGGGGATGATTAACAGACTGTTAATCTAACCCCTGGTCATGCCTTATTGCTTAATTGAGGGGGTGCCATGGTGGTAGTCTGGGTGACCAGCATCCATAGGTACATGGATCAGAAGAGCTGCTTGGCTAGACCATTGCACAGGTAGGGCAAACAGAGATGTTGGATGGGAGACCCAGGAAGTAAAAACAGAATGAAAAAAAACATATTCCCAGCTGTATGGTTTGATTGCTACTCCAGATAATGTAGTTTTAGGCTTTGCATTACCAACAATAATCATTATCTAGTTTGTAAAATACCTTAGGATTTAATACTACATTGACGGAGCTAATATTTCCTTTTACAACATCAAACCTTTTTCAGCTATCATTAATGGGCTTCATTCTGCGATTGTTAGATGTCTCCTGTGATACATTTACACAGTAACCTTGTAATTTAAGGTCAGTAGGAGTGATCATTCAGGTCCACCCCACTTCATTAGCTGGGACTAATAAATATGCTGTGTTAACGTGTACTAATTTATAGGGATATCCCATCCACTATAGCACCCAAAGTTACCCTAAGTTCCCACAGTATTCAGAAGTTTGTCTGAGTTTACCTTAAAGGCTTATGCTGTCTTCATATCCACTGCTTCCACTAGTAGGTTGTTCTGTACCCTCTGGGAGAAGAAAAACATAATAACAGTTTATAAAAGGGATTGACGGAAGGGTTCAATGCCACTTTCTCCCTTTAACTTTCTTTCCTACAGTGGTCCTCTAACCAATCAAAGGTTATGAGGAACTAGAGTGACAGCTGTAGTGCATGCAAAAATGTGTGGGCAAGACCATGTGAAGGTTACGTAAATGTCCTGATGTTCTTTTTCACTCCAGAGTCTTTGTATGACACTATTTACGGTGGCACTGTTGAAAGATACAGTCAAAGGGGTTTACGTGCAAGTGGTCTGCCTTCATCCTTTAAACACTGTCTCTGCTCAACAGGGATTGACCAGGTTGCTTTAACTAAATGTAACCCCCCTGCAAATGGGGGTTCCCAAAAGACTTCCAGGAGCTTGCTTGAATGCTCCAAGCCTGAATGGTGTTTGGCGTTTAAGCCATTTATCAGTGAGTGTTTTTAGAACCTCTGGTACTGTCTCTTTAAGAGCTGTCTGCTTGCAGACATAATTAGTTTGTATGGGGGACTGTGTGTTTCTTTGATTGAGTACCACTCAAGCTGCTGCCAATTCACTCCATTTTGCAGTTACTAGGAGTGCAAAGGAACCTATCTGAAAGATGTAACTGTTTTCCAGAAATCATTTACAGTAATAATGAAATTACAGTTTGTCTAACCTGCTTTCTTTTGCAGTCAGAACAGTGTCTGCCTAGTTCCCATTCTGGTTTTGAACTGCTGAACTGGACCAATCAGTGTGGGGTAAGCTAGCTCTAAAATGGTGCCTTGGATGAATCAGAACTTGGACTCATAATCTGAACCAGCCACAAGAGGATTGTATGGGCAGTGACTCTGGGAGATGTAGTTTAGACTTCAGCACCTTTTGGACCAACAGCAGCAGTCTATTGTGAGTGACGGCCAATCCAGTCAAGAACTGGGAGGAACTCAAAGGAAGTGCCGGTTTGTCAGTTGGAGTTTCAGTTGAGCTTTGGCAGTGAAGAAGGAAGGAGCCCTGTGCTTTTTCAGTGTGCAGTTTTTAGTCAAAAACGGTGTAAGGCCCAGAGTTCCGGTCTGCAGCTTGTGTAACAGCTTGTTAGGACTGAATCCGTCCTGTGAAGAGAATCAAGGATATCTGAAGAGTAGAAACCAGGCTCACCCTGTAGAAGACTGGAGGAATTGCTGAAAATTGCTCTCGGTCTGTCAGGAACTGAATCTGCTGTGTGTTCTCCCGGGTATTGTGCAGTAGTGCGATCGGGATACAGATGCAGCCTGCCTGGTATAGTGCTTTTTTATATAAATGTGTGAAGAGGTTTGTGTACCTCAAGTGAGCCCTGCTG
Organism: Neoceratodus forsteri; assembly: GCA_016271365.2. Taxonomy (NCBI): domain Eukaryota; kingdom Metazoa; phylum Chordata; order Ceratodontiformes; family Ceratodontidae; genus Neoceratodus; species Neoceratodus forsteri. Next base: position 1,660,408,348 of record CM028131.1, read on the forward strand.
ACATTGAAGGACCCTATCTTATTTGGAGGTCGGAGTACTAATTCAGGGTCGCTCCCTGTTGAATTGCCACATTAAATCCAAATGGAATTACTGTACTGCTGACTGTTTAATTCTCCTTTTCTCTGTGTGAAAGGGCCCCTACCAGCTGCCACAGTTTGGACTAGCCACTAGGGCTTGGGTACCCCAGGGACAGTAACTAGTAGGGATAGGCCTGTACACAAACCATAAAATAGATGAGTAGAGTGATAAGCTAATTAACCTGATTTCCCCTGTCCTTGTTATATCCCCTAAATAAATCAGAGCTGCTTGTTTCAGCAAAGTTATACTGCCTGAGGTATTTGTCTATGTTAAAGTACTGTACTGTGATTGTTGCACTGTATCTCATTTCACAGGAGGTCCCAGTGCGGAACCAGTCCTGGGGTAAGTGTATACTGTGAAGGTAATTCTGATATATTGTGTGGGCCACTAGTGGGAGAAAGGGGGTTGCAGTGTCCCAGAGGGCTGTGACCAAGTTAGTTTAACTATTGCAAACCCTGACCTCTGGGTGGAGGCACCCGCCATTGGATCCAGGCCCCTCAACCTGTTAGTGGCAAATCAGGCAGGGGTAGTAGCCCCTGGGACAGCGCCATCTAGGGGTTACATAAACAAACTCATTTGTCTAAATATGGCCTTACTAAGTCTTACTGTAATGGACATGAACGTGGAAGCTTTAAAAAAACAAACCTGCAGGCCTTACAGAAACACACAGATGTTCTTCCCATAAACAGTTTGAATTGTGAAAATAGTGGGCCAATTTGGAAAATAAATAATGTATTCCTACACTGCAATATTTTTTGTCTTCATGAAGAAGGGTCCAAAACTTCTTTAACACATTTTAGTTGAATATAAAGCCGTGACTATTGAGCTTCGTGAATATTATTTATGGATTTGATTCATTCTGTTATTTAGAGATGGAAAATAACTTCTTGTATATTTGAAAAATACCTGTTTAATGCCAATAATCTTTATAATACCAGGGAGAAGAACAGAAAGCAGTTTAGCTTCATGCTGCATAGGCATGGAGAAGGGAGAGACAAATGACTTCTGTTTTGGGTCAGCAATTACCAAAACAGTACCAAAATGATCAGCAGTTACTGAAAGTAAATCCACACCATTTGAGTAAAAACTGGATATGGAATACCAAATCAATTGAAAAAAAATAACTGGAAAAAACAGAACTCCATGATAATGTTTCCCTTCTGGTTTGCTGTTCCCAAATGCATTCTGATTCCTGTTCAGTTATAACAGTTTTTAAGCATTGGGCATGATTTCTGGTGACAAGAGGTCCAGGTGTCACATATATTTTGAACGTTGCCTGTCCATCCTAGTCTTTGCTTTGATGGCATACAGTATTTCTCTTCAGCTGTCCAGATTCATTTTTCATCCACTGAAGGCTGCATGGGGGTCCACATTAGGACTGTCTTTGCTCAGCTGCATACAGTATATTTTAAAGACAAAAATTGAATTGTATAAAATCGAGCTCTACATTAGATGTGGATATTTCACAACTGGTAATAGTTCACTGCATGCTACATTTGCATACAATAAATAGTAAGAAAAGAGGCAAAAAAAAAAAAAGAGCCAGATATGGAAAGGCAAAACTGACCTCAAATTCAGAGTTGTCAATAATTGATTCTGAGCCCTGACCGTTTAAATATCTAGATTATAACTGTCCCAGCATTTTACACAATTTTAGATGGTGAAGCAAAACATTAAAAAAGGAGGCAATTGACTAAGCTTCAAGAGTTTCTGTTTGTTTAATGTGGGGCTTCTCTTTTAACCTCCCCTGCAGAGAGGGATAAATTGTTTCTGAGGGCTTACTATGATGAGTATCAGTGGGCAATCACACTGAAAAAGTCAGTGTTCCTGTCACAGGTGTATTGCTGCTGGAAAGAACCAACCAGATCAGCTTTTCAACATTGTGGACAGATTATTAAATCCCACCTGTCTCCAGTCCTGTTGAGCATTTTCCACAGAAAAATGTGATGAGTTTAATTGGCTCTTTTTGGACAAGGTATCCTCTCTCAGGTCTGGGATATCCTCAAACGGCCTGTCATCAGCAAACAGTGTACCGCCTTCAGATAGATGAAGTTCGTCTTTATGGAAGGAGTTTGAGCCAATGGTGGTGGAAGATGTCCTCCTGATAGTTTCTGGACTGGGTCCCACCTACTGTACATTGAACCCTGGGACGACCCAGCTTCTTTTGGAGTGCTACGGAATGCTCAGTCCAATTTTGTGGAGATTGTCAGGTGTTCACCTAAGGATGGGATTTTTCCCAAACCCTTGAAATGGGTGATGGTTAGACCTCTTCTTAATAAACCATCTTTGGACCTTGAGATTCTCACAAACTACAGGTCTGTATCAAACCTTCCCTTTTTAGGGACGTTGATCGAGAAGGTGGTGGCGGTGCAGCTTGAGCAGGACCTGGAGATATATGATGTTTATGAGCCTTCCTAATCCAGATTTAGGTCTAGTCATAGTACAGAAACTGCTGTGGTCAAAGTGCACCATGATCTACTCCTTGCAAAGGATAGCGGACATAGTTCCATTTTGGTTCTGTTTTACATTACAGCAACCTTTAACATGGTGGACCATCAGAGGCAGTGCATCCATCTGCGATGTCAACAACCCAGGTTCAGAAACGGACTTGGAACATTGGAGGGCTGGCTGGGGGAAGAAGGATTAAGTATCCTAGGGACTGCTCTCCTTCTCTGAGAGGGGAGACGGTAGTGTGTCCAGCACATCATGGACCCCTGGCAGAGGCTGAGGGGGATCCATAGTGCCAGCGCTGTAACCTGTTGGTGGCAGGGTGGATGCGGGTCATCATTGCATGTCACCTCCCCCAGGTACAGCTGCACACAAAATCCTGGCTCCTAGCATGAAGCCCAGCTCCATTGCCACCCCCCACTGCCAATAGTGTCCACCGGGTGGAGTCCCCTTGGGGTAAGCCAAGGCTCGTTACTGTAGACCATGGGGAAGGAGTGTCCCCCTGGTGGCCCCATCCGGGGGGGTAAGTCTGGGCATGGGGGGTGGCAAGTAGGCAGGGGCTGAACTCCCTTTCAGGAGTGTGGGTGCCAGGGACAAAAAATAAAAAATAAAAAAAAAATATGGTGGACCGTGGGTGCTGTTGGCTTGTCTGGGTATTGTGTAGGACTCAGTGGGACAGTGCTATGGTGGTTCAATTCCTACTTGTCAAGCATAGAACAGCAGGTGGCATTCAATTCTTTTCTCTGGGGCAGTGTTGCACTCTGCTGTGGTGTGCCTCAGGTATCAATTTTGGCCCCATGTTGTTCACTGTGCATATGCTGCTGTTGGGGAAGATCATCAGATGATATGGCTTGGGTTTTCTTTGTTATGCCAGTGATACCCAACTGTATGTGTGCCTTCCCTCTGATGACAGGGCAGCTGTTTTGGAACTGACTGAGTGCCTCAGGGAAATTCACAACTGGATGGCAGCCAGCTGACTTAGGCTGAATCCCTCAAAGATGGAGGTGCTACTGGTGGAGCTGAAGCATCTTGGTTCAGCAGCTTTGAGTGGTGATACCATTTTTCCATCTTTGGATGGTGTTACTCTCAAAGCTGCAGATAGGGTGAAGAATGTAGAGGTCATGGTGGTCTTCAAACTGACATTAGTGCATCAGGTGTTGGTTGATGTCCACATTGGCTTTTGTCATGTTTGGAACATCTCCCAAATCAAGCTCTTTCCTGAGCCATTTGACCTAGCAACACTGGTGCACACACTTGTCCCATAAAGACTGGGTTACTGGTTACCTGGGGCTGTACGGGAAGTTGCTGTATCACTTGTGGCTGGTCCAGAATGTGGTAGTCTAGCTGGTTGCTGGTTCTTTTCAGTTCATGCATATCACACTGGTTCTCCACATTCTGCACTGGTTGCCATTGTGGTGGTGCATAAACTTCAAGGTTTACTTGTTGACTTACAAGGCCCTTCATGGTTTGAGTCCCACCTACCTGAGAAAGACCTCCTGACCCCATCTGCTCCTGGCCACTTCTTTGGTCAGTGGATGCAGGACTTCTTTCCATTCAAATTCAAATTCCATTCAGTGTCAGTGGCTCAGTAGGTAGCACACTCGCCTCTGAGGCCGGGAGATCAGAGGGCTGTGGGTTCAGTTCCCACATCTGGCACTTGGGTTAATATCCCTATACTGACACTGTAGTGCAGAATGAGGGGGATGCTGCACTTCTGAGGCGCTGTCTTTCAGATGAGATGTTAAAACCGAGGCCCCATCTGCCTAGATTGGTGTTAGTTCAGGTGGATGCTAAAGATCCCATGGCACTTATCGAAACAGAGTAGGGGGAATTTTGTTTTTATTAAATATTCAAACATAACATCAACAACAGAAAAAAGAACAAATCAGAGAATCACAATGAACAGCCACAGAACATCATATGATAGGAACATCAGAATCAGTCACCCAGGGAAGATTCCTCCAAACACTTGCAACATGCAAAGTATTATAAAAAGATTTTTCCTGAAAATAAATACTACGAATCTCTTTTAAAATACAACCAGTAAGGTCCTCATATGACAGCAATTTTTGCTGTAGTGTAAACAAACATCTGGCGTTCCACACATACCATTTTATCACAGAAAATGGCACATTCAACGTATTGGTATCTCAGTGAGACCATTCCTGATTAAACACCCCATAAATCAAATGTTCATAAGAGAGAGTACTAAGCAGTAACAGATCCCAACACTCTGCCAAGTAACTCCAAAAGGACTGAATAAAAGAACAAGTAAAGAATAAATGGTGCATAGATTCTAATTGTCCTACACATGCAGGTCTGGCACACTGCCTTTCAATCAAAGCTTTATGTTTTTGGTTAGCTTTAACATTTCATTTGTCATGACAACAAAGTCATAACACATCCCAGTACTTAATAGGGATCCGTTCATTTCGAAGGAGCAGCAAGACATTGGGAACTGAGGACTAAGGACATAATGGAAAGGTACAAAGGTCAGCAAAATTGGAAGCCAAGACCTGTGCATATAACAACTTTTTAGATTTATGGAAAACATCCCCATGTAAAATACCCCATTGCTTCAATCAAACAAACATCTCCCTATAATACGGTGGAGAATACAAAACAGATTTAAATACTTTCAAAGTACCGGAAACCCAGCTGCCATACCATGCTTTAAGTTTATCACTCCGCAAGGCCATCCACCAAGTAGGAGTCTCATGACATATCAAGCGGAGGTTCGTAAATAAAAAATTAAGAAAAAAAAACAACACAGGGTTCACCATATTGAGACCCCAATCCGAGACCTTAAGATATAAGACACTTCGTTTGAGGGGATTCAATCTACTCCCCCAAATTGCCTGAAAGAACAATCCATACAGAGCAGCATCCCTGTCTTTGGGGGGAGGAATAACTTGACTTACATACAGAAAAAGCGGCAGGAGATAGGTTCTAACCAAATATACATATTTCTGCTTTCCCATAGTACATTTATTCCAACCCTCCACCAAAGCCCTCCTCTGCCCAAGTTTTATGTCCCAGTTGAGGAGGTCTTGTCGACTGGTATCAAAAGCAATCCCCAAAACCTTCAGAGGCCCACCATGAATGGAAATAGCAGCAACACAGGGGTCAGGCGTTCCCACCCCTAGGCACTTAATCATACATTTCTGTTTATTTAAAGTTACCCCAGAGGCAGCTCCATAATAGGAGCAAAAGTCAATAGCATGTATAATGTCAACTGAAGACTTAAGAACCAAACAAATATCGTCAGCATATGCTGCAGCCGTCCATGGGAGGTGATGCACACAAGCCAAAACAGGAGTAAAAAAATGGACATCATTCAATAGTCGAAGTAAGGGATCTATACTGAAAATAAAAAACAACAGGCTCAAGGGGCAACCCTGACGAACCCCTCAGCGCACCGGAATCATGGGCCCCAGGAAGCCATTCACCTACGGTTTTACAACAGCCAAACTATAAATGGCCTGCAACCAATGGATAAAGACATCAGGAATTCCATAAAACATCAAGGTAAACCATAAAAAGTCGTGATCAATAGAATCAAAAGCCTTTCTCTGATCGAGAGACACCACATATCCATTCGTACCAGGGAAAGCCCCAGACTCGAAACCTTCATGTAACAACAACAATTGATCAGTTATTAACTTCCCTGGAACAGAACAGGATTGAAACTGCGAAATGACAGAAGATGCAACTTTAGACAGTCTACATGCCAAAATCTTCATCAGAATCTTAAAATCAACATTTAAAAGACAGATAGACGCCGGCACAGTGGCGAAGAGGACTGAGGTGCTGGACACTGCACCTCAAACCACGCCGGCAACCCGGGTTCGGGAACGGACTCGGGCACCGGGAGTCAGCAGGGAAGGGGTAGGATTGACATCCGTGGGACTGCTCTCCTCCCCTGGGGTGGGTTAGGGATGCATGGTCGCTCTGCAGTGGCCCCTGGTGGAGACTGGGAACACAGCAGAGGGATTGCACTAAGGGGAACATCACAGAAAAGTGGAATCTGCACTGGGATCGGCCGGATGGCAGCGGCCATCCCCGATGATGCCCTCGAGCAATCCCGGCAGAGTAACGTCCATCTCAGCAGCACCCAGGCAAGAAAGAAAATAGTGTGCTGGAGTCCCCCAGCCGGTGCCTTCCCTCTCAAAGGAGGGGGACCCTCTCAGCAAAGGGATATGCCAGGCTAACCTGAAGGAAGGCTTCAAATATGAGGTAGGCAGCTCTGGGGGAATTGCAGGAAGGGGTCGCTGGTGGGACTAGGTGGCTTGAAGGAGGAGCAGGTCCCAGTGTGTGACGGAGGGGAAAAAAGATTACTCAAAAAAAAAAAAAAAGACAGATAGGCCTCCAATTATCTAAATCTTCCCTGTCACCCTTTTTATGTAACAGTGTCACAACCCCAAGTGTCATGTACAAAGAGACCAACCCTGTATCCGACATGTAAGTATAAACCGTGGCCAGTTCTTGACAAATAGCAGGGACAATCAGTTTATAAAGCTTGGCTAGAAGGCATCAAGGCCAGGAACCTTCCCTTTAGGTAAGGCTAAAGCTGCTTCTAGGACTTCAGCCGAGGAAACAGCCATAGTTAAGGCAGCCATGGCATCACAAGGAACAGATGGAATATTCGATAAACTAAAACAATGGAAAAAATCAGTCCAGTCAGTATTTGATTGATTAAACTGGTTCCCCAAATATTGGGAAACTATCCTCATAATACCAGATTGAGTTGTAGCAATCGCCCCATCAGAATCCCAAACTGCCGTCATTTTTTTCTTCCGAATCTGGTCCCGACAACAAATAAAGGGACAGATAGTTTCCAATTTCCCATGGGTACCAAACCATTGTTACATTGTAAGAGATGCCATCTGGCACTCATGAAATTCTCACATTAAACTTTGGACCGCCGTAATCTGTCCCCCTAAATCATGGCCAGTCGACTGTGCTAAACCCATTAAATGTTGTAAGTGTTTCCTATGTTGCTGGTATTTAACCTTCTCAGAATCTGACTTATGTCTACTAACTGATAACAACAGATTCCGGAGATCATATTTCAAACAATCCCAACACAGGAAAGGGTTGTCAAACATCTCAGACAAAGTCTTCTGTCCACCGACAGCATACAAAATTTGGTGAAGTATGGAGTCTTCATTGAGAAGTAAAGTATTCAGTTTCCAAATACCAGGTCCATAAGTCAACTCTGGAGACCCTATTACCCCAGAAAGCTCCTTATGGTCAGAATACTCCCCCTGAAGTAACCTGAGCAGTTGTAATAAGGATTCCCTTGCTGACAAAAAATAAATCAACACGGGTGGCATGCACACCCCTCTGAAAGGTAGGCTTCCCCAGATTATGAAAGGATTTATAGGCGTCCACCAGATTTGCCAGTTGTACAGTGGAATTTAAAAAAGACATGTCACAGAAAACTTTCCTAGTTGATGTACCACTTCCCCTATCTTGATACATAAGACCACAATTAAAATCCCTCCCCCCCCATATTACAACTTGAGCTGAAAAAAGGAGTGGACGAATGTGGAGAAACACATCTACCCTTTCTGCCTTTGACTGAGGTGCATATACATTAATTAACCAGTAGTAAGCACCTCGACATTTAATATCCAAAATCAAAACCCTCCCAGGGATCAAATTCAACAGTTTAAGAAGTTGAACATTCAGAGTAAAAAAATTCCTACCCCAGTACAAAGATCCAAACCAAGGGACCAATACGAGGGCCCCTTATACCACTCACGTTGAACCTGATGAACCTCGACTGGTGCGTGCAGCTGGGTATCCTGCAGAAAAATAATATCTGCAGCAGAAGACAGTAAATGAGAAAAAAAAACTTTCCTTTTCCGGGTATTTTTAATACTGTTGACATTAATTGTCAATAAAGACAACCGATTAATCCAACAAATCAAAGGGTTCAGGGGAGGTTTATGAAATCGGGACTTACCAGCACCCACCACCCTCTTCTTCTTCCCTTTTGCAGTAGTGGCACTTTTCCTGGAGCCTACCAACTTATCATCAACATCCCCTAATTCACTAGACTCCGAATCAGATAAAGACTCAATACAGTGGAAATCTTCTGAGGACATCTCAGATTCATGCCCCACTTCACTCGAGTCCTGAAAAAGAGGTTGGAACCTATTGGAGGTCTTGCTCTCAGAAATCTTATGAACTTTGGAAGCAGGTTGCCTCCAGCTCCTACGCCTAGTCACATGCTGTTCTAGCTCTATAACCGAAACAGTCGGCAGAGGGGGAGGGGGGGCATTGCAGAAGAGGAAATGAGAGGTTGTTCAGCCAATGGCACCCCATCAGTAGGAGACAGCAATACCGCCTCAGGTAACTCTGTAGCCGTTACCTCCATCAGAGCAACCTCCAAGGGCGGGTCCGAACAAAACTCGGAGGGGGGGGGGACGAAGGTAAGCATATCAAAAGTAGTGTCCAGTCATGGAGCCAGGGAGTGCTGTGACTGCGAAGCAGTCTCACACATCTTCACATGTTCCCTTTGAGCCACAGCTACTAACAACTGTTGTTCTTCAAGATCCCCCGACCCAGATTTAGTAAATGCGGTCTGAGCACAAGTCATATAGGAATGACCAGACAGACCACAGAGATTACAACAAACCTCCTCTGTACATTGTGAATACATGTGCCCTAACTTCCCACAGAGGGAACAACGGACCTTATCACAGGGGTTACTGATATGCCCAGGGGCACCACACTTGTAGCACATTTTGGGCTGTCCTGGATAGAACAACACCCCTCTATCCCCCCTAGAAAAAAAGAGTTTGGTAAATGTTGCAGGCACCCATCAACATCTTTCAAAATTACCCGGACCTTCCAACACCCTGTCCAAATATTTTCTGCATCAAAAATGGCATCAGGGTGATCTAGCACTGTACAACATTGTTTTAACCAAAAAATCAAATAATTTACACTAGCCCCTTCATTTCGAAACAGGATAGTGAAAGATTTCTGGGCTGGCTTGGTCAGGGGAACCACATCAAAAGGGGACCATAAAGGAGTATTCTTTACTTTATAATACTTTAACCAGAAAGCTTCCAAACCACTGTGTAACTTAAAACTCTCATCAAATGAGCACTCCCCAGATACATGTATCAAAGCATACAGTTCTGCAGCATTAAAGCATAAACTGTTTTTCAGCAACGCTTTACCCACATATTCACTATCTGGGAAAAATTCTAAACCCCCTTGTAGATAATTCAAACAGCATTGTGCCGTTTAACAGGCAAAACCTTTTTCTGAAAAAAGGAAGCATAAGTTTTGGGATGTGGCCCACCATCCCCCTCATGAGACGAATCGGGAACCCCAGTGTCTCCCTGCAAAGTCAACCCAACATTATCATGACCCGTGTCCACAGTATGTCCAAGATGCTTATGATGCACACCACAGGTACCCAAAAGAGCCATATTCTCAAAATTGAGTGCAGGGTTAGGAGTGAGTTCCAAGTCAGTCCCAGGAGCACTGTCTGAAATAGTACGCATAGCCAAATGAGAGTCCTGAGACACCGACGGGCCAGCACTAGGTAGTCCTGCACTCAGCCAAACCCCAGGAATATGGATCAGAGCAAAACCAGATGTTCATTGTTACGAAGCAGGATATTTCACCCAGCCAGTGACATGCAAAAACTTCTCCACAGTCCACGGCTCCGCATCGTCCATCTCAGAATCAATCCACGCTCATCTCGAAACAGCAGATTTAGCGAGGAGTTTATCCGGAGCAGGAGATTTATTCACCAAAAAAAAAAAAAACAGAAACCCCGTCCTGTGTCTGAGACTCAGTCTGAAAGACCACAGATGGACCATGAAGTGAAATGCAGAGTCAATCGCCCGACACACCCGCTATGGGAGTATTCTGAGCTGGTGCTTGACAACTCCCACCAGTCACCAGGGAGGCACTCGGGCTACCATCAGGAACAGATGTCAGGCTGGCAGAAACAGAGACTTCAGCATTATGAGTAACAGGCAATAAGTCAGAACTTTGAACAGGAAGATTCAGGGCTACTAATACCTCTGCAGACTGGTACTGAGAATCGGGTCCCGATTCAAGAGCAGTAAAAGCTACAAGAACATCTGGATCTGGAGCCCCTTCAGGGCAGCCAATGACATTATCCAAACGTACCTCTGCATCAAAAAAGGCATCCGCTTAACTTAGGTATCCTGGTAGAGGTGCAGCCTGCACTCCCGGCTCCTCCACATCCTTCTCCGCCGCTACTCAGATGGAGGCTGACACCAAAACGAACAGCAAGTCCCCCCTACTGTCAGAGTAGGGGGAATTTCCCCAGTGCCTTGGCCAAATTTCTCCCATTCACTAAAAATACCCCCGGCAGCTCAATCTGGTTCAATTTCAGTTGCTTACCATCTGTATCCCCCCTCCCCCCGGTCGCCCCTGAAAAAGGGACTTCTAGGCCCAGTGGGCTTACCGGGGCAACAAAATTCAATAAATAAAAAGATCTCATTTAAAATCCTCGGGAGACAGAGCATTCAGAGTAGTAGCCCCATGTCTTTGGAACACACTTCCTCTGGAAGTACGAGGTACCCTTCCCTGACCATTTTTAAATCTGAGCTCAAGACTTATCTGTCCACCCTGTGTTTTGGGGCATGATGCTATTATTTATCTAATATTGCTGTGTTTATTTTATTATTTGACTTTATTATTTACTGTTTTAATTCTACCATTTTATTAACTTTTCTGCTTATGTGAAGGCCCAGAGCCCCCAGGATTGGGCACTATATAAATACAATTGCCTTGCCTTAATAGGAACTCTTAAAGTTACGATTTCAGATTTTTGCATAATGTTTTGCTGACAACTGTATAATTTTGATACAGTATGAATAACTCACGGTGTGATTTTTTTGTTTTAGGGTCATATATTGTACGTGAAAAGTAGTTCAACACTGCATCATTGTTACATGCAGACAGATAGGTTGAATGGATTAGCACTCAATTTACAAGGTAAGTTTGGCATCTGATTATGGTAACTCGGGACAGAGTATAACTGATACTTGAAATTTTGACAAAGCATAGGCTTGTAGTTGTAATACTGCACATGTCCAACCCAGCATGCTCTCTGAACCTGAAAACCTAAAGTCTGATAGGTATGCCCCCCCCCGACAGCACCACCAATGCAGCGACCTACATTGCTGTTAACAAAATCGACAGTTCATCGACAGGTCACTCTGTTGGTGTGCCTGGAACAGGGGCACACTGTCTCCCAGTCCTGTACCACCTCCCCTAATCAACCCTGACTTGGAGTTGATTATAATAAGAACAGGGGGTGAGGGGGCAGAGCCCCCTGCATGAGGGGTTTGGCATGCAAAGCTCCCCCCCCCCGATAAAAACATGGACTGGGAGACAATCGGGATTTATGTCAATTGCAACGTGTGGTCGACATAAATTCTGTACTGTGATGCCGGTTCACCAAAGTGTTGTCGAAATGGCATCATAGAGCCGTCTGATATAATATTAATAATAATAATAACAGCCCCAGCACCATTTTTAACCTAAAAATAAAAGTAAAATAGTAAACTTTAAACACTCCTGGCTGGCCTGATTGTGCAGTAGAAAAAGATGATATGTGGCACCCCAGCAACCTGGGGTCACACTCTGAGCCTGGGATATTGTGGCGGACAAGCAGGGGGGAAAAACATACGCATCCGAAAGTAGAACATTTTCATCCAGGGAGGGACTTCTGCTGCTTACTTCTTTAACACTATTTATGTTCAGAAAGGAATCAGACGGGTTGCTTTAACTGAAACAAACTCATTTGTCTAAATATAGCCTCACTAAGCCTTATTGTAATGGACAAGAACATGAAGCTTTAATCAAAGAAATCTGCAGGCCTTACAGAAATACACATATGTACTTCTCAGTCATAGTCTGTTTTGAATTGTGAAAGTACTGAGCCAAATTTTAAAAGTAACGAGGCATCCCTTTTTAGAAATGTTTTTGTCCCCATGAAGAAGGGTCCAAAATTAATTTAACACATTTTAATTGAAAAATCACAGTGTCTATTGAGCTTCAAGCATTTAATTTACTAATCTGATTAACTTTGTAATTTGAGCTGAAAATGACCTTTTTGTAACGTTGGAAAAAAAAATCAGTTTAATGCCAATAATGTTTATAATTCCAGTGAGAAGAACAGAATGCAGATTAGTTTTTATGTTGCATAGACACGGGTAAGGAGGAGAAAATGAACTTTCTTTTCTGGGTCTGCAATTTACCAAAAGATTAGCAAAATAATCAGAATTTACTGAACACGAACCCATGCCCTTTCAATAAATATTAGATATGCAATACCCAGTTAAATGAAACAAATATTGTACATGGAAATACCAGAACCATAACAATGTTTCTCTTCTCTCTTTGGTATTCCAGAATACATTCTAGTCCTTCGACAATTATAAACATTTCCAAGTCTAAGGCATAATTTCTGTTGACAAGAAGTCCAGGTGTTACATACTGTATATTTTGAATTTTGACAATCCATCCAGTCTTTCCTTTGATAGCATAAAATATTTCTCTTTAGCTGTCAAGATTTTATTTTTCTCTACTGAAGACAGCATGGGGGGGTCCACACTTTAAAGAGGGACCGAGGCTAAAATGTGTGGCATCAATAAATTCAGAATTTGGATCAACATATCCTCAGTCAGCTTCATGCCAAAAATCAGATCTGTAAGTTACTTTGTTTAAAAGTTACAAGTCATTTTGTAACCCTTAATTCACTGCCTGTTCAAAAAAGCCAGTTTCAGTGAAGAACTGTTGATGTCATTTCCTGAACTCATAACCTAGTCCTCTCTGCAAGCTACCTTATATGACTTATTTCTCCTATGTTACTTAAAACTGCAGGTGTATTAAACATCTGAAAAAGGAAAACTGACATGGGGAGTCAGCACATGCACTTCCATAATGTGTAGATGCAAGGTACAGTACTTCAGAATGTGACAGGGGGGTGGAATGCAGTGGCAAACATAGCTTTAGAATGGCAAAGTTGTGTGCAATTTTTAAACTACTGCAGATATGAAATTTCAAAATGTTGCCAGGTTGCAATTGTGGAATGTAGCAATGACACGATCTCAGAAAGTAGCTGGAACACATAATTTTGAAATGTGACTGTGATGCACAGTTTTGGAATGTGGCAGTGATGCACAATTTTGGAATGTGGCAGTGACGCACAATTTCTGAATGTGATAGTGATGCACAATTTTGGAATGTGGCAGTGATGCACAAGTTTGAAATGCGGGGTGTCACACAATTCCAGAAAGTGGTGTTGATGAGCAATTTCGGAATGCAGCAGTGATGCAATTTCAGAATGCGGTAGTGATACACAGGTTCCGAATGTAGCAGTGATGTACAGGTGTGGAATGCAGCAGTGATGCACAATTTTGGATTGTGGTGGTGATGCACAGGTTTGAAATGTGGTAGTGATGCACAATTTAGGAATGTGACGGTGACACACAGATGTGGAATGTGGCAGTGACACACAGTTTTGGAATGTGGTGATGATGCATAATTTTGGAATGCGGCAGTGACCCACAGGTTTGAAATGTGGCAGTGATGTACAATTTTGGAAAGCAGTGGTGACGCACAATTTCAGAATGTGGTGGTGATGCACAATTTCAGAATGCAGAGATGAAGCACACTTTTGGAATGCAGTAGTGACATGCTATTTCGGAAAGCTATGGTGACACACAGGTTCAGAATGTGGTGGTGATGCACAATTTAGGATTGCAGTGGTGATGCACAGTTTCGGAATATGGTGGTGACTCACAGTTTCAGAATGTGGTGGTGACACATCATTTCAGAATGCAGCAGAGACGCACAGGTTCAGAATGTGGTGGTGATGCACAATTTTGAAATGTGGCGGTGATGCACAATTTTGGAATGTGGCAGTGATGCACAATTTCAGAATGTGGCAGTGACGCGCAATTTTGGACTGTGGCAGTGACACAGTTTTGGAATGTGATAGTGACACACAGTTTCAGAATGTGGTGGTGATGTACAGTTTCAAAATGTGGCAGTGATGCACAGTTTCAGAATGTGGTGGTGATGTACAGTTTCAGAATGTGGCAGTTATGCACAGTTTCAGAATGTGGTGGTGATGTACAGTTTCAGAATGTGGCAGTTATGCACAGTTTCAGAATGTGGTGGTGATGTACAGTTTCAAAATGTGGCAGTGATGCACAGTTTCAAAATGTGGCAGTGATGCACAGTTTCGAATGCGATGGTGACACATAATTTCAGAGTGTGGCATGTAATGCACAATTTAGAAACATGGCAGTGACAGTTTTGGAATGTGCCATTGAAACACAACTAGGCAGGGATGTGCAGTTATTGAATTCAGCAGTTATGCGCCATTTCAGAATGTGGCAAGGATGCACAGTTTAGGAATGGGGAAGGGATGTGCAATTTCGGAATGTAGCAGGGATGCATAATTTTAGAATGTGGCTGGGATGCATAATGTTGGAATGTGGTGGGGATATGATACACAATTTTGAAATATGGTGGCTGCATATAATTCTGGAATGTGGCAGGGACAAGCAATTTCAGAATAAATGGTGTGTCCTGTCACATTCCGACAGCATGCATCCCCATTATATTCCAAAATTGCCAATCCCCACCAAATTCCTCTATGTGTGTCCCTGTCGCATTCTGAGACTGATTGTCGCACCACATTTTGAGAATGCACATCCCTGTCACATTCTGAGATTGAGTGCCCCCCCCCCAAAATTTAAAATTGTGCACCACCTTGACATTCTATGCCTTGGTTCAGTGCTGCATTCCAAAACCACCTTCCGACATGTTCTAAAGTACAGTGCCATGCATCTGAACATTCTGGAAACGTAAGCACTACAGCCAACCCTACGTCATTTTTGTTAAAGGATTTCTATAGCTACAGTTTCTTAAACTTAGGAGATGTAGTCCTATAAGGTTGCTGACAGGGAGGATTAGAGTGAGTTCAGGAGATGACATTATCACTGGCTCTTTTGAATAGGTAGAGAAATCAGGGTTACAAAACAGCTTATAACTTTAAAACGAAGTAATGCAGAAACCTAATTTTTGGTATGAGATGTATTGGGGGTATGCTTATTCTAATTCTGAAATGTAGCACTTTTGGCAGGAGTCCCTCTTTAAGGTCTGCAGTGTCCTTGCTGTCACGGTAATCCCCAAATTCATAGGCTCTGTCATGTAGCTTTCATCCCCCATTCAAATGGAATTCTCTTGGTGGCAGGAAAATTATTTCTAACTGGAAGCTTACTATTATATGTCAACCACAGTGCCCCTTGGTTATATGGGCCCTTCATGGTCATACAGAGCAGGCAGACCTGGATAAAGAATACTGCCAAACTACTACGCAGAGGAAAAGTAAACGTTCAGGCCACAACGCAATGAGAAATCATAGAGTGGGCCCTATTAAGAATTGGGTCCTTAGAGTAGCAAAGGTCTAAGAACTGGTGTGCTTATGCTTATGTTCTATATATTGAAGGAAATAAGAAGCGTGGAATATACACATGTGTGCACCAATTGGTGCAGAAAGAGCTGTACAGCTTTCACTTAAATGGGGAGTACAGGATAAGGGATAGAGAACACATTACTTCACATATAAGGTTGTTTACATGTGGAATTGGCTACCCAGTGAGGTTGTAAAAATGAGCAATGTTCAGTTTTTCAAAGCAGAACTAGACCACTTTCTGAGGAGAATGGCTTTGAGGGTTAAACTGCGTGAGTAGAAGGAACCTTCTGCCCGATAAATTAAGATGTATGGCCTTATGCTAATTGGGTGTAGTCATTACCATAGAAACATAGAAATTGTCAGCAGATAAGGACCACTAGGCCCATCCAGTCTGCCTGTAGGCCCTATATGTTGTATGTAGCCACTGACCATATGTGATCAATGGCTTTCCATCACTTCCTCCCCTCTCAAGCTTCCCTTGTGCCTGTCCCAGGCATGCTTAAACCCCTCCACTGTGCTTGCCCCCACTACCTCCTGTGGCAGACTATTCCAATCGTCAACTACCTTTTCTGTGTAGAAAAACTTCCTCCCATTACCTCTTAATCTACCCCCTTCCAAATTCATATTGTGCCCCCTTGTTCTAGTACTTTTTCTACATTGGAAAAGATCCTCCACCTGCACCTTGTTTATGCCCTTGAGGTACTTAAAAGTTTCTATCATGTCCCCCTGCTATCTCCTCTCCCCTCCTCTCCTCTCCTCTCCTCTCGTGAGTACATATTGAGGTCCCTTAGTCTCTTCCGATATGTTTTGTGGTACAAACCCTGCACCATCTTTGTTGCCCTTCTCTGGATTGTCTCCATCTTATCTATGTCCTTGCACAGGTGTGGCCTCCAGAACTGCATGCAGTACTCCAGGTGAGGCCTTGCCAATGTTTTATACAATGGCATCACCACCTCCCACCTCATGCTAGTGATACCCCTGCCTATGCACCCCAGCATGCCATGGGCCCTCCCTGCCGCCTTTGTGCACTACTTTGGTACCTTAAGGTCATCAGAGATGATAACCCCTAGGTGCCTTTCTTCTTTGGTGACAGTCAGCCCCCCCCCCAGGGTTCCCTCTACCCAGGTGCATTATTTTGCACTTCTTTGCATTGAACCTCAGTTGCCACATCTCTGACCATCTTTCAAGCTTTTCCAGGTCCCTCTTCATTTTCTGCACCCCTTCTGGAGTGTCCACCCTGTTGCGGATCTTGGTGCCATCTGCAAACAGGCTGACCTTTTCTTCCAGCCCCTCTGCAATGTCACTAATGAAGACGTTGAACAGGGCTGGCCCTAGTACTGATCCCTGTGGTACCCCACTAGTCAACCCCCTCTCCCCAGTTTGTACCTCATTTACCACCACCCTTTGTCTCCTGTCTGTTAACCAGTTCCTAACCTAGTTCACAACCTTGTCTCCCATGCCCAGACTACCCATCTTGTTAATCAACCTTCTATGTGGGATGGTGAAGAAGGCTTTGCTGAAATCTAGGGAGGTGACATCTACCACCCCTCACTGATGTATTTCCCTAGTCACCTAATCAAAAAAATCGATTAGATTCGTTTGACATGACCTTCCTGCTGTGAATCCATGTTGCCTCAGATCCTAAGCACCGCTTGATTCCACATGTGCCACTATCCTTTCTTTCAGCAGTGTCTCCATGATTTTTTCCACCACTGAGGTGAGGGCCTGTAGTTCCCTTCCTCCTCCCTACTGCTACTTTTGTGCAGTGGGACTACATGTGCCCTCCTCTAGTCCTCTGGAATGACACCCGTGTTGAGTTACTCTGTGAACAGGGCCAGACTATGTGTCTGGAGAAACGGACATGTCTGATGTGTATCAGTTAGGACAAACTACAGAGTGGATGGACCATTTGGACTTCTTCTGTTGGCAGTTTTCTGTCTTTCTGTGACATGGCGGACCCTAAGTCCCTTCCGTCACCACAATACAATGTTACTACTGTATGTATGTTATAAATATAAAACTGGGTATAATCTGCAAATTCCAAATTCGTGGAAATTTTGCAAAATATCGAAATTTTACTGAATTTTCTAAAATTCCAGGTTTGGTGAAATCTGAATCTTCCAAATGCGTTTGGCAACTTTTCGCCCCGTTGCGCAAACTTTTCTGGCTGAACTGCAGAATAATTCACATGAGCTGTGGAATGACAGCTCTGCAGAATTTCATTCTGCAATTTAATACATCAGTCCACAACAAATGTAATCATTGCACAGTTCGGTGATCAGTTCTGCGGAATTTCTTTCTGAAATATAAAACATTAATCTGTAATTCATACATTCATTCTACAGTTCAGTGACTCATTGAACTACGGAATGAATGTATGAATTGTGGCTTAATGTACTAAAATACGAAAAGAAATTCCGCAGAACTAAACACTGGCAATGATCAGTTCTGTGTAATTTCTTTCAGCAGTTTAATACAATAATCTGCAATTCATACATTAATTCTGACATTCTACGTCAGTATGTCCATGAAAGTTGGCAAAGTGCATTCCAAAATTTAGCAGAAGTGAAATTTCAACTTTCACGGTTATTACACTGGCAAATTTTTTTTTTTTGCATTGCACCACAAATGAACAAAATAGTAAGCTACTAATTGTGTTAGACAAAGGTACATTCAGGGTTTTCACATTACCTTTCCCACTATACAATAAGTAAAAAAACACTTTATACAGTGGTGCCCAGCATCAGGTTCCCTCGTGTGAAGTCATGTCAATGAGTATCTTGAGGGGAAAAACTGTTGAGACTAGGCAAGGCCATCTCTTTTCACAAGCCTGTCTTCTTGCAGTTTATGGGATGACCACTACAGCCTGCGGGCAAAAGAGCTTGTGGAGGAAAACACAAGTACAACATTGTTTCTATGTAATGCCACCAACTGAATTTCTAACAGCTCTGCAGGTGACAATGTTTAGTTGTTACGTGGCAAGATCAAGCAATGTCAAAATGAACAATTTCACTGGTGGAAATACAGCACTTGATACAAGTTGGAGATGGCATTATTTCCATGTAATGCCCGCTCCAACTTGTAATAATATTGCACACCACTAGTTCTTTTTGAGCAGTACATCTTGCAGTGAAATTTTTTGAATTTCTCACCCACCCACCCAGTGGCCAATTGCTGTTGCACTGAAGGAGCTGTCTGCCAGTAAAGCGATATACAGTAACAAAAATGGGGAAATTATAAATTACCTTGAAACTCATCCAGCAACATGAAGCACAAAAGGGACAGCAAAAGTGCACTGAAAGTAAGATACTAGTATGTTAATCTAGTACTGTCTGTTGCTGTCTTACTTGTTGCACTGTGACCGACGTGTCACACATGCGCATTGTTGTGTTCTAAGCGAGCTCTGTCTGTTTCCAGATATGCAAAGTAGTGTGAAAGCAAGCAGCAGAGAACAACGTGCTAGGCAGCAGTTGAAATAAATGCTGCGGTCCTCCTGATGGATCTAGAAACAAATGTGCCATATACAATCTCAGCAAACAAAGTTAAATGTGTTTGAATAGTATTGACAGTTAAATATGTAACCCTCTCGTTCCCCGTGGTTACTAGAATCCCACTTAGAACCAGTGGCAGGCAGGGAAAGGCAGCTTGTGGGATACCAGTTAAATGGGCTTCACACTGTCTCACTCTGTCTTCAGTTTCAGCTGAGCTGGAGTGGTGATGTCATCATAGAATTCTCGCAGCAGCATAAGCCACAATGGAATGCTGGCTGCATGGGTTAGATGTAGAACACTGGGGATTCCAAGTCAGTCTGGAGGAAGAGTCTGTAATGGGTACTCGAGAGAGGAAGAAGTGTGCTGAAGTTGGCAGCCCCTCAGAGCCTAGCTCTGATTTACAGCTACATCAGACAAGTGGGTTGTGTGTTCCTCACTCTAGAGAGGAACACAGAAGAGACCAGAAGGAAGTGGTAGAGACCATTCCCAGTGTTGTTCCATTGCCCCATCTCCAGAGGGATGGGGGGAAATCCAGCATTTCAGGGGCAATCCCCTGGTCCTGCCTGGAAAAGGAAAGCTGCCTGAGAGAGAAGTTCATACTGACAGTATCAGAAAATATGAGTTTGTAGGTAAGAGCCCTGGGGCACCTGCATACCATGGTGAGTTCTGCTCTGATATAGAGACTATGTTCACCAAGACAGAGATCAGTGTAAAAATAGTTGCCTACTGTGGGGTCAGGAGAAGACTTGCCAAGTACAGTACTTTTAATTTGTGTATGGCTTGGAAGCATCTGAAACAGTGGGGGTCTAGGGTATGGACATAGCCACTTACAGAACTTTTTAAGTCAGGACACCGCTTAAGTACAGTATAGAATGTTAAATGTGCTAAACATTTCTAGAGAGCATCTACAACCAGAGATTCAAAGAAAGGTGTTGTAACCAAATGAATGGCCAAGTATAGATTTGGGAGCAAGAGGTGGGAATCCCCCCATGTGGAGTAACCAGGTTTACCTCTCCGGGTTCAGTTTGGGCACCTATGGCTTTCTACCAGGCACTTGGCCAGTGTTTGCTGAAAGCACCCAGACATGGGATTGTGGAGTTTTTTCCCTTTAGAGCTAGAAAGTGCTCATGGGTGGTTTAGGGAGTCACCATCAACCTCCATGCCATATGGAAAAGTGTCCTAGCACTGGACGGGGTGCCAAGTCAAGGAATCCAAGAGAAGTGTACCAGTTTGGGCCGTGTGTGTGCCCAGAGTCGTTCAGAACTTGAGGGATTCGTAGTAGGAAAGTGATGTGCTCTGTACCTCTGTAATCTGCATTACCAGCGAGTGTAGCCCTGCGGGGGTCCATCTTTGCTTTGTTATTCTCTGTGTTTATGTAAATAAAAGGCACACTCTAGAATCCCATTCCTGGTTTGGACATTTCAGTTATTGCTTCCAGAGTCCGGATTTACTTGGGTGCCCCTGACCAGAAGTACAAACCTAGCATAATGCTGAGTGAATGTTTCCCCCCCAGACTTAGGGGTTACAAATATATCTCTTGTTGTTTTTGCACCATTGGTGTTTAAATACATGTTACTTATGTAATGATGTGGTGTGCTAAAATGCAGTAAAGAAATTCAACTTCTTCAAACGTTCTTTCTCCTTATTTTCTGTAATACAATCACTAAATTAAAATTTCTTTTCCTCACCACTTTTCATGTCACAAGCACATTAAGCCACTCTGAAGGAGGCTTCTGCTGGGGAATTAATGCATGGTTGGGTGGTTGTAGGATCTTGGCCTTTGGCCTTGTGCCACAACCCCCCCCCCCCAACACCACCACCACCATGCATTAATTCCCCAGTAGGTCTCTTTCGGAGTGGCTTAATGCTTACTTGGAGTCTGGAGGCAAATCGCCTTTCTCAGAAATGTTTATGAACTCCTATGTTAGACAGTGAATCCATCCTGCCTATCAAAGACACAGCATAAAAGGACATTACAACATTAAGGCTATCTCTGATGGTTCTGACTGCATGTTTCTAGTATAGTCAACCTGCATATTAAGAACTCTATGTCACTTTTGGGAAAGCTTTGAAAAACATAATTAGATACAATGCAGCTTATAATTTATAGACTTTTTGTATTTCTATTCCTTTTTATTCTTTATTACTAGGGTCATTTACAAGGACAGAGAATCATTGTCCCCTACAGTGTTTCTGCCCCTGCTGCTTAATCTTCCTGTGTCACAGTTCTTTATTCACAGCATCACAATCCCTTTTAAAACAACAAACTGTGGTGTCACAAACAGAGCATTATGATTTGTAAAGGATTTAGCAGCAGAAACCGTGACCTCAGAGGACAAGGATCCTGTTTCCATGCAAATTAACCTGGTAATAAAAACAAAAGTATCAGAAATGCAGAAAATATATGAAATATAAGCTTCATTGTGTCTAAATATTACACTTTTCAAAGTTTTCTTTAAAGTGACTGCAGTAATTCACTCTAAGGACAGATCCTTTATTCCCAGTAAGGTCTTAAACAGACCAGTTGTACCGTACATTATGGTACTTTTTGTGTGTGGGCCAGAAAGTCAGACTTTCTGTGTTCCCCATTATGCTGGGGTCCCTCTGTCCCTACCTCAGGTCTCTTAGTGTGCATTGTGACTCGTTGCTCACCTTGGTTGCCATGAGAGTGGGCAGTGGTCTTCTCATAAATCCTACCAAATTCTGATATAAGCTCAGCTGCAGGGGCTGATACAAAGTGATGATCTCTGGGCCTCCATCTCCTGTCTCTTTATAGCAAGTTTGTCACTTTTGTGACGCACCATCCACCACCTGCCTACTGAGTATGAGACCTGAAGTTGCTCTATAACCAGGGTCTTCAGCATAATACCACAATGTGCTGCCACTGAGTCACTGGAGCAGAATTACCTTCGGCCCATAGATGACAGGAGAACCAGGTTTAAAATCACTTGTAACATGGCAAAATAATTTAGCACTGTATAAGTGGAACCGATTGGATGAAACACATCACATGGCATACTTTGGAGACGGCATTCATTTTACAGTAATGCCGTCCCCAAAGTGAAATACCTTAGGAGTCCACACAAGGAAAATAAGTGGCACAGTAACCCATAGAGAAAGCAGCGAGAGTCAGAAATGCTCACTAAATCAGAGTCAAACAGTTCCAGAGACAACGAGGTCAAGAGACGGAAGTAGAGCAGAAGTCATGTCGGCATTTACTGTGCATGGCACAGGAAATTTGCACCACTGTCCTCAGAAAGTGACTATCAGCAGCACTATGTAGGGAACAATAGTGATGTGTAGGAGTCTCGCAGCGAATTAATGGATGAAAAAAACATTAACGGAGCACGGAACAGCCAGATACAGCTAAACATGTCATTATGCAAATGAGGAGCACCACAACAGTTATGAAGAGTGAAATGGAAGCACCGTGGACCTCCTAAACAGGTTATCTAAATAATAGCCATCTAGAAATCAAGATAACTAATTGAAATCTGCTTAAGTAAAACAAATGTATAGAAATATGTGGTGTTGTGCAGACAACATCAGCACATAAAAACGTGTATCTGTGCAAAATAAAATATTGATCAAGTGCACTAAACATATAGGGCTGGATATTCAAAGGGTTGCACCTGGCGCATAGCAAGTTCTTTCCAACTATTCCGCATTGTCTTGATGAGATATTGAGAAGGCTGCCTGGCTGGCGCAAATCCTAATGCACTGAGGTTGCAATGATAATGTATGCAGCACAGATGCAGGGGCATGCCCATGCACATGCGGCACATCCCGATATTCAGCCTGGGATGTGCGAAGATATGCTGGTGCACCCCTGCACTGCGCTGCATGGGGGGTTCAAAGTTGAGCCTGTACAGAGTAGAAGCAACTCCCGGCCATCCACAGGTGGGCTGCTGTATTGCAGGGTGCAACACAACAGCCCAGCCATAGGTGGCCACCCGCCCACCCAGAACACTGTCCACAAGCACTTACAAACCTGGTGGTCTAGTGGAACCCCCCCCCATAGCTGTGATCATGCTGTATATGATAAGAAAGATATCCCTGATAGTCTAGTGGCACCCTCAGTCCCCGATACCCTGATGAGTATGAAACAAACCTATCCCTGGTGGTCTAGTGGTCTCCCCTCCCACACAGTTTCTTATTCCCCGATATATGGCAATCTGAGGTCCCTGGTGGTCTAGTGGACCCCCCCACCCATTGCCACAATAGCAGTGAAAACCCATATCATAATGCCCTGGTGATCCAGTGGCAGCCCCACCCACCACCCACACAGAGCCCATGCCCACCCGCCCCCATCATTCAGTGGGTGGCTGCATCCTGCCCGCACACTGCCTGGCTGCTCGCTGAATGACAGGTACAGTATGGGCTGTAAGCCCATTGTCCCAGGTGGGACCAATCGGTGTTTGCAGGCATATTTACTAGACAGATCCCAAAGCTGTGAATGACCTATCTACATATTTGGGATTGTCTAGTACAGTATGCCCTGCAAGCCGATTGGTCCACACTGGGGACCAATGGGCTTACAGCCCATACTGTACCTGTCATTGGCGGCCAGGCGGTGTGTGGGTGGGATGCACCGCCCGCTGATGATGGGGGGGGCGGGTGGGCATGAGGTTCTGTGTGGTTGGTAGGTGGGGGCTGCCACTGGATCACCAGGGCATTTCGATATGGGTTTTTACCGCGATTGTGGCAACGGGCAGGGGGTTCCAATAGACCACTAGGGACCTCATAATGTCATTATTCGGGGAATCGGGGACTCGAGTGGGGGGGACCCCTAGACCTTGTTTCTAACTGATTGGGGTATCAGGGACTGGGGGGGGCCACTAGACTACCAGGGTTTACTTTATTAGCATATACCACGCAATCGCGGCTATGGGGTGGGGGATGACCCAGGATCCCCACAGCACATGTCATGCTGTCCAGGGCTCCAGGTGCAAGTCACCAGTCTGTCCTATGCAAGACATGCAAATGGGGCCATAATGACATGCAAATGGACCCATTTGTGCCTTGCATATATTATGGCCTCATTTGCATGCCCCCTACTGAATATCGTGGGTGATGCACCTAACACAACTGCACTTGCGCTGGCACATTCCCATGCTCCCTATCAGTGGCTTGTGCTGGCGCAGTGCCACTGCACCATGTGCAGTTTGTGTGCTGCCTGTGCCATATCCAACGGTGCTGTGCCATGGTGCAGCACCGTTGAATATCACCTGGACCTGGCCCCTGTGCATCACAGTTGTGCTGTACCCAGGCTTGCACCACTGCCTAGCGCAGTCTGAATATCCCGGCCATAATGTTACTACAAGAGTTGTGGAACTCATTTTTGTACATACCACAAATATAACCAAATGCGACTATGACCTAAAGCATGACATGTTACAAGAGCATTAAACCACTCTGAAAAGTGGCATCTATTGGGTAATTAATGCATGGTTGGGTGGTTGTAGGCACTCGGCCTTCAGCCTCATGCCACAACCTCCCCCCCCCTCAAACCATGCATTAATTCCCCATTCAATGCCACCTTCATCGTGGCTTAATGCTTACTTTTTCAATAAGTTACTCTGACCCCACTGTCCAGCCCTTAGGCTGTCACTGCAGACCCTCCAGCTGACCCACCTCTTTTTCCTTTATGTCTTACTCTCCATAGTAGGGTCCTCAGGTGGGGGTCATTATCATTATCCGCTTGTCCTCATAGGAGTTAGTGATGATGGGGGTCAACTCGTTAGGGCCTGAGAGTGTCGGTTCCAATCCATAATCATGACAGCAGTTGGGGGGGTATTTCTGTCTTTACCCTAGCATGTTAAGGATCATTGAGCCTCTGCAAATTGTGTTAACCCCTCCCTCTCACATTGGCACCACATGCATTTCTTGTACCAGCAAAGAGCTCTGAGGAGTTCAATGACTGATGCAAGCATCTGGTACCCTCTATTGGTCCGCCCCAGGAGTCAGTGAAGGAGCAGCCAAGTCAGCACCCATTCCGCCCATCTAAGATTTGCTGCTATTGGCAGGACCCCGCATCTTAGATCACAGAATCCACAAGTTCAGTTATGAACTTAGGTCTGTAACTTATCAACGGGCCATTCAGTCACCCCTGAAGGGTTAAGGTTTTCTTTTTTCAAGTGGACTTGACAAGGAATTGACAAGTCAAATATATTTTAAAACTTATAAAAATATTGCACACAGAGGCCTCAGAGAACACGCATTATGTTTGGTTAGTGCGATGTGCCAACGACGTTTCTAGAGTCTGAAAAGATTAGGGGCTTAAGCCCCCACCCTTCCTGCCCAGTGAAAAACAAACAATAGACCAAGGGTCAGATTTATGAAGTGAAAATCATTTATTCAGGGCTAATGAATAAATATTTGGGGCTACAGCCCCTGATGCCCACCCACAGTGACACCCCTGCTATGTGCACATGTATGGATTTCGGCTGCTCAGTCCTTCTCATTTCAGCTTGTTAGCATCATTTAAAGACAAATGTAGCACACTGCAGAAATGTATAGTATATTTTGTTTAACATATTTCTTGACCTGCTCCTCGGAACAGGGCAGAATTCCAGAGCCCAGTGTCTCCAAGGGCCTTTTTCATTTCAGATTCTAGTGTTGGAGACATATTCATTTCTCCCCCTGAAACAAGTCTTTTAGAATGCTTCCATGATTCTTCTTCTTTCGCCATCCCTCCAGCACTGGAACTGAGTTGGGGAATGTGACAGAGATTCCCTTTGATAGTACTGCACTGTGATGCTTGTTTCATTTACTCCTGAAGTGACCTGACACCAACCAAGTAGAAATTAATCTTGAAATGTTAACTTCGGAGCATAGGGGGGATTCACAATATAATATTTTTTATGGAGTACAAAGGCTTTCTTGTGATACTTCATGTAACTCTATTTGAAGTCTTATTTGTATGGTTTTACCTGTTGTAGTTTGGGTTTTACACATTGTTACGCTGAGACAAAATGTAGCACATTTTTAAAGATACATGTTTTCTTACAATTAAAAAAACATATGTTCATAGGCAAGAATAGCACAATCATACCTGAAGGTGTACAAGGGTTTCTGTTTGGAAAAACGTTTCTGTCTTTGCTAAGCTTTTGCACAATAATGCATTTTATCTGATTTGAATCTAAGATACTGTATCTTAGAAGGAACAACTTTGTTTCCATTGCCCAAACTTATGTCACAGTAGTGTATTTAATGAACTACACATTTCAATAATGTTTCTGAACAGTGATAGAATTTTCAGTAATTATGTGCCAGTTGTTATCCCCGAACACAGTGGTACATGTGAAGCCTTAATAGGGGGCTATTTGTTCCTCTGAACGTTGGGGGATTCAGCACTACAGTAGCCATCTCTGTGTATACAGTTGGTATTTTTCTATGCACAAATGAAAATTTGCATTAGAGGAGCTATCCAATACACTTGTAGTCAAATGAGAATTCAGCTTTGCTTTTGCAAAATTATAAGGAGTATACAAGCCCCGAATGTTCTTCAAAGGCCCTTATATATGCGAATGGGTGAGAAGTGTATATCCCACCTACGTAGGTTCGCTTACCTGCAGGTGGTGCACACCCAAGGTATGCTCTACAGATACACAGCTGTCTGCGGCCCCACCCCAAGCAGCACAGGATTTCGCAAGTGGCGAGGCAGAGTTGTGGTCCCAGGTGGGCATCCGATTGGATGCCCACCTGGACTGAAAGATGGATTCCTTGCATGGTGGGGTGCAGGTCCGGGTGTGTGAATGCCTACCATAGGCACCCAGACCTGCATGCCAATGCCCCTGTGCCAGCCATCGAAGGCCCCCTTCCCACCACAGAGCTGATCCACACCCCATACCGGCAAGCCAACCGCCCCCCCCAATGCCACTGTATGTAGCAGTCCAACCCCCATCCAGGTACCCCAGCGGATGGAATGGCTGGAGTGTGTCCCGATGTCCCCATGGCACTCACACCCCCATCCCTGTACCTGTGTGTGTTCCACTCCCAAAGACAGCCAGCGGCACTGCCCTCCACACACTCCACAGTCGCTGGCCATCCCAGTATACACTGGCGCACACCAGCTGCGCACCCTGCATATATCAGATGGCAGTGGCAGTGGAGAGTGTAATGAGCAATGCCACTAGTCATCTTAGAGAGCATCACCAGCACACAGGTAGGGGCCCAGGAGTGGGGAGTGGTGCCCGGGGTCATGGTGAGTGGGTCGTGCATGAGGGCCAGCGGGTGGTGTGTGTTGAGGGGGGGGACAGTCAACAGGGGCCCAGAGCATGGCCATGTGCTGGGGTGGGTGGTGCCAGGCGGCCATCAGGAATGGCCACAGTGGACCCAGTGGAGGCTGCATGGGCTATCCATCTGGACTGGGTGGCAATGGTGTGTGTGCAGGAGGGTGCATTGGGGGCTTATGGCAGGGTTCTCCCTGGCATACTCTGTGCCCCCCTCTGCACCCCTGTAGCCAGCACTATGCGCCATTGTGCATGGCGCATGCTGCCATCACACCTTCAGCCCACCCCCAGCCCACCCCTGCACGGTGCGGTCCATGGACCAGGGGGATCAGATGTGTTGGGGCTGTGCATCCCCCGGTAGTGTATCCAGCATGGGGGGAGCACATTCAGTGTGGATTGACTATGCACCGCAGTCACTAGTCCAAGGAACACAACTTATTCTCAAATAGGACAGCTGCACATAAATCTCACATGTGAGTTCTCAAGGTAAGAACAGATAAAAAAGAAAAGGGAGGACTGAAGCCCATGGTTCAGTGTGGCGAATAGCTCCTCCCACATCCCAAATAAAATCCAGCCCCTCCCAGCAGCCCACGAGCCCACGCTTAGCATGTTTACAAGCACAGAGGTACTCTGAGCTCCTGCTTGGCTCGTGTGGTTGAGCCTCCTTGCATTTCCTACTCTTTTGCTGCTGTTCTTCTCCTCGCCTGCTTTCATCTGTACAGCGACCCACTTTGGCTCTGTCT
Source organism: Neoceratodus forsteri (assembly GCA_016271365.2). Lineage (NCBI taxonomy): Eukaryota > Metazoa > Chordata > Ceratodontiformes > Ceratodontidae > Neoceratodus > Neoceratodus forsteri. The sequence continues at coordinate 1,660,436,837 of CM028131.1, forward strand.
CTGCTGTTTGCTTGTGTTTTGTTGTTCTTGTTTTGCATCTGGGAGTTTGGCTGCTGCTCAGGGTTTGGGCCTCCTGTTTGTCTCCATTTTTTGCTCCTGTGCTTGTCCTTCCCCTCCCCTCTTTTTGCTCCCCTTTCTTGTTTCATCTGTTTGTCCCCCACTTTCCCTCACTCAGGCACGCTCTATTCTCCATCTGCCTCTGTGATGCCTGCCCCCCCCCACCATTCCCGTTCTCCTTGTTTTGTTCTTTGTGCTCCCCGTTCCCTTTCTGCTCTTGCCTTTTATTTTTCTGGTTTCCTCGACCATCTTCCTGTGCTCTGCTTCTGTTTTTAATTTATTTTGGGTGGCATTTTCACTCCCTTGGAGTTGCTGCTATCTTTATACCAGCGCTTCCTGGTAGTGCATGCTCCTGTAGTGCTCAGCTGCCAGTCATTCATGCTACCAACACTGCGCATATAGTTAATGAACTCTCACACATTCAAGCTACCTCCTAACAATGAGCATTACTTCCAGTCGGTGTCTATGTGCATGCAAAATGTTTTCTATCGGTACATTCTGCGTCTTAACCCAAGAGAATGTAATCGTACCACTGGTGCCTTCAATAATACACTATAGCTTCTCTGCTCCACTCTGTACAGCTTGTTCTATCTGCATTCTCTCAGTTGGATTACTTAACCCATTTCTTTGCGGGACCCGAATTGGTATGAATTTACATTTTATTTTACTTCTACATTCATGCAACAGCTTCTGTTGCATGTTTTAACAACCCAGGAAATCCAGGATGCATGGCATTGTTTATTTCCCTCTTCACACCCCAATTTAATTCTTCTACCAATTCTGTTTTGATGTGCCTTCAGTTTTTGCTTTGTATACCAGTATATATTTGTCCTCTCTTCTTGTTGTTCTACACTGTCATTTCCCAGCCCCTCCCCTCTTTTTGTTTTGTCCTTTCTCATGCTAATTAACTCTGCTTTCTTATTTTATTAAAGAAGCGGCCTGCTGCTCTTTCCTTGATCAGCCCATATCAGCAGTCTAACAGACTCCATCCCTAACTCTACCTTGTGAGGTATTGAGTGAAGATGGGCTTGCCTGGTCTACCAGGGATGAAATCTGTGTCAGTCAGTCATGTCAGTCTGTCTTCTCCACAGTCCGAGAGTCTCCCTTCCTAGCTCATGCCTTGTGAGGTTGAGCAAAGATGGGCTTGACCTGTCTACTGGGGTTGGGAGTTCTGTTTCATCCGGTCACATTCTATACCTTCAGTCCAACAACCTTTGTCCCTAACTCATACCTTCTGAGGTATTTGAGTGAAGATGGGTTTGTCGTCTACCGGACGTGGAAGCCTGTTTTATCCAGTTCCAGTTCATCCTGTGTTCCAGTCTAATCTAGCTGTCAGATGGTCTCCATTCCTGACTTCTGCCCTGTGAGGTTTTGTCTGCTGGTGAGCTTGCCACTCTATCTGAGCTGGGGCTTCTGTCATCACTCCTTCCCATCTGCCCTATTCTGCATCTACCACATTATTTATTTGTTTGAGAAAATCAGAATTACAACCCTTTGAGTCGTGGACTCATTTCCAAAGGCTCCACACCAGATAATAGCAACAATAATGTACAATAAAGTACAAGAGGGTACAAGCAGGTAAAGAGAAGCTGTGGACTTACAGGTAGTGGAGGGATGCCTATACAAGCAGTAGCTAAGCAGTGGAGAGTGACACAGTCGGTGAACAGGCATATTGTAACATTAGTGCAAAAGGTAGAAACAGGCTGTTCAGTGGGTCGAGCTGTGCAAATTGCAGACTTGCGAGTACTCAGTGGACAAGTAAGTTGGAGATGAAGGGACCACAAGAAGCAAACAGAGCAACAACACAATGTAGGTCGGAATTAGTGTCAGGTTACAATTGGTGGCTAGCAAAAAGAATAGCGAACATACCTATACAATTGGTAGCTAATAGGTGAACAGTGGGTAGCCATAAAGAATTGACCTATCCAAATTAATGAAACGGACATTAACACAAGAGGAAATCTGTCTAGCAGAGAGCAACCCACAGGGACTTTGTCTGGAGAATAATATTCTGCAAGTCAGGCTAAAGTAGTGAGAATCAGGTGATTACCAGGGAAGACATAAGGGTTAGCGGTGACACTGGCAGTTACAGGAGGCTAGGAAATGGGCTCTTAGGGCCATTTTAAATGCACCTAAGGTGGTAATGGTTGTGATGGCGGGAGGGAGGGTGTTGTACCAGGATGGGCCTCTAGACAGGAAGGATCACCAAGCTAGGGCAGTCCTGACTCTGGGGATCTTCCATATTGTTTTAGAGGCTGCACGCATAAATGCAGAATGGGTGGCTGCTTGGAGAGAGGCCATGACTCCCATGGGGGTAGGCCCAGGTGGATTTTCTTGGTGTGGAGACAGGTCTGGCATAGTAGTCTCTCTTCGAGTGAGAGAACATTGATGAGTGCGTAGAGAGTGCAGGTGTGCATACTGTGGTTGGCACCAGAAAGGAGCTGGCGGGCCTTGTTGATAGCTATTTGGATATGGTGCAGCACTGTAGGGTTGGCGGCGGCATAAATTGTAAGGCCGTAGTCTACCAAGGATAAGACAGAGGAAGTGACAGCTGGGTGGAGCGCTTCTGGCATCAGGCAGTCCCTATGTCTATAGAGAAGATCCACATGGACACTGGCCTTCTATGCCTTTGACTCTCTGACTACAACCACCAATGAGATCCTGCAAGATCCTTGGACTTCCTACCATTATCAGCACAGCATGGCACCTTCATCATTTCCCAACTTTCTGCCTTCAGTCATACAACATATCCTCCAAGGTCTCCTTGGACTTATTCCGCTTTCAGTGTAATATGCCGTACTTTGGTATTGTGGACTTTTCTTCCTCTTGGCTGCCATCTTGTACATCTTAGTCCAGTCTCTGCAACGTCTCCTTGAACTTTTTTCTGGCTCCTCCAGCTCATCAGATGGCTTCACATCCAACTACTTCTTTATGGATTTGATCACTCCTGCCTCATGGCTGACCTGAACTCCTCACTATCCTACACTTAACTTCTGCCCACAGACGGAGTCGTATGCTTCCTCCAAGGCTTCTATGTTTCATCCTATTTAGGATCCTGCCTCCATTAGAATCGGCTTCTTTGTCTACGATTCCAGACGTCATAGTTCAACTCACCTCTTCTGCTTCCTCCTTATCATTCCATAGGTGGATATCAAAGTTTGCTTCCTGGCTTCACCCTCTCCTGCCTTTGACCCATCAGCTTCAGCTGTACAGCCATCTACCAACCACGCTTCTGTTACCTCTGCTCTTTCATGTACACTTCCATCATTCAGTGCTCCATATCATTGTTTCCATGTGATGTCTTGCTCTGTCTTCTGAAGTGTGGGATCCTGCTGTCATCCATCAGTTTCTGTATGAAACATATGGGAGACTTCCACCTGGACTAGTTTCAGCATAGCCATTCCTTCCTTCTCACTTACTCCCATGTGTCTTGCCATTGGGTAGCTTTATGGCATGGACTGCGTCATCATTGATTGCTCTGCTTCTCAGTCTTCAGTCAGCCTGAGCATCAAGTCCTCAAACTCATTCCATGAATATCCCCACCTTATGCTCATATTCACTATTCACTAGCTCTCCTGACCCATTATATCCCTGGCTCCTGGCTGTTGAACACTGCTCAGCCTGTGCATTCAATTCATTTCTCAGTCATTTGTCTTTGGCATCTCTATGTTACGTTTGGGAAGGACCGCTATTCTTGTGCAGTCCATCTGGCCTTTCCATCAGCCCACGACTCTTCACTGTGTTCTCTGCAGTGCTTTTTGGGCCTTCCCAATGTTTGCCGCCGTCTAGCAGTTGTTCATCCATTAACTGACCTTTTCTGATAGATCAGTCGGAATTCCCCTTATGACTACATTCCAGCTCTTATCCAGCTGTTCCAAGAGCTATCAGTTTCCCTGCTCAGAAAGAAAATCTTCAGTCCAGTGACATTCCTCAGCATGACATTGGATATAGAATGTATGGCAGCGAGGCTACCTCCTGTCACCATTACAGGACACTAGCTTAGTGACGTTCTTTTCAACCAGATGCTGTTGCCCAAAATGAGAAATTCTTTTTTTTCTACGATACCTCACCTGTGCAAATCAGATCATTCCCCAAGGTCAATCATTCAGTTCCTACCTCCTGACTTAGACGTCACTGGTTCCTGAGCTACACTGTTACTTTCGCATCCTGACTGCTCTAAATCTGATATATCTAGCTGGGCCCATTTTATCTTACTGGAATGGTTGCCCAGCCTACTACAAAGACTCTTCTCCTGTTTCACACTGGCATATGTCAATGCATCTCCACCACATGGCTATGCTGCTATTTTCTGAGCAGTCCTGGATTGCTGCTCCCTAGCCTCCATGTTGCATCTCTGTAGATTACCTAATGCTGCCTCCGTATGGGAACATTACAGATCCCTCAGCCAGTCTCTGTTTTCCTGTCAATTAACCTGTAATGGATATTTCAACAAGCGAGCTTTTATGGATGTTTTTATGCGTATGCTGCAGTATGCAAAAACACTCCTCTTTCACATACACCAATCCTTCCAGCATGCCTTGCTCATGTAAAACATGTTATCGCATTACTCATGGTGCTATCAAGCCATGAACTTATCATACAGACTGTTAAGTATCCTCTCAGTTCATCAAGACCAGAACTCCTTATCATCTCCATATAGATGGTTTCATCACAAAAATCTCTGGACTCACTGAAGCCAGATCCCTTCAAATATGGTACCACTGCTATCTTCTAGCCTCCATGGATTCCTGCTCCCTAGAGAAATCTGTTCCATCATCCCACTCTGCTAAATTCCTTACAGATTCCAAGTTCCAGAAGTAAGTTAATCATAATATCCTGTAGCTCCTTCTTCAAGACTGACAGATCTCATACAGGAGTTTAATAACTTACTACAAGACCTATACCAACAGAAGTCCGATAACGTATTTGACCAACTCATAATTTTGCACATAGGCTTAGATCCTTCCCATCCTCGCTCGACTATGGATAACCAAACACTCATGATAACATAAAGGCTCTTGGAACTTGTTAAACTCCACATTGACGTGACCTCAATATTTATGCCTTTCCAGCACTTTGTTTCGACTTGGAAAAGCTTCTTCAGCATCCAAGAATAAAATTTCTTCACAGATTATCAAGAGATGTGAAAGATGGACTTTGCCAGCCATCGAACCAGTTAGTCTTAATCCAGAAGCAGAAATCGTATCTTATGCTTTGATTTACTCTAATTTACTCTGTATGAAATATTTACTGCACTGTTCACTGGTCATGATGTACTAATGTATTTATGTTGTTCATATGTATGTATGTATGTTTATATTTTTCATTTTTCCTATCTACTTTGTACTAACGGATATATTTTCTGTATATATTTGTTATCACATACTTCGTAAAATTATTGGAACATGTTTTAATGCTTTGTACCCTTGACCCGAGTCACCCCTGAAAAAGGGACTGCATTGTCTCAGCGGGCCTACCCAGTTACCAAAATTCAAATAAATATCAAACTTATAAAATCATCTCTTAGCATGCCCAGGGGATGGGCAGGCCAGGAGCCATGGGTCCTCAGAGGTTTCCTCCACAAGGGTTTTTTCCCCTCCTGTTTGCTATTAGCCACACTCTCTGTGAGTAGGAGGAGGTAATCTTTTTGTGCCTTCTGATCTCTGCATGCTACCTGGCTTATCTACCAATGGTGGGAATGGAGAAAGGCCAAAGAGTTACAAGTATACACAAGCACTTCATTATTCACCAAACACTGAACCCCTGTTATATTATACAATGGAAATAGGTTAATTTTTAACCATTTATCTAAGCAGTACTGACAGAACAGATGTTTATATAAACAATTAGCAAGTGATTAGGCATAATTCTCTTTTAAATATATTGCTACCAATATTCACTGTTTAGGAGTTAATCATGTTTGGGACAGGCTTTTCCTTTCAGGCAGGGGCCATTGGATTCTTTAAACTGTTCCTTTGTAGCTGGTAAATAGTTACAGTAATGGCAGTCCTGCAGATTACAGCTTCTATTTAAGTTTGGTACAAAGTCATATAGAGCCGTAGCTGACCTCGATAGTGGTGGTGTGGGGTGGGGCTGGAATCACTTGGCACATAGGCTGCAAATGAAACATAGAAACTTAGAAACTTGTGGCATATAAGGACCACTAGACCCATCCAGTCTGCCCGTAGGCCCTATATAGTGTATGTGACCACTGACCCTATGTGATCAATGGCTTTTTATCACTCTCTCCCCTCTCAAGGGTCCCCTGTACCTGTCCCAGGCATGCTTAAACCCCTCCACTGTGCTTGCCCCACTACCTCTTGTGGCAGGCTATTCCAAGTGTTGACTACCCTCTCTGTGTAGAAAAACTTCCTGACATTACACCTTAATCTAGCCCCCTCCAATTTCATATCCTGCCCCCTTGTTCTAGTACTTTTTCCTCCCTTGGAAAAGGTCCCCCACCTGCACCTTGTTTATGCCCTTGAGGTATTTGCAAGTTTCTATCATGTCACCCCACTCTCTCCTCTCTCCCAGTGAGTACATATTAAGGTCCCCTAGTCTCTCCTCATATGTTTTGTGTTGCAAGCCCTGCACCATCTTTGTCACCCTTCTCTGAATAACCTCCGCTTTGTTTGTGTCCTTGTGCAGGTATGGTCTCCAGAACTGCAAACATTACTCCAGGTGAGGCCTTACCAATGTTTTATACAATGGCATCACCACCTCCCTTCTCCTGCTAGTGATACCCCTGCCGATGCACCGCAGCATGCCACTGGCCCTCCCCGCAGCCTTTGCGCATTGCTTTGATACCTTGAGGTCATCAGAGATAATAACCCCTAGGTCCCTTTGTTTACTGTATGTTTGTTTACACATATATCATGCCTTTAGAAAGGTCTCAGAAATGTTTCAATTCACATGTGCAATTAGCCTTATACCTGGAACCAAGCACTTCACAGCTATAATATGTTCAGTCTCCCAGCCTGCACCAGTGTGGAATTATAGGGCTTATACAGTGCAGTCCGCCTGGATCAAGCACTCTGTGTGAGCCAAATTAACATTGGAATTATATAAATAAATAAATGCAGTTCTGATTCTAGAACTCTGAGCTGAGTGGCTGTGTTTGAGAAGAGCCCCCAAAGCTAAGAGCTTTTTTAATATATTTTTCAGTTTAAAAATTTTTGTTTTATGTAAATTTAGGTGACTGTGAAAGATAGCCTTGTAGGCTCCAGGAAGATATAACATTTGGGCGATAGTGGAGATTATCGGACCAGCACTGTGCTAGTAGCGTAAAACTTTCGTGGATATAGTGCGTGCTTGTGCTTACTGTTGATGTTTGTTGTGTCAGTTTGTTTGAGTTGGGGGCTTTGCCCACCACGCTGCCCTTGTTTTTTTTTTTTTTTTTTTTTACAGGGGGTGTTGGGGGTGAAGCCCACCAACTCAAATAAACTAAAAATAACCCAAAGACTGATTTAAGACAGCAGCATAACTTGATCCCACGCTAATAGCGTATATCCATTGATGGTCCGATAATCTCCACTATCTCCAAAATTTGTGTGGTAGATATTGGTTGGAAGTCAGAAGGATCAATACATTTGTTTAGTGTGATCTTTCAACTCTGATGTGGTTAATTTTAATACCATAGTTTAAACCCTTTCTGTATGTGCCTTTTGTGGTGTCTGATATTGAGAATCTAAGTGTCATTTGTGGGTGTTCTGTATGTTTTGGTAGGTGCTTTATTTTCTCTGTTAAACAACTGAGTATACCTGTTGCCTAATATTTTACAGTACATTATATCTTTTTTAGCTGTCTCTGATTTTTTCTTCTTTTTCCAATCTTTTAGAGCTGTTTAGTTAGGCAGTGGTGTGATACTGTGTTCTTTCTTGTAGTTCAAGGTGCTTTTGGGACTGCTGATTTCTACTGGTTTAAAGAATTATATATTTTTTCTATTTTTAAAGTAGTGGATGTTTTGGCATTGTGTTCTGGTTCTGTGACAGACTCTGTATTAGTAGAAGGTAGATTATTTAAGCAATAAGCCACGAGGGGGTGTGGGTTATTGGGGGATTTACCATGGCTGGAGCGGTTTGCCCATGAGGCACAGCCAAGTGGGTAAATCCTCGCCAGCCATGGTAAATCCCCTGATAACCCACATCCTCCGAGTGGCTTATTGCGATTGTACCACGGTTCATTTCTTTTACTATGATAAAATGCAACTTTTAAAGAGGTTGCTTTGTGTTTTTATTTTTATTGTATTTATTCCTGGGCTGCAGATGATTTGGAGTATTTGCTTATCGACAGCCATTGATCATCAGAGGATGTACACCGGTGGTAAACTGCCAGTCTGACCATTTCATTGGCTGTTCACTTATGTCCATGGTATAATGTGATTGTTGTTACCTTTTGATGGTAAAGTGAGATAGAAATTTATATATTTTTAAATGTTATAGTTATTTTATAGTTATGCAGAACTGAAGGGTAGGAGAAGCTGGGCTTGGAGGAAGTGGGGAAAGAGGCACATGTATGGGAAGCAGGAGAGTGGTAAACTGCAATAGCTGTGGGGCAGCAGTCTTTCAGGGGGTGATGTGGAGTAAAGGGGGATGTCCTGTGTGTAAGAGCCTGGAGCTGCTAAGGGTTGAAATAAGGCTGCTTAGATGGGAGCTTGCAAGGATGGTGTGGGAAGTCAGAGGAGCAGAGCAGTGAAGGTAAGGCAGAGGGGGTGATGCTCAGGGGAGTGACAGCATCAGGCAGGGGATGGAAGTGGGGAGGAACACCCAGTATACAGGAGTATCTCTTCCTCAGAGGAATAGGGAGCCCAGGGTGGAGGAATGGCAAGTGGTGAGGGGAAGGGATGGGAATGTGAGAGTAGCATCAGGAGTGGGAAATTCTAAATGGGTTCATTTATAGAATAGATTTGCACACTGTCTGGCAGGAGGGAGGGGGCAGTAGGAGGTGAGGTAGGAGGTCAGGTTGAACCAAGGCTGAGAGTAGACGTACAGGGGAGGGGAAGGGAACTAAATAGGGTGGGCAGGGAAGAGGAGGCAGGCAAAATGGAGTGAAGGAAGGGGGGAGAGAGAGAAAAGAAAAGAAGAGGGGAGGGAAAACACAAAGCAGATACAGATAATCAAAAGAGGAGGGGAGAGGATGATTGGGAGATGGAAAAACAGTTAAGGGGATAAATTGTGGATGTGGAGATAAGTTTACCAGGGTGCAGAGGGAGCAGTTAGGTGGGGAAGCAGCTAGCACTGAAGGTAAGAAAGGAAGGATGGGGAACACGGATGCAGGGGATGGAAGGGTGGCAATCATAGGGGACTCCATAATTAGGGGTTTTCACTGGGGAAGGAAACGGGACCCAAATGCAAGCAGGAGGGTGGTTTGTATGCCAGGGATGACAGTGGGGAAGGTGGGCCCAAGAATAAGGGAAATAGTAAGGAAGGTTGGAGGAAAACCTAATTTAGTTATACATTTGAGAATCAATGACCTAGCTGGGGAGGAGGTGGAGGTAATGAAAAGTAGGTTCAGGGAGTTAGGGAAGATCTGCAGGGAGGAAGGAAGTTCACTGGCCTTCTCAGATACCAGTACCAAGGGTCAGCACAGCCAGGAAAAGAAGAATAGAGGATTTCAATGACTGACTGAGGAAATGGTGCAGGGAGATGTTCATCTGTACTGGGGACTGGGAGGAGACCTTGTCAAACAAAGCACTCTTTTCGCTAGACAGGCTACATCTCAGTAGGGAGGGTGTGAGGGTGCGCAGGGACAAACTGGGGGAATACATAACCACTACACTTAATTTAAACTACTGAGGAAAGGACAGTGGGCATGCAGGCCCACAGAATCCAAGGAGAGGAGGTCAGTGAACCTCCCCTCCACAGTGATGGAAGAGGTCTGGAGGGAGGAGGTGGAAAGGGGAAAAACACAGTTAGCAGAGGGTGGAGGGGGCGAGTAACACATAACAAGGGTATGTGGAGGGGTGCACATAGAGGGGATAAATGTGAATAGAAGAATAGAGGGAAGAGAAGGAAGATCAGATTCTAGGTGGCGGGTGGTGTCTCTGAATGCATGGAGTCTTGGAAACAAGATGGAAGACCTGCAGGCACTATTAGTGTATAGGAGGGTGGACATGGCTGCAGTAACCGAGACTTGGGCAACATCACACCATGACTGGGACCTTGTGATCCCTGGATATAAAATATACAGGAGGAACAGGGTAGTCGTGAAGGGGGGGGAGGGGTGGCAGTTTATATCAGGGAAGGAATAACTTGCACTGGGGAGGAGTCAGAGGAAGGGGAGGTGGAGGCATTATGGGTTCAGTTAAGGTCCGATAGAGGGAGAAAGGTGAGGTTGGGGGTGGTTTATAGACCACCCAGTCAAGATGAGGAGAGGGACAGGGAACTGAGCTCACAAACATTGGAAGCTGCGAGGAAAGGAAAGGTGGTAATTGTGGGGAACTTCAACCTGCCCAAGGTGAACTGGAGCATACTATCCATGACATGTGCTAGGAGTCAGGTGATTCTGGAAGGACTGCAGAGTGGGTTCCTGACTCAGGGGTATCACTGAACTAACAAGAGCTGAGGCAAGTCTTGATCTGGTGCTCACAAATGGGAAGCATGTATAGGAAATAATGGTCAGGGAGCCACTGGGAGGAAGTGACCATTGCACAGTGTGGTTCCAGTTGGATATGGGCAGGAAAAGCATCTCAAGACCAAAATCTTGGATTTCAGGAGGGCGGACTTCAGGAAAATGGGCAAAGTGCTAAGGAGCCATCTGGTGGGCATCAGGACAGATATGGGGGTGGACCAAAAGTGGTTCATCATTAAGGAAGGAAAACTGGTTGCCACATATGAGTGTGTTAGGCTCAGGGGTAAGAACACAAGGGCCAAAGCACCCAGCTGGTTCAGTTCTGGGGTTGCCCTGGCAGTAAGGGAAAAGAGATTGGCTTATAGAAAATTCAGGAAGACCAAAAGAAAGGTGGCTAGGGAAAATTACCTAAGGTTGGCAAGTGAGGCAAGTAAGAAAGTCAGGTGAGTAAAGGCACAGAAGGAGCTGCAGATAGCTGAAGGAATTAAGAAGGGGGAAAGCTTTCTTTTGCTATACAAGTGAGAAAAGGGACAAGAAGGAAGTGATTGTTAGGCTTAAGAAAGAGGTGGAGTGGGTGGAGGATAATGGGGGAGAAGCAGAGATACTAAATGAATACTTCTATTCTGTCTTCACCAGGGAGAAGGATGGACCAGTGCCTTCAGGAGGGAAAAGAGGAGCGGGGGGGGAGACACAGATGTAGTGATAGAAGAGGATAGAGTGAGGGAGGGGCTTCTGGCATTGAAGATGGACAAATCACCAGGCCTGGACGGAGTACATCCAAGGGTACTAAAGGAACTGGCTGAGGAGCTGGCAGGGCCACTGGCAGACCTATTTAATAGTTCACTAGAGACATACATAGTACAGCAGGACTGGAGAACAGCTCATGTAGTGCCGCTCCACAAAAGCGGTCCCAAGGATGACCCAGGGAATTACAGACCAGTCAGTCTGACCTCCATTGTGGGCAAGCTCATGGAGACCATACTGAAGGAAAGGTTGGTGGAATATCTAGAGGAGCATGATCTCCAGGATGTGAGGCAGCATGGGTTCTTGAGGGGGGGAGATTGTGTCAAACAAATCTGATTGACTTCTTTGACTGTGTCACTAAGACAGTATACAGGAACAAGTGGTAGACATCCTCTATCTTGATTTCAGCAAGGCCTTTGACTCTGTGCCCCACAAAATGTTGATCAAGAAGTTGGTGGATCTCGGGGTTGGGGGAAAGAAGGCCAGATGGGTGGAAAACTAGCTGAGGGACAGAACCCAGAGGGTGGTTGTGGGGGGAGAGTTATCTGGCTCAAGACAGGTAACCAGTGGTGTCCCACAGGGCTTGGTGTTGGGGCCTGTGTTGTTCAATGTCTTCAACAGTGACATTGGAGATGGCATTAAGGCAAAATGTGCCTATCTGAGGATGACACCAAGCTCTGTGGGAGAGTGGACACAGCTGAAGGGATACAGGACCTACAGGAAGATCTAGAAAAGCTAGGGAGGTGGTCCAGGATCTGGAAGCTTGGTCTCAATGCCAAGAAATGCAAAGCTATGCATATTTGAGCCAAGAATCCTAGGACAGAGTACTACCAAGGTGGAGTCCGAGTATCTGCATCAGAGGAGGAGAAGGACTTGGGAGTGATGATCACTAGTGACCTGAAGCACTCCACGCAGTGCAAGAAAGCAGCAGCAAAGGCAAACAAGATGCCTGGATGCATATCTAGGGGGATCAGTAGTAGGAGAGAGGAGGTTATACTGCCCTTGTACAGGTCACTGGTAAGGCTGCATCTAGAGTATGGAGTTCAGTACTGGTGCCCACACCTGAAAAAGGACATTAATCTGCTGGAGAAGGTCCAGAGGAGGGCTACAAAGATTATAGCTGGTCAGCAGGGTAAGGCATACGAGGAGAGGTTGAGGCCACTGAACATGTACTCCCCTGGAAGACAGGAGAGAGTGAGAGGGGACATGATTGGGACCTTCAAGTACTTGAAAGGGATAAATGAGGTTGATAAGGAGAGTCTCTTTAAGCTGAGTGGCAACCATAACATGAGGGAGCACAGTCTTAAGCTGGAGGGTGGGAGGTTTAGGAGGGAGGTCAGGAAGCACTTCTTCACAGAGAGGGTGGTGGACACTTGGAATGCACTGCAAGAAGAGGTAATCTCGTTGAAGACAGTGGGCAGCTTTAAGAGAGGCTGGGATAGGTATGGGGGAGGGTAAGGGTCATGGGTAGGGAGGATAAGAGGAGTGGGGAGGGGGGCAGGGACAGTAGCTCATGCTGTGGACCCTGCAACATGAGCAGACTTGATAGACCAAATGGCCTTCTTCTGCTGGCTTCTTCTTTGTATGTATGTTCGTATGTATCCAGTAGGATACCCCAGGTAAAATGGTGATACTGTGCTTGATCCAAGCAGATGGCACTGTACATTTACCCTGGTCTCCCAAGTGGCCACACACCAAGTCACTGGGGCATCCCAATAGTGTGAATGTTTAAACTGGAGATTTTCAACGGGGTTGCATATTAAATAGCATTTTTATAAACATATTAAAGGTATTCAAGAAAGTCTGCAAGGTGGAGAAAAAAAGATGAGCATTTGGCCTCCACAATAGGTGCTAAAGGTATATTATATGATACATTGTCTCTACCAATCAAAAGGAGCTAACTTGGAAAATGTTTCTCAGTCAGACAGCCCCTATCATGGGTCCAAACTGCAACTAAAAAGAAAAGTGAAGTTGTAAATGTTTTTTTTTTTTCAAACTTTGCTCATTCTCCTTGTCTGGCAGCAATTGTACTGAATCTGGCCCCTTTTCAGAGCTACACCACAGCTCCATCACCGACTACCTCCAAAGACTTACCACATCTCCAGATCTCCATGGCTTCCTTCCATGGCAGGGCCCTCTGAGATGGGTGGAATTCTGAGGGGGATGAGATGGAGGAGGAGAGGCTGCCTTTGGGTCGGCAGGTGAGGGGGCCTGTGAGTACCCAGGGCCATAATTGGGCTTCAGTTGAGGGTTTTTTCCCCTTGGTGACACCCTAGCCCCAAGACGCTGCCTTAGGTAGACATCCTGAGGCCATGTCCTCACTCTGATGTAGGCCCACTCAGCTACACTACCACCTGTGGCCACCCAGGTGGCAGTAGTGATGCAGGGTGTTGTCAACCCCCTTCCCAGAGGAGGAGAGCATCCTCTGGGCTACTCAGTCCTCCTCCCCCCAGCTGGCTCCTGACAATCTAGCCTCATTCCCAAACCCAGGCAGCTGGCATTGCAAGCTGTAGTGCTACAGTTGTGTTGATAGACCCATGTGAAGTGTTTTTATGCACACATACATTCAATGTCACAATAATGAAAAGAAGGCGCACAGCAGGATTAGAACTTATATGACCTTCTGGCTTCCAACCTAGAGCACAACCAGTGAGTTAAAGGAACAGCTCCCGATAGTATCTGGTAGGGGGTTCTGTATTATTATCTGAATTCAGTGCAAAGTTGCGTACATCTACATTATTTGATTTTGAATTAATTTATTTCTGAATTAATTTTCTTTACCTCTCACATTATAGACTATAAATGTAGCAGTCCAGGAGACCGGTGTGGTAGTGGTAGAATAATACATTTTTTTAAATTAAAATCTACAATTTAGAAAGAATATTTATTATACGAGCCGTGCTGTTGCTTAAAATAGCTAAACCCATTGTAAAATGCATGATTGTATTAAATCTTACCTGGGGGTGTGGTTTAGACACTATAAAAGCAGGTGAGTCAAATTACAACTTCCTGTTGCTAGCCTTTTTTCTTACTAATTGTCCTCCATCCCACCCAAAGCCAGTTCTACTTTTATAGCCACTGGATTTGACTGTCAACAGGAACTTCCTGTTTGGCAGTAGGAAGGAAAGGATCATAGAGAAACATTGGTTTTGTCAACCCTAAAGTAGAAAAAGTAGCTCACTCTCCCCCCCAGCTGCTGGTGGTCTGATAGTGAGCAAGGAAGAAGGAGGCTACTGAAGAAGATAGGAAGTTGCTGTCTTAGAACAGGAAGGGTGAGAGTTGTAAGGAGAGGAGAGAGTAAGCATCCAGAGAAATAGTAGAGGGGACACAAAATAAGACATGATAGGAGTGGTGCAGTGCAATGGCTGTGGGGTGGCAGTGTTCCGGGAGACATTCTGGAGGCTGCGATGTTCCCTATTTGCAGGCACCTCTCTGGTCTGAGAGAGGAGGTTGCCTGTTCTCCAGGCTGACCTGGCTAGGATTGCGGAACCTCCTCCCCACCCAGGGACCACTCAGGCCAATGCCACTACCTCAGAGGTTGCCAAGAAAGAGGAGAGGCTGGACCAGGGTGGGCTCAAGGAGGGAGAGGGTGGGAACAGAGTCGCATCCCCAGCTGTACCTCTTCACATTCATTCGCTTCTGGTGGATAGTGGTTCCTCTATGGAGGCACCTGCAGTGGAGACCAAGGAGGATGCTGGGAACCTTCACAAAGGAGACCCCAGGAGGGTGGCATGGGACCCACAGGGAAGGAAACAACTCCTGGTAGGGGACTCAATCATCTGGGGGTAGAAATGGGGAGGATGGGGAGAGGGAGGTAGGTGCCTTCTTGGCCCACGGCTTGAGGGACAGGAAGCCACCTGGAGGAATGTAGACTTGTACTGGTAATGATGGTTTGCATCTGTCCGGGGGGGGGGAACCAGGATCCTAGGTGAGAGGCTTAAATGCTTCATTGGCAAGTATTTAAACTAGCCAAGGGGGGAGGCACTGAAAAGAAGCAGGGAAATCCGAGCCTTCCCTCACAAAACATGGTGATTAGTGAGGTAAACACCAAGGTACAGAAGTTGTTAGGGAGCAGAACAGATTTAAATGTAAAAAAAGGCAAAGGCAGTAAGGACAGAAATGGGGCTAAAAGGGGTAAGGCTATCAAAAAGTGGAAGGTGATGAGTACCAATGCCCGTAGTCTGTGTAACAAGCTCCCTGAACTAGTGGCCTTGATGGAAGAGGGTTGCCTGGATATTGTGGCAGTCACAGAAACATGGTACACAGAGAACCATGACTGGGATGTCAACATACCAGGATACACAATCTACAGGAGGGACAGGGAGGGTAAAAGAGGAGGAGGAGTAGCTCTCTATGTAAAGGAAGGGATCAAAGCAACAGAAATAAAGAGTAAACAGGGAGCAGATGAGGCACTTTGGGTCACCTTGGAGACAGGAAATGGCACCACAATCTGCATGGGAGTTGTATACAGACCCCCATCTCAGGAGGAGGGAACGGACAAGGAAATGATAGAAGGCTTTCTTAGAATGGCAGAAAAAGGGGAGATATTGTTGATGGGGGACCTGAATATGCCAGATGTTAACTGGAGCACCTTTGCTGCAGGCACATCCAAGAGCAGGGTCATTCTTGATGCCCTACAGGGGGCATGTCTCAGACAGCTAGTATCGGAACCCACTTGGGAGGGAGCAATCTTAGACCTGGTACTTTCAAATGGGGATGGAGAAAGAATCTCAGATTTAGAAATGGGTTGCCATCTGGGAACAAGCGACCACCAAACAGTGTGGTTCATGATAAACACAGCCATACAATCAAGCCATACAAAAGCAAGAGTACTAGACTTTAGGAGGGCTGACTTTGGAAAAATGAGAGAGTGCCTCAGAAAGCACTAGCAAACAGGCAAGAAGGAGGGGTGGAGGAACAATGGGGAGTGATCAAAACAGCCATCACAGAGGCAACAAGCCTTTGTGTAAAAAAAATCAATAAAACACAACGAAGGAAAAAACCACCATGGTTCACAAAAGAGGTGGCAGGGAAAGTTAAGGAGAAAAGGACAGCATTCAGGAAATATAAGGAAACACAGAAGGAGCAGGACAGAGAACTTTATCAGTTAAAGTAGAAAGAAGCTGGGAAGGCAGTCAGAATAGCAAAGGCCCAAACTGAGGAAAGGATAGCTAATTCTGTTAAGAAGGGGGATAAGACCTTTTTATAGGTACATTAGGGAGTGAAGAAAGACCAAAGGAGGGATACTGAAGCTTAATAAAGGGGAGGGAATATGGGTAGAGGGTGATAGTGAAAAAGCAGGGATACTGAATGAATATTTCTGCTCAGTATTCACAAAGGAAGAGGAGGGGGAGTTACCTAAACCAAACAAGAGAAACACTCTGAAGACGGGGGTCGATACCAGTCCATTTACAGAAGAAAGGGTTCTGAAAGAACTAAAAAATTGAAGGTGGACAAAGCAATGGGGCCTGATGGGATTCACCCAAGAATTCTAAAAGAACTAAGGATAGAACTAGTGACATCGCTGACTACTCTCTTTAATAAATCATGGGAGGATGGGGTGGTACCCGAGGACTGGAGGAGGGCAGATGTGATTCCTCTTCACAAAAGTGGGAGCAGGACAGAGGCAGGAAACTACAGACCTGTTAGTTTGACCTCAGTGGTAGGGAAAATGATGGAATCACTTTGAAGAAAAAGAATTGTTGAGTACCTAGAGGCCAGTGGGGCACAGAACCCAAGGCAGCATGGATTCACAATGGGAAGGTTGTGTCAGACGAATCTAATAGATTTCTTTGACTGGGTGACCAAAGTAGTAGACCAGGGAGGGGCTGTGGACATGGCTTACCTAGATTTTAGCAAGGCATTTGATACAGTCCCACACAAAAGATTAATACACAAGATAGCCAGCCTTGGAATGGGTCCCAAGGTGGTAGCCTAGATAAAAAATTGGCTAGACAACAGGATGCAAAGGGTAGTAGTAAATGGAGTACACAGTGAAGAAAGGAGGGTTACTAGCGGGGTACCGCAGGGTTCAGTACTGGGACCGGTCCTTTTTGATGTCTTTATAAGTGACATTGCAGAGGAACTGGAAGGAAAAGTATGTCTCTTTGCAGATGTCACAAAGATCTGCAACAGGGTTGATACACAAGATGGAGTGGAAAGGATGAGAAGGGACTTGGCAAGGTTGGAGGAATGGTCAAATGTATGGCAGCTCAGATTCAATGCAAAGAAGTGCAAGGTAATGCACATGGGAAACAAAAACCCAGGGGAAGCGTACATAATGGGGGGTGAGATACTGACAACAGTAAAAATAGAAAGGGACCTGGGGGTAATTATATCAGATGACCTAAAGGTGGGCAAGCAATGTGAGAAGGCAGTAAGGAAGGCTGGGGGGATACTGGGATGCATAGGAAGAGGCATCAATAGTAGAAAACAGGAAGTTGTTATCCCTCTGTACAGACAGTTGGTGAGACCCCATCTGGAGTACTGTGTGCAGTTCTGGAGACCTCATCTCCGTAAAGACATAGACAGAGTAGAGGCTGTCCAGAGGAGGGCAACCAAAATGGTGCAGGGTCTGCACCAGAAGACATACGAAGAAAAACTAAAGGAGTTTAATATGTATACTCTTGAGGAAAGAAGGGAGAGAGGTGACATGATAGAAACTTTCAAGTACCTCAAGGGAATTAACAAAGTCCAAGAGGGTAGCATCTTCCAGAAAAAGAGATGTGCAAGAACAAGGGGGCACAATTTGAAGATAGAGGGGGGACGGCTCAGGGGTAATGTGAGGAAGTATTTTTTCACTTTGAGGGTTGTGGATGCATGGAACAGCCTCCCTGAGGAGGTCGTGGAGTCAAGAACAGTGGGGGACTTCAAGAATGCATGGGACAGGCATAAGGCAGTCCTAGGGGTGGGTAAGAGGAAGTAAGCTGTTGGTTAACTAGGATCTGCAGCTTATCTGTTAGGTAGGAAAATGGGCAGACTAGGTGGGCCAAACGGTCCTTATCTGCCGTCAAATTCTATGTTTCTATGTTTCTATCTGCAGAAGGGAATGGTTCATTTAAAGACCTTACTACCTAACATGCTCTTAGTGATAAACAAAGATTTGCTAAGTTTAAAGGGACACAATCAACCATTTTTGCATATTATTTCTATTTGAAAAAAAATTATGATTGCTTACCTTCTCTAAAATTCACTGAAGTTGTTAGTTGTTTGATCTGCTTCCTTTCTTAGTAGAACTGAAATGCATGGAATGGTGCAATTATACCCAACCTTGTTTTGCTTCAAATCTTTGATCTACTTTTATTGAATACATGCTGAACATTAGGAACACTCCCAAACAGTGCAGTCACTCATGGTGCAATAATTTCTTCTTCTCCCACAGCATTATAAGTGGCTACTTTGTGTTAGGGTTATTCCCAAATCCAGCAGAGAGGCGGTGGATATTGATCAAAAAATGTAAACAAACACATTTTGTGTGGTAACACCAGTATGTTTGGCAGTCTTTTTTATGATTCCTTGCATGTCCGCAAGAAACATGTTGCTTTGATTCAGAAAATGGCATTTCAGAGGTGTGTCAGGGAGTAGCCCAATGCAGAGCAATCTACACTGGGCTCGTCCCTGACAGGCCAATGACCGCGTAAGGAGAGTATGACGGTGGTCACAGTTTTATGGGCGTAAACTTGGTGTACTTGAAAGGACTGAAAAGCTGCAATGAGAGAGTGCTTCAGTACTTTCATTTGCATAAAGCCAGCCAGCAGACTTGATTGGCTTTCAAAGTCAGGGACACTGTCAGCTGGTTTACAAGTTTGTTAATTTTTAAGTCATACCAACTGTATACTGTGGTCTTTCAGTAACTCGGCTCGCTTCAGTAATACTTTTCTTTTTCAAAAACGAGCGCTATTTCTGTTTGAAATTGCAGTTTAAAAAGTGAAACCAGACCTAGCGCATGCGTAGAGGCCTGGTTTCACTTTTCAAACTGCAATTTCAAACAGAAATAGCCAGTTTTGAAAAAGAAAAGTATTGCTTAAATGAGCTGAGTTACTTACTGCCCTTCATCCCTCGCTTCTCGGCTCCCCGCTTTACTTTGCCTGTTTCTTCCCCATTGATTATTCCGGCCCCCCCTATTTGTACCCCATTCTGTGGCCCTTGCACTTGTCTGGTTGTTGCCTTTCCCTTGTGTTCTGGACCCCATACTCCCCTTCTGAGACAACCCCTTTCTGTTTTCTCCCCTATCTTCCTTCTCCACCCCCTTCCCTGCTTTTGTTTCATGTTTACTGTTCCATCCCTTACCTCTTTTGTCTCTGTCTCTCTCTCTCGCTCTCTGACCATCTCCTCTGTCATTTGTCCTGTTTGTATGTTTCTTGCCATTCCTTTGTTCTGCTTCTGCCGCCTCACCCCATCCGTGTTCCAGGGTATGATGTCTTTCCCTGGTGCTGGCTTCCCTGCTGTGTCCGCCATCCAACTACCTCCCATCTCACCTGACCTGTGCTGGCTACCCTATTTTGCCATTGCTGCACTTTGTGTTCCCTTGACTCTCCCTCCATTAGTTCCCTTGGCCCCAAGTGTTCCTGAACCTGCATCTCTGTCCCTGCTTTCTCTCTGTGGCAGGTGAAATGGAAAGAATTAGAAGACCCTTCAGTTGACTACCCTTCCAGCTGAGTGAGTCCTGGCTACTGCACAGGTCACTTTCCTTGTGAGGAATTTGTGGTCACATCTGGTCAAGGGCTCAAACTACTCCTTTGCGGTGAGTACTCTTCGGGTTCTGTTGCACTGTTGGGTGATGTGATTTAACTGGCTTTTTGTACACTTTTCCTCTAATGACCCTTTGCCTGAATTTCCCTTATAAGTAATTTATTTTCCTGCAGGCCCTCTGGTGCATCTAGAATCCTTCCACTTGACTGTTTCCTCCAACCCCATTCCCAGTCATGTCCACTTGTTCTGCCTGCTGAGTGCATGCAGTGTCTCCTTCTCTTTGCTCCAGTTTCCTTTCCCATCTCAAGAAAAACAAAATCATGCATTTCTGCTTGTTACCATCTGTACTTGGCATGCGACTGTTCTATTTGCCCATTGGGACCTCCAGCTCTCCTCCCTCCAGTCCCCCCCCCTTCAAGCTGTACAACAGTATTTGTTTTGGAAGCTCTCTGCTCTGTACTCTGCAACTTAATTCAGCCCCTGGCTTGAGGCCTCTCATATAGACCACCATGCGGCTTGTATCTCTCCTACTGAAGCCCTGCAGAGTTCTAATGGCCTGCTGGTGACAACCCCAACTTTCCCTCTCCTCCCAATTCCCCCCATCCCTTCTGCTTACCCCTTGTCCCTTGCTCCCCGTTATTTCTTTCGTACTTTCATGACCCTTGCACTGGCACTCTGTCACCATCGCTGTTCCTCCCTATATCAACAGCCCTGCGCAACATTTCACCTCATCTGGCACCTGAAATTCCTCACTAACTATTGCACTTAGTCATCTATCCTACATGATCTTCCCTTGCTATTTGTCTGCCACCAATGCTACTCCTGCCTTTAACCCATTCATACCATTTCCTGGTCTCATTATCCATATATCCTGCTCAGCCTCTAGTTTCTAACTTTCCCCAGTTGTACCCTTAATAACTCATACCCTTCCAGCCCTCATAATCACCTGCCTCCTCCGCCTTTTCTGATTGGAATCCTGCCGACTCCTCCCTCCTTCCATATCCCATGCAGTGTTTTCCCCTGTCTATCTCTAGTGTTTTCCTTCCCGTATCTTCCTGAAATATGTGGCACTCCCTGTTATTTATATTTCATTTGTTTTGTCCATTTCATGTTCCCCTTATGCTCATCCTCTTCCTTATATACCAAGGGTGGGAACAGAGAGTGTTCAAAACCTATAAGTATACACAAGCACTACTGTATTCACCAAAACATTGAACCTGTCTTCTGTGTGCCACCCCCTTCCCCTCATTGCCAACCTCCCTCATGCTGCTGTGCTCCACTGTTTATCTACTGCTTTGTCTCTTCTTGTCTACTTATCCATTTTTTTTCTGATATGTCCTTCTGTTTGTGTGTCTCTTGTGCCCTGCTCCGTTTTATTTGTGCATCGGTTGTTGCAATGTTCTATCCTTATAGGTTTAAAGCAGCACATTATGACAAAGATAGAAAATTGTCCCTCATCGTTTTGTTGTTGTTGTTTTTCTTTTTTGGGGGGGAATCCTGTAAAACAGAAAACTGTCCATTGTTGTCTGTTGCACGTTAGTCCCCACCCAACCCTCCCACTCAGCACCCACTGTGGCAGGGTTGAATAAGGCCCTGTCCCATTTGTTATTCAGAAAGAGTTTAAACACAAGGGTCTGTTCTATCCTCTCCTTTTCTGTCTCTTTTCTGTCTGGTTGCACAACCAAATTTTCTTGTGAGACCTAGGAACTGATCACTCTGATGGTTTCACAGTTCTCTGCCTCTCACTGTCTCTCTGCCTTCCCTTGCTATTCTGTCTTTTCTTTCCCCTTGCATATCTGTGGGCATAAAAATATATGTGAATCTTTATGTGGGAATGTCACTGATGCTGGGATCCCTTTGTTTAAAACTGTATATAGTTATACTGTTGAAATGATTGCAAAAAGCTATTTGGAACTCAAGGGGTTAACCTTAGATGCAGTTTTTAAGCCCTTCACAAAGCAGTCAACAAGAAGTCAGTTCTGGGACACCATGTACTGTTTTGCTGCACCTGCAAGGAATGAAACTGACAAGAATATTCTGTAAACTTGGGCTCTCTTAACGAGTTTCCAGACAAAGATTTATAAAAAGAGCAGCAATGCTTTTGCTAGAGAGACAAGGAGTGTGAGAGACTGAGAGACTGAAACTTGGAATTAAGAGATACCCTCAGAAGAAGGATCTATTTTTATCTGTACTGCCTTTGTAAATAGTTATACTGAATAATTGTTATTTTGCTGTTATTGAGAAAAATAAAATGCTATTTGCAAAGTTTGAAACTCCTCCTGGTTTTCCTATGCTTCCTGATCTGTGCCATGATGACACCCATCACCCAATACACCCTCCCAAGCCCTTACTTACCCAGCAGGGGTCCATGAGTCTACATTGCAGTTTGTGAATGCAGGCTCATAACTTTAATTCACCCCTGCCACATACACCATACAAGGAAACATTCAGCATGGACAAATGCTTGTTTTTTAACCTTTAAAAAGAAAAGAAAAATCAGAATCAAACTACCAGCTTCATCAGCAGCCTCTACGGAATGGGAACAACC
This sequence comes from Neoceratodus forsteri, assembly GCA_016271365.2. Taxonomy (NCBI): domain Eukaryota; kingdom Metazoa; phylum Chordata; order Ceratodontiformes; family Ceratodontidae; genus Neoceratodus; species Neoceratodus forsteri. The sequence goes on from CM028131.1 coordinate 1,660,459,446, forward strand.
ATAATGTGTTTTTATGGCTGTGGACGGAGCCTACAGCCATCCTGTTTTCACTTGAAAAAAGGTGTTTCAGTGGAACACATCTTTTAGGAGTTTTCAGTGTATCCTTCCATTCTGCAAATCTCTATGGCAGTTAAAGAAATACTTCCTTCTTTCTTTTTGTTTAATTAGAATGATGGACACAGAACTGCAAGCTGCTTTTCTCTGAGAGCAAATGTGAACACATTCCAAACATATCTAAATATCTTTAAAACTATTAAAGGTGCACAAAAACAGCCAGTGTGAAAGTTGTTCAGGGCAAAAAGACCTTTCTCATGAGGGTAGTCACTAATCTGAATTCCTTAAATTTTGTAAGACATGATCTTCCAAATAACCTTATTTTTTTTCTCTTTCTCTGAGTGAACACAGTAGGAGTCATACCAAACAAATGTAAATATGCCAGAAAGTATACAAGTTACCAATATACAGCCAACATAGAAGTTGTTCAGGACAAAATGACCTTTCACATGAGGGTAGTCACTAATCTGAATTCATTAGATTTTTCAAAATATAGCCATCTGAAAGGTGAAAATTGTGACGAAAAATTAAAATTCAGGTAATCAGATGGCCATAGTTTAAAAAATATAATTAGTGCAGCTTAATGAATTGGCTCATTTGAAATATTGTTTTGTCCTGAACAACTTTCATGCTGGTGGTGTATGCATAACTTGTATACTTTTAGAGATATTTATATTTGCTTGGCATAACTCCTATGAAAAATTAAAATGAGGTAATCAGATGGCCATAGTTTAAAAAGTATAATTCTTGCAGCTTAATGAACAGGCTCATTTGAAAGGTCTAGCTGTCTTGAACACTTTCATAAGGTTTATTATCTGTAAGTTGTATACTTTTAGAGATATTTACATTTGTTTAGCATAACCCCTATTATACTTCTAAACAGCTTCAGCTTTGCAAATCACTACACCAAGACAGGATTAGTTCCATCAAAAGAAAGCTATCCCAAGGTCAAATTTCACTAATTTGAAAGTTCACTCCCTGACTCAAGCTATAAACCAAATGAAGCTTCATTTTAAAATCATGTGTGTGTGTGTCTGTGCTAGCATTAGTAAATGACAGTGATTAAAAACACAAGAAAAAATAAGCTTAAAGAGCAGCTGACACCTTCAAGAGAGCTTTAACAAAACATAATATTTAGATAAAGTTCAGCTTGTGTTTCACATTAATTCTTTATTCCTCCTCCCCATTATTTATTGCTGAGGTCATTTGCATGAAAACAGAATTTTTGCTCCTGAAGAGTTTATCTATTTCTGTTGCTGTCTCCCTACCTGAGGTCATAATGCACTGCTTCTGACATCACAGTTACTCTCTTGGCAACAGATTGTGATGTCACAACAGAGCATTATGACTTGAAGTAGGGAGTAAGCTATAGAGGCAGATTAACTTTAAAGTAACTTCGCGGGATAAAAATCATGAATTCATGCACATTTTCTCAGTAAAAAATAATGGGGAGGAGAAATCTAAAATACATATGGAATACAAGCAAAATTTTACCTAATTATTATGTTTTTCAAAGTTTTCTTAGCAGTGTCAGTAGCTCTTTAGGCAATACATAGTAAATAATGTTAAAAGTCTTATAAATATGAAAATATATATGTGTTAAGTAAAAACAGGTTAGAAGACAACTTGCCCTACTGTAAGTTAAGCATTTACCAGCTATTCCACACAGTGGTGTCAATCAAATGTTACACAGTGTACTGTTCAGATGCATGTTTCTTAAACTCTGTGTACAATAAGTCCATATTACTCATGAACAGTCAAACTTATACTATCTTAAACATTATATATCTGCAGTACTGTAAGAAGTGACTAGTATGTGTACATTGAAAACCCAGACCTAACACAGACCCCCTTGTAATTGAGATACTGTTATCCTAATATGTCCATGTATCAACATGTGTCCATATGTACCTAATCTGCTGTTGTATTAAGTAACAGTTCTATAAATCTAAAACAAAAACAAAACACAACCGACAGCTTCAGCTTTTATTCAGGCACAGTTAAAATAGGAATCCTTTAGAGGTATGAATATAATTTATAAAAATAGAGACATTTCAAACAGCTGCACATAAGTAATCAATTCCTGTCCCCTTTAACTCATGGGGTCATTTCTAAAATGTGCAGACGAGCATGGGAACCACTTTTTTCACAGCATGCTACTGCTGGCAGCAGCCACTTCAGGACTGCTACTACCTTGTCCTAATACAGTCAGGGGAAAACTAGAAGTAGTCTACCAGCACTGAGATCAATATGGTTAAGGCAAATTGACCAGAAATTACTGCTTAGAAAAGACTGACGTGACTGTGATGAGCAAATCTGAGATCAGATCTCTAGTTTGTTAATAGTCTCCTCCTGAGTCTGATTTTTTATGGATGTGTGGGCCAAGCTCCACAGGTGTTATGCCATCGATTTGTAAAAGAGCACTGTGGAAGCATGTAACCAGACCACTGTCTGATGTTCTGCCCCAGTGCTCCAGCATAGTTTCCAGTGTTTCTGTTTATGCAGCCCTTCCCCTCTGCGGGCTGCATAAACATACCCACTTCCTGGCACACTACTTTTCCTTTCCACAAATGCGGACATGACAGCCACCATGTGCAACATGGTGGTGCAGACTTAAACTGTACATGCACAAGTATCATGCATATGTATGTAACCCTCACACCACCTTTTGCTGGCTGGCACCCCCTTAAAAGAACTACTGACAACTACATGGCATACAATTTTCTTTTGGCAGAACTACACTCATAGTACCACCACTAGGGTTGGAGTGTATACCAGGCTATTATCTAGAGGATGGGGGTGTGGGGTACATACTGAAATGGACCTTTTTATTTACAACCAGGTCCAGGGGAGAGGATGCTAGGCATATGCTAGACCCAACTGCTGAGGAGCCCCAATAACGTTCACACTAGAAGCAATAAGCAGAATGTCCAAAGCAGTAACTGGGATTTTGCAGTATGGCTTTATTTACAGATGTTACTTAAAGCAAGGGTGGTCCCCCAAATGTTTATCATTGCAATACAGGCACACTCTCTTTTGCAGGACACTTTGCTAGGCAGTACTGTTTTCCACAAAAAACATCTCTATCTCTCTTCCAAAATGTATATCTGTGGGATGTGCCACACACTTTAAAATCCTCCTGGTGCATGGTCGTTGTCCAAGGAACACTGGTGCCCTTCCATGAATCACTTAGCCCTGCCTGAAACTCCAGATGGCATTCCTCATCCTTTGCCCCAAACAGCCTCTGCCATTCCTTCAGGAGTACACCAAATGAGTCTCCAATCCCCAATGAATTGCTAAAGACTCCCAACTTTAACTTTAAATTCAGCACAGTTGTGTTGAAAGGGGTCCTGACCAGTGTGATCTAGCCTTATCTAGGGCACACACACCTCGGACAACTCCCTCAGAGAACAATCTCAGATTCTGTGCTCACAGATTAGTTGTTCCTTCCTCCTAGTCATGGAAAGAACAAAAGGCACCTTTTTTCTCTGGTAGCTGTCAGATTCTACTCATTGTTCTTCCTTAAGGTAGCCGTGAACTTTAGGAACCTCAGGGGATTGCCCCTTGGATCCATAAGAACTACATTCCCTCTCACTCCCCCTGGAGTGAAACTACAGATTTTTGCAGGCAAACTGAAGATTTTACCAAACTAGGACGAGAAATACCAGGGCTCCGTTTGACAGAGCCCCAATGTCAGACCTCCTGTCAGTCTAACTGCCACACTTGAACTTACTGATGAACATTCTAAGCTCCCCAAGAGCAGCTGACTCTAAAATGGTTATGCTGCTGTGAGAGTTCTAAATGACATAATCATCCTTCTCTCAGGCTAGCTGAGTAAACAATGATGTCATTATGTAGAAAGCCCCTAACGACCTCCCGACCAGCTGCCTTTTCCTACCTGCCTAAGACTAGTACTACTGGAATTCTAGTAACCTGAGGGGACTGGTTGTTACACGTAGTTATGTCAGCACTGTCAGGTTGCGCAGGGCTGACTCCAGAACAAACTGCACATGTGTGAGTATCACGCATGCGCAGTACTGTATTCACTGCAGTATTACGGCTGACTCCTGTGCAGCGAGAGCACCGCATATTCTTTTCACCACTCTTACCACTCCTTAAAGCTGTCCACAGTCGTATTGGCTCTGACCAGAACTTGTTTAATCTAGGGACAATTTGAGACCTGAGGGGGTTGACAGTGTCCCTTTAACAAATTATTCTTTGATTACTGTATTGATTGATTGCCTAAATGTTTATTATGTTGTGTACTCCGGGATCGTGACTTGCATATCAACAATGATTCAAACATGTTCTGCATATTGTTTCTTTTGAGTGATGGAAAGACTCATATAACCTTGTTTGTTTGTTTGTTTGTTTAAAAAAAAAGACAAGGTCTTTTGTCATACACAACAGTAGTGGTGATGTGGGTGGGCTGTTCATACCCTTAAAAAGGTGGATTGGTGTTATTTACAATGGAGCCAGCCAGGATGCAAGACAATAACTTGTAGTAAACTACATGTGACAAAATATTGCATGTCAAAAGGGCTTAATTGCCATTGAATTGCATTGTTCCCTGCAGCATTTCCCAGTAATACTGCAAGATACTGCATTGCATCCATGCTGCACTGCTTTATGTGAACAAAGGATACAAAGAGAATATAGAGGAGGATGCAGAGGTGGGTGACAAGGATGATTAAAGAAAAATAGGAGAAATGATCAGACTAGAAAGCCTTACTATGCACTCAGAGATGAGGCAGGGGGCAGAATATGATAGTAACCTTCAGATTCTTGGGGGACATAACAGTATAGACATCAGTGAATTGTTCAGACTAAATGGTCATACAAATACCCCGGGGCTCAGTCTCACACTGAGAGAAGTAAAGTTTAAAACAGACATGAGGAAGTACTTCTTTACAGACAGAGTGGTGAAGCAGTGAAACAGACTGCCTAAGGAGGTTGTTAACCCTGACTCTCTCCCAGACTTCAAGATCAAATGGAACAGAGAAAAAGGGATAATTAAGAATACTTGGGATTACTTGTGCATTGAGAATGCAGGAGACAGCCTGTAACTCTTAGTAGGAAGCTGGGGCAGACCAGATTGATACAAGTCTTTATCTGCCCTCAACTGTCCGTGTATCTATGAAAAGTAGTGTCACCTAGATGAGAAAGCTGCACTGATAGCTTTATAGCGTTGAACAAAGTTTACAGCAGTGCCCAATGAATGAGGAGTTTTTGTTTGCTCTCTGTTGTGCACCAGTGAACTAATGCTTACATTGGGCACTATCTGAGCTAGTTATTTACTTTAGCACAGCCTTTTCTAAGGGAAATCTGATTTTTCCCAGTGGAGTATGAATCTGCTAGTAATAGGAGGTTACTTTATTTATTTTTGTTTTACTTACTTTAAATTTGGTGACAGGGAAAGGCATCCTGCACTGAAGCTCATTTCCGAGTGTGTCCCGAGGGAAAGGGAACAGGGAGAAACAATCACTATTAATAACAGCCATCAGATAATAAAGGCTTTTGTCTAATGCCAACTTCAGCTGGATTTGAATGAGTGACATAGAAATTAAAAGCTGCATAACCCATTACCAATCAACAGAACTGACCTGTCTGTACAGAATCGCAATTATTAAATTAGTGTTTACCTTGTGTTACTGCAGAATAGTCTGAACCCTGTTGTCACTTTGCTCTTATGGTTAAATGTCAGTACAAAAGGGGAAAGAAATGCAAAATGGCAATCCCGTATCCAGTATGGTGATATTCTTTATCAGAACAGGAAACCCCAGTCTTAAAATGCTGCTGGCAGTATAACATAGAGGTCAGAGTAATGAGATACGAATGAGCTTGGTGCATCCAGCAACCTGAGTTTGATTTTCACAACCTCCACTTGCATACCGTGTGACCCTGAGTAAGTGACATAACCTCCCCAGTGCTCTGGGTCACCCCTGAAAACAGGCCTTGTGCCTACTGTTCCTTCCCAGTTAGCAAAAGGAAAAATCAACAACTATTTTTCAATCTGAATTGCTGTAACAGTGACACTTTGCAGTTTCGCTATAGCTGCCCACCTGTGTTGTGAATTAAGAAGCTAAAAACATGATGCAGTGAATTTGTACCACTTTGAGAAGCACTACAAGCCTTCTTGTCTATATTTTGGCTTAAAAACAGTATTTCAATATGTCTGTTAATTACATGTAACATAATGTATTGATTTACTTATTGAAAGTATCAGAATTACAATCCTTTGAGTCAGAGTTTCGTTTGCAAAGGCTCCACATCAGCAATAAGAGAACAAATACAAAAACAGGAAAACAGTATACAGTATACAATAAATGGTAAAATGCAAAGGTATATTATACAGTATACAGTAAGTAATAAAATGCAAATTTACAGTCAGGCAGTGATAACAGTAGGGTGTATATATGTGAACAGTCCAGAGTTAGGCAACTGGGGGAAATAATGCAAGCCCAGCTAGCTCAGACCACTCAGGGGTCAGACAGACCTTATTGATACAGATCCCTTTTGGGGCAGACAGTTCAAGACAGACCTTGTCAAAAGGGGAAAGGACACTACCGCCCAGGGACAGACATAGGCGGTGTGCATTATGTAAGCATTAACCCATGAGACAGCATGGATCTAATGGAGAATTAATCCATGCCTGCATGGTTGGGGGGGGCACAAGGCTGCAGGCACAGTGCCTCCAACCAGGCAGGCATGGATTAATTCTACACTAGATCCATGCTATTGAGTGGGTTAATGCACTTGTAACATGGCAAGCGCAACTCCTGAAAGCCGGAACAGTGCTGACTTCTGCGCCTAACATGGCAAGCTACCATCACTGTCATGGGTAAAAAGTTGACTGTGTCGGGAGCAGAAAACCAGTGACGCTGATGGGAACATGGCAAGCTGCACTGGCAAGATCTGACAACTGTCACGGGTAACAAGTAAAAATTAACATGCTTACACAATTAAACAGGGAAACCTGCATTGGGAGGAGAGAACCAGCAGCTCCGATGGCTGGGCTGGAGGGAATACTGAGCCATGAGAGGCCATGCTGAGATGTGCAAGATGGGTACTAAGCTGTTCTGTGTGAGGTGATAAGCCCTAATGGTGCCCACTGATACCTACTGACAGGTGAGCCATGAAGGGAACTGAACCGTGAATTATGCCAGGCTGATAAAATTCCTCTTACTGAGCCAGGGAAGGTTTTTGGGAGCTGAGCCATTAGAAGGTGTGGAGGTGGAAGAGATGTGGTGTTGATTTATTTGTTTGTTTGGGGGGGGTTATAAGAGTAATTGTGCCTAAGCCGGTGTACCAACTCTGCCTGCAAACACCCCTCCACTCCCCCAGCTCTCTGTCAGCTGTGTTCCCTGCTGTGCTGACAGTCTTTTGATTTGGGTGAGTAAAAAATGTGCTCATAGATGACAAGACAGTAGTTAGTATAGCTGTGACCCTGCAAAGAGACAGTGACAGAGTAGAGACATTGTAAAGAGGAGAGCTGCTGATAATGTTTTGAGTTGCAGGGCTGTGCTGCTCCGTCTCTCTCTTCTCTCTCTCTCTCTCTCTCTCGTGCTACATATCAGACACTGTTGAACATACTCCCACTAGCCAACTCCTAGGCGCATGCTCTGGAGGGCAGCCATTGAGTAACTGAGAATTAATCCATGGTCAGCTTAGCTGTGTTTCCCAATACAAAGAGGGTCTACTACATAGCCATGTTACAAGAGACTTTAATACATACCTGAGGTGTGCGTTACTATGTAAACTCTGAGAGCGAAGCTCAAGTGGTTGATTGAAGCATCACATCCAGAGACTGTGTGTTTAATTTGAGTAACCACACCACCCCATGTTTTATTTTATATAATTTCTGGCCATCAATTCCCCAACAGTAATTTTCTTTTACAAGGTGATGGGTCTTTGCTTGAGTCTGGTGTGGAGGCAAAGATGACAAACTGAACTGTGCTGACATTTTTTTAGTGTTGTAGCCCCCATTTCATGTCACAGAGTACACCAACAAGGATGAACATTACCAGATGACTCGGTGATAGAGTACACTGTCAGGTGTAATGAAAGTGAGCGTACAGCTTCAAGTTGTCTAATCCAAATGAAGTTTGTATCCTATGAGAGACATTGTTTACTCTCACACTGAGCAGCACTCAGGAGTGGCTGGAGGCCACAGCACTATTCACTAATACTGTATTGCAGCTGACAACAGAAATTATTCTCCTAAGACTGTATCAGCCTTCAGAGTAGCTTTGACCAGCAGTCACTGGGTGAGATGCTGCATAAGATAACTGATTTTGCAGTTCATGGCTCAAGGTAAAGTTTACCCTAAAATTTGTCAGACATTACTATCATGCTCGCTAAACGATGTGCATAAAATGTCATTCTAAGCTGCAGTCTCAGTGAAAATTCACTTCCTGTATACATGTACTGTACAAATCAACTAATACTGCATGTTGCATTTTCATAGGGCTTTGAAGACTTATTTGTTATTAGTCTTTGCAAATTTGTAATTGTTTATCACTGTTTATTCTCTGCACTTTGTTTTTAGTTGCCTTTTATGTTTATACAGCACTTTGATGTCTCATTAATTGTACTTAATAAAAAAAAAATAATATCATTTAATCCTATATTTAGAAGTACAGTATTGTAACTAATTCAAAAGGCGGCAACTGGAGTAACTTCTCAAATATTACAAAATCTAATGCTGTTTATATAGTTGGATGGATAGATACAGATATACATAATGATATGCACATATATAATGATATAGAAATGGATACATTACAATTGATCCAGTCAATAGGTATAGATTCATTACATTAAAGTAATTTGTAGGTTAAAGCAACTAATTGCTAAGAAAACACAGGAAGGACATTGCGTTAACACCATAGAAGGTTTTGGTTTATGCCAAGCATCTGTTGACCATTTCCAATAGTCATTAAGCTATCTTACAGGATAGGATTTGGGACATTCTCCAAGGGAGCTCATAAAAACGTTCTGTTCTTTGGCCTAAATGAAATGAAGTGCCTGCAGGCCAAAAAGAGCCGGAGCTAAATCTAAACGCATGCTAACAGACTTAGATACAGAATCACTTATGGAGTGAGTCCCAGACTTAGAAAACTGAATACCAACTGATATCATCATGGACTTCTTCCAGACCTTGATGGGGTTATATATAATAGGGTGGCAAGGATGAATTGCACAGACAAATAGTTTATTTATAGAACCTCACATATTGCAGGTTTATAGGATTCAAGGCAAGACTCCTGGCAAATGGGGATGAAAAGTTCAGGGTTCTGTAAATCATGAGCCACAGTTGGGATTTGGGGTCTCAAGAAACCGAGGGAAGGATTTTCAAAATATGGCAGAAACTCCTAGTCATGTCAAATTTAAGAGCTGCCATGGTATATCTAGACCAGGCTCTGTCTTATTGGAGCTGTTTTTAAAAGTTGAACATACCCGTTGCATTTTAACTTGTTTCATGGTACTGTACGACTGAAATCTGGATGCAGAGTACTAAAGCTAGACGCAAGTGATGGATCACGTTAAACTTGGTCTGGCAATTGTGTCCAGACACAGCTATTTCTGAACTTTGAAAAACTGGGCATTTCCAAGTCAGAGCTTTTGAAAACTGGATTTACCTATGACCTACATGTAGCTTTGAAAAATTGGACATACTGTAGATGCAATTTGCTCTAATGTCCAAACTTGCATACAGTAGAAAATGACATCAATGTGGAGGCCCCCCTTCCCCATTTTTACTTCTGTTTGAAATTTTTTTAATTGTATGTTTTTAAACTGTTTATGCATTATAAGTAAACTTATTACACATTCCCTACAGACAGAAAAAGAAAGGACTTAAAAAATGCACATTGGGATTTGATGAACACCCTACCCATTCTGTTACTATTTAGGGGGTTGGCAACTATGATTTCACAAAAAAACTGCTGCACAAAAAGAACCTAAAGCATTGCACGGCACAGGGCAAAATATCCAGGAAAGTTCCATGTCAAATAAGAGTCTAAATGTCAAATCACTGACTTTGGGATGTCCATGTAAACAAATATACAGTAAATGACATCTACAGCCTACAAACAAATTATAGTGCCGTAACATCAAGTACAGAAGTGTTTTTAACTGCAAAAGAACAAACTATGTTCCTGTGTTGCATCCAAGCACCATTGTAAAAGCTTTTTAAAGTTAAACAATAAAACCTTGATTAAGTACATCCAAGCTTTACATTTAATGCAGCATCAAGCCCAGTGGTATAAAAAGAAAGAAGTCAGCCTGGAAACAACTGTATTGCTACCATAAGGAGCATAAAAGGAGGGAAACAGATAAGGACTAGTGTAGTGGTAACGCCATACCAGGAACCAGCTACACAGAACATGAACAAAGATTCATAACAAAATTATCCAAGCCTCATCCCAGGCACCCAGTACCAGTAGGAAAAAATTAAATACCCCTTCGCAGACTGACACATCTTCATCTGTGTCCTTTGGTTCAGATCAATCAAGGAAGGCTTTTTAAATCTGGTCTACAAGTTTTCCAGCCTCCAAGCAAATATTAAAAGATATGACTTGCATGAATAGATAACACAAAGTTTTGTAGACATTTGTAAACTGTGGAAAAGTCCCAGTTTATATAACACTGAACATCTTGTAGTCATGCATAGAGTCTTCACCACTCTCTCACTTGCCCCTTGGCCTCAGATAACCCCTCTTCCAACTGAAGTGCAACCACTGACAAACTGGTCTGCAAATTCACAATTTTTGGTCAAGATCTTTTATGGAAGGACCTATGCTAATGTTGGCTCCTGCTCTGTGATGTCATCGCTATCTGATGAGTCTCCTTTAACTGAACTGGTAGCAGCCTGCATACCATTCTGATGGCACCCTTCTACCATTGTAGTCCTCAGATTTCCATTGTGTTTAACTTCGCTAGCACTCACACTCAAGGCAGTAGATGAAGCTCTATCAAATTATTATTAGAAGTATAACTCTGTAAAATACCTTTTATGATGTAGGATCACGCTGCGTGCAAGGAGCTTCCCAAAAACACATCCTACCCCAATGACAGCAATATCTGCACACCTCCTTCAGTCTAACATTCAACAAAACAGGCATAGGCAGAGGTATGACTAGTAGGAGGTGGGAGGTGGTGATGCCGTTGTATAAAACACTAGTAAGGCCTCACCTGGAGTACTGCGTGCAATACTGGAGACCACACATAGGTAAGGACATAAACAAGGTGGAGGCTGTTCAGAGAAGGGTGACAAAGATGGTGCACAGTTTGCACCACAAAACATATGAGGAGAGACTAAGAGACCTAAATATGCACTCACTGGAGGAGAGAAAGGGGGCAACATGATAGAAACTTTTAAGTACCTCAAGGGCATAAATAAGGTACACGTGGGAGCTCTTTTCCAATGTAGAAAAGATACCAGAATGAGGGGGCACGATATGAAATTGGAGGAGGGGAGATTAAGAAGTAATGTGAGGACATTTTTTTACACTGAGAAGGTGGTGAACGCTTGGAATAGTCTGCCACAAGAGGTGGTAGGGGCAAGCACAGTGGAGGGGGTTTAAGCAATCCTGGGACAAGCACAGAGGAACCTTGGGTGGGAAGGGAGTGATGAAAAGCCATTGACCACTTAGGGTGAGTGGATGCATACATGTATAGGGCCTACGGGCAGACTGGATGGGCCTAGCAGTCCTTATCTGCTGACAATTTCTATGTTTCTATGTTTCTAAAATTATAACCTGTAGATGTAGATCAATGCTAAAACTCAGTTACGTTTTGCACATATGGCTTCAGCCACAGAACAAAACCTTGACTGCTAGCATACAAACATAATAACAACTTCCCTAAATGATTCAGTAAATGAGTTAAATCCTAGCACTTATACAGTGTATGTTAAACTTGCACGTGCATATGAAATGTGTGGAGATGTTTATCTACTGTTGTGTTGTCACCCTTGTCAACAGGAAGCTCCTGAAAGGATTTTTTTTATTTAATTTTTTTACCAGGAGAGACTCACTAAGCTGAAAGCTTGTTTACAGGCATGACCTGGGAGCACAAGGAAGTTAAGTGACTTGCTCAGGGTCACACAGTATGCAAGTGGGGGCTGTGGGATTCAAACCCAGGTCTCCAGGTTTGTAGCTCAGAGCCTTAAACCACTGCACTATACTGCATCCTAAAAAATGTTGGAGACCAGGATTAGAACCCTGGTGTCCAATGCTGCTGGTTGACTTGCTCGATGCCCTAGCCCTCCACACCACGGGAGTAGCTCATGTGTTTCACTGCAGAAGGCTCATTTTGAATAAATAATTTTACATAAAAATAAACACTACTTACAGCGCACGGGGACACTGGCCTATATAGCTGAGATTCTATTAATACTGAATCAGTTGTTCTAAGCAGTACTCCTTAAGGGAGGAAGCCCAGAGAGCAGATGCATAAGTCTTGGGAGACACACCAGTCAATCCTTGCCAAAATCTCCTGAGGATATACTTTTATTGAAAATATAATGGACTATCAAAGATTTATGTCATATTCATGATACCATAAAAAAAAAAAAAAAACTCAAAAATTCCTGAGGCTAACAAAAGATGAAAAGCCTTGTCTGAAAACTCTCTTCAAGAGCTGAGTCAACTACAACAGAGTGCACCTCTCACTAAAACATAAACGGAGGGGATCAGAATGGAAGAGATTTCATTAATCTATGTCACCAGCTGACACACCAGTTGAACATAAGGGTTAAGGGCCAAAAGGATTAGACCAAATGGCTCTGGAAGCCACATCAGTCACAAGCTTTACTATAAAAACTGAATTAGGTAAATGGAGGGGAAGGGGAGATAATAATACAATACCCTGGCTGCATCATGGCATGGACAAGGTATCCGTACTAAGGCACCACTGATGAAGGGCTGCCTGGTGACTTAACAGAAGTGCATCATACTTCTGTGCTGTCATCCTGGATTTGGGATCAAATTTTTGGGAAATGGAACTGTGGTTGCCAGGGCTGAGGAGTGCTGCAAAGTGCAGCAAAAGCTGGCCTGGGAAGGGAGAAGGTCAGGTTCTACATCACAACAGCCCCTCAGGGATTGGCAGGAGTCTGCACCATTGCAAGGGGGTGGCAGATGGTACAAATATGCTGTGAGCTGCAGAGCCAAATAGTGGCATTGCCTGCCATCACTGGAGGTGAAAATGGGGCATGCAGACTATGACACCATCATTATGATTGCCGGCAGCAGTCTTGGGACCCACACCATGGATACTGGACAGTGAACTGAGTAGGTGATGGCTAATGTTGGACTGTCATGGAGGTACTCCCCCAAGCCTTGAATATGGGGCAGGCAGTAGTGGAGGAGAAACAGCTATATGACAACAAGCATTTGTCAATGCCAAATGTTATCTCACTGGCATTGGCATTGGTAGTGCCGAAGTTAGAGACTCATAATAGGAATGGCAGTGAAGTATTGAAGTGATGCCATCCCCACCCCCACCCTGTAGAGACTGACAGGCATTGGGGTGTGCCTTTGGGTTGTCAGGTATAACGCTCATGCCATTGTACCTCACCCTACCCTGTAGACACTGACAAGTGTTGTGGTGTGCTTTGGGGTCTTTGGGCATTATACTTACCCCATTCCATAAGGAAATACACTGAGGTGGGTGCAGTATAGGAGAATGGGGTGAACTTTGTGGCCGAACAGTGCAAGGCACACCACGATACCTGTCACTGGCTGCGGGGGTGGCATGAGCATTGCAGCCGATGATCACAAGTCACAAACCTGACACCTGTCAGTCTCTACAGGGTGGGGTGTTACAGTTGGAAACCCTAACTCCATAGGCATGTGTTGGTATTTTCACTCCAAATTTTCAACATGGGCTGTTTGTGAGCCCACTTCATGAAAAGAGGCAGTATCAGTTTGTTAGTTGAAAGGTGGTTTTGCATAGCGGCTATGCCATTTGGCGACACAGGGATGAAAACACATTTTGGGCAGGATGTGGAAAATTACATCTGTATTGTTCATGAGGAGGTGTAAAAAAATGGCAACATTGAAAATCTGGAGTGAAAATATGAAAAATTGGTAAAGTCACGAGCATGCATATAAACTGCGCAACACATGTCCATAACCAATTATGTTTGGGAATTTTTTAGCCACATTTTCAAAATAGGCATTTTGGGACCTCCCCTCATGAACAGTGGCCCTGTGATTTTGTTAATCAGTCCCAAAAGTTGATTTCCCACAGCGACCATGCCATTGTGCGCCACAGGTGTGGAAACACATTTTGGGCAGGCTGTGAAAAATAACAGCTTTACTATTGATAAGGAGGTGTGAAAAAATGTCAGTGTTGAAAATCTGTCATGAAAATATTGCAAATTTGCGAAGTTACAGGGGTGCGTGGGAACTGCGCAATGCACACTTGTGACACAGTAATTTTATGGACTTTTGGCACCACATTTTCCACTTAGACATTTTAGGACCTCTGCTTATGAACAGTATCACTGTCATTTTCTCAAACTGTCCCGAAAACTGATTTCACACAGTGACCTCGCTATTCTGTGCCGGACATGAGAAAACACATTTTGGCCAGGATATGTAAAATGACAACTGTACTGTTCATTAGGAGGTGTGGATAAATGCCAATTTTGAAAATCTGGAGTGAAAATATTACAAATTCACGAAGTTATGAGCGTGTGTGGAAACAGCACAATGCACGCTCATAAAACAGCCATTTTTTGGAATTTTTTCACCAAATTTGCAACATAGGCTTTTTGAGAGACCACCTCATAAACAGTAGCACTGTCGTTTCATTAATCAGTCCCGAAAGGTGATTCCGCACAGTGACCATGAAATCACCTTTCAGGACCGAATAACGTCATGTCAGTGACTGAATTCATGAGGAGGGGTCCCAATAACCCCATGTTGAAAATTTGGTGCAAAAACTTCAAAAAATGGCTGAGATATGCACCAAAGTTGAAAACCCCCTAATTATGCCATTATACAGCTTACCGGGATTTCTTTAGTTCACGGTAGGCTTTGAAGAGTGCAGACGTGTTCTCGGTCCACCGAAGATCATCGCGCTGGACTTCAGAGATAAGTATAGGGTGAGGGGGGTGTGGGGAGGCAGGGTGCGCAGGGGTGAGTGCGGGTTGTGGGAGGGGGCAGGGAGACCTTTGAGGATCGTTTTCTTCTTTCACAAAGGGTAAAAAAAAAAAAATTATGGACTGTTTTTCTTTTCAGGGATTTGGCACACTGGGTGGGCTCCAGCATGCCAACGTAAGGTTTTGGGAGGTTGTAGCCGACGGGGGATTGGGCACTCCCTGGCCGGCACACAGTGAAAGTGGGGGGCAAGAGCCACAGGGGATTGGGCACCCCCCAGCACATAACAAATTGGGTGCATGATGCCGGCGGGGAGTGGACTCCCCCATCTGCACATACATTGGGTTAGGGCATGCCAACAGGGGGATTGGACACCCCCAAAGTTGGCATTATGGCAGGCAGTGTGCCGCCATGTTTAATTTATGTTTTCAACAGGGCAAACATGTCGGGAGGTGCCACTGCATATGACGAGCTTTGCTTGCATTACAGCAGATCTTTCCTTAGATGTGCTCGACACATTATGTATTCATGGTGTGGCACCAGCATGCAGGCTTATTGGGGAATGAGGGACACACCTACTGATGCGTGCCCTGCATTCGCCCAACAGTGATCGTGCCTTCAAATCTGCTACTACCGTAATATGTTGGCTGTGCGTGTGCAAGCCAACATAAAAAGGGCCCCATCTATGAGAGGGTGGCTCACAAACTTCATAATTGTATAAGACAGCGGGAGGTCCCACCTGGAAGAACCACAGTATTTCTTTTAGTGTTCTGGATGCCTTCTTCTCTCAGGAGGTGTTTTTTTTTCAAAGAGCACTGCACTGTTTGTCATAGCATTCTGTTAATCGAACACAAAGATAAGACAGAGAACATCCCCTTTAAAATATTAGATGGACATCCACTACTACCACTTTCTAACTGGACTTTGTTCTACCTTTAGAGAGGTCTGTAGTATATGTCTTGGCATCTATAAAGAAATGCACATAAGCAACTTTTCCTAGGGTTGTTGTACTGTAGGTCCCAAACTCTATGATCTCTTAGAAGCCCCTGTACAATTATATGATGGCAGACCTCTGATGGAAGTCACAAGACTTAAAAAACCTGACCCTTAAAGGAACGCTGTCATACACTCAAATTCCCCAACCCCGGAGCTTTACCCCTATGATTAGGCTTTCACAAGGAAAAGACAATATTTTAAGTGATAAAGTAAGTGAAACTGCTTAAAAAATTGTTATTCCTTGCGAAAGCCTAATTGCAGGGGTAAAGCTTTGGGGATTGGGGAGTCTGAGTGTATGACAGCTTTCCTTTAAAAACAACACCTTGAGCCATCCCAGTGGCATAGAGGGCTGAGGCACTGTGTGCCTTACCTCCTGCCATGCTGGTGATCCAGGTTTAGAAATGAGCTTGAGTTGCTGGGGGTTGGCCAGGTGGGAGATGGGACTGAGCATCTGGAGGACTGCTCTCCTCTACCAGGTGAGGAGATTTGCCATCTTGGCCCCACGGCTGCTCCCAGGCGGAGGCCTGGATGTGGTGCTGGTGCCCAAGTGCCAAGAAGGGAGGGGCCGTGGTCTTGTGGCATGTGTGCTCCCACGCACTTGCATGCTCATGCCTTTGCAGAGTGACCCGGGGAGATCACGGAAAAGAACAACGGACGTTGTCTCCATGAAGATCTGCCCACCTGCCCCGACTCACACTGCCACCTGGACTACAGATCCACATGGGACACTGCAGATCCAGGAAGGGGGGGGACAGCCCTCCTCTTCCTGGCCCTGCTATGGGAGGCATGCCGTGGGAGTCACTGGACCCAGGTGAGTGGCGGGGGAGGTGGTGGCTGGTAGAGAGTGGGGTAAGATGGATAGGAGTAGCCCCTGCCCTACCTAGTCTGTTGGGGAAGAAAGCAAAATTAAAAAAAAGCAACACCTTTATCATTTGGTGAGGAATTTGTTTCCAGGAACAATGGCAGGAATAAGTGAGCTGGCACTGCTCTGAGTTGTCTTTCTACCCAATTTGTTCTTGGCTTAATGAGAAAAGAAAGAGAGAGAGGAGTGGGGGCACAAGAGAGTCACAGATTTTGCAAGGTCTCTGTTCCATAACATACAGACCTACAGTTTATGTAAAATATGGGATCCAAGCTAAAGGCTAGAAGCAACACAATCAGCAACCTACTACTACTGCCATCTCCCTCATGGTGGAAAAACTGGCTAAGTAGAAGTAGGCTGCACTGCCATTGTAGCAACCTTCTTCAGTGAGGCAATTTATTAAACACATGCATTTTGATTTGCTGGATGCTGGGAACCTCCACAAAGGAGACCCACAGGAGGGTGGCATGGGACCCCACAGGGGAAGGAAACAACTCCTGGTGGGGGACTCAGTCATTAAGGGGGTAAACTGTGGGAGGAAGGGGAGAGGGAGGTAAGGTGCCGATCTGGTGCCACGGCTTGGAGGGACAGGGAGCGAATCCTCAGGATCGCGGGAGCAGCTGCACAAGGGAGGGAGCTGGATGTCATTGTCCACCTAGGGACAAATGACCTGGCTGGGAATGGGGTCAGAGCAGTGCAGCAGGAGTTTGAAGAGTTGGGGAGGGGCCTCAGACAAGTAGCACATATGGTAACCTTCTCGGAGGTGCTGCCTGTCTATGGCAAGTGTGAATCTAGTGTACTCCGCACCATGGGATTCAATGAATGGTTGAAAAACTGTTGCAGAGCTCAGGGTTTTGGCTTCATTGGGGACTGGGGGTCCACCTGAAGGAATGCAGGCCTATACTGGTGTGATGGTCTGCATCTGTCAGTGAGGGGAACCAGGATTCTAGGTGATAGGTTTAAATGCTTCATTGGCAAGCATTTAAACTAGCCAAGGGGGGAGGCACTGAAAAGGAGAAGGGAAAACCCAGCCTCCCCCCATAAAACACAGTAGTTAGAGAGGTAAACACCAAGGTAGAGAAGTCAAAAAGGAGCATGACAGGGGTAAATGCAGAAAAAGGTAGTAAGGAGAGGGATGGGGCTAAATAGGGTAAGGCTATCAAAAAATGTAGGGTGATGAGTACCAATGCCCATAGTCTGTGTAACAAGCTCCCTGAACTAGTGGCTTTGATGGAAGAGGGACACCTGGATATCGTGGCAGTCACAGAAACATGGTAGACTGATACCCACGAATGGGATGTCAACATACCAGGGTACACAAGCTACAGGAGGGACAGGGAGGGTAAAAGAGGAGGAGGAGGAGGAGGAGCTCTCAGTGTAAGGGAAGGGATCAAAGCAATGGAACTGAAGTATAAACAGGGAGTAGAGGCGGCACTGTGGGTCACCCTGGAGACAGGATATGGCACCACAATCCACATGGAGGTTGTATACAGACCCCCACCTCAGGGGGAGACAATGGACAAGGAAATGATAGAAGGCATCCTTAGAATGGCAGAGAAAGGGGAGATATTGTTGATGGGGGACCTGAATATGCCAGCTGTTAACTGGAGCATCTTTGCTGCAGCCACATCCAAGAGCAGGGTTATTTTCGATACCCTACAAGAGGCATGCCTCAGACAGCTAGTGGTGGAACCCACTCAGGAGGGAGCAATATTAGACCTGGTACTGTCAAATAGGGATGAAGAAAGGAGCTCATATTTAGAAGTGGGTAGCCATCTGGGAACAAGTGACCATCAAACAGTGTGGTTCACGATAAACACATCCATAGAGTCAAGCCATACAAAAGCAAGAGTATTGGACTTTAGGAGGGCTGACTTTGGGAAAATGGGAGAGTGCCTTAGAAAAGCACTAGCAAATGGGCAAGAAGGAGGGGTGGAGGAATAATGGGGAAAAATCAAAACAGCCATCACAGAGGCAACAAGCCTTTGTGTGAAGCAAATCAACAAAGCAAAACGAAGGAAAAAAACACTATGGTTCTCAAAAGAGGTGGTGGGGAAAGTTAAGAAGAAAAAGGTAGCATTCAGGAAGTATAAGGAAACACAGAAGGAGCAGGACAGAGAACTGTACCAGTTAAAGCAGAAGGAAGTGGAGAAGACAGTGAGAATAGCAAAGGCCCAAACTGAGGAAAAGATAGCCAACTCAGTTAAGAAGGGGGATAAAACCTTTTATAGGTATATTAGGGAGCGAAGAAAGACCAAGGGAGGGATAGTGAGGCTTAATAAAGGGAAGGGAGGGTGGGCAGAGGGGGACAGTGAAAAAACAGGGATACTGAACGAATACTTCTGCTCAGTATTTACAAAAGAAGAGGAGGGCGAGGTACCTAAATCAAAGACTAGAAGCACTCTGGATCTAGAAAGGTCGATACCAGTCCATTCACAGAAGAAAGGGTTCTGAAAGAACTCTTAAAACTGAAGGTGGACAAAGCAATGGGGCCTGACGGGATTCACCCAAGAATTCTAAAAGAACTAAGGGGAGAACTAGTGACACCACTGACTATCCTTTTTAACAAATCATGGGAGGATGATGTGGTACCTGAGGACTGGAAGAGGGTGGATGTGATTCCCCTTCACAAAAGTGGGAGCAAGACAGAGGCAGGAAACTACAGACCTGTTAGTTTGACCTCAGTGGTAGGGAAAATGATGGAATCACTTCTGAAAGAAAGAATTGCTGAATTCCTAGAGGCCAGTGGGGCACAGGACCCAAGGCAGCATGGATTCACAGCAGGAAGGTCGTGTCAGATGAATCTAATAGATTTATTTGCCTGGGTGACCAAAGTAGTAGACCAGGGAGGGACTGTGGTCATGGCCTACCTAGACTTTAGCAAGGCATTTGACACAGTCCCACACAAAAGATTAATATACAAGTTAGCTAGCCTTGGAGTGGGTCCCAAAGTGGTAGCCTGGGTAAAAGAATGGCTGGACAACAGGACGCAGAGGGTAATGGTAAATGGAGTTCACTCTGAAGAAGGGGGTTATAAGCAGGGTACCGCAGGGTTCAGTACTGGGACCAGTCCTCTTTAATGTCTTATAAGTGACACTGCAGAGGGACTAGAAGGAAAGTATGTCTCTTTGCAGATGACACAAAGATCTGCAACAGGGTCGATACAGAAGGTGGGGTGGAAAGGATGCAAAGGGACTTGGCAAAGTTGGAGGAATGGTCAAATGTATGGCAGCTTAGATTCAATGCAAAGAAGTGCAAAGTAATGCACCTGGGACACAAAAACCCAGGTGAAGAGTACACAATGGGGGGTGAGATACCAACAACAACAAAAATGGAAAGGGACCTGGGGTTAGTCATGTCAGATGACCTTAAGGTGAGAGAGAAAGCAGCCAAAGCTTCCTTAAATCAAGGAGGTTATTTAATAGACTACACTGAATTGCTGATGGGGCACCTGAATATGCCAGGTGTTAACTAGAGCACCTTTGCTGCAGCCACATCCAAGAGCAGGGCCATTCTCGATAGCCAAGGGGGGGGCACTGAAAATTAGAAGGGAAATCCTAGCCCCCCCAAAAAAATCAGGGTAGTTAGTGAGGTAAACACCAAGATAGAGCAGTCGATAGGGAGAAGGGCAGGGGTAAATATGCCAGATGTTAATTGGAGCGCCTTTGCGACAACAACAAAAATGGAAAGGGACCTGGGGGTAGTCATATCAGATGACCTAAAGGTGGGCCAGCAATGTGAGACGGCGGTAAGGAGGGCTGGGGGGGGTACTGGGATGCATAGGGAGAGGCATCACCACTAGAAAACAGGAAGTTGTTGGCCCTTTGTACAGACAGTTGGTAAGACCACATCTGGAGTACTGTGTACAGTTCTGGAGACCCCATCTCCGCAAAGACATAGACAGGGTGGCGGCTGTCCAGAGGAGGACAACCAAAATGATGCAGAGTCTGCACCAGAAGACATAAGAAGAAAGACTAAAGGAGCTTAAGATGTATCGCCTCGAAGAAAGGAGGGAGACAGGGGACATGATAGAAACTTTTAAATACCTCAAGGGAATCAACAAAGTCCAAGAGAGTAGCATCTTTCAGAAAAAGAGATGTGCAAGAACAAGGGGCACAATTTGAAGATAGAGGGGATGGCCTTGAGGTAATGTGAGGAAGTATTTCTTCACAGAGAGGGTTGTAGATGCATGGAACAGCCTTCCTGAGGAGGTCGTAGAGTCAAAAACAGTGGGGGAATTCAAGAATGCATGGGACAGACATAAGGCAATTCTAGTGGGGGGGGTAGGAGGATGTAGGCTGTTGGTTAACTAGGATCTGCAGCTTATCCATTAGGTAGGGAAATGGGCAGACTAGGTGGGCCAAGCAGTCCTTATCTTCCATCAGATTCTATGTTTCAGTGTAAGCAATGTGAGAAGGCAGTAAGGAGGGCTGGTGGGATACTGGGATGCATAGGGAGAGGCATCACCAGTAGAAAACAAGAAGTTGTTATCCCTCTGTACAGACAGTTGGTGATACCCAGCTGGAGTACTGCATGCAGTCCTGGAAACCCCATCTCTGCAAGGACATAGATAGAATAGAGGCTGTTCAGAGGAGGGTAATTAAAATGATGCAGGGTCTGCACCAGAAGACATACGGAGAGAGAGATTAAAGGAGCTTAATATGTATACCCTCGAGGAGAGGAGGGAAAGGGGAGACATGATAGAAACTTTCACGTACCTAAAGGAAAGCAACAAAGTCCAAGAGGATAGCATCTTTCAGAAAAAGAGATGTATAAGAACAAGGAGGCACAATTTGAAGATAGAGGGGGGACAGCTCAGAGGCAATGTGAGGAAGTATTTTTTTCATGGAGAGGGTTGTGGATACATAGAACAGCCTTCCTGAGGAGGCAGTGGAGTCAAAAACAGTGGGGGAATTCAAGAATGCATGGGACAAACATAAGGCAATTCTAGTGTGGGGTAGGAGGAAGTAGGCTGTCAGTTAACTAGGATCTGCAGCTTGTCTATTAGGTAGGGAAATGGGCAGACTAGGTGGGCCAAGCGGGCCTTATCTGCCGTCAAATTCTATGTTTCTGTGAGTGAAACACAGGCCTCTGATGCTCCAATGGGGGTCATAAACATTACTTGTTTATTCCTACCTTGCCTTGAGACACTGTTCTTCAGAAAATGAGCTGTCACCACCCAGATGAAAACTGAACACCTCTGGAGAGACAGCAGTCAGTGTAGACAAGCAGGTGGCAACCAACCTATTAAGAGTCAGAAAGACTAGCCTTAGAGTTACTGGGAACATTCTCGGAGTGACAGAATAGTCAAATATCATCATCCACTGATAGATTTGGTTATGTCAATTGATTAGCAGTACCTTGTGGTAACCTAGATATACCTTAATATTGAGATGTTCACTATTCAGATAACTCTTTGAAAAAAAGAACAGAATGATACCCCCTCCATCTTGAAATGCCTGGTAAGGACAAGCTATCTCAGGTTGGACATAGCGCAAATAAATGAGATCAAGAACGGTGTGGTGCATCCTAAACTGGATTATCTAATACAGTACCATAACTGTCACACTTCAATATGGCCTACATAGGTGACCCAGCTTCATAATAGATCAGGAAAAATTACTTAAACTCTTTCCCAGGCTTTTCAGAGTCACTCTGTGTTGAGACTAAAACAAACCAACATTTGTCTGATTTGGGAAGTCTGTGACTGATGAATTATTCTGGAACCTGTGCAGTTTAATGAACCATTCCGTGCACAGGCAAGAAACCGAGAGTGGTCCTATGCTATAATGAGATTGTATCTGTGTATTTTCGTTTGTCTTACTGTGACAAGGTACCTTTGTAAATGAGCCTATGTCTCAAAGGTTTTCCAAACTGCTGTTTAAATAAATAAAATAAAATCTTTTATAAGCATTTATGACTGCCTACATCCTAGTTAATAAGTTGTTCCCATAGCTGGCCTTATGAAATTAGCAGTAGAGCTTTGCATTCCTGTTTAGAGTAGTCAGGTTTGCACTGTAATCCAGACTTCTGTTTCCAGGCTGGTGTAGCTCAGGGAGCACTGTGGCTACAGCACACTGAGGCTCCAGGGTGGGCTGAGTTGGATGCCCACTGTATCATAGTTTCCACTATGATACTTCCCAGTATTGCCTTGGTGGTATGAGGGAGCTTACAATCTCTGGCTGGGAGGCACACCCATAAGATGTGAATGGCAGAGTATCATCCATTATTCTAAAGGAAAGGAAGTGGGGAGAAAACTGTTTGGGACCAGGCAGATTACGTGACAACTGACATAATGCTTAAAGGGTCTATTCCAGTCTATTACCCAGTCCTCTTGTATGGAGGAACTTAACTATGTAGGTTCAGTCACTTACAGTGTCTCTTTAAATTTTGAAACACTTTAGGATGCAATGACTATGAAACTACTAAATAAATGCTAACTCTTCTTCCTCAGTTACTATCACGGAGAGACACTCACACTGCCACTTGGAGCTGATAGGAGGAGAATGTCCCTTGAAGGGCAATTCCCTCTGTGGAGCTCGATAGCAATTTAAAATGGGGAGTAAAGAAGGGAGAATACTTATATCAGTGGTTGGAGTGGATTAATCCTGCCTAGGCCCCAGAATCTGTGTACAGACTTGTTTCTGGACTATGGAAACAGGCGCTGGTCACCACCAAGGGAGAAAAAGAGATGGAGGAAGAAAGTTATTTTCTTTTTACAGAAAAATAAAGAATACCTGCTATGTATTACTTGTAATGTCTGACAAATGTGGAACTAGGTTCTGACACATTCAGTTTGCTTATTTATTCTTAATAGCTCTCAAAACCTGTACTGTTTTCCCTACCTATTTTCAAGAGTTCTTATTGAAACAGTCAAGCTATGAGGAAAGAGTAACAGCTCTTCAATTATGTGCTAAAATATGCCATTGGTGGGGGGCTTATGCAGTATGTCTGCAAAGAATGGCATCTGCCAACAACAGGTGGACCTTCAAATGCTTGAACTCCAAAATACTACAAATTCAGGTAACCCTTAAAGGAGATAGGAAGTGATTTTGTGTTGTTCCTTTCCATTTAATAAAGCTAACAGACTAAACTATGGCCTCACTGTGTCTTTTTGCTATTAATATGTAAAATGCATACTCGTATGCTCAAGTTGCTGTGCTAGTTTAGTACAAAGATGGCCTTGACACACAGGCTTTTTTTTCCAATGAGGAGTCAGCACATGTCAAGGTTTGAAATACTCATGTCACTGACTTCCAATTCAGCAAGTAGTTTGCTGTAGTGTGCACTTGTCTGGATGTGAAATTCCAGAGTAGAGAAGGGTGGTTTGCCGGGGGTGATATTACCAGGAATGGTAGATATCTCCTGATGCCCAGTGGGAATTCCTTCCTGACCTCCTTTTATTGATTGTACAAAAGAAAATCCAAGTCAAATTTTCTGTCAATCTTTGGCAGCCAGAACAGTGTTCCTCTCTACTCCTTGGCCGGCCACCTTATAGGTCATCTAACCTCATGTACACCTCTCTAAAGTAGATTTTTTTTAAAGAAAATGTTACTTACTTTACTTTATTAATTTAATTTAATTTTATTATTTATAATACTGGTTAAGCATAGTAGGCTAGAACAGCCCTTTTTCACATGAGTCCAGTTAGAGTGATATATACAAAAATTACAATCAAGGCATACTATAACAATACAAAATGTCAACAGTCAAGACCAGGCACAACAGTACTGTGCAAACAACAAATTAGGTAAACATTTTTAAATTTGAAATAGTTTTACAAGATGTATTGAATACTGATTGATTATTATACCAGGCAGTAGCCATAGATGAAAGGGACCTTTGGCCAAGTACAGTATACATAGAAGGTACAGTACATGTGCTTGCACAGTTGTGTCTAGTACCCTGTTGATTAACTAGTGGAGGGAAAAGGACCAGAACAGTACACAGATAGAGGCCCAAGGAAACCACGTGTAATGCTACAGAAGACTTGCACTCAATTCTGCCTTCAAATGACAGACATCCTGCTTATTTATACAGATTACAATAATGTGTAGCGAAGGTTAGATCCATTTGAAACCTAGAGACAGAATTGTAGAGCACCTTAATTCTAAACAGCTCCCCCCCTCCCCAGCCACAGAATATATCAAAATGCCAGTCAATTAATGGAAGCAGATCATCAGCTGCCTTGAGGGGCATTCAGATGGTGCAGAGTTCATAAAGAGTAAGAATCGGAGTGGCCCCAGGATAGACCCCTTGGAACTCCACAGGGAACAACAACTGTACTAAACTATCACAGCAACTTGAGTATATTTGTATGTGTTTTACACAGTTTTAATAAAAAAAGACACAATGAGGCTATAATTTATAGGCAGTATAGCGCAGTGGTCTAAGGCTCTGAGCTGCAAATCTGGTGACATCCAGCAGACCAGACCTGGGTTTGAATCCCACAGCTTCCACTTGCATACTGTGTGACCCCGAGCAAGTCACTTAACCTCCTTGTGCTCCCAGGTCGCTCCTGTAAAAAAGCTTTCAGCTTAGTGTGCTATACCTGGTAAACAATAAACAAATAAATACATTTATCCTGTAAGTGTTACTTAACAGAAAAGAACAACAGAAAATAATTTCCTATTTCCTTTAAATATTTTAAGTATCTATCTTTTCTACTTAGCTGTAGATTTTAACTCCAGTTTTTGGCTGGCTCAAGAAAGAAATTGCATTTGCTTGATACAATATTTCACGAAACTGTGCAGCTGAAAAAACAAATTCAGGTCAGAAGGAGAGGCCAGAATGAAAAGAACTACTGCTGATGGGACAACATAATTAATTGTAACAGAACAGCCTTATTCTTCAAATGTCTGTAAATTGGTTGAGGGTGATCCTGAAAAGAGGTCCAGTTCTCAGTTGGATTGGTTCAAACTATAGTTGGAGTCAAAGCAACTGCATCCTGAGCCCTGAGCAGGAATAACAGATGCCTGGAAAACTTTTAAAGATGACAGCACATACATGCACCTCCTTAAAAAGGCCCAGACCTCAGACAAGTCATATGAATCTTTGCATAAATGAAAAGAACTTGAGTGGTCTCTGTTCCCAAAGAACAAGCTTCTTTTTGAAGGGAAATGAAAGTTTGGCAGGCCATTCAAATTTCTGATAATCCATTAGAAGATCGTTCAACCAAGGTATAGCGTTTACCTGCAGGTCTAAGCAGTCCAGTGATATACATATGTAAATCTTCCTTAAATTAAAAAAGGGTAGCAACCATTTAATGGAATCTTGAGACAGTAAATTATGTCACCGATGGGCAATCTGTAATTAACAACATACAGTTGACCCCTTGAGACACCACTTTCTGTATCGAGATTCCATAAAATGGCTGCTGCCTTGACTTAATTTATGGATTAGTTAGATATTTATATATCTGGACTGCTGATACCTGCAGGTAAATAAAATACCCAATTTAAAAGATCTTTCAGTGGTCTTTCAGAATTTTGAGGAACCCAGCAAATTGCACCTTTAAAGATGAAAAAAAGCTGATTATAAATGAGCTTTATTACATTTAGTATGGGTGGTATCCTCCAGAGCATTAGGAGCAAGAAATAAAACATACCTTATGTAAACAAAATTACTTTTGGGAACAGAAAGGTTAAAAGGCAAC
Organism: Neoceratodus forsteri; assembly: GCA_016271365.2. Classification (NCBI taxonomy): domain Eukaryota; kingdom Metazoa; phylum Chordata; order Ceratodontiformes; family Ceratodontidae; genus Neoceratodus; species Neoceratodus forsteri. Next base: position 1,660,486,123 of record CM028131.1, read on the forward strand.
CATCCCACTTATTTTGCATAGATGTGCTGCACTGACCTGCTAGAGACTCAGATTTGGGATCAACTTTAGATCTTCCACTCACTGGATTGGAAGATGATAAGCATGTGACAGAAGTGTCATGTTTTTTTATGAACTTCTATTGTAAGTAACCTGTGAACATGTTGTGTATTGCTGTTGATTGGAAACTGTCTGGTGTTGCATCACCATTGTTGTAACCCTCCCGGGTCATACCTGAAAACAGGCAGTTTCTGCCTAGTGGTTAACAAAAACTAAATAAATGAATAAGTATTTATCTTGGCCTATTTTGATCTTTGATCCCAGGATGTCCTTGAAACCACTACTCTATTTTATTATGTTTATGTAAAGAACCCAGAGTGCCTGGGATTGAGTGTTATATAAATTACAATTGTCTTGCCTCACCTTGTCTTGCCTCCTGCACTTCAGTGCAGTTTTATTATAATTGTGGATATGTGGACATTGATGTTCATTATCAGCATAGTGCTCAAAATATCTGCTAAATATCCATCTACTGTTCTTGTTTCTAGTTTAGTTTTTATCTCACATAAAACCCTTTAGGCATCTGTCTATTTTCAAAGAGTTTAGAGTCAGGTGCACACAATAAGATGTATACAAATATAAAATAGTAGATACAGGTAACGATAATGTACACATAGTGTTGGATTTTTTGAAACACTATGTGACAATTTGTATAGAGAGCAGTATGCAAATGATACATTGCCATTTTACAACAGCTATTCAGTGGTAGTAATTGCATGTCCCAGGTGGAGTGAGCACGGACAACAGCTAGGCTTTAAATGATTCAGAAGAGTGGCAGTCTCATTAGCCCCTTTTACACAGAGCTGTACACACATCATAGCACTCCTCCACTGCTTGCTCTGCGCCATCTGTTCCACTACCCTCTGCTTGTACACTGCAGCGGAGTACACCGATCTCATGGCTCTTCTGGCAGGTCTGCCGTCTTTCTACTTTGCCAAGAGTCCTAGACTTCCCTGTTCAGTGTGGGGTGGGGGTGGGGGTGGAGTGTTCATGTTACATATTGTAATTGAATTCAGTTAAATATATCTCCACATAGTGCAAAAAAGCAGAACTTGGTAAACTAATTATTTTTCAGGAACGGGGGCTAAAAATTACTTTGAATGCTCTCCAAAAGTGGAGCCATGGTACTGGGGATGCGCGTATGAATATTCATATCCCTTGTGATAGGAATACGAATATGCATAAGCGCATGCCCGTTATCACGGTTCCACTTTCAGAGTGCTTTTTAAGCACTTTTTAGCCCCCGTTTCTGAAAAATAACTAGTTTACCTTTCTTTCCACTTTTGAAGATATATTTAGCTGAACTCGGTTAGAATATTGCACAAACGAGTCTCTGGACTGAGTATGGTGAAACACAGCATGGGTAACTGACAGGGGATCCAGGAGGGTCTCGTGAGACTCTTTCCTGAATTGATGTGAGTGCTCATATTTAAAGTAAAGTAAAAGGTAAACATTTATTTGTTTAAAGCACCCTTCCCAAGCTCAGGGCACTTTTACAGTAATTCAAACACTTTAAATACAAGCCATATAAAAGCAATAGATACAATAACCATAAATAACCCTTAGTTATTAAATCCCGGCAAATGCTTGGTTAAAGAGAAATGTTTTTAACTGTTTTTTAAACTTTCTACAGTCAGGCAATCTCATATCTGACAGGGTAGAGAATTCCACAGGGTAGGAGCCATATAGGCAAATGATCTTCCTCCAGATGTCTTTAAATATACCCTGGGTATCTCTAGCAATCCCTTGTCAGAGGATCGTAGTGAGCGAATGAGGCAGTAAGGTACCAGGAGCTCTTTCAGGTAGTGAGGTCCCAAATCATGTAGGGCCTTATAGGTCAGCAAAGTGACCTTGAAGGTGATCTGCCACTGTATAGGCAGCCAGTGCAGTTCACGCAGCACAGGTGTTATATGACTAGATCTAGGAACTCCCCTCAACAACCTGGCCGTTGCATTCTGCACAAGCTGCAAGTGGCGGATATATACCCCCAGCAGTCTTAGACAGAGGGTATTGCAGTAATCACAGCTGGTGACAAAGGCATGGACCAGGGCAGGAAGCTCTTTGGGTGGGACCAAGTGTTTCACTCAGGCTATATTCCTTAGATGGAAAAAGGCAGACTTGACTATGGCCGACACCTGCACCCTCATGGTCAGGCCCTCATCAAATACCACGCCCAGGTTACGCACTTGGCCAGAGGCCATAAGCGGGGCCCCCCAAGATATAAACCTGAGGGTTTCTCAGCCCAAGCCCCTGTTGTCCTCACTCCAGGGTCCACCACCAGTACCTCAGTTTTTCCTGAATTCAACCGAAGCCAACTAGTATTCATCCACTCCTGAATCTCCAGCAGGCAGTTATTAAACACTATGATGGAATCAGACTCCTGTTCAGGCACAACAGACAGGTAGAGCTGAGAGTCATTAGCATAACAATGAAAACTCAACCTATACCACCTTATAATGTCCCCCAATAGAAGCATATACACCACAAATAACATGGGGGACAGCACCGACCCCTGTGGAACCCCACAGGGCAGCCAGTGAGGGGCCGAGGAATAAATCCCCAACACCACTCTCTGTGATCTGCCCTCAAGGAAGGATCAAAACCAACTGTGGACTGCCACTCTCAGTCCACAGAAAAACCATAGGCGGTCGAGCAGCACCCCATGATCCATGGTGTCAAATGCTGCTGAGAGATCCAGGAGAACCAAGATGGAACCAAGATATGCAATGAGATGGCTGCACTAAGCAGCGTGAAATGATAAAACACAACGGCGAACCCAGAAAAACAGGGAACGCCAGGACAGTGAATGCTCCCTTTGAATTCAATGTGGCTTGTCTGTACACCACAAAAGGTAATGCTCCAGCTGCAGTGCACCGCAGGGAGTGGTGTGGCACCCACCATGTAAAAGTGGCTTTAATGTGTCTGTCAGTTTGTTCCAGTTTGGGAGGTACTAACAACAACAAAAATGGAAAGGGACCTGGGGGTAGTCATATCAGATGATATAAAGGTGGGTAAGCAATGTGAGAAGTCAGTAAGGAGAGCCAGGAGGATACTGGGATGCATAGGAAGGAGCATCACAAGTAGAAAAAAGGAAGTGGTTATCCCTCTGTACAGACAGTTGGTGAGACCCCATCTGGACTACTGTGTGCAGTTTTGGAGACCTCATCTACGCAAGGACATAGACAGGATGGAAGCAGTCCAGAGAAGGGCAACTAAAATGGTGCAGGGTCTGCATCAGAAACCATATGAAAAGAGACTGAGAGAGCTTAATATGTATACCCTTGATGAAAGGAGGGACAGGGGGGACATGATAGAAATGTTCAAGTACCTCAAGGGACTCTACAAAGTCCAGGAGGATAGCATCTTTCAGAAAAAGAGATGTGTAAGAACAAGCGGGTACAATTTAAAGATAGAGGGGGGACGGTTCAGGGGTAATGTGAGGAAATTTTTTTTCACAGAGAGAGTGGGGGATGCATGGAACTGCCTTCCTGGAGAGGCTGTAGGGTCTAAAACAGTGGAGGAATTCAAACATGCATGGGACAAACATAAGGCAATTGTTGTGGGAGGTAGGAAGAAGTAGGCTGCTGGTTAACTAGAATCTGCAGCTTATCCAGTAGGTAGGGAAATGGGCAGACTGGGTGGGCCAAGTGGTCCTTATCTACCGTCAAAGTCTATGTTTCTATGTTTCTATATAAAACAATAGGAGAAGCAGTTTTGTTCAGCACAGTTCTCCTGCAAGGTAGCAATACAGAGTGGCATGCAATGTCCCTAGTACCATATTTATTATCCACATTACTGAACATAGCCTGTAGACCTAGGGACAACAGTTCTTATAGTGCTCTATGGCCTAAGAACAACATGTGGTGGAGTACCCTCGAGCTGAGGTTTAACCAGTTCAACCTACTATACAGGACACAGGTGTTGGTGTCATTTTTATGTTGGCTCGTGCTTGCACGCCAGTTAGCATATTACAGTAGTAGCAGATTTGGAGGTGAGGTCACTGTGCGCGAATGTAGGGCATGCATCAGTAGGTGCGTCCCTCATTCCCCAATAAGCCAGCATGTAGGCGCTGACACCCGCAATACCTAAAGTGGCCACCAGATCTAAGAAAAGTACCACTGCAATGAGAGCCAAGCTCATAATGCAGCAGCACAATAACACGCCTCCCGATGTGCCTTTCCTGGTGAAGCACTTCACTAAACATGGCAGCACTGACTGCCACCGCCACTTCATTTACTGACGGGGAGCTCACTGCCTGTCGGCATGATGCCCCCCCTCCCATTCCAAGTATGTGCTGAGGGGGTGCTCAATCCCCCTCGGCATCATGCACCCCCCAATAGTCTTTCTTTGCCAACGGGTGGCCCAGTCCCCATTAGCTTCGGTCCCCCCTGCCTAGTTTAGTTTGCCAATGGGGGAACCCACTCCCCATCAGAATAATGTCCCCAGACCCCGATGTGTGCTGTGTGCCGAGAGGGTGCCCAATCCCCCTCTGCATCATGCGCACCCTCCCACCTGTTTCTGTGCCGACCAGGGGCCCAATCCCCATCGGCTGCGGTCCCCCTTCCCATTATGCAGGTGGTACACTGGGAGCCCACCCCAGTGTACCAAACAAACACCTGCAAAAAGAAAACCGACCCTCTTCTTTTTTTTTACCTGTAAAGAAGAAAACGGTCCCTTGTGGTCTCTCCTGCCCCTCCCCAACCCACGCCTACCCTCTGCGTACCCTACCTCTCCACACACCCCCCTCACCTCATACTTATCTCCAGAGTCCGGCGTGATGATCTTCAGTGGACAAGGAACATGTCTGCACTCTTCAAAGCTGACCGCGAACTGAAGAAATGCTGGTAAGCTGTATAATGGCATAAATAGGGTTTTTTCAACTTTGGTGCATATCTTGGGCATTTTTGGGAATTTTTGCACCAAATTTTCAACATGGGGCTGTTGTGACCCCTCCTCATGAATTCAGTCACTGTCATGGCGTTATTCAGTCCTGTAAGGTGATTTCACAGTCACTGCGTGGAATCACCTTTTGGGACTGATTAACGAAACAACAGTGCCACTGTTCATGAGATGGGCTCTCAAAAACCCTATGTTGCAAATTTGGTGAAAAAATTCAAAAAAATGACTGTTTTACGAGTGTGCATTGTGCAGTTTCCACACACGCTTGAAACTTCGTGAATCTGCAATATTTTCACTCCAGATTTTCAACACTGGCATTTTGCCACACCTCCTTATGAACAGTACAGTTGTCATTTTACATATCCTGGCCAAAATGTCTTTTTGCACTTCCGAGGCACGGTCACTGTGGTAGATCACTTATAGGGTCAGATTAAGAAAATGACAGTGGCACTGTTCATGAGCAGAGGTCCTAAAATGCCTATGTTGAAAATTTGGTGGTGGAAGTCCATAAAATTACTCTGTTACAAGCATGCATTGCGCAGTTTCCACACACCCTTTTAACTTCACAAATTTGTAATATTTCATGCCAGATTTTCAACACGCCATTTTTCACACCTCCTTATGAACAGTACAGCTGTCATTTTCACATCTTGCCCAAAATGTGTTTTCTCACCTGTGGCTATAATGGCATGGTCGCTGAGGGAAATCAACTTTTGGGACACAGTAACAAAATCACAGTGCCACTGTTCATGATGGGAGGTCCCAAAATGCCTATGTTGAAAATGTGGTTAAAAAAGTCCCAAAAATAATTGGGTTACGGGCGTGTGTTGCGCAGTTTCTATGCTTGCTCATGACTTCACCAATTTTGCATATTTATACTTCAGATTTTCAACATTGCCATTTTTTAACGCCTCCTCATGAACAATACAGTTGTCATTTTTCACACCTGCCCAAAATGTGTTTGCATGCCTGTGTCACCAAATGGCATAGTCGCTCTGCAAAACCACCTTTCCGCTAACAAACTGATAGTGCTGCTCTTCATGAGGTGGGGTCACAAAAAGCCCATGTTGAAAACTTGGAGTGAAAATCCCAACAAATGCCTATGTTGTTAGGGTTTCCAGCTGTAACACCCCACCCTGTAGAGACTGGCAGGCGTCAGGGGTGTGACTTGGGATCATTGGCTGTAATGCTCATGCCATTCCACCCCGGCCCCACCCTGCAGCCAGTCACAGGCATTGAGGTGTGCCTTGGAGTCTTCGGCCCTAAAGTGCACCCCATTCTCCTATACCGCACCCATCTCAGCATATTTCCTTATGGAATGGGGTAAGTAAAAAGACCAAAGATCCCAAAGCACACTATGACACTGTCAGTGTCTACAGGGTAGGGGGAGGTTAAATGGCATGAGCGTTATAGCTGATGACCCAAAGGCACACCCCAACGCCTATCAGTCTCTGCAGGGTGGGGGTGGGGTTGGCGTCAGTTCAATACTTCACTGCCATTCCTATTATGTATCTGTAACTCCTGCACTACCAATGCCAGTGAGACAACATTCGGCCTTGACAAAAGCTTGTTAAGATCTAGCATGAGGTGGCATGCCCTATTAAGCAGGCCCCTAACCCTTGACAGTGTACTATCATTCACTGAGGCATAAACAATAGCACCATATTCAGTGATGTTTGTGATAAAGGTCTGTACCAGTAGCTTTTTAATCTCAGTCTCAGGTAGGAAGTTGCCCCTGTGCCTATGGAAGAATCCAAGTCTTCAGTTTACTGCCTTTACAAGGTAGTCTAAATATTCTGTGAATGACAGGGCACTATCCCAGATAACGCCTAGGTACTTAAATGTTTTTACTTACTCAAGTGTGACCCCAGATGAAGAGGAAATACCTAAGTCAGCAGAGAAATCAGGCTGGTTATGATTTCAAAACAGCCTTCCTCTAATTCATTACAAGGAGGTTTGAACTGAATCGTTCCTAGATTTATTTATTGAATTTTGTTGACCCAGTAAGCCCACTGGGCCTAGAAATGCCTTTTTTCAGGGGTGGGTGGATACTGATGGTAAGCAACTGAAACTGAACCAGATTAAGCCGTTGGTGGTATTTTTTGTGAATGGGAGAAATTTGGCCAGGACATTGGGGAAATGCCCCTACTCTTTGGTAGGGGGAGCCTTTGGCCATTTTGGATTGCTACCCAAGATGACTACTGTCCTAGACCCAGGTGGAGCAGCTTGTGAAGCAGCTCTGCATCCTCTATCTTCTATGGATATCTCTCAGCCTATAGTGCAGCTTCTGTCTTGCAGTAATGGTCTACCTGACTCTATGCCTGATCTGAATTCTGGAGTTGCGGCGCTTCCCTCCCCTATAGCGCCTACCGTCACGCCTGCTGACACGCTGAACGAGGATATTTTACTGTCTCCCACTTCTGAGGCCTGCAATGCTCCCCTCACCTCTTCTCAACTTCGACAAATTTTCCTGCAGTACCGCTGTCAATTACGGCAGTTGGTTTTTGACGATGATACCTTGCATGCTGCCCTGCCATCTACTTCGGCTCCAACTGTACACAGGCCTACACGATCATTTAACCAACAACACGGATTGGGTTTGTTTCCTACCTGCCCTGGTATACCTCCTTCTACTTCTTCTGCTTCCATGATTACTCCCGGAGATATGCCACTTCCTGCTACAGTATAGTCCCCGGCATCCGCCCTCCGTGCTGTGGGATGGACCCAACGACTTCCTGGTATGCCTTGGACTTCTCCCCGAGCAGTCAGTGCTGCGAACATTATCAAAGAGAATTTGACTCCAGGTCTCCCTGTTGCTGCTGCTCCTTTATCGCAGCAGCCTTCTTCAGACACTTTGCTCTACGATTCTCTCTCTCTCTCTCTCCCACACAGATCCCAACTGTTGGCCAACCAACGATTTTCCCCGACTTCCTCAGTGCCTGCACAGGACTCCAATGTGGTACCACAACCTTCAGCTTCCCAGCTTTCTTCCTCGGACGAGGACTCCTTGCATCATCCTGCTGGCCCAGACTTGTCTTCTGTTCCCACGACCGAGACTGTGCCTGACCCTCCATTTCATCTTAGTGATCTTTTCCAGAATCTGAGGACTCCTGCCCGGCACCGGAATGATGTAAGACTTAAGTTTTTTGGTGATCTCGCTACTGCACCTAACAGGCAGACTGTGTTGCATTCCATGTTGTGAGATTCCTTGGGTATTTCTGCCAGTGAATTATTTGCCTTCATACATGTTAAGGGGGAATCTATTTAAGATTTGAGCTTTAAAAATGTTTATTCCTTGGAAAAGATTTGGGCTAAATATGACTTGGTTAAAACCCAGCCTTTGTGGATCCCCTTTATGCTCATACCTCTTACGAAACCTACGGTGAAGGTCATCTCTCTTCTTTTTCATAATGAGGGTATGAGTATAGCAGATGTCCAGTACTGGCTGAAGCAGCGCTGCAACATTCTCGAGGCTCCTCGTCCTATTTTGGACAAGGACCTTGTCTGGACGGGGGGCTGGAAAGTCAAAGTTCAATTGAGGCAGACAGATAGGGGTATTTCTCATTTACCTGGCAGTTTCTATATTGGCAGGGATCGGGGTTTGTGTTTTTATCCCGGCCAGCTGCGCACTTGTCATAGGTGTGGGGCTCGGACCCATCTGAGCCACACCTGCAATGAGCCACGCTGTTCTATTTGCTTGGCTTACGGTCATGTGAGTCTTGGTTGTCCTAACCCACAGAAGTGTAACCTATGTGAAGAGCAGGGGCATACTTATCAACAGTGCCCATGGGCTGACCACAATAGACTTGACCGCCCTCCTCAGGACCAGGTGGCACTCATTTCTGACTCGCAGTCACAGGTGCTCCACTGGCGTGATGGAGAACTCTAGGATGTGGTGCCCCCTGCCCTGGTGATGCTCCTCCATCCACTCTCCACATGGAAGATCAGGTGCAGCAGGAATCATTTCCTCCTGGACCGATGTCGGCCTCTACAGAGGTTGTCCCCATGCCTCCCCTCCTCCTCCTACTCAGGACCCCTTTACGGAGGTGTCTCAGGACAAGAAAGGAAAGTCCAAGGGAAAGCGTAAAGCTCCCAACCCCCCCAGGCAGTCTATCCTCACTAGGAATTGCTACCAGGCCCTGTCTAAACGGAAGCAGTGGGGTGACATAATGGATGAGGAAAACGTTTCTGAATCTTCTCAGGCCTCTTCTCTCCATATGGACTATTCCTCTGATTCCTAGTTGGACCCTTCCTCCTCCAAAATAGATTCCGGACTTCCATCGGTGGTTACTTGACATTGCCTTGTTTAATGTATCCATGTCATGCCTTTGTCCTTTTCGTTCCCTTTTTTTCTTATGTCTATGGGTTTCAGTCTTCGCTGTCTCACGCTTAATGTGTGCAGCATGAAATCCCACAGGAAGTTTCTTACCACCTTACAGTTTTTCTTGGACCTCCCACATGATTTCTATGATTCTCCAGGACACACGTCTGAAAACTCGCTATGAGCTCTCTCGAGCTTCTGTCGCATGGACCAAAGGTCCTTCTTATTGGTCCTTCGGTGCGGATACCTGCGATGGCCTGGGTATTTTGTTTTCTAATTTTGATTGCACAGTTACCAGGCTGGTAGATCTTGTCCCAGACCGCATTTTACTGCTTGATTGCACTTTCCGTCACCTGAAACTTAGAATTTTAAACATTTATGCATCTCAAAGCATTGCAGCTTGTTCGGATTTGTTTTGGTTGCTGCAGCCTTATTTGCATACTTCCCGACATCTCTGCCTAGGGGGAGATTTCAATTGTGGACTTACCCTATCGGACAGGAGAGGTTCCTCCTGGAAGCTTTTTGGGGATTCTATTGCATTGAATGCTATTCTCTGGACCGCTTCTCTTCAGGATGGCTACTGTGCAGTATACCCCATGGGAGCCAAGACTTATCATAGGGGCCTTTTGGCTACTCGTATCGATTTCCTTGTGAAACCTCTGACCACATGGCCATCTCATTGCTTTGTGTTCCCTCTACTGCCTCCCATCCTCTTGTTGTTTCTTCTCGTTGGAAATTGAACAGCTCCTTGTTGTCTGATGCTTGCATTGTTCAAGATTGTCATGAGGTTTTGTTGGCCCGTATTTCGGTTTTGGATGCATACACCTCCCCTCTACGTTGGTGGGATGATATTAAATTGGACCTCAAGTGTTTTTTTCTTCGTCATGCTAGGTGTAAATCTGCCTCTTCTTACTATCAGTATTTACTTCTGAGATGGCATCTTTAGGATACCATCTCTAGGGTCTGTGAATCTGGTATGGATTACTCCATTCTTATTGCCTCCTTGAAGGCCAGGATGGAGGACCTCCAGTTTGATAGGGCTCGCTCTTTGAGTCTTGAGGCGTCATGTGGTACCCATTCTTCTACGGCTTCCTTTGATGTTTATAAGCAATGTTCTGACAGGGTGTCAGCCACACACATTGACTGTCTTACTGACCCTAACACATCTACGGTTTATGATTCTATCTCTTCTCTACAGCAAAAGGTCTTTTCCCATCTAGTTGGCGTCTTTGGGACTCGTACAATGGTCTCCCAACTTTTTGATTCCTTTCTGGCTTTTCAGGCCCCCCTTCCCCTTCTGAGCTTTGTACCAGGTTGATTACTCCAATTTCTATGACAGAGGTGCAGGCTGCAATCAAGAAGCAGAAACGGTGTGCTTCCCCAGGACGGGATGGTCTTATGGCAGAGCTTTGCCAAGCATTTCCTGCTGTTTTCTCTCCCATTCTTACTTTACTTTTTAGTACTATTATTGATACTCACTCTGTTCCTCAGCACTTTTCCGATGCTATTGTTTTTCTTTTGTTTAAGAAAGGGGACAGAGTGGATATTCGGAATTGAGGCCTTTGAGTCTTCTGAACGTGGATGATAAGATTTTTGCCTCCGTTTTGCTTTATCGTCTTCTTCCCATGTTATTTCTGAAGTACAGACTTGTGCTGTTCCACGCCATTCTATTGTTTTCAACCTCTCCCTTTTGAGGGATGTTTCAGCCTTTAGTTCTCCTTCCTCGGCCGCAATTCTCCTTTCTGTTGATCAGGAGAAGGCATTTGACAGGTGAATCATGCTCACCTGTTTCATATTCTTTCATATTATGGTATTCCGCACTGTTTCATACCATGAATCAGATTGCTCTATGCTACGACTTGGATCCATCCCTATGTGAATGGTACATATTGCCCTCCTTTCTTAAGTTGTTCAGGAGTTAGACAAGGCTGTCCCCTCCGTCCCCTCCTTTATGTTTTCCACATTGATCCCTTGCTTCATAAGATTCTATGCCATCCATCGATTCCTCACCTATCCTACCCTTATGGATGCTCTCTTCTCACGGTTTCGGCTTATGCGGATGACCTATGTATTCTTACCACCCTCTGGCTTTAGGAAGCAGATTTACTCTAGCTGCTTACAGATTTTGAGCAAGTGACTGCTCTGAGCTGAATCTTGGCAAGAGTTCTGCATTGTATCTCCCGATCCAGCAGCCTTCTAGTTCTCTTTCCTCTATTGCTGGGGTGTGTTTGCAGTCCACCCCGATTAAGATATTGGGTTTGTCCTTCGGTGCTCCTGATGATGCTGTCTCTAATTGGACTGTTGTTCTGGAAAAAGCTTCCCATGTGGTTGCTTCTTGGAAAGGACGTACTATTGCAAAGAGGAAACGGGTTTTGTTGCTTAAAACTTTTGTTCTTCTCTTATTTCTTCACTTGGCTTCAGTTTTTCCTATCCCCTTCTCTTTAGAAGCCCGTGTATATAATGTTTTCTTTCAAGGATTTTGGGGCAGTCGATTAAATCCGGTTAAGCGTACTTACACGTACCCTGATTATTGCCATGGTGAGGTTCAGATGTTGAATCCTTTAGTATTTTTTCACTGTCTGCTTTTCAAATTTCTTATTCCCTATCTTTTACATGACCCACCTGTATTCTGGTTCTCTCTTCTTCACCATCGTGTTGCCCCATTGTGCTGTATATGGAGTCTTCCCCCGCTGGAAATCCCCCGAAATGTCCATAAATTCGATCTTCCTAGTTTTATATTCCCACCTTTTTGAAGCTTCGTCAGTGGACTTTGAACCCTACCATGATCCTCTCTACCTCGAGGAAGCATTTATATCATTATGTTTTGGGGTCGTCCTTTTCATTTACTTGTGTTGCGGGACTCCCTTGGCACTTTGCTGGATCCATCCAGTGTTTTTCGCCAATTAACTGATCCCCGTATCCCACATAGGGTTTGGGACGTTACTTGGTTATCGTGTCATGGTAGGCTGGCTGTTTGTGACAACCTGAAGCATAAGGCTCAAGAAGACAGGACTTGTCCCCGAGATACGTGCCTTTCCATTCCTGAGACCATGATGCATTTTTTCCTTGATTGCCCTTATACTTGCCCGGAGTGGACGCTCCTCCTCCATAAGTGGAAGGAGAAAGCCCTCCCCATTCTTACCTATGATATACTGATTTACGGTATTTATCCCCCTGGTTTGAGCTGTTATTGTCCTAGTACTTTACATTTGCTTTTTGCATTTTGTCGTTTTTATTTATGGCAGGCCAGATGTGCTTTTTTATTACAACAGACAGTTAGTAGTCCTAGTCAGGTGGTCACTCAGCTATTACAAGGTTTGCATTCTGTTTATTATTCTGAGCGGGCTACTGTACCACCCAGGGTTTTTGTAGGTATTGGGATTTGTGTTCATGGATTTTCTCATGATTCTGTTTTTCCCATTTCTGGCACATTTTGTATGATTTGTACTGCTGCAGTTACATTCCTTTTGCTGGTTTTGGATGAGGGAATTTCCCCTACCCTTTTGGTGGGGATGGAATGGGGGTTATGTACTACTTTGAATTATTTCTGTTTTGTACTTCATATCTGCTGTCCTGCATTTTATTTTGTTGTTTTTCTTTAGTTCTGATTTGTATGAAGCAATACATTTTTGTATGTTTTGTTTTCAGTTTTTAATTAAACATTTCCCTGTTTTTTTTTTAGTGGGGTTGGGACAGGGTTTGTGCTTCAATCTGGAACATTTCTGTTTATAGTCCATGTATGCTGTGATGATAATGTCTGTCTTGATCTTGTTTGTTGTGCTTTTGTATGAAGTAATACATTTTTGTATGTTTTGTTTTCAAGTTTCCAATAAAAAAATTCCCCTACTCTTTTTCAATAAGTGCCATGGGATCTTTAGCATCCACCTGAACTACCACCAATACAGGCAGATGGGACCTCGGTTTAACGTCTCTTCCAAAAGACGGCACCTCAGAAGTGTAGCACCCCCTTCATGCTGAACTACAGTGTCAGTACTGGGATATTAACCCAAGTGCCAGATGTGGGAACTGAACCCACAACCCTCTTGTCTCCCGGCCTCAGAGGCGAGTGTGCTACCTACTGAGAAACTGACACTGATGGAGGTAAAGTCATCCTACAGCCTCCCCCTTAAACTATCCAAGCTCTTTAGTGTCAAATTAGGAGATTATATAACAATGTACAATCTAGTCAGTAGATTGTGGTTGACGTTTTTGTAGCATCCACCTTTTTTATTTTATTTTTTTTAGAATTTTCATACACCAGGATATCCTAATTAAAGCCAAAAGCCTAGTTTCCAATAGGGCCCAAGGGGGCAATTACAGCAGCAGATATAATTAACAAATGTATAATACATTAAATTATTCAGGCTGATATAAAGGAAAAACATCGGTATACAAATAATATATACATTTTACAGAGTTTAGGTTTACCGAGTATTCAATGAGAGGTAGAGAAAGAGTACCTAGTTAGGCAGGTGATACAGCTAGAGTGGGGGTTAAGACCACTGCAGGGAGTGTTGAACTAGTAGACTGTTGCATTCTGTAAAATCACTGATTGTTGTAGCTTCTTTGGCACTTATCGGCAGGGCATGCAAGGTATTTGGAGTGGCTACAGCAAAGTATCAATGGACCTACAAGTTCTTGGCACTTGGACCAGGCTCTTATTTTGGGATTTCAGCAGATATAACAGGTTGAGTGTTTATGTGAGTCTGTTGGGATAAATTTTATGTAGGCATTTTTGGAAGGCTGTGCCTGTAGTTCAATGGGGTCAGCAACCAGCCACGGCCCGTTCCTGAGCAATATAAGCAGTTGCTCCCATCCTCCTTCTGAAGCACTTTTTCTTTGTGGCTGGAGGCTCTGTCAGTTTGCTTTCTCCCTTGGGGCCTTCTGGGGCTTCCCCCCGCGTCTTCTCCAGTGTTTGCCTCCCTCCTTCCTTTGTGCTTTGGGCTCTGCTTGGTTTGTGCCGGACTGGGCTTCTGTTCATTGTGTTTCTCCTGCTTTTGGTTAGTACTTGCTTTGCCTCCAGTTGCCGTGCGCTTCTTTGTGTTGCTTGTCTTCCTGTTCTCCTGTTTGTGTTTTTTGTTTTACTTTTTTTTTTATTTTGGGGGGCTTCCTAGTTTATGTAGCATCCTGTTTCCCCTTTGTCGTATAGTGCCATTCATGTGTTTGTGCTACTTAGGCTCCCATTTACTCACCAGATTTCAGCAAACCCTCAGTGCAACTGCAGTTGTTATCTGTATGTTTCAGCTCAGCTGCTGCTTCCCTGCTTCTGCTGTCTCTGTGTTTATCCACCTTAAAGGGATGTTCTGAACTAAAGTTATAAGGTATTGGGCTTCATTGCCCAATACCTTATAGCTGCGTGAGCTGACAGATGCTGAAAGTTTAATTAAAACGTTCTTATTTTTTGTTTTGGAAGGGATCGTAACTGTCACCGAAACCTCAACCAGCTGATCCCTTCCAGCTTATTGGTGCCCCCACTCTGCCTCAACTCTGTGCCCTGTGCTCTCTGAATTTGTGACATGTGGCCAGGGAGAGGGTGGGGCAAGACCCATTCAAGTCTATGGGGGCTATTTTTAAAGCCAGGTTTTAGCCATTTTAAACAGTCTTAGGAGAAAATTACAGCAGTCACTTAACTGAGAGTAAGAAAGTAAGACATTTTTTATTAAATTTTTGGCACCTGTCAGCTCCAAACGATATAAGGTATTGGGGTATGAAGCCAGGCGACAGCCTGTCACATCTCCTTCATATTCTTCAAGCTGTCTTGTTGCTGTCAGTCTGTTCTCAACCTCATAATCAACATTTATCTGCTCAATACTCTTTTTTTGGGGGGCTCCTTCCTAAGGTATCTTTAGCCAAAGGAATCTTTTCCATGGCACCTCTAGGGGTGGAACCCTCATCGAGGCTTTCTTGCCTTCGGTACCCCTACAGAGTGGTAATTCCCCGTGGAATAGAGAGTGTGAATGGCCAAACAGTTACCACAACTGCACAAGCATAACACTACTCTGGTTGCATAGGCCCATTGAATTGGAAGGTTATGCCTGCAGTTCAATGGGGTGAGCAACCAGCCATGCCCCCTTTCTGAGCTATATAGGCAGTTCCTCCCAGCCACCTTCTGAAGCACTTTTTCATTGCCCCACCATCCTCTTCTCCTCCTCCTCCAGCAGCATGCCTCTCTCCTCGAGGGGCTCCTTCCTAAGGTACCTTTAGCCAAGGGAATCTTTCCCACGGCACCTCTAGAGGTGGAGCCCTCTTCAAGGGTTTCTTGCCTTCGGTACCTTTACAGGGTGGTAATTCCCTGTGGAACAGAGAGTGTGAACATCCAAACAGTTATCACAGTTGCACAAGCATAACACTGCTCTGGTTGCGTGGGACCATTTAAATAAATCAATTTGCCTCTTATCCAGAGCTAGGAGACCAAGGTTATTGTACAAAAAGACAGTGATATGTGGTTTTGCTTCAGGCAAGTTTGAATCTATAGATGTTAAATGTTGTGGTGACTTTGTGCAGAGAAGATACTTAAACTGGCTTGCAGATTTCACTGCCATATTCCAAAGCTGGGAGTAATAATTGCCTGAGTATCAATTTTTTGTGTTTGATGAGAGATAGGTGTGGCTGCAATAGAGTTTCCCAAGTTTTTGGTGTACATTTCTTGTTGTTTTAGTGATGTGGTCTGAGAAACTGAGTTTTGAATCTAGACATACTCCAAGGAATTTGAAAGTTTGTATTGTTTCCAGACATTGATGTGAAAGAGGTAGGATTTGTAAAGGTTGTGTTGGTTGGGTATTTCTATGGACAGCCATAGTCTTCATTTTCTTATTATTCATGAAAACATTTTTTGTGTCAATCCATGTTTAGGTTTTGTCAAAGGCTGCTTGCAGGAAATTACCGAGGTCAGCAGGCAGTGGACTCAGGTTTGAAGTAAATGATGATAACATCCACGTAGAGATGAAAATGTGTGTCAAGGTCACAGCAGGTGGAGGGAAGATCATTTATGAAGAGGGTAATGCACAGAGGGCCATGGAAAGAACTTTGTGGGACCCTAAAATTGAGAAAAAATGGAAGCGCAGCATAGTAGGCTGATTTTGCTGTCCTTGTCAGTAATACTGTTTGGTTTCTAAGTCTCCAGTATAGCTCCCAATCATGATTGTCAAGAGAGGCCTTGTATCTTTCCTGTGCCTTGTCCCACTATCTGTAGTGCTCCAGGAATTCAGGCGAGACTCCGTTGTGCTGCCCACCTCTGACTCTTACAATCTCACTTGCAACAGTCTGTCAAAACTGATTTCAATTTGAATTTATAGTACACTCATCTGGCTTTCCTATCAAGTATTAGATCTGATCTTTCCCCTGTTCAATTTGCTAAGCTACATGTTGATTATTTTTGGGTCTAGTGATTTGAATGAGATGACGTTTAGAAGTCAGGATGGTGGTTTAGATGTTTTGCACCTCCAAGTATGATGAAGGGTACAGTTTTCCCTCAAGGAGTTGGGGTAGATGCAAGAAGAGATTCTGTCCATCCTGTTGGAGATAGTCCAGTCAATGTATGTTTCAGACACAGCTCTGGTGTTGATTGCAGTAGTGAAATATGTTAGTTTGGTTAGATAAGGCTCAGATGCCCCATCCCATACTGAAGTACCCTTAGCATCATTCCAATTGATGTTGACGTCACCCAGTAATATTCTTACCATTCAGGGGGCATCTTGGGAGGAGGTTCAAGAGATGAAGAAGTGAGGACATAGGGATGTTATGTAGTTATGTCTATAGTTATGTCTATAGATGCAGCTGATGCATCATTATTGGGGGCTTAGCAAGATTTTAATAATCAGGATTTCAGGCAGCAGTGCCAGGTGTTGTGCAGGTCACACACTTTAGATTTTCTTTGTTGTAAAAACCAAGGCATCCACCACTCCCCATAGGTCTGTGAAGTCTAACTTTGGAATGACCATCTGTGCATTTAGCCATGAATAATGCTCATTCTCAGGTTAAACGTTTTGGCATCTTTCACTCTCATGGCTCCATGTTGAACTTCTCCCCCTCAGGGTTTAATATGTTAAACAAAAATCTGAGGCTTCTTCAAACAACTCAGAGAAAATCATTTGGAAACAGCTACATCAGTTTTTCTTTAATGTAAAAAAAAAATAGACCCCCACCTCTCTCCGAAGGTCTGTTAAGTCTAACTGCGGAATACTGTAGCATTTACTGAGTATTTCATTACGAGTGATTTGGTGTTTGAGCCAAGATTATGTAATGGGAAGAATGTTTGAGTAGTGCAATAAGGTCCAGGCATTTGGGAGATCTACTTTTGGTAGCAGACTTTATAAGTTGATGCATAATATGAGGAGTCCCCTTTTTGTTTGTTTTTTTATTTTCTTTATGCTCCTGACTCCACTTGGCTCTTGGCCCTTCTTGAGCCCCAACCACACCACACCTTGTCACCTTGCCTTCTCCCAGGACTTACCTCTCCTCAAGCTACCCCCCATGGTTTGCCCCTCATGGTGGAGTCAGGTGCCTATATCCAGTTGTCCAGGGAGATGCCCAGTTCGGCAAGCGCAGGGCCTGCGGGGTTGTCTTGCTGCACAGGAGGAGTTTCCTTCCTGCTTTTTCTTCCTTGTCCCAAGACACAGATGGCTTGGGTGCACATACCCATGCATGCAAGCATGCATAGCACAGCATCAGCCTGCGTCTGCCCTAACTATAGCTGCTCTGTCATACTTCCACCTGTGGTCACCCAGGTTGCAGTATAGCCATGGAACAGGCTGCCTTCCCTCCCCAGAGGAGAAGAGCATTCTCTGAGATGCTTAATCCTCCTCCTCCCCTGGCTGGCCCTCAATGACCCATGCTCATCCCTGTACACAGGGCACCGGTATTGTGAGCAGTGGCACTACTGCTGTGCTGATGGGCCAGCTATGAGGAGTCCTTTTGCACTGTTAGATAACATTGATTGTGCTGCACTTATGGAGAACCTAGGTCTTTGCTCAACATCACGTGCAATAAATAGAAGAATGCAGAGAATCTTGTTTATCATGTAAAGTAAGTATGCCTTCCTTCTTCTTCATCAGATGGTGAATTGTGGATGAATGCAGAGTTTTTTGACAAGCAGGTGATGCCGTAGAAGTGCCAAATGGAGCCATAGTTCAGAGGCTCAATGGGATGAGGGAGGGAGGGTGGGATAAGAAGTAGTGCTGAGCAGGGTTAGGTGGAGTTACATATAATATTACCATAGGGATGGTTGCAGGAGCCCATAGGGGTTAAGGACCACTGTGGATATTACTCAGCTACTGCAAAAAAGCCAGGAAAGGGAATATTTGCTGTAAGAGAAGCAGGAAAATGGAATAAAGTGGGACTGGTAGAAGCATCTAAAGTATGTAGAAGAACAGTAACAAAGAAAAACAGGTTTAAGAGACCACTATGGTTATCAGCAAGGGTCAGGGAAGTGGTAAGGGTCAAAAAGAAGGCCTTCTATAAATACAAGAAAAAGCAGGGGGAGGTAGAATGGAAGGATTATTTACAGAAAACTAGGGAGGCAAAAAGGGCCATTAGGGAGGCCAAAGCAGACACAGAGCTATATATCGTGGAGGGGGTCAGGAATGGAAAAAAAAAGGTTTTCAGATATATTAGTGAAAAAGGGTGGGGGAATCATAAGGTTAGTTGATGGGGGTAGGGTGATAGAGGAGGATGGGCAAAAGGCCACCATCATAAATGACTATTTTTGCTCAGTTTTCACTAGAGAGGACAGCAGATCCATGCCAGAGAGTGGCATCAAAGTGATCACTACAGGAATTCCAAAAATGAGACAGACATTATTTACTAGTGAAAGGGTTCTGAAAGGGCTGGCTGCCCTTAAGGTAGATAAGGCACCAGGACTTACATCCGAGGATATGTCTGTTCAACAGCTCACTTAGGTCTGGGGCAGTTCCAGGGGATTGGAAGGTGACAGACATTGCATTGCTTCATAAAGAGGGGATAAGGAGCAACCAGGAAACTACAGGCCTGTCAGTCTAACCTCTATAATAGGGAAGCTGATGGAGTCACTGATCAAAAAGGACCTCATAGACTACCTGGAAAGCAGTAGACTCCAGGATAGTAAGCAGCATAGTTTTGTGGCAGGAAGATCTTGTCAGACTAACCTGATAGTTTTCTTTGACTGGGTGACAAAGGAATTAGACAAGGGCCATGCTTTGGATCTCCTCTACTTTGACTTCAGCACAATGTTTGACTCACCTCACAAATGACTGCTTAAGAAGATGGAAGACCTGGGTGCAGCTAAATCAATTGCGAACTGGGTGGGTAACTTGCTAGGGGGAGGCAGCAGACGGTGGTGGTTACTGGGATTAAATCAGAGTAGAGGGAGGTTATGAGCGGGGTTCCATAGGGATCGGTCCTGGGTCCGGTCCTCTTCAACATGTTCATTAGTGACAATGGTGAAGGAATCCACAGCAGGTTGTGTCTCTTTACAGATGACACAAAACTATATGGGAGGGTGGATTGTGATGAGGGAATAAGGGAAATGCAGAGAGACCTACAAAGGCTAGAAGGGTGGTCAAAGGTCTGGCAGTTAAAATTCAATGCTAGAAAGTGCAAAGTAATGCACCTTGGGAATAAGAACCTCAAGACAGAGTACTGGATGGGAGGAGAGGGACTTAGCACTACAGCTGAGGAGCAGGATCTGGGAGTTATCATTAGCAACTCATTTAAAAAATTGAGTCAGTGCAACAGGACCTATAGCCTGGCTAACAGGATGCTGGGACGTATCGGTAGGGGTATTGAAATCAGAAGAAAGGAGGTAATGCTTCCCCTCTACAGATCCTTGGTGAGGCTTCACCTAGAGTGCTGCGTCCAGTTCTGGAGTCCTCACCTCAGAAAGGATAAGGATAGATTGGAGACAGTGCAGCAGAGTAACAAAATGATTCAGGGCCAGCAGGGCAGATGCTATGAGGAGCGCCTCAAGGCAATAAAGATGTACTCACTGGAGACCAGAAAGGAGAGGGGAGATATGATGGGGACCTTCAAGTTCCTTAAAGGAATTAGCAAAGTGAACTGTGGGGAATTATTTAGCCTGAATATCAATGCACGGTCACATGGACTCGAAAGGAAGTTAATAGGAGGTAGGTTCAGGAGAGATGTGAGGAAGTACTACTTTACAGAAAGGATGGTGGCACCTTGGAATAATTGGTGGGTGCAAAAACAGTCAGAGGATTCAAGCAGGGTTGGGACATAATGAAGGGAATAGTGGTTACTGGGGGCAACAGGACCAAGGAGGAGACTGGAGAGAGGACGGGGAGGGTTAGTACCCTGGGGGAACAGTAGGTTCCAGGGATTACAGGGAACTTGGGCAGACTGGGTGGACCGCTGGTCTTTTCTGCCATCATTGTCTATGTTTCTATGTTTCTAAGAGAAGACATTTCCAAGGGCATTAGTGTATTTATATACTTCATAGGGTTGCAATGTAAAGTAGTAACATTGATAATGGTAACTCAGTAATGTTATATAGCAACAAAGATCTCACTAGGTGGTGTAGGGTACTCTACAGTAAGCATTTTAAACTGCATTTAACATTTAACATGACAAAAATGTTTTTCAGATAGTTTATCTAGGCAGACTGTACATTTGGATAGATTCACCAAGACTCAGTAAATTCAGTTCCTGTCTGATAGTAGAGCCAGGACCAACATTGTGCTAGTTTTCAGAGCTGAACACTATTCTGTAAAAAGAAAAGCAAGTCCTGAGGATTTATGCCACTCTTCAGTAATGGAGTCAGTAGCGGCCTGTCTTTAGCAGGGATCTAAGAGTCAGAGGAGGAGGAGCAAAAGCATTCCAATCCGGAGGGAAAGGTCAAAATTCAGGGGTCCAAGTTGTTCTTCTCAGTTTTAAGTGCTGGAATGTGCCAAATTCTTGAAAGTGAAGATGTTTCAGTTGATGTGTAAGTAGGTCATGAAAGCCTCTTGTCTAAGCCTTCAGCTTTTGTTGTCCACATGACCCGTTAATAGCCCTGGAAGTCAAGTAAATAGCTTTTTGAGTCAGATGACATGGGATTGCTGATTGTTACAGGATACTGTACTGTAGCTCAAGTGTTTTCAGCTTTAGTTGTTTTCCTTTTCCCTGAGTAATCTGTAGGTCGATTTAAAGAGGGAAATAAACACTACAGGGGTTGCTCAATGTGTTAAAGCCTATGAAAAGATACTTCAAATAAGGTATTGAGCTTCCTTGCAGGTGTCAAGAGTCCTGAGATATGAATATCCTAAATTGTCTGTAAATCAAAACAAGGTAGCAGCCATTTCATGGATTCTTGAGACAGAAAATGACATCACTGTGGGGCAAACTGTAATTAACAATATTCAGCCTGCCCCTCAGTGACATCATTTTCTGTTTTAAGATTACATGACATAGAAACATAGAAACATAGACTTTGACAGCAGATAAGGACCGCTAGGCCCATCTAGTCTGCCCATTTTCCTACCTACAGGATAGGCCGCAGATCCTAGTTAACCAACAGCCTATTTCTTCCTACCCCCCACAAGAATTGCCTTATGTCTGTCCCATGCATTCTTGAATTCTCCCACAGTTTTAGACCCCACAACCTCCTCAGGAAGGCTGTTCCATGCATCCACTACCCTCTCTGTGAAATAATACTTTCACATTGCCCTGAACCGCCTCTCCTTCTATCTTTAAATTGTGTCCCTTGTTCTTGCAAGTCTCTTTTTCTGAAAGATGCTACCTCTTGGACTTTGTTGATTCCACTGAGGTACTTAAAAGTTTCTATCATATCCCCCCTCTCCCTTCTTTCCTCAAGGGTATACATATTAAGCTCCTTTAGTCTCTCCTCATACGGCTTCTCTTGCAGACCCTGCACCATTTTAGTTGCCCTCCTCTGGACTGCCTCTTTCCTGTCTATGTCCTTGCGGAGATGGGGTCTCCAGAGCTGGACACAGTACTCCAGATGGGCTCTCACCAACTGTCTGTACAGAGGGATAACAACTTCCTGTTTTCTACTGATGATGCCTCTCCCTATACATCCCAGTATACCCCCAGCCCTCCCTACTGCCTTCTCACATTGCTTGCTAACCTTAAGGTCATCTGATATGATTACCCCCAGGTCCCTTTCCTTTTTTGTTGTTGTTACTACCTCCCCACCCATTGTGTATTCTTCCCCTGGGTTCTTGTTTCCCAGGTGCATTATTTTGCACTTCTTTGCATTGAATCCTAGCTGCCATACTTCTGACCATTCCTTCAACCTTGCCAAGTCCCTTTTCATCCTTTCCATGCTTTGTTTTGATTTACAGATTATATAGCTATTCATATCGCAAGACTCCTGACATCTGCAGGTAAGCCCAATTCCTCACTTGAAAGATCTTTTCATGGGCTTTCACAGTTTGAGTGCACCTGCAATGTTTATTTCCCCTTTAACATAAAATAAAGCTTAGTACATGTGCCAAATAGTTAAAATCTTTCTTTAGTACCATCTTTGAACAATTAACTCCTAAAAGTAAATACTAGCTGTGAACGGAAGATTAAACTAACAAATAATAAAAACACAGGGGGATGGAAGGAAGATCCGGGGGATCGCTGGGAAGGCAAGATGGGAGAGTGAGCTGGATGTCATTATCCACCTAGGTACTAATGACCTGGCAAATGGGGAGCCAAAGGAAGTTCAGAAAGAGTTTAGGAAATTGGGGAAGGGTCTCAAGCAAGTAGCTACTTCTGTCACTTTCTCAGAAGTACTACCAACGAGAGGCATGGAAGAGCATAGGGGTGCATGCACCAGGAACTTTAACTCATGATTGAAGAACTGGTGCTGTGAGGAAGGGTTTTGATTCATTGGTGACTGGGGACCCACCTGGAGGTATGGAGGCTTGTTCAAGCCTGACGGCCTGCATCCATCCTGGAGGGGAATCCAAGCACTCAAAGATAAGTTTAAATACTACATTGACAAGCATTTAAACTAGCCAAGGAGGGTGGCAGGCCAGCAAGGAGGGTACCTAATTGCCCCCCCCAGCTAGTAGTGGAACCAGAGAACCGGAGGAGTGGATATCTTTACAAAGCAGTGTGCAAAAGATGGAGATAAGTGCCCAAGAGGTGCATAGGCAGAAAAGGGGCAGCATTCAACAGATGGGCAGACAGCAAGGAGAACCAGGGATAAATGACAACCAGGGAAGGGGCTGGAGTAGAACAGCTAAACAGTCTAGGGAGGTCAAATCATGAAACACCATGTGTGCCAATGCCAGGAGCCTTAGCAACAAGATGGAGGATCTGGAGGCTTTCATGGTGCAGTCAGACCTGGACAGTGTGGCCATCACAGAAACCTGGTGTAATGATAACCATGACTGGGAGATGGCCATACCTGGCTACAACATATTCAGAAGAGACAGAGTAGGTAGGAAGGGAGGAGGAGTGGCACTGTGTGTGAAAAATGACATAAGGGCCACAGAGATCCAGGAGGAACAAAATGGGGGAGAGATACTGTGGGTTAAGATGGAAAGGAAAATGGGGCCAGCCATCCGCACAGGTGTGGTCTATAGACCACCCACCCAGGAGGAAGAAACAGATGGGGAGCTGATGCTAGCCATCCAGAGGATAGCAGACAAGGGTGAGGTAGTGCTGGTTGGAGACCTCAATATTCCAGACATGGACTGGAGCATCCCAGCAGCAGCAGCATCAACTAGGAGCAGATTTATCCTGGACTTCCTTCAGGGTGCCTTCCTCAAGCAACTGGTCATGGAACCAACTAGGCAGAAGGCAATACTGGACCTAGTGCTCACAAACAGGGACAGTGTGATGGAGGTGACAGTGGGGGAGCACCTGAAGAACAGTGACCACCAGTCATTGTGGTTTGAAATCACAGAAGAAGCAGAACCAAAGCACACAAAAACATGTAACCTGGATTTTAGGGGGGCAGACTTTGGGAAAATAAGGAAATGCTTGAAAGAGGCATTAATGGGAATGGGGCAGGAATCAGGGGTTGAGGAACAGTGGGCAGTATTTAAAATGGGGATTACAAGAACAACAGAATTATACATTAAGCAGATTAGCAAAGGGAAAAGGAAGAGGAGGCCATTGTGGTTTTCCAAGGAGGTAGCAGAGAAAGTGAAAGCCAAAAAGATTGCATTCAGGCAATACAAAAAGACACAGGCAGAAGGGGATAAGGAGAAGTACGAGGAGAAGCAAAGGGAGGCAAGAAGGTCAGTAAGGGAAGCCAAAGGTCAGACAGAAGAGCACATTGCAAATCAGTGGGTAGAGGGGACAAAACCTTTCACATGTACATAAGTGAAAAAAGAAAGGCAAAGGGAGGGATAGTGAGACTGAAGGGGGAGGATGGGGACTGCGTGGAGGATGACAACAGTAAAGCTGACATATTGAACAGGTATTTCTGCTCAGTTTTACTGGGGAAGAGGAGGGTAATGGGTCTGACGGGAGTACAAGGGGTGGGAATGGTGCAGAAATGGACACAAGTCCCTTTACACAAGAAAGGGTCCTGAAGGAACTGGAAGTAATAAGAGTTGATAAAGCAATGGGGCCAGATGGGGTGTACCCCAGGGTCCTTAAAGAACTAAGAGAGGTGGTTGCTGAACCTCTGGCAATCCTGTTTAGCTGATCACTGGAAACAAGGGAGGTACCCAAAGACTGGAGGACAGCAGATGTAGTCCCCTTATACAAAAGTGGGAACAAAGAGGAAGCGGGGAACTACAGACCAGTCAGCCTCACCTCGGTAGTGGGGAAGGATCATGGAAGCACTACTGAAGGAGAGATTGGCGGAACATCTGGTTGTCAATGGACTACAGGACCCAAGGCAGCATGGTTTCACCAGTGGGAGGTCATGTCACACCAACCTCGTTGAATTTTTCGACTGGGTGACTAGGAAGGTGGATCGGGGAGGGCAGTGGACATGGCCTATCTGAACTTCAGCAAGGCCTTTGACATGGTGCCACATAGACTATTACACAAACTGGGGAATATGGGTGTAGGCAGGACAGTAGTGTGGTGGGTAGGTAACTGGCTGGGTGGCAGGACACAGAGGGTGGTGGTAAATGGCTATCACTCCACAGAGGGAACAGAGACCAGTGGGGTACCACAGAGATCAGTGCTGGGACCGGTTCTAGTCAACATCTTCATCAGTGACATTGCACAGGACCTAGAAGGTAGAATTTCCCCGTTTGCTGATGACACAAAGCTCTGCAACAGAGTAGACACACCAGAGGGTGTAGACAGAATGACAAGGGACCTGCAGAAACTTGAAGAATGGTCAGGGATTTGGCAGTTGAAATTCAATGCAAAGAAGTGCAAGATAATACATATAGGGGCACAAAACCCTGGCACAATATATCAGTTGGGGGGGGGGTGAGGATATAGCATGCACCAAGCAGGAAAGGGATCTTGGGGTTATCATCTCTGATGACCTGAAGGTAGAGAAACAGTGTGACAAGGCAGCAGGTAAAGCAAATTGGATGCTGGGCTGCATAGGCAGGGGCATCACCAGCAGGAAAAGGGAGATCATAATTCCACTATACAAGACACTAGTGAGGCCCCACCTGGAGAACAGTGTACAGTTCTGGAGACCTTACTTACATAAGGACATAGACAGGGTAGAGAAGGTTCAGAGGAGGGCAACAAAGATGGTACATGGATTGCATCGTAAGTCCTATGAGGACAGGTTGAAGGAATTGACTATGTACTCCCAGGAGGAGAGGAGGAAGGGAGAGAGGGGATATGATAGAGACATACAGGTATCTTACAGGGAGGAACAGGGTGCACTAATACACAATTTTTAAGTGCAAAAGATGTTCCAGAACTAGAGGGCATGGGATGAAATTGGAGGGAGGACGACTCAGAGGAAACGTGAGGAAGAATTTCTTCACAGAACAGGTGGTGGACAAGTGGAACACCCTGCCAGAGGAAGTGGTGGTGGCTGAAGCAATCACAGGATTTAAGAATGCATGGGATATACATAAAGGAATTCTGGATGTCAGGGTTAGGCATCAGACTTCTAGGAAAACATAAAGTGAACTTACAAGCTCAAATGGGCAGACTGGGTGGGCCGTAGGCCCTTATCTGCCAACACTGTCTATGTATCTATGTATCTAACTGTTGCTCTCTGATCTGCTGCAGCACCTGTCACTGCCATCTTGTGCCACAATGCCACCTTTACCAGACAGAACTTTTTAGTGTTTACCTTGGATAGCCCAGTTGCATCATCTTCTTTCTAGGGTTCAGTGCTGGAAATGGAACAAATTTACTGAAGAACAAACATTCCTGAGAGGAATCTGGGAATACATTTCTCTTCTGTTACATTTTTATGCTTTATTTGATCAGTTGTATGCTTCATCAGAGGCCCATTTTACACAGGGGCAGTCCTTCCTCAGGAGTCAGACTTTTAATTTCACTCCATGAAATGAATTCCCTGGTCCTCTAGTTCCACCACTGCCACTGTTCCTACCCGTCTCCACAGCTGGTGGACTGGAGTAATAAGAGGTTAAGTGACTTCAACTTGCTCAGGGTCACACACTAAGTATTTGACTCTTCTGAGGTTTAAACCTGTGATCTTCCAGTTCTCTAACCACAAGACCACATTGCCTTTATAATAGAGATGCAGCAAAATTAAATTTTGCCGTTGACATTCCAGCGAAATCGCAAATTTCACCATGCAAAATATTTCACGAAATTCGCACATTCCGCAAAATATTTTGCAGGTGCGAAATGTGGAATTTCACAGGAGAAATGCAGATTTTCACCTGCGAATAGCAGAATTTCGCCCATGAGTGGTAACATTTTGCTGTTTGCGAGTGAAATTTCACATTTCGCACCACAACATATTTCATGAAATGTGCAAATTTTGTGAAATTTTTCACAGAAAGCAATTTGTGGATTTCACCCATCTCTACTCTATAGGCAGTATTCCAGGAGAGCATCCATAGCATACAGTAGGTTATTGGATGCATAGAACATGACATTCCAAGAGAGTAAAGAGGTACACAGAAGGTCATCAATCAGTGGACCAAGTACGACAAAGAATCAATATTGACAGAAGATGAACATGGGGGAACAGGACCGGGGGGCAAGGAGAATGTGCAGAGACCTGGAGAAAACTGGAGTAGTGGTCAGTGGTGTGGTAGCTGGGTTTTAATACAAAAAAGTGCAAAATCATACTCCTAGGGCATAGAAACACAGAGGCAGAGTATGATATGGGGGGGATGATGTATTTATGGTTACCAAACAGGAAAGAAACCTAGGAGTAATCACTTCTTATGACCTCAAGGTGGCAAGGCAGTGCAACACGGCTGTAGGTAGGGCTCGTGGGCTAGTAAGAGGAGAAACTACACTCACGGAGACATAAGGACATCAGGGGGCTCTGACGAAGAGTGTGAAACTCGAAGCACCGGGGCCAGTAGTGGTTTACAGCTCATTCTACACTTTATCTTTGGAACACTATTTGTAATGAAAGCTATATTTCACTCTAGCTCCAAAGGACCGGTGCTTCTCCTTATGTCTCCGTGAGTGTAGTTTCCCCTCTTAACTATCTGAACTTCCAGGTTGGCTACCTGTTTTGATACTGCACCAGCACCATACCTGGATTCGCAGTTTACCTTCACTGGAATACAGGGCCAGTGGGATGCTGTGGTACGTAGAGAGGAATATCAGCAGCAGAAAAAGGGAGGTGGTGCTGCCACTGTGTAGATCATTGGTGAGACCCCACCTGGAGTACTGTGTCCAGTTCTGGAGACCACATCTCAAGAAGGACATAGACAGGGTGAAGGCCGTCCAGAGGAGGGTAACTAAAAGGGTGCAGGGGAATCATCAGAAGCCCTATGGGGAGAGACTAAGGGATCTCAAATGCAATGAAGCTGGAAGGGGGGAATTTAGGAGGGATGTGAGGAAGTACTTCTTCATTGAAAAAGTGGTGGATGCCTTGAACAGTCTTCCAGCAGAGGTAGTGGGGGGAGAAAACAGTGGTGGGCTTCAAACATGCATGAGATAGGCAAAAGGGAATCTTAGTTAGGAAACAGGAGAGGGGAGGTAGCAGAAGATCAGGTAGGAAATGTGGTGAAGGTATAGACGAGGGAAAAAAGGCAGACTGGATGGGCCAAGCAGTCCTTATCTGCTGTCAAATTCTGTTTCTGTGTTTTTGGGCTATGGAGGGTGAATCCACTGAACAACCAGGGACTGTTAATGGTTTGGATTTGGGTTGGGGGGGCCTACTAAACTACCATGGACAATGAGCAGTGACATATGGATAGACATGGCTGACATCCCACAAACCAATGATATGGGTTGGGTGGGTGAGGGCATGTGTTAGACTGCTGCACATGCTTTTGCATGTCTGTGCTTGGCACAGTGCCATATACAAGTATGTATGACTTTGTAATATGTTCACTTACTGTGTGCAAACCCATTTACTGCACCACTCAGTAACAACTGGAAAGCCTCATTTGTCCACAGATCTTATATTCTCTGTACTCCAGTTTTATCAGTTGGCCCCAGCAGGGCACAGTGTTTTGCAACACATAAAATTGGAACTCAGAATTGGACTCCCTGTCCAGTTCCTTCAGAAAATTTTCAAAGACTTTTTCATATGAAAATACTATCCCAAACATTATCTATTTATTTAGTTAGTTTTTATTGACCAGTTAAGCACACTAGATAGTTAAAAACTTATTTTGTCAATGCTTTTGTAACCTTGGCTTGTTATATGTTACTCTCTTAGATGTCTGCTCATTGCTTTACTTTGTAATCTCCTGGGTTGCACCTGAAAATAGTTTTTTATCGATCGAGCTCAATCAATAATATATTAAAAGAAAGCAGTCCTTATCACCAAACTCCCACCCCCCCCCCAAAACTATATCCCCGGATTGAAGCTTTTTGGATGTCCTACATATTTATTTTACAGTCCAACTTACTTGATTTTATTTTGAAAAAGTCTGCTATCTCCTATCATAGCAGACACTGTGTGGGTCCATTTCCTAAGAAACTGTGGCACCACACCACTCACCTCAAAGCAAATGTATTGAGGCGAGCAATGTGGCATCACAGTTTATTAGGAAATGGATCTGCGCAGCATCCGCCATGATAGGAGATTGCAGACTTTTTCAAAATAAAATAAAGTACGTTTGGACTGTAAAAAAAAAATATGTAGGACGGCCAAAAAGCCTAATCGAGGAGTATGGTTTTGGGGGGGTTGGGGTTTGGTGTTAAAGGACAGCTTTCCTTTAATATGTCCCCCATCAATACTCATTGTTGTATAAGAGTGGTTTCACTTGTGTTCAGCTTGAGCCAGAACAGCTCAGCTTCGCTTTGCTGTTCTCACTCCAGCCGAATGCACGTGAAACTACTCTTAGCAATGAGTAGCTCCAGAGGACATATTAGCTTATAATATGGGCAGGAAGAAATCTGTGATGTGATTTGCAGAGGAACACCACCTGACCATTCATTAATCTCTGTTACCCGCACAGCAAGTGGTGAAGGGGCCCCAGAGAACAGATCAAGAAGTGCCCTGATCTCGTTATTGTCTCAGAACCACAGTTTGCAAAGCAGCCATTAATCTCCCCGCTAAATGAGAGACACAACCTCAGCCACAGAATGGCCATGATTTTCTCTGTGTTTACTAAGAGAGGTGGTGGCTGAACCTCTGGCTATCCTGTTCAGCCAATCACTGGAAACAGGGGAGGTACCCAAAGACTGGAGGACAGCAGATGTAGTCCCCTTATACAAAAGTGGGAACAAAGAGGAAGCAGAGAACTACAGACCAGTCAGCCTCACCTCGGTAGTGGGAAAGATCATGGAAGCACTACTGAAGGAGAGATTGGTGGAACATCTGGTTGTCAATGGACTACAGGACCCAAGGCAGCATGGTTTCTCCAGGGGAGGTCATGTCAGACCAACCTCATTGAATTTTGACTGGGTGACTAGGGAGGTGGATCAGGAGGCAGTGGACATGGCTCATCTGGACTTCAGCAAGGCCTTGACACTGTGCCACATAGAAGACTATTACACAAACTGGGGAATATGGGTGTGGGCAGGACAGTAGTGTGGTGGGTAGGTAACTGGCTGGGTGGCAGGACACAGAGGGTGGTGGTAATGGCTGTCACTCCACAGAGGGAAGAGTGACCAGTGAGGTACCACAGGGATCAGTGCTGGGACGGTCCTATTCAACATCTTCATCAGTGACATTGCACAGGATCTAGAAGGCAGAATTTCACTGTTCGCTGATGACACAAAGCTCTGTAACAGAGTAGACACACCAGAGGGTGTAGACAGAATGAGAAGGGACCTGCAGAAACTTGAAGAATGGTCAAGGGTTTGGCAGTTGAAATTCAATGCAAAGAAGTGCAAGATAATGCTAAGGGCACAAAACCCCGCACAATATATCAGTTGGGGGTGAGGATATAGCATGCACCAAGCAGGAAAGGGATCTTGGGGTGTCATCTCTGATGACCTCAAGGTAGGGAAACAGTGTGACAAGGCATCAGGTAAAGCAAATAGGATGCTGGGATGTATAGGCAGGGGCATCACCAGCAGGAAAAGGGAGGTCATAATCGGCTATACAAGACACTAGTGAGGCCCCACTTGGAGTACAGTGTACAGTTCTGGAGACCATACCACGTAAGGACATAGACAGGGTGAGAAGGTTCAGAGGAGGGCAACAAAGATTGTGCATGGGTTGCATCACAAGTCCTATGAAGACAGGTTGAAGGAACTGAACATGTACTCCTGGAGGAGAGGAGGGAGAGGGATATGATAGAGACATACAAGCATCTCACAGGGAGGAACAGGTGCAGGAAAACACTATTTTTGCCGAAAAGATGTTTAGGACTAGAGGGCATGGGATGAAGTTGAGGAGGACGATTCAGAGGAAACATGAGAAAGAATTTCTTCACAGAACGGGTGGTGGACAATGGAACACCCTGCCAGAGGAAGTGGTGGGAGCTGAAACAATCACGGGATTTAAGAATGCATGGGATAGACATAAAGGAATTCTAGAGGTCAGGGGTAAGGGGAAATAGACTTCTAGGAAAACAAACTGAACTTACAAGCTCAAATGGGCAGACTAGGTGGGCCATAGGCCCTTATCTGCCGACACTGTCTATGTATCTATGTATCTATGTACAGTGGTCACGATTTCTCCCTGGCCATGTTAAAGTGTGTGCCAGTCAATGTGTTCAGCAGTCAGACTATGAAATACCCCTTGGTACAGTCTGTGTTCCCACCCTGCGGACCTCCGAGAAGGGTGCGAAAAGTGTCATCTTCCCATACCCGAGAGCCAATGCCTGAGATGCATTGTGGCACACTTCAGGGATAGTCGCTGCAACTGTCACACTGTGCAGCACTACACTTACAAAATACTTTGTGCATTATTGTCTGTGTGTTTGTCTCGTGGGTGCCACCAGCTCCTTTATGTGTCCCCACTTCCCCAGCAGTACCATTCCACAGAATTTGCTGTAATTATTTCCCCTTGCCGCTAACAGGCACAGTGCCAAGTGACACTGAGACAGCGGGACCAGGCAGTTGGTGCAATATTCTGTGTCTATGTCACTCACTCCATGCTTGTTGCAGTGTCCACAGAAAGTGCCCACTGCCCCAAACAGCAAATGCAGTGCCAGAGTCCCCAAACCTGTGCTCCCTGTAGCTGTTCCGGTCAGTGACAGCACCGCCCCTGCACAGTTCAGGGAATTTCAGAACACTGGAGAGAGAGTCAGAGGGTGCAAGGCATGTGTCTGTCTCTGTCTCTCTAACCTTTGCCAGGTCCCTGTGCCTGCTTGGTCGCTCACCACTCACTCACTCACCAGTGCCACTGACCCCTACAGCAACAGAGAGCAGCACAGCGAGACACAGGCAGTGTCTGTGACAATGTACCTGAGCCTCCAACCACAGATGTCGTTCCCGGTGCCCTCCCCATGCAGCTACATTTCTCCCAGTAGAGAGAGTGAGGTGCAATGCTCGGCATAGTACTGCAGTGAATTTTCTGTGAGACAACTATGAGAGCAACACATCGGGAGACACACACGGTCAGTGTGTGTCTGTCTGTCGTTCTCTCTCTGTCAGAACAGTACAATTCCCCATGTCAGCCTGTCCTTAAGAGAAGAGGTTGAAGTGGAGAGACAGAGAAGGAGACAGCGACACTAATAGAGACATAAGCATCACAGAGAGACACTGACAGGCCCGTCTTACAAATTGGGAGGTCAGTGACAGAGTTCAACAGTCATAGCAACAGTGATGTTATGAACACCAAATGCCAGAAGTGATGGTAATAGTATTAATACTAATTTTCTACCGTTTGTTTGTTCATATCATCACTTGCCTATGCATGATTTGTGGTGCACTATTTTTTTCATGCAGCAGTATACAGTCCAATTTTTTGTATTTGCACGAGAATAACACCATTATTCTTCATAATTTTTCCATTCTGAGAATGCCCTTGTTATAAGCGCAATAACCCACTCCAGAGTCTGCGGTTATTGGGGATTAATCAGCATCCCTGGTGCTGTGAGAACACTTGGCCTGCAGCCTCATGCCTCACAATGCATCCAGGGTGTTGATTAATCCCCAATAACCGCATACCCAGTCATTGGTTATTGCTTAAATATAACACATATCAAATAGACAGTCACTATCACCTTCGTTTTTGATATTTAGGCACATTGATTAAGTTTCTCCCAAATCATAATTGGATTTTACCCAAATCATTATTTGATATATTTATTTCAGTTGCTTATCATCCCTGGTACAGAGA
The DNA here is from genome assembly GCA_016271365.2 of Neoceratodus forsteri. NCBI lineage: Eukaryota > Metazoa > Chordata > Ceratodontiformes > Ceratodontidae > Neoceratodus > Neoceratodus forsteri. The sequence continues at coordinate 1,660,519,110 of CM028131.1, forward strand.
TGCCTTTGTATATGGTGTATATTGTGTCTGTACTGTGCATTTTTAATCACCTTGCATATTCTGTATTTTTATATGTGTACTTTATATTTAGTTAAGCTTTTATGTATTTTTAACATATATTAGTTTCCATATTCTTCTTCCATTTAACTTTTGCATTATTCTTTTAGTACCCCGTCTCCCAGGGCCCACCTGTAAATGTGCCTTGACTCAGTGTGCCATTTCCTGTTGCCAATTTCTAAATAAATAGGTGAAGCTGACTGGCATTTTACATTTGCTGTTGGAAACGGCAATAATTTTACATTTGTGTTTGCAATTTAGGTTCATTTTTCTGGTAAAATAGTAATAACCATAGCAGGAAAAGAACAGATACATAATAACTTACTGTAACAGTAAATCTTCAAGAAGATCTCTTGCAGCAGGCCACACTTTAGGAACTACAGCCATCAGGCACCAGGACCACATGGAAACATATTTTTGCTAGCAGTCTATCTGGGGCCATCCATGATAATGTCACCACGTCAGCATCCCACTATATAGCCATTGGTGGCCCCACGCCCTCCTCAGTTCCCCGACAGAGACCATCGAGCAAGGACGTGCTACTGAGGGAACCAAGGGACAGCCAGAGAGATCCGCCAGAAGGAACATGGGAAACAGAAGGTTGACCATCCTGGAGAAGGGAGAACAGGAAAAAAAGGAGACTCTGAAGGGGCAAGGTAGGAGGGATGACATGACCTGCTATAAGAGATTTTCTTGATGATCTACTGTTATGGTAAGTTCTTACATAACTGTTCTGTCTTCTTTGAGGATATCTCTTGCAGCAGGTCACATCTTAGGAACAAGTCCCAAGCAGTTCTGCAGAGGAGACAAGGTTGGGTGATTGGAAAGCAGGGACCTATGAAAGGATGCCCTGTAAAACAGCTAGGCCAAAATGTGTCCGCCTTCTAGAGGTGATGTTCAGACTGTAGTGCCTAGTAAAAGTGTGGACAGCACTCCAAATGTCAGTAGCACAGATCTCAGCTGCAGAAACCCCTCTGAAACAGGCAATAGAAGTGGCCACGCCTCTGGTCGAGTGGCCCTTAACAGTCCCAGGAAGTTCCTTACCATACTTCCTGTAACAGAAAATAATACAGTTGGCTAACCATTTGGACACACACTGTTTAGAAACTGACACACACTCCTTCCTGTGGATGAATTAAACAAACAACTGCCAGGACTTCCTGCAGTCCCTCGCGTGCTGAACATAATATCTAAGAACTCTATGTACATCCAAAGTATGGAGCAATCCTTCCCCTGGATTAATAGACAAGTGGATGGCTTGATTCAGGGTTAACTCAGACACCACCTTCGGTAAGAACTTATGGGTAGCGTGCAAAGACACCCTGTCTTTTTAAAAAATCAAATAAGGTTGTTCACACATGAGTACCTGTAGCTCAGAAATCCAATCCTTCAAGCAGAAGTAATAGCAACTAAAAATAATGCTTTCCACAACAGACAGCATAGCTCGCAAGTCACGGCCAGCTTAAAAGGAGCCAAAGTAAGCTTTTCTGAAATAAAATTCAGCTTCAGTGCTGGGACAGGGTTACGGATGGGAGGCTTCAAGTGCAGGATGCCTCTCAGAAATGTACAGGCCATGTCCAACTGGGCCACTGTACGGCCCTCAATGTGCACGTGGAAGGCAGATATGCCGAATAAGTGCACCTTTAGGGAAGAGTATTTCAGTCCTGCATCAGACAAGGACAGCAAGTGCTCTAGAATCTGGTTCACTCAGCAGGTAAAGGGGTCCAAGTGATGGGAAGCTGCCCACAAAGCAAAATGCTTTCCCTTCATGGAATAAGTTGCCTGGTGGAGGGTTTTCTGGTGGCTACCAGGTTGTCAACCACTTTAGGGGAGACACCAAACCTGTTAATGGCTATGTCTTTAGGAGCCAGGCATGCAGGTGAAGGGAACAAAGGTTCAGATGGACAAGGGTTCCCTGGTGCTGTGACAGCAAGCCCGGACACAGGGCAAGGGGCACCAGAGGTTTCACTGCTAACTGCTGCAACAGTGGAAACCAAATCTGACAAGGCCAAAGGGGGGGACACCAGAATCAGAGTGGTGCCCTCCATCTGGGGCTGACAGCACAACCTAGAGATTAGAGTAACGAGCTGTGAATGAGCTTGATATATCCAGAATACTGGGGTTTGAGTCCCACAACCTCCACTTGCATACTGTGTGACTCTAAGCAAGTCACTTAACCTCCCCAGTGCTCCCGGGTTGCCTCTGAAAACAGGCACTTGTGCCTAGTGGGCTTTACTCGGTTACCAAAGACTAAACTAAAATAAAATCTGGAGCTTGATTAGCACTCTTTGAATCAGAGGAAATGGGGGAAGGTGTAGAGGAACTGGCCTTTCCAAGAGAGAGACAATGTGTCTTGCCAGAAAACTACAGGCCCTGGATCAAGCAAGCAGAAAGTGGCAGTTTTGCATTGTGTAGGGACACAAAAAGGTCCAACTCTGTATGCCCCTACCTTTTGAACAGTTCTTCTATGACTGAGGTCAGCAATTCCCACTCCTGCATCCGGGACTGTGACCTGCTGAGACTATCTGCCAAGGTGTTTTGGGCACCAGGAACATGGACGACCGACAGCTCTAGGCCGCTGTCCAGAGCCCAGTATCAAACCCTTATCACGTCCCTGCACAGGGGGTAAGAGTGGGTGCTCCCCTGCTTTTTGATGTAGTTCACCACACTGATGTGCATCTGCACTAAAAGATGGCCAGGGGACAAGTGACACTGGAAGGCCTGAAGGATGTACAGGACAGATGTCATCTTGAAGACATTGATATGAAGGGAAGTCTCTAATGGAGCCCATGTCCCATGAGTTCGGTAAGGACCTAGATGCGTGCCCCAGCTTGTCCTCAAGACATCCGTTGTGAGGATCTGGTGAGGGGAGGGAATTAGGAAAGGAACCCCCTTCAGCAAATGGCTGGGTTCCATTCACCACAGGAGAACCTTCTTTACCGGTGACGAGACTAGAACTTTCTGCTCCTGATCATTGGTTCGCTGATCCCACTGTACCTTGAAAGTTCACTGAGGGATGTGCATGTGCAGCCGTGCCACAGGAACCATGGCAATGGCCACTGCCATCAGGCCCAGCAGGCAGAGCTATGTCCTGGCTGTGACATAGAGGCTGTTGTAGAGTTCTTAGACCTGCACTATCGGGTACTCTGCCCTGTCTGGGGGCAGGAAGGCAAAGCCCTGGGTCACGTCCAGTACATCTCCTATGTACTGGAGATGCTGTCTGAAAGTCAACACCGACATGGAGGGGTTGACTGTGATCCCCAAATTGTTGAACAGTTACAGGGTATGTGCCAGAGTCAGACAGCTGCTCCTGGGACTAAGCTTTGAGTAACCAATCATCCAGGTAGGGGAAGACGTAAAGACCTTCCCTTCTGAGGTGCTGCTGCCACCACCGCTAGGTATTTGGTGAAGACCCATGGCATGGAAGACAAGCCAAAAGGAAGGACCCTGAACTGGTAGTGGCCTCCCTGAAACAAGAACCTGAGGTACTTCCTGTGGGGAAGGCAGACCTTGATGTGCAGGTATGCATCCTGCATATCCAGGGAACAGATCCAGTTTCCCTTCTGGAGCAAAGGCAACAGGCCTTGGAGGGTGACCATTCTGAACTTTTTATACTTGATGTGGTAGTTCAGGTTTTGTAAGTCCAGGATGGTCTTCAAGTCCCTGGTGGACTTGGGGACAGGGAAGAAGTGGCAGTATAACCCAAGGTTCCATTGACTCTCGGGGACAGATTATATGGCCCCTTTTCACAGCAGTGTATGGATCTCCTCCAGCAATGTAGGTATGTGGCTTGGAAGGTAAGTCAAAGGCCTTGGGGAAGATCTGGAGGCATCTCTACAAATTCTAGAGAGTGTCCTTGTTCTATGAGCTGCAACACCTAGGCATCTGATGTGATCTCCTGCCACCCATCCAGATGGAGGGTGAAGTGACCTCCTACCACCACATCCTGTAAACCAGATCGAGGGGCTCAGGCAACCCACAGCTGGGCCCACCCCACCACCTCTTGAGGACCTTCCGGTGGTGTAGGAGGAGGTAGGCAAGGCTGAGACAGCTTTGCACTTGCTGGACTGCTTGGTGCCAGAACCAGGTCGATGTGTGGCATGTTGAAATGGCACTCTCTGTCCACTCTTTTGGTGAGTGTGGTAGGAGTGAACAGAGTTCAGGATTCTCCCCGAGACCTGAAAGTCATTGAGAATGTTCTGCACATCTCCCCAAAGAGCTTGTAGCCCCTGAAGGGAGCATTCAGGATGGACTGTTGGACATTAAAAGTGAAGCCTGATACCCTGATACTCTAAGCCAGGAGTACCTCTGCAGGCAGATATTCACTGTGGAGGCCTGGCTGAGACATCTAAGGCATCATAGGCAGCCCTCGAGAGATGCCTGCCCACTTCAGCACCAGACTGGAGGTCCTGGAGCATCTCATGCTTCTGGGGACCCTCAGGGAGGGACTGGGTGGCAGACCTGGTAATTTCCCAGAGGTCATTCTGGTACTTGAGCATATGGCCCACGTAATTAAGGACCCTTATAGCCAGAGTGGAAGAGGCAAATACCCTCTTGCCCATAAGGTCCAGCTTTCCAGACTCCTTGTCCAGAGGAAGTGAGTTAAGGTGTTTGGGTCTCTTGGACTGATCATGGGCCACATTGATAACCATGGAATCCACCAGAAAGGGCACATGAAAAAGGGCTTCCTGGAGGGGCCCTGATACAACTTGTCCACCTTCCTGGGCATAGGGGGGATCTGGTTAGATCTGTACCAGGCAGCCACAGTTGCATCCTCATTTGCATCAGTCATAGGAGGGATGATAAGTGGAGGGGAATCTAGCAGCCCTAGGTAGTGAGCCAGGCTCCACCTGGTAATATCCTGCTCTGTGACATTGAAACCCATGGCGGCCTGCAGTTCTCGCATCACAGCAATAAAGGAGGGGTCATCCGAGGGAGACAGCAGGATGAATTTGGAGGAGTACTCCCCCGCCAAGAGATTGTGGAGGTGCTGGAGAGAGTCCTGGCCCTGGCATCCTCATCTTCCTCATTCTTCTCATCCAAGAGGAGAAAGTCAGGGGGATAATCATCATTGTCCCCTGGGTCAGAGTGGGGCACCGAGGACATTGATGAACAAGATGGGGGAGGTATTTATGATGCCTGATGCGATGGCACTGAAGCCAGACAAGAAGGCCCCACTGATGATGAGGCCTGAGGCAGGACAACCTTCTGCACAAGGTCCAGGATAGAGGAGAACAGAGCCTGGACATTGATGGTCACCTGCATAGGTAGAATGCCCTGTGGCAGTGATGGGGAGTATTAAGGCCCCAGCGTTGGCAGGGAGGGCTGAAGCAGCAACAAGATGGGGGCAGGTTGAGGGGCCAACTGAGGGACCTGTACCCCCAATGTCACAGGGATGGTCAGAGGCATTGACTGAAGAGGCGTGACACCTGACGATGCATGACCATCACCGGCCACAAGTAGATGAGCATTGCTCCCTAACTGTGGCCCCTGAGAAGGTGGGAGGGCATGCAGCAGGGGTGGATACATTGGCAGGGGTAAGGAAGAAAATCCCAGTGACGAAGGGCCAACATTGGCAGAATGATGGGCTGTACTTCCAAAGTCCCCCCTGTAGCAGATAGGGTGAGGGAGGCAGTGGGAATTGTCAGCAGGAGAAGGGAGAGGCCTGTTGATGATGAGCTAGCACCAGGCTGAGGAACTCCAGTGGAGAGGGCTGCTAAAGCTGACCCTGTAAGTGAGGGGCTGGGGGCTGCGGTTGGGGGTCACTGCTGCTCAGGTCATTGACCCTGAAATGGTCGACACTAGATGCGGTGACCAAGAACACTCCTGGGAGGACCGATCATTCTCACAGCAGCAATGCTTCCCCAATGATTTGGCCCAGACTTGACAGAATGAGAGCCCAAGAATGGGGCTGGGGAAGCAGAGGAGCTCCTAGCCTGAAGCTCCTTCTTCAAGGTGGTGACCTTCTGTTCCATGTGGAAAAATGTTATCTTCTTTTGGCGATGCCGCCGGGTAGCTTGATTGAAGCCATGGCAGATCTCACAGGCCTGGACATCATAGTCAGTGTCTAGGCAGCAGTTGCAGGCCTCATAGCAACCTTTATTGTAGATCTTCTGTCCGCAGCCGCAGCAATGGACAAGATTGTCAGATCTAAGCATAAATGAAAAGAAAAAGGGGAAATCACATTAGGGAATAAAGTGATTAAAGAATTAGGGTGAGAAATAAAAGTGAAAGATTTAAGAAAAAAATGGCAGTTGAATGAAGTGACTGTGCTGCATGGAGTCCAAAGTACAATGGTTGATGGTGGGAAAAGAACTGAGGAGTGGCGGGGGCGCCCACGCCATGTAGGGGATGCCAACGCAGGACGCTGCTGTGGTGGCCCTAGAGAGATTGCTAGCAAAAAATGTTTCCATGTGGTCCTGGGGCCAGATGGCTGTAGTTCCTAATGTGTGACTTGCTGCAAGAGATATCCCTGAAAAAGATCTAATTTTTGTGGCAAAGGTGTGGCAGAAAATCAGAGGTCTTGCATATATAACTTAAAATTTTGTTAGGTTAGTAAGCTGTCTCTATCTTCTCTCTCTCTCTCTCTCTCTTTCTCTCTCTCTCTCTCTCTCTCCCCTCTCCCTCTCTCACTCTCTGTCTCTCTCACCCTCCCTTTTTCTTTCTTTCTTCTTAAATATATTAGTTTTTAAAAATTTAGGAAAGTTGCTGGCCCATTGCCACAGCGGTTGGATTTTCTCTTGCAACGCCGGCGACCTGGATTCGGGAATGGACCCAGGATATGGAGGGCCAGCTGGGGGGAGAAGGATCGAGCATCCCTAGGATTGCTCTCCTTCTCTGGGGGGAGGAAGGGGTGTGTGACCGGTGCTTGATGGACCCCTGGTGGAGGCTGGGGTCCCACAGTGACCAGCACCATAATGACGCCCGGGGGCAGGGCGGATGCTGGTGTCATTGCACTTCCCCACCCCCACCTACAGGAGAGGGAACCAAACTGCCAGCTGCCCTAGATGAAGCCAGTCCTCTGCTTCAATCAGCCTCCAGGACGGTCCCTTCGACCTGTCCCGTCGTCTGCGACACCATGCCGGGTTGGTGCCGCAACCCCACCCTGAGGGGTAAGCCAGGGGGTATCGAAGGGGCACATCTAATGTGGAGGTGGGAGCGAGGATCTGTGTGACCTAGCTGAGGTTCCGGGCAGCTGGTGGCTGCAAAAAGTGTAATAAATAAAAATAAAAAAATTTAGGAAAGTTGAATTTTAAGATAGAACCAGGTGCCCATTGCTAAAACAAATGAGTGTATTTTAGAACAGTGGTTGTAGGGCAGCAGTCTACAGGGAAACTTTCTGGAAGCTGCAGTGCTGTCCCATCTGCATGTGCCTCTCTGGGTTAAGACATCAGGTCTCAAGGTTCCAAGCAGCACTGGCAGAGATTCAGGAGAATGTTGCAAGGCTCAAAGTCACGTTGGCAAGGAGTCGGGGGACCATATCTCCCACCCAAGGACTACCTAGCCAGATACTACTACCTCAAAGATTCCTAGAAGGAAGGAGTGGTTGGACTAAGGTGGACTCAAGGAGGGCAGGAGTGGTAGGATCAGGAAGGCTGAGGGGAACAGAGGCACACTCCTCATCCAGTGATGCTAAGAAATTCCTAGGCCATTCTGGAGGAGTGGGCCAATTGGAGTCCCTAGGAGGGGAAAAGAGAGCCCCAGAGAAGGAGGAAGCAACTTCTAGTGGGGAACTCTATAATCAGGAAGATAGAGTGGGGGAAGAAAAGGGGGTAGAGAGGGAGGTTAAGTGCCTACCTGGCATATCGGCTCAGAGGGATGGAAAGCATATCTAGCAGATCACGAAGGCTATAGGAAGGAGGGGGAGCTGGCCATCGTAGTCCACCTAGGGACAAATAACCTAGCTCTGGAAGGGACAGGGGCAGTGAAGGAGATGTTTAGGGATTTGGGGAAGGGTCTTAGGCAGGTAGCAAGCACAGTAGCTTTTATGGAGGTGCTGCCTGTTTACAACAGGGGGAAGGAGAGGGAGCTCTGTACTAAGGCTTCAACTCATGGTTGAAGGAATGGTGAAGAAAGGAGAGGTATAGCTACAATGGGGACTGGGACTCCACCTGGTGGGATCTGAGCTTGTACCGGGGGGGATGGCCTGTATCCATCCAGGAACAGAGCAGCAGTCCTCAGTAAGTGGTTTAAGTGTCACTTCGGGCTTTTAAACTAGCCAAGGGGGGTGGCAGAAAGCAAAGGGGTGGCAGAAGCTGCTCCCCTGGAAGCTGTGATGGAGGGAAGAGAATTTCTGAGAGAAAGGATTCCCACCAAAATGAAGGACAACCAGGGGTGCAAGGTATCAGTATGGGAGGTAGGGGGAAGGGAAGTAGACAGTATGCAAAGGAGAAGAAGGGGGGACAACTAGACAACGTGAAAAGGGATAAGAGTAGGACTAACAAAATCTGCACAGCCATGTGTGCCAATGCTAGAAGTCTGGGTAATAATATACCTGACCTGGAGGCCAACATAGCTGAGGAAGGCCTGTATATGGTGGCTATCACTGAAACATGATGCACAAACAACCATGAGTGAGAAATGGTCATTTATGGCTACACAATGTTTAGAAGGTACAAAGCAGGAAGGAACGGTGGGGGAGTGGTGCTTTACGTTAAGGAAAGCATCAATGGTGACAGAGGTACAGGGAAGGTGAGGGAGGGTTGAGGTGTTGTGGGTCAATCTCGAGTCTTGAAATGGAGCCACCATTCACATGGAGTGGTATACATGCCTCTGACGCAGAGAGGACATACTGTAGACAAAGAGATGTTGGAAGGCATGGGCAAAATGGTTAAGAAGGGAGAGGCAGTGCTGGGGACTTTAATCTGCCAGATGTAGCGTGGAACCTACTTGCTGCAGCATCAGCTAGGAGCAGAGACATCTTGGACTCCCTGCAGGGGGCATTCCTCAGGCAGTTGGTCAGTGAACCCACTCAGGGTGGGGCAATACTGAACCTAGTACTTATAAGTGGGGACAGTGTGGCAGATGTCAGGGTGGGGAGTGATCTGGGGATCAGTGACCATCGCACAGTATGATTTAATATAAGAACAACAGTGGAATCCAGCCGCACAAGGGCAAAGGTCCTGAATTTCAAAAGTGCTGACTTTACAAAGGTGGGGGAATGCATCCAAGAAGACTTGGCATAGGGAAATGTCATGGAGGGGGTGGAAGGAAAATGAGCCAGAATAAAAGGTAACATAGTGAAGGCAACAAAACTATATATCAGGCAATTAAACAGAAGCAGAAGGAGGCAGATACCATTATGATTCTGTAGGAAAGTGGCAAAAAAGATAAGGACAAAAACAGTGGCATTCAGAAGATATAAGGAGATCCAGAGAGAGGAGGAGAACAGAGTAGTGTATCTTGGGAAATGGAGGGAGGCAGGTAAGGTAGTAAGGAGCACAAATGTGCAAGCTGAGGAAAGAGTAGCTCGGACAGTATTAAAGGGGGACAAGACGTTTTTTAGGTATATCAGTGAGAAAAGGAAGACCAAAGGAGGGACTGCACAGTTAATAAAGGAGGCAGGGGGCTATACTGAGGAGGACCAGGGAAAGGCAAACATCTTAAGCAAATATTTCTGCTCAGTGTTCATAGTTGAGGGGGAAAGGGAAGGGGAGGGGCCACAAATAAGCTCCAAAAGATTGGGGTGAGGGGTGGGGAGTGGAAACCAGTCCCTTTTCTGAGGAGAGGGTCAGGAAAGCACTTGCTAATCTGCGGGTGGACAAAGACATGAGGCCAGACAGGGTGCATCCAGGAGTGTTAGAAGAACTCAGGGAGGTTCTAGCTTCATCCCTGACAGACTTGTTTAACAGTTCGCTGGAGGCCGGCACAGTCCTGGAGGACTGGAGAAGCGCAGATGTAGTCCCACTTCACAAAAGTGGTAGCAAGGAGGAGGTGGGAAACTACAGGCCTGTCAGCCTGATATCTGTAGTAGAGAAACTGATGGAAACACTATTAAGGGAAAGAATCGTGGAACACCTGGAATCCAGTGGACTGCAGAACCTGAGACAGCATGGTTTTATGGAGGGGAGATCACATCAAACAAATCAGATAGATTTTCTTTGACTGGGTAACCAAGTAATTGGATCAAGTGGGAGGGGGTGGCAGACTTGGCCTACTTGGGTTTCTGCAAGGCCTTGGACAGCATTCTACACAGGAGAATGGTAAACAAGTTGAGTAGAATGGGGGTTGGAAATAAGGTGATAACCTGGGTAAGAAATCAGGGGATAGGAGGCACAGGGAGGTGGTAAATGGAGTTTGCTCTGAGGAAGGGAGGATGACCAGTGACCAGCGGGGTACCAAGGGGTCAGTACTGGGGTTGATCCTCTTTAGTGTCTTCATTAGTAACATAGCAGAGGAACTGAAAGGGAAGGTCTGCCTCTTTGCAGATGACACCAAGATCTGCAACAGGGTAGATACTCCAGAAGGGGGTGCAAAGGATGGAAAGAGACTTGAAACGACTTGAATAGCGGTCAAAAGTTTGGCAGCTAAGGTTTAATGCAAAAAAAAGCAAAATAATGCACTTGGGTCATAGAAACCCGGGGTACAGTACAAAATTGGGGGAGAGATACTAGCAGCAGCCAAGCAAGAAAAGAGACCTGTTGGTAATCATGTCATATGACCTGACCTGAAGGTGGCCAGACAATGCAATAAAGTGATTGGGAGAGCCAGTGGAATGCTGAGATGTACAGGTAGAGGTGGTGCCACTATATAGGTCTTTAGTATGACCCTGCCTGGAATACTGTGTCCAGTTTTGGAGGCCACATCTATTTCTTTCATTTATTGAAAAGTTTCACCAGGAAAGGCACACTGAGCAATCAAGTTACTCGTCTCCTGGTGCATCCTGGGGGAGAGGGTAAGGCAGCATGAACATACAATGCACATTAACCAAGGAGAAGGATAGATACATCAATACATAATACTGGAAATTATTATACAACATGTAAGAATCATACGAAGTGCTTATATCATGCAGCATACATCGAATAATTGGGTGTACACAATAGGTGCATTGCTTCAACAACTAATCAGAATAAAATGGGAAGGAGACACAGAGACATAAACCCCTGTTTAACGATGTGTGGCATGATGCATACATTAGATGTTTTGTAAACACTTTGAGGTGCATAAGCTACAGTTGATTCAACTAGGAAATATAGCATCTTGTGTGAGAGTGGGGGTTTGGTGAACTTAAGTGCAGGTACAATTTGGAGAGAAGAAGTTGTTCAGGGATAAGGAGAAGGAGTGAGGGGAGGAGAATGCCTTATTTGATGGGGTTGAGAGTTTCAAAGTTTAGGGACGTGGTGCGAGAACGCTGCCTGTCCTACTGTGGTAGATCAGTGAGGGACTGCCATGGTGCGAGAGTCGTTTGATCTTAGTGAGTGAGAGAGGGTGGAAGGATGGATGGAGAGGAGAAGAGATAGGAAGGGAGAGACCCAAACCAAAATTTAGAGATGAACTTTGCACTATGGGAGAGGCATCTGTTATCAAGTGAGGGAAAGTCAAGAGAGTGGTAGAGACTGCAGTGATGAGTGTGGGAGGGGGAGTCCAGGGCAAAGCGGCACAAGCAGTTGAAGAGGGTGTCCAACCTGGTTAAGGAAGACTTGGGCGCAGCACTATAGACTACATCACAGTAGTCAAAAATAGGTAGTATCATCTCATGGAAGGACATAGACAGGATAGAGGTGGTCCAAAGGAGGACTACCAAAATGGCACAGGATCTACATCCAATGCCCTATGAGGAGAGGCTAAAGGAACCGAACATGTACACCCTGGAGGAGAGGAGTGAGATGGGGGATATGACTGAGACCATTAAATACCTCACAGGGTGAATAAGGTACAAGTGGGAGGTATTTTTCAAAGGAAAGGGTACTCCAGAACAAGGGGCCTTGATATGAAGCTGGAAGGGGGTAGGTTTAGAAAAGATGTTAGGAAATATTTCTTCACAGAAAGGGTAGAGGAGGATACCTGGAACAGTCTTCCAGTGGAGGTAGTGGGGGTGAAAACAGTGGTGGAATTCAAAAAAGCCTGCAATAATCAATCAATCAATCAATCAATCTCTTTATTTAGCCAGGTGGAACACCATTGAGCAGGGCTCCTTTACAAGATGGACTTGGTAGTTTAAACAACAGCAACAAGTCACAATACAACAACTTGGCGTAGGCGTAACAACATTAGCAGCCTATGTACAGTCATTACTAGTGAGAATGGCATGGCTCGGCACAGCGGTGTACAATAATTTACAAATAGCAACGTAAGACTTGACACTGAGAACAGAACAAGGCAGCATAATTTACAGGTGTGGTACCAAAGGTAGTCAGCATACCGTTATGTGCGAGTTCTGTGCAAAGCAGGTCTCTGATAGACAGTGGAGTACAATATTATATTGGAAGAGGTCTAGACCAGCAAAGCATTACGTGGCCTAGGAGAGGACTACAAAGCAAGGCACTGAGGGCACAGAATGCGCCAAGGATAGAGGAGGAGGAGAGGTTAGGAGGGGGGGGGGATAAGTTCATAAGAATCATAACAGCTATGTAATTTGGTGACTGTGAAAGTGCCATAGACCTGGAGGGGACTACAGTGTAAGCTATGCAGCAAGAAAGGGCAGACTGGATGGGCCATGCAGCCCTTATCTGCCGTCATCTTCTATGTTTCTATGTTTCTATGTCTGTAATACTGCATCACTGTATCAGTTAATCTACAAGCTTGACTTGTCATTACTAGCCATCAAGCATTGATCAGTCATAGAAACATAGAATGTGATGGCAGATAAGGACCGCTTGGCCTACCTAGTCTGCCCATTTTCCTACCTAACAGATAAGCTGCAGATCCTAATTAACCAACAGCTTACTTCCTCCTACCCCCCACTAGGATTGCCTTATGTCTGTCCCGTGCATTCTTGAATTCCCCCACTGTTCTTGACTCCATGACCTCCTCAGGGAGGCTGTTCATCATCAGACCTCTCTGTGAAAAATACTTCCTCACATTACCTCTGAGCCATTCCCCCGCTATCTTCAAATTGTGCTCCCTTGTTCTTGCACATCTCTTTTTCTGAAAGATTCTACCCTCTTGGACTTTGTTGATTCCCTTGAGGTACTTGTTTCTATCATGTCCCCTCTCTCCCTTCTTTCCTCAAAGGTATACATATTAAGCTCCTTTAGACTTTCTTCAGTATGTCTTCTGGTGCAGACCCTGCACCATTTTGGTTGCCCTCCTCTGACAGCCTCCACTCTGTCTATGTCTTTGAGGAGATGGGGTCTCCAGAACTGCACACAGTACTCCAGATGGGGTCTCACCAACTGTCTGTACAAAGGGATAACAACTTCCTGTTTTCTACTATTGATGCCTCTCCTTAAGCATCCCAGTATCCCCCCAGCCTTCCTTACTGCCTTCTCACATTGCTTGCCCACCTTTAGGTCATCTGATATAATTACCCCCAGGTCCCTTTCCATTTTTACTGTTGTCAGTATCTCATCCCCCATTGTGTACTCTTCCTCTGGGTTTTTGTTTCCCAGGTGCATTACCTTGCACTTCTTTGCATTGAATCTGAGCTGCCATACATCTGACCATTCCTCCAGCCTTCCCAAGTCCCTTCTCATCCTTTCCACTCCACCTTGTGTATCAACCCTGTTGCAGATCTTTGTATCGTCTGCAAAGAGACATACTTTTCCTTCCAGTTCCCCTGCAATGTCACTTATAAAGACATTAAAAGACAGTCTCTGAAAAAAGCAGGTCGCAGGTCACATGTTTATATATTTTAAGCAATGTTCAAACTATTTTTTTATGCTTTGAGGACTTCATTAATTTTCTTTCTTTTGACTGCTTTATTTTACATAACTACTTGATGCCAAGAATCCATTTTTTTCTTGTGTTGCAGTAAGCCTACCAGAAAAGATCAAACTAGCATATGTTTAAATCTATAGCCAGTAATCACTGGCTCTCTGCTAATAATCTTGCAATTAAAGCAAAGATAGAAAATTGCCCCAGACCACACACTGCTGCTGCAGAAGCTGAGACGTGTGTTCTCAGATTCCGTTTCTGTAACTACTGTGCAGAAATTCTCAGAGCTCCTATATATTATTAATCATCATTTGTTGAAAATAACATGTTAACAAACTGAACGTTTCTTTAAGCAGATACTTTGTAGAGTCCCATCTGTTATAAGAAAGTTGACATTTTGTAAAGTAGTTAATAAAGCACTTAAAATGTTCAGAAGTATATGTGAAAGGCATAAGATTATTTTAAGTGTCAGATTTATATGCAGGGCAAAAAAAGAATAGTGATGAAGAACCCTAGTACTATGGAGGCCTTCTGATTTAGCTGAATATTTTATAATCATAAATATGGCAAAATAGTAAAGCAAAACAGTTTAAAGGAGTCATTATCAAGCAGTTTTGGACCAGCTACAACTGGAGTTAGAAGCCAACAGCAAACCAGGATTACATGTGCTATAGCTGCTGCGAATGAGCTTTGTTACAACATATTTTTCATTAGTTATGTGTTTTTGTTTGTTTGTTTTTTGTGTACATTGGCTAAGCAATCCCAATGCTTATGTCCCTATGTCTGCCCTCTTGACTTGATACATAGAGTAGCCATGGCAGCCTCGTCTTGGGAGGAAAATGCAGAGGATTTATAAAGGCACAACCTCCTGCAAAACATGTTAACGAGGAAAACTACTAAGCAGACTGGATGGACCATTGATCATTTTCTGCTGGAAATGTCTGTATTTCTATAGGAAAACATACAGCTCAGATAACGAATTACTTACCAGTGCACTTGCAGTAAGGTCTGTGCCTCAAATCTGCCACCAAAACATATTTCAGTTTTGCAGTATGTATATTTTGGAAGCACCAGGTTTGGTAGACAGTAAATCTGTCGACCACCCACACAGCGACGGCACAATACCGATGCAGGTACTGTGCCACCCAAGTCCCCAGTGTGCCCTCCCACACACCCCATGCAGGGAGCTCTGCCCCTGCACCCCCCGGACTTTAGGATTCTCAACTCCAGGTGGAGTGGTCCGGAGGAAGGTAGACATTGGGGAAAGTGAAACACGGAAATGAATCCATTACAGCGACTTTCGCTGTAGTGGTCATTTTCCGTGTTTCGCCATCGGTATGTTGGGCAAAAGGGGGCTACCCATATATTTTAATGTGGCAGTAGATGTGAACATTTGAGCCTAAGGTGTGATGCTACAGTACACTTATGTTGTATAACAAAAGCAGAGAAGAGCAACTACTGTAGTACTAGAAGGGAATATGAAAATATGAAAACAGAATACTTTGAGAGGGTGCAGTATGCAAGTTCACAGAGAGATAATAAGGGCTGATAAATTAAAATACTTCTTTACCCAAAGGGAAACTAGAGTCTGGAACAGACGGAACAATGACATAGTTATGAGTAACAACAGAAATATTTTCAAAATAAAATGTGACAGTTGCATGGGGGGGTAAAGAAAAGTAACTGGATACCACCACTGAGACAGTGGGAGAGCAGCTGTGATGGGCCACAAGGTCTTCTGCCTTAATAGCACAGTGTTAACCACAGCTTTACAGCACTGTCAAAACAAAGCTTCATTTGGACTCGCTTCCAATTCTGACACTGATGGAGGGATTGATGCCCTATTAGAAGTATTGTTCTTCAGACGAGACATTATTTCAAGTGCTTCTGACACAGTTAAGACAACTTGGAAAAAATATAATATTCAGGCATAAATTTAGCTTATATTTTATATTTTATTCTGCAATTCTCATCCATATTTCCTTATTACTAAAGGTATTTGCATGAATATAGTATCTCTGCCCTTTTAACGCTGGCTACCTGCCTACACCTGACATCATAATTCTGTTTATGACATCAAAATATGTGGCTGTGGAGATAATTATGATGCCATAAACAGGGGATTGTGATGTCATGTGTAGAGAACACAGGGATCTTGTTTCATGCAACGGTTTTCAGTAATAAAGAAAATGGGGAATTAATTACTGACAATATATGAAGTAATAAAGAAAATAAGATGGAGTTGAATATAAATCTTACTTTTTTCAAAGTGTTCCTAATGCTGTCAGCGTCTCTTTAAGGCAAGGTCACTTCTGTCCTTCTCTGGTGCATGTCCAGATGGAAGTAAAAAGATTTTTTGACACTTTTCATATGAGTTAGTGGTAGCAGTTGGTGACCTGGATAACGTTTCCTCTATACATAACACAGCTTATAATGCATTTGCCCACGACTGCGTGTGGATGGCAAGTGCTTAATCGTTGTAAATGACTGGATGCAGTTGCTGTACTACCAATATCTAAAATAAATCTTTAAGGGCGAAAAGCTCCTTACTCCCAGCAGTTCAGTGGGAATCCCCCACACCCCTTACTTGTGAAGTCTGAGACTCAGTCAGGATAAAAAAGTGCTGTATAAAACCAAAATGCATTAATTCATTCATTTCCAAAACCAGTCTTCTAAAATTAGAGTAACTCATTTTTTTTATGCATATATAAGTCAGATACTTTAATAGCTGGTCAAATGTTCTGATTGATGGGACAAAAATGATTTACAGATTATTAATATGCAGGCTTTAAAAACTGACACTGTTGAAACAAGTTTGCAAAAAAATAATATTTAGACACAGTTCAGCTTATATTTAAATTTTTTCTGTTATTCTCACCCTTATTTCTTTATTACTAAGGACATTTGCTGGAAAACAGGATGTCTGCCCCATCTACACTGGCTGCTGGTCTATATCTAAATTCATAATTCTGTTTATGATATCCCAGTCTGTTGCTGCACAAATAATTTTGATGTCATAAACAGATTTTAATATATGGATATTTAAAGTAATACTATTGAAAAGCATATAAAAAATGTCTGGTAATACACCAGAGCCAAAGTGTTAATACTATCGTTTGGAGCTCGTAATACTATCATTTGAGCTCTGAACGATGTATTATCACAAAACCTTAAGAGTGCAAACTCAAGACCGTAGGCTTCTTCCTGACATCGCCAAAGCTGTGCATGGTGACGTCACTAAAACCGCACCTCCTGATTGGGCGCGGATTCGTTGTGGGTGGGCCAATTATTTAAAAAAACATGGCGGGCATCTCTCGCTTAGCAAGAGAAAATCATTCCTTCAGTTCAGTACTTGTGCCATTTTCTTACCTATCCTTTATAGCCTTCAACAAGAAAATAACTAAAGGTATGACAGCCTACCAAAGAAAAGGCACGAGAAAAACCGAGCTAGCGGGTGGGCAGGTGAGCAAGTGCGGTGTATATGGCGAGAGTAAGCCCTCACTGCGGTGGGAACCTAGCTTCACAGCAACACATAAATGGCTAACAAAAAACCCTTGCATCTATATATTACAAAAAATAAAAAATAGGCAAGTGTCTATCACTCGGGAGTAATACCATCTCGAGGTTCTGGGGACAAGGGGACCTCTAAAGCTTCACTCTTGAGGTTCCCTTGTCCCCAGAACCTCTCGATGTTATTACTCCCTTGTAATAGACACTCGCCTATCTATTATTCTATTTATTATGATGTCAGGTGTAGACAGGCAGCCAGAACTGATCAAGTTTACAGGACAGTGATCCTGCTTTCATGCAGTTGTCATTAGTAATAATGGAAAATGAGAAAGAATTAAATATAGGATAAAGTATGGGGTTGTGTGTGTAGCAAGAAGTTTACACATCCCCCCAAGGTGTTAGATGCTACGTAAACCCCAAGACCGAAGCTCAAAGAGTTTATTAAAGCATCTAACTCTGAGGGGATATGTAAACTTTGAGTTTAAACACACCACACCATCCGTCTTTCAGATGAGACGTTAAACCGAGGTCCCATCTGCCTGGATTGGTGGTAGTTCAGGTGGATGTTAAAGATTCCATGGCACTTATCGAAAAAAGAGTAGGGGAAGTTTTTACTGAACATCAACTGAACAGAAAAGAAAAATGAAAATGATACAGAGAAAAATAAAATACAAAATAATTATGTAACGGGAAAATCAGAATCAGTTATCCAAGGTAATAGTGTCCATAATTCCAACAAAGAGGCAGACGGCAAATGCTCTGCCTCTGAAAAATATATGGCCTTCAAATCATGTTCAATCCTTCGAATAATGGTAAGAAGAGGCGCATCCTGATTCTGTAAATTAAACAGACAACGAGCATTCCACACATGCCATTTGATTATTACAAAAATCAAATTTAACGTATTAACATTCCAATGAGACCAAGTGAGGGGGAAAAAAACATACATCAAATTGTCATAAGTAATGAGAGAAAACAAGGGTTCATGCCATCTGGCAGCTAATAGAGTCCAAAAAGAAACAATAAATGTACATGAAACAAAAAGGTGTGAAATAGTTTCTTCTTGTTGCTGACATTCAGGTCTGGAACAAAATCTGTCCTGTAGTGATTTGTGTTTATGGTTACATTTGACGTTGATACGTTCATGGCAGCTAAGCCAATGTAAGTCCCACATCTTTTGGGGAACCCCAGAATTATGAAGTAAAGTAGGCAAAGCAGGGAGATGTTGCATAGGACGTTTGGGAAAAACAACAATCTCCAAACATACACGGTCCACTAAATACTTATACAATGATTTTCTGGAGACAGTTATTAGCATATGGCTAGTAATCTGCCAGTGTTTCAGACGTAAAAAGCTATCCCTAACATAAGCAGAAATCTGGGGAGAATGTGTTAAAACCATCAATTTGTTAAGTTCCCATTTATGAAACCAAGGACCACAGGATTCAAGAAACCAAGGTTCCCAACCTCGATCTTGGTTAACCAGCAGGGGTCTAATATTATGGAACAAGAAAAACTAGTATGAAAAAAACAGGTTGACCATAGCTAGGCCTCCATCCTGGATAGGAGATAGGTGATCTGACGCTTAATGGGGTTCAGGCGGCTACCCAATAGGGCTTGAAAAAAGAGACTAAGCAATCTGGTTTCAAATTGCCAGGGAGGGGGGAAAATATAAGCCAAAAAGAGAAAAGAGGGAAGCAGAAAGGTTTTAATCATATAAATCCTTTTTTTCTTACTCATCTGCCATGAATTCCAACGTGCAACCATAGTTTGAGCATAATCTAATTTGGGAGTCCAGTTAAGGACATCTAAAGGACCATTACCATATAAAATGCCCAAAATCTTAATAGGGTCATCACAAAGTCTAATGTCAACCGAAGACTCATCTACAAAGGGGGAACCTAATCTATGGCCTACACATTTATCAAGATTAAGGGCCGCGACAGAAACAGCCCCAAACTTGGAACAATGCCATAATGCAGAACGCACGGAGGCAACATTAGCCACCATGAGACTCATATCGTCTGCATAGGCCAACATGGAATATGGGGCTAAGGGAAGTGGCATAATTGTTGGGGCCGAATTAATAGAATGAAGTAAGAGATCAAAAAAAAAACATATAAAAGTGGACTAAGGGGACAGCCCTGTGTAACCCTCTGTGTAGAGGAAGCATAGGGCCCTTCCATCCATTGACCAGTGGACAACAGTTGCAGACCGATATAGCAACCAGAGTCTAGTCAGGTATAATCAGGTACTTTATAATATCAAGAGTAGACCATAAAAATCATGATGCACAGAATCAAAAGCCTGCCGTTGGTCCAGTGAGAATATGAAACCATGTAAAACATTAGAATTTCCACGTTCAATCATTTCTCTAAGTAAAATTAGATGGTCCTGTATATATCTCCCAGGAACATTGCAAGATTGTGTGGTAGAAATCACATATATGGCCAATTTAGAAAGTCTGAGGGCCAAAATTTTGGTCAATATTTTAAAATCAGTATTTAAGAGGCATAAAGGTCTCCAATTGGACAGCAATCTTCTATCCCCTTTTTTATGTAAGTAAAATAAACAACCCATGTTAAAGTCTAAAGGAAGATGTTCGTACTGTAGAATAGAATTATAAACCGTAGCCAATTCAGAACTCAGGTTAGCAGAAAACAACCTATACAGCTCACTGGAGAGACCATCCGGGCCCGTTGTCACTCTTGGATGTAAAGACTTGATTACCGCTTCAATTTCATGTGCTTGTATCTCAGTATCTAACATATCTACAACAGAAGAAGGTACATCAGAAGTTGTAAAAGGAAAAGTAGTCCATTATGGATGCAGACGGGGGGGATGGGACCAAACAGTTTTTGTGTATAACAGGTAACACGTGCCTGATATCCAAAATATCAGTGAGCTCGTGAAACTGTCATCAAACAACGTAGTAAAGGTTTTACTCTCTACTGTTCGCCGAATAGAAGCATATGGACATACAGTGTCATGGGTACCAGAGGTCCCAAAACGCTGTTGATGCTGAACAGAAGTAGCCTTCAGAAGGTGATAATCCATCATGCGCTTCTTAAGAGTACTTATTTGGGTGGAAAAATCATGGCCAGTTTCATGAGATAAAGTAAGTAATTTTTGAAGTCATCGTCTGTTAGTGTAATAAAGGAAATACAATGAATCATGATGATGTTTACTAAAATTTTTAAATAAAGTTCAGAGTCCAGATTTCGTATCCCGCCACCAATCCCAAGGGGCATCATATAAAAAAAAATACTGTCTTTCGATTATGAATATACTCAGTTAAGTGACTTAACAAACGTGAATCAGATAACAGGGAAGCATTCAGTTTCCAAATGCCAGGGCGAAACGAGGCGCCAAGGAAGAGCCTAAAGAAATAGATAAATTATGATCCGAAAATTCCGCAACTTGAATTACAGCATCAGAAAGTTGGAGGTGGAAGAAATTAAAAAATCAATACAGGCTGCAAGGGGGCCTTTGTGAAAAGTAGGAGTATGCTGACCCGTAAAAGATAAATATGCATCCTGTAAACCTGTGGAATGAAGCAATTGTTTCAGAAAATTCATGTCACAAAACAACTTAGTAGTCTTTGAAGTAGAAGACTTATCTTTAGTGGATAACCCACAATTGAAATCACCCCCAAAAATCACATGCATTGATGTGTATAAATAGGGTTGAATCAGTTTCAGTAGTTCAATTCTGTGGGATTTTAATTGAGGGGCGTAAATATTAATAATCTGGAAAAGGACAGAAGAAATCAAAATATCCAACAACAGAAGCCGAACCGGGTAGACATCCAACAGTTTAATAACAGTAACATCAGGTATACTAAATAAAATACCCAAACCAGAGCAAGAGTCCTGTCCAAACGACCAAAAAGAGAGCCCAGAAGTCCAGGCACGAGTGGCCCTGGAAATTTCTGGAAGAGCATGGAAACGTACATCTTGCAAAAAGATGAGACCAGCTGTCAAGCCAGATAAAAGGAAAAACTGCATCTCTTAGCATGCTTTTTATACTGTTAACATTAACAGTATGCACTGAGAAAGCAGAAGACATGAAACGGAAAGTGAAAACAAACACAAAAGTCACCTTAGCCTACCTTTCCTAGGGGTACCTTCCTATGTTTCAGTTTTGCCTTAGCTTTCCTTTTTGAGAACCAATATTATCAATGGGTACTTCTGTGTCCGTGGTCACATCAGGGTGGGAGGAAAGAACAGAGGACGATCAGAGTCCGTGTTGTCCTGAGGGTGGCGTAAAACCTCAAATTTGTTCATATGAGTCACAGTAGAGGATTTCAGGGCCTTAGGAGAAGGAGAAGTCCCCTTCTTAGATTCTCATGTAACTCTAACAAAAGGTTCGGGGGGGTCCATGGAAGACCCAGAAATACTAGGCAAGACAGGAATAGGAACCTCTTCCGAGGTAGAAATAGCAAGATCAGAGGAAGGGGGAAGGAGAGCTGTAGTAAAGGTCTGTGGTTCCAAAATAGGAGCAGACCATTACTGTGTAACGTAGAAGAGGGCCCAGCAGGTACAACAGGGGTGAGGGAGGGGCATGGAGGTTCAGAAAAGAGTGTCAGATAAACGAAACGTTATGTGACAGTAATAATCAAACGTTGTTTTCCCCATCAGCAAGAGTCGGGAGTTGTGAGCTGCTCAAGTACAAGTCTGGAGTGTGCCCACATTCACAAAGGACGAAAGAGGTTCATCCACACATTGGGAACCTGCATGGCCAATGTTACCACAAACAGAGCATTTACTCTGTCACAGACACTACTTATATGATTCTGAGAGCTACATCTGTAGCAAGCTTTAGGCTGGCCGGGGTAAAAAAGAACTCCCCTGTCTTTCCCAAGCATAAAGCTGTTCGAGAGATGCTGTATTCCAACCTCCGAAGTGTGAAGCATAACCCTCGCTCTTCAGCCACCTGTCCAGATATTCTCAAAATAAAAGATAGCCTCTGGGTCAGAAAGGACAGTACATCTTTGCTTTAACCAGACAGTAATATCATTAAGACTGACACCTTTGTTACGAAACAATATAGTAACAGTTTTCTGAGTAGGTTTAGTTAAGGGAATGGCATTAAACGATGACCATAAAGGAGAAGTTTTAAGCTCATGATATTTTCTCCAAAACTTTTCTAAACCAGTGATAGTTTTAAAACTAATATCAAAATGAGACTCTGAAGAAACATGAATTAAGGCATGAATCTCAAAAGCAGCAAATTGCATAGAATCCTTCAAAAGAGTGCGACCTACAAAAAATCGGTCAGGAAAGTCAGGTAAGCCCCCCAAATAATGCAGCCGAACAGCATTGTGTCTTTTAGCTTGATGTACAGGGGGTTGAAAGCATGCAGCATAAGTTTTAGGGGATGAAGCAGTAGAAGTAGCAGGAACTGGACGAGACTCAGGGTCCCAAAGATTCCGTTGTTCTTGAGGCGTCGAGGAAGCAGGACCAAATTGCAAAGTCGGGTTCTGAGTCATAAGGAGTTCAGTTGGCAAAGAAAGATCAAGAGAAGCAACAGAGTCTTTCAAAACAGGAGAGGCCAGCAGTTTGTCAGTGTCAGGTGGGCTAGTACAGATCGGGGAAGAACCAGAATGCCAAGTCCCAATGGTAGGATCCTTCTCCCACCCAGCCGCTTCCAGGGCCGACTCAACAGACCAGTCCGTTGTGTGTGAGGCATCAGGGAGAGCAGAAGCAGGCACCTCTACAGAAGAAGTTTCTGGAGAAAGCTGAGCAAGAGGTGCAGTCAGTACAAGCGGTAGGGAGTGAGGAGGGTCCGTAGCAACAGGCAAAGAATGCGGAAGTGTCAGAATCGGTGAAGAGACAGTAAAACAAGCATTCCCAGACGGTGAGTCGGTAGCAGCAGGTACAAAACCAGACTGAGGCTTAAGGGCTAACAAACACTGTCTAGCAGTGAAATAACACTGCTCCTCGATTTTAAGTAACACATCTACATCCATAGAAACAGGAGGAGGACTCACGTATATCCATAGTAGCAGGACTAGAAGACGTTGTAAGCACAGTTTGAGGAATAAATGAAGGATCCACAGGTAAACACTGCACACAAGTATCCACAACAGCAGCAGGGGAAGTATCCAAAGGCACACAAGAACCATATTCAGTAGATTGCAGCACAATAGGCATAGAAGATGGGGTCTCTCTCAGAACAGAGACAGGGGAAGAGACCAGCTCCACTGCCTCCAACACCTCCATGTCCTCCACAGCATGTCCAGAGGCAGCCATCTTGGTCCCACATGAAAATGGGACCCCCCTGCTTACAGGAAGCAGAGTAGGGGAGTTTCCCCAGTGTCCTGGCTAAATTTCCCTCGTTCACTAAAAATACCACCAACAGCTTAATCTCATTCAAGGTCAGCTGGCATTCATCTGTATCCCCCTCCCCCGGGTTGTGCCTGAGAATAGGCTGGATTTGTCTAGTGCACTTACCCGGTCAACAAAAACTAAATAAAATAAATAAATATTTTATTTTACATAATTGCTGAGTCTTCCTTTTTAACCACAGCAATTATATAAAATAAAAAAGGCATTCTTGTGCAGCCACGGTCCACTTAGGTTCAAGTGTGCGGTCTGTGTACGTTTTTATTTATTTATCTAAACTTTTTAATGCATTTATTTCTGCCCACAGCTGAAATGTTAGTTTTTGGTGTTATGTCTTGATTTTATTTCTGAGAGTCACTTACCACTGAGTCCGAGTGGCAGTTCCATCTCTAGTGGAAATACAAGACGGCCAGTGGTCCAGGAGGAAGAGCTGCAGTGTGCGCATGTGCAGAGTGAAGGAAATTGTGAGCATGTTTGCCATAATAAACACACCTTTATTATAGCAAATAATGCCACAGGTTTTCTATGGCAAAAAGGAAGAGCCAGTTTTTATATAGAGAATAATGCATTGGCAAGTGTGTTTTATGGATGTTTTTTACACACCCAAGGTGTGTGATGACCCATAAACCTCGGGAGCAAAACTTGAGAGATTTATGTGGTCATCACTCACCGAGGGTGTGTAAAAAAAATCCATAAATACACATTTGCCTATACATTATTTTTTATAATTGCTGGTGCAGGGAGTTATGGTACTTTTTTTTGCCCACATGAAAAAGACATTTCTGTAGAATACTGATTTATTTTGGAACACATAAAAGAAGTAAGCAGTAGCAGTGAACATAACTTGAAAATGCATGAATACAAGTGAATAATTAAAAAAAATGCAACTGTTTGAACTTTGTACTATTAAAGATAAATGCCGCATTTGTTGGTAACAGTCCAGGAATTTTTGCATTTCTGTGGATTGCGGTTTCAACATTTCATAAGTAATACCAAATGGTCCATTTTTACTGAGTTTTTTGTTTTTCTTTTTTTTTCAGAGTGAAACTCACAGGTGTTTACTGACCGCCAAGGAGAGTTTGGATGCGGACATGAGGTGTGTGCAGCTCAGGTACCTGAGGAAACAACTGTGAGTACCCGCCTGAAGTGTCTTGTGCTGGCACTGCCACGTGACCAGTCTACATTGCACTGCTGCTTTGCCAAATGCCGTAATAACTGGATTTTGGGTTATTACAGCTTTTAAAGCATAACAACCCAAAATCCAGTTATGACATTTGATAAGACTGGTAATCCAGTTGGTAAATGGGGTCACCAGTAATTATAGACTATATGAACTGTTAACTCAATTTTGCCTAAACCTGTCATTTTTTTAAGTTTTTCCAAGGGTGTCATGGGCTGTTTAAAGAGCAGCTTATGCCCTTGGAAAGACTTTGGAAAACATAATAGTTAGTTAGACTGAACACTCAAGGAACAACTCTCCTGTTTTCATGCATATATATGGAGCTAACAAGAAAAATATAAGCTGCTTTTTGTCCAAATACTATGTTTTTTAAAGTTTGAGGTGTCTGTGGCTCTTTAAGAAACTTGAGGTACTGTATACATGGCAAAGGGATTTTAGCTTTGCAAGCCATTTAATGTATAACACTTTATTATTTGTTTCATTTTTTTTCACCGATTAAGTTCACTGGAGTATAAGACTCCATTTATATGCATGCCCTCTTATGTCAGTTAGAGGGCGGTAGGACTCAGGGGTTGGTTGTCCCAGGAGGCAATCATATCAATTTTTATTAGGGGCAGTAAGAACAAGTTGCATAGCTGCCTGGTGAGTATAATGTTACAGGACACAACTTCTATGACCATGGGGGAATAGACTTGAGGGATCAGATGGAGTGCATCCAAGGGTATGGAGGGAACTCAGGGAAATGCTGACTACACCTCTGACAGTTCTATTTAACAGCTCACTGGAAACAGGGGTGGTTCCAGAGGACTGGAGGAGGGTGGATGTAGTCCCACTACACAACAGTTGTAGAAAGGAGGAGGCTGGCAATTATAGGTCAGTCAGACTGACATCAGTGGTGGTAAAGTTAATGGAATCACTGCTAAAGGAAAGAATTGTGGAGTATCTTGAATCCAGTGGGTTACAAGACCCAAGGCAGCATGGTTTCACATGGGGAGATCATGTCAAATGAATCTGATAGATTTATTTGACTGGGTGACCAAGGAACTAGATCAGAGTGGAGCAGTGGGCGTGGCCTACCTAGATTTCGGTAAGGTGTTTGACAGCATTTCAAATAGGAGACTAGTAAGCAAGCTGGGTAGCTTAGGAGTGTGTTAAAAGGTGGTAAACTGGATAAGAAATTGGATTGGGGATAGGAGACAGAGGGTGGTGGTACATGGAGTTCACTTCAAGGAAGGAGGGGTTACCAGCAGGGTAGCTCAGTGATCAGTGCTGGGACTGGTCCTCTTTAATGTCTTAATAAGTGACATTGCAGAGGAGCTGTAAGGGAAGGTCTGCCTCTTTGCAGATGACACCACAATCTGCAATAGGGTGGACACTTGGGTGTGTGTGTGGAAAGGATGAGCAGAGACCTGAGAAAACTACAGGAGTAGTCAAGGGTATGGCAGATGGGTTTCAATGATGAAAAGTGCAAAATAATGCACTTAGGGCACAGAATCCCAGAGGCAGAGCACAAAATGGGAGGAGTGGTATTGACAACCACCAAGCAGGAAAGAGACTTAGGGGTTATCATATCAGATGACCTAAAGGTGGACAGGCACTGGGACAAGGCAGTAGGGAGGGCGAGTGGGATGCTGGGGTGAATAGGGAACAGTATCACCAGCAGAAAGAGGGAGGTGATATTGCCTCTGTATAGATCACTGGTAAGACCCCACCTAGAGTACTGTGTCCAGTTCTGGAGACCACATCTCCAGAAGGACATGGAGCAGCTATAATGGTGCAGGGTCTGCATCAAAAGCCCTACAAGAAGAGACTAAGAGACCTCAATATGTATACCCTGGAACAGAGGAGGGAGAGGATGGACATGATAGATATCTTTAAATACCTCACAGGGGGTAAATAAGGTATGGGAGGGGAGTATTT
The DNA here is from genome assembly GCA_016271365.2 of Neoceratodus forsteri. NCBI lineage: Eukaryota > Metazoa > Chordata > Ceratodontiformes > Ceratodontidae > Neoceratodus > Neoceratodus forsteri. The sequence goes on from CM028131.1 coordinate 1,660,545,942, forward strand.
TTTAGAAGAAAAGGTGTTCAAGAACAAGGGTACATACTATGAAGCTGGGGGGGGTAGATTCAGCAGAGATGTGAGGAAGTACTTCACAGAAAGAGTAGTGGAGTCCTTGAACAGCATTTCAGTGGAAGTGGTGGGGTCAAAAACAGTGGTGGGGTTCAAGAATGTATGGGATAAGCACAAAGGAATGATAGTGGAGAGGAAGTGGGGAGGGAAAAAGAGCTGTAGATCAGGCATGATCTGAGGTAATAGAGTAGGTAGGGAGAAATGGGCAGACTGGATGGGCCCAGTGGTCCTTATCTGCCATCAAATTCTGTTTCTATGTCATTTGTCTTCTCATAAAATGCCTATTAAACATATATATATATACATTATATATATCAATTAGGAGGTCTTCACTCACTGAATTGGCATATATTGTAATTCTGAGGGACTCCTAGAACAGTATAAAAGCAATTTGCCATTATGTGGGAGAGCACAAAGTAAAAATAACAGCGGACTGCTAACAGCTAACATCTACCAACTGGAGTCTGACTGCCTCTTTGATTATCCATACGCCTTAAGCCACTTGAAGTGGTTACATGGGACGGCTTTGCAGATTATGCATTCTGAAGCCAAATGCTGCCACAAATGGCATATCAACATATGGTTTTGAATAAACACTCAACGCTATTTGAAAGCATAGTGGATGCTGCTGTAGTAAACCTAGCAGAAGATATTGCTCTCAGGTTTGACTTTGACATTAGAATAAATTACATGTTTGAGGATGCATGTTAGCAACACCGCTTGAGCCCTGTTAAGTAGCAGCCTGAAGGTACACTTCTCTTAGGTTAAGCCATAGTCCAGTGGAATCTGGTTCTCATACACAGGGTCACAAACTCCATATTATCTCACTCTTCATCAATATCATCCTTCTCCGTTTTGCTAGATTTGCTTGGTTAGCTTTTTTTAACTTGCAGTCAAAGCATGTAACGTATCAATGGAAAGCAGGTGGGGAGATAGTAAAGGCAGCTGCCACAGCTCTAGCCAAAGTCAAGGCTTTATATTGCCAGTATACATTAATACAGAAGGGACAAAGCAGTCTGCAACAAATAGTGCAGATCTCACAGTAACAGCATTCACAAAGGAAATATGCACTTCATCCAGGTAGTAATAAATCTCCTGTGGCTATGGAGGAATATCTGCTAGATAGGTCTATAGGTCTCCTGAAGTGGAACTAGAAAAAGTAAAGGTATAAAACTATCCCATTACTTTTGGTAAGAAGAGGTTTTAAAGTCTCATAATCAGTTGTTATCTTGTGTCCCTACCACTCCCTCTTGGACTGGATCGTAGTCAGCTGTACTGACAGAATAAAGTCCTCTAGTATTCTAGTTGACTCTCTGTGGCTTTTCTCTGACCTTTTACACATGGAGCAGTGGCTTCAACAAACCTCCTTCAAGAACCATCTGTGTGCATGACTGTTCCCAACTTAATGAAATGGCCTTCCTCATGGATCTGGCGGCTGTAAATTGGTCTGATATAGGGAGGCTAAACAATGTTGACACTGCGCTGAACTACCTGGTATGTAACCTACTCAACATAATAAACAAACATGTACATATAGTACACCAAAGAGTAAAGGGCCTATGTTCCAAATGGCTCTCCCCATAATAGCGTGCATTCATGAAAAATAGGGACAAGGCCTGGTACTCCTTCAGGGATTCTGGCCTGCACCTTGAGTGGGAAACTTACAGAGCATTACGAAACCACTGCAAGCCCAGTCTCAGGATGGCACGAGCACTGTATCTCAAAAAGCTACAGTCCTCCAACTTGTAAAACCAAAAGCAGTTTTGGTCACAGATTAATAGTCTCCTTAAAGGGATAGCTGGTCCCCCCCCCTCCAAGATATACTGTAAAATGAAACTCCATGAATGACTTCACCTTTGCTGCTGAGGCCTTTAACAAGTTCTGGCCCGATTCAAGGATTCCTCCCAGGATACCCCCCTCCTCTGGCCCATCCCCAGTCTCCCACTAAGTCCCACCCACTCCACAGGCCTGACTTCCACTTTAGGCTCATCTCTTGCCAGATAGTCTCACTGCAGCTACTGATAATCAGAGGAGAGGGCTCTGCAGGCCACAATGAATTAAAGCCCAGGCTGCTCAAACATGGTGTCTGCATTCTCGCTACCCCCATAACCACTCCATTTAACATGTCCCTACTACATGGCAAGTTTCAAAGTGACTGGAAGGTTGCCCATGTAGTCCCTATACACAAGGGTGGTGCCAGGGAACCGGTTGAAAACTATCGACCCATGTCCATACGTTGTACCCTTTCCAAAATATTAGAGCGGTTGATCAATAGTTAAGTTTAGGTACATGGAACAAACAAGTATTAATGTAGGTAAAACTTCCATTTTTAGGTACGATAGAGCAAATTTTGAGGGCATGAGAACCGATTTGCTAAAATGGAACTGGGAGAACGAATTCAAGGATGCCTCACTTACTGTCATGTGGGATAAATTACAAACTAAACTGCATGGCTTAGTTAAGACTCATGTTCCATCTCTTAAAAAATACGAGTCAGTAAATAGGAAGAAACCTCTCCCTGCACGGATGACTTCAAAAATTAAAAAGGAAATAAAGAAAAAAAATAGAATGCATAGAACAGCAAAATTAAGTGGTGATGAGGGTAGTTGGGCGAAATATAAAAAATGTTTAAGGGTCACAAAAAAACACATCGAGCAAGCAAAAAGAAATTATGAATATAAGCTTGCTACTAAAGTAAAGGATAATTATAAATCATTTTATTCATATATAAATAGTAAGAAAGGTAATATAAAGAACATAGGCTCTTTGAGAAATCAAGATGGATCTATTATAATGGACAACCAGTTAATGGCAGAACATTATAATAACTACTTTGCTTCAGTCTTTAATCACCCTACAATTTCTATACCTCAAAGTAGTTTGGCATCTTGTAAGCCAATTATTACCCTAATGGAATGCGATGTGGTAAAAAAACTAAAGTCACTAAACCAGAACAAAGCCCAAGGTCCCGATGAATTGCATCCTAGAGTATTAAAGGAATTAGCAGAACAACTGGCAGGTCCTATTACCAGCCTCTTTCAACAATCCATAAGAGAGGTGGAGGTACCAGAGGTATGGAAACAGGCAGTGGTTGTCCCTATACATAAAAAGGATCTATGCAGAATGTGGAAAAATACAGGCCGATTAGCCTGACTTCAGTTTTGGGCAAGGTACTGAGGTACTAAAGATTATATTATAGACTTCAACAGCAAACTGGGAAAACGGATAACACACAACATGGTTTCGTAAAGGGCAGATCATGTCAGACAAATCTTCTTGAATTTTATGGTAAAGTAAATAAGGCCTTGGATGATGGGAGTTCAGTGGATGTGATTTTCTTGGACTTCGCCAAGGCCTTTGCTAAAATGCCACATGACAAACTGATTGATGCACTCAGTACTTCGGGGATACATTCTGATATTGTTCACTGGATCAAGTCATGGCTTATGGGTAGACAGCAGAGGGTTTGTATAAAGGGAGAGTATAAAGGGAGAGTATTCAGGATGGACAGATGTGACTAGCGGCGTCCCACAGGGCTCTGTGTTGGGGCCCTGTCTGTTCAGCATTTATATCAGGTCTATGCGTTCTGACCCGGATGTATGGCTTTCAAAATTTGCAGATGATACCAGAGTGGGTAAGGTGATAAACAATAAAGAAGATGCAAATATACTCCAGGCCACTCTAAATAATTTGGAAGAATGGGCACAAAAGCAAGGGTCAACTTTCAATGTAACAAAATGTACAGTTATGCATATTGGCAAAAATAACATACATTTTCAGTATAGATTGGGAAATGAGTTATTAAGAGTCGTCACTGAAGAAAGTGACTTGGGAGTTAAAATAGGTAACAACTTAAGTTTTAGGCCACATTATAATCAAATAATAAAAAAGGCTAGCAATATACAATATTGCATAAATAGACACATAAAGAGCAATAAAAAAGAAGTTCTCTTGCCACTTTACACATCTTTGGTGCATCCTCATATGGAGTACTGCGCCCAGTTTTGGGCTCCAGGGGGCAGGGGTGATATAAAATCTATGGAGGAAGGTGCAAAGGAAAGCAACAAGGAGGATAGCTGGGGTCCAGGGGCAGGAGTATAAACAGAGGTTGTCAGCTTTGGGCCTGTATACTTTGAAGTATCGGAGGATGCAAGGTGACCTATGTCTAATATATAGGGCACTTAATCACCCCACACTCTGGGAACAGCTAGGTCTTGTATTAAGGATCAACCCTATGGTACTAGAGCTCATCCATTGCAGATTAAATCAGATAGGTTTAAAACACTTAGGAGAAAGTATTGGTTAACGGAGAGAGTGGTCAAGATTTGGAATAAGCTTCCAATTGAAATAATAGTCAGCAGAACGATGGAATCCTTTAAAATACAAATTGATCAATATATGATCAAAAATAATATTTTTGGATATACATAAGAAAATGGCGAGTGTATGGACTATAGTCTTTATAAACTCTGTAAACCTATGAAACCTATGAATCTTCAACCACATTCAGCACACACTCTGATCACTGCTGTCCAACATGGCTTTCACAAGAACCACAGGACCAATACTCTCCTAGTCCATCTGACCACTGACCTATCTGAGGCCCTGGAGTCTAAACAAGCAACCAAAGCTATTTTCAGAGAGTTCACTAAGTCTTTTGACTTAGTTGACCACAAGCTGCTCCTCCTCGAACTTAAAGAACTCAGGTTTGATAACCTGTCTGGCTCTTGTTTCACCAGTTACCTAACTGGGTGAAAGAAGTAGATAAAGTGGAAAGGGTGCCTCTCCTCCTTATGTGATATCAAGGATGGGGTCCCCTAGGGGTCCATTCTTGGTCCCCTACTGTTTTCTCTTTTTATAAATAGCCTACCAGAGAATTGTGGCAGTAACAATGTCATTCTCTATGCAGATGACGCGGTGGTCTACCAAAGCCACTCCAACACTGTCTCAGTAGAAAAGGACCTACAAGCCAACTTCCACTTATTGGAATCATGGCTTAAGACAAACAACCTAGTACTAAATATCAACAAAACCAAGGCAATACTCTTTGGCCCTAGTTGTATTGGCACAGATAGGAGCAAGCTATTAAAAATATCCTTCCAAAGAGGTGATCCCATTGAGATGGTAGTTGTACTCAAGTACCTGGGCGTCATCCTAGACCAGGAGCTCTCACTCAGGCCTCATGTTGACAGAGCAACCAAAGTTTTTAACCAAAAGCTGGGGATTCTTTACCGGTTGAACCCTTACCTCTTGACAGAAGCTAGGGTATCCATTGTAAATGGTATCCTACTACCCCCCATCCAGTAAACAAAAACTGACTGCACTCCTCAAAAATTGGGGTAACCCAACAAAGCACAAACACTGGGATGGATTTTAAAGCATTAATGCCTAATTTCAGAACAGTGTTGTACCTAATGCAGCCACTCTACCACTCGCTCTGGTGCTTTGGGAACAAGCCCTTCATAAGGATGTGCCAAACCCACCATCCAGTATAGTGCCCCATCTTCTCTTCTCTTCTCTCAAAGAGGGTGACTCAACAAACTAAAATTCCTCTACCATCTTGCGTATCGCTTTGAAGTGGCCACTAGGAAAAGGGAACACTACTGCAATACCCTCTCCACACTTAACTGCCCCAAGAAAAGAGGATACACTTTGACACTCTTTGCCTGGCTTGCAAAAAAAAAAACACCATTCATCCCTCCTGATTCTTAAACAACCTCACTGAGCCCTTTGATTCTCCTTCCACTCACTCTTCCAGATCCTGAAGTCCACAACATTTGCTGGCATGAGGACCTTTGCCTCTGTGGCCCTGAAGCTATGGAATGACCTACCAGCCAGCACACAGGACTGGTGCAACTTTAAGTCCTTCAAAACGTCCCTCAGTGACCCACTCCTGAAATCTTGCCTTTTTACCTGCCCAGGCTGAAGACCCTCAGCAGCCTCATTGGGGCTGCCATATAACACTGTCACAAGCACTCCTTGCCCCTCGTTAATGTTTACATACCCTCAATTGTGGCTGTAGTCATAACCATTCCCCAGAGGCCCAAGGCACCACTACATACAAACAGTACAAATAAACCACAGACAATAACCTAATCTAAAACAACATAAGATCATCTCCTAAACAATAAGCTAGCTACCTCATAAAATCTAGCATAAAATTAAATTAAAAGCCATCAATATGGAGATAAAAGTGGTTACAAAATTAACTAAAATTGGAATCTAGAGAAGAACCAAAAGCCTGGGTGAAGAGATAGGTTTTGAGATTATTTTTAAATATGTCGACCAATGGAGTCTCCCTCAGAGCCTTTGGTAAAGAATTTCTGAAAACAAGGCCAGACACCCCAAAGGTACTGCCCCCAGATATTTTCAAATGGGTTTTGGGGATTCTCAGGAGGCCCTTGTCAGAAGACCAGAAGGAGCGTGCAGGACAGTAAGGAAGCAAGAGATCAGGATCCAGGTGTGTAGGGCCTTATAGGTTAGTAACCCAATCTTATAGGAGATGGGCCATTTCACTGGCAGCCAATGCAGATCTCACAGCGCAGGTGTGATATGACTACCTCTCGGAAGACCAGTTAACAATCTTGCAGTAGCATTCTTCACCAGTTGCAGGCGACATAGTGCACCTCCATTGACCTGAGGTAGAGGGCGTTACAGTAGTCAAGATGGGACATTACAAAGGCATGTACTAGCGAAGGCAAAGTAATATTATTTTAAATTACTGTGACACGTTTGTTCTTCACTAATTGTAAATTGTCATAATTTTAAATCACTGTCACGTTTGTTTTGATTAATTGTGATTTATTGTAAACGTCATATTTTCAGTTGCTGCCATGAAAACCCTCATTGAACTTGCACCACTGATTTTTGTTGTTGACTTGCATATTGACTGTTGTATATCTAAAATTGTATGTAATTAAACCTGGGTCGCCCCAAAAACAGGGACTTCTAGTCTCAGTGGGCCCACTCAGTCAACAAAATCCAAATAAATTTGATAAATAAATAAATATTTTCTGTTACGTTCATGTAAAATTTTTCTTGTGGTTAGCTCATCAAGAGGCAGACACTGGCTTCCCATTTCTAAAGTCTAGAATATTTGGTTGATGAAAGGTATCTTAATTATGTGGAGAAAAAATGTGTTCAAGATGCTTTCAAAAGCTGTAACTCTGTCACTCCATAGGTACGATGCAATATTTTCTTACCTCTCTGATCAAAAATACAAATTTAACAACATACTGTAAGTAAAAGTAAAGGACTCTGTTCAGCAGCTTTTTACACATACTTTACATACCCATTTACCATGTAGGGCTAAGTATTCTGGCACATAAAGTGTTTCTGAATGAAGTTCCCTAAATGTTATTAATGACTGTAGTCCATAGCACCACATGTGTTTTGCTTTACCACAGGTTGTGTTGTCAGAACTCTGATTAAATAATAGCACATGAAAGGATGTGCATTGTTGTGGGATAGTCACGTCCTACGGGTATGTTACTTTTACCCAAGAAATGTTATTTGACAATACACACCCTAGAGTGTCTTATTTTAATTATAAAATCAAGACACACTTAACAGTCAGTAAAACAAACATTTTGGGTTAGAAAAAATAATTTGTATTATAATTTTAAAATGCAGGGTTTTATTTAACTCTAAAAATTGATTAGCGTTTTGCTCATAAAAGTTCTAAAACATTGTGAAAATGCAAAGCACTTGCCGCACTGTGGTTAACAAACGTAACACTTCAAGAAAACCAATATAAATGCTTTCTGTGCAGTTAGTATTGTCCCAGGAAAAAAACTGCTAATCAATTATGTAAAACCCTGAAATGCATCTTTATACCATAGAGAAAATAGTTCTCTAACATTCCAAAGTAGAATTCATCTAGAATGTATGGATGCCACATAATACAAGGATTCAGAATTCTGCTCAGTTCCACTGGTAGAATTCCTCTCACATCACCCTCTACACATACCAAGACACAAAGCAGAAGGACTCATTGAAAGTCATGGCCTCAATTTTATATGTAAGCAATAAGACACAACAGGGTGTGCATTGTGCTAAGCTAACCACACACCCAGGGGCATGGTGAGGCAGGAGGCCACATGCCTTGTGCCTTTAACCTCCAGAAGTGTGTTTTTCTCGGCACAATGCATATCCCTCAAGTGTCTCATTGTGGTTATAAAGTGGGTTTTTAATTTTTAAAGTTGTAAAATAAATAATTATATTCAGGCATTTTAAAACAGAATTTTCAAAACGCATTTGTTATAATGTAGTCCTTTCACTTGCTGGACCTTGTTGGTTCTTTTGCATTTGACTTAGAACATTTGTCCTACTTGTAGTTCTTTGCATTCACTGTAGTTTCTATGCTGGTTTTTCTTGCCCCCCCCCCCCCATCCACAGTCACATATACAAAACATCTGGTTAATTCTTTAAATTCACTGATTGTGAACAAACCCATACACATTAAAGAAGTTTCTCAGTTACACAGAAATAGAAGTCTGAAGGAAGTGGATCGGCATTCGGCAGTGGCAGCAGCAGCTTGGAGTGGCAGTTAACAGTGTACATAGCATCTTATAATAGCTGCCTCACCGAGATCAGTGACTAGATGTCCTCCAGCTGGTTGTGACTGAACCCGGATAAGATGGAGGTTCTGGTGGTGAAGTCAAATCTAAGATGTGCTAGGACTGCCACTGGCATAGCAACAGGTTTATTCCTGAGACCTATGCCATTGAAGGCTTCTCTAGGGTGCACGATCTGGGTGTCTTTCTCAATGATGGACTGACATTTGAACCCCCAGGTGTTGTGCATTGTCCAAAGCAGCTTTTACCGTCTAACGAATATCACTAGGATCAAGCCCGTAGTACCGCCAGAGGACTTCGCCACTTTGGTACATGCCTTTATGATGACCAGACTGGATTACTGTAATGCACGCTACTTTGGAGTCGCTGGAGGTACCCTCCACTGGCTGTAATTGGTGCAGAATGCTGCTGCCAGGCTGCTGACGGGACATTCTAAGTTCAATCATATCACCCCAGTGTTGCTTGAACTGCACTGGCTGCCAGTCAGATGGAGGGTTCTCTTCAAGGTGGGCTTGCTCACCTTTAAGGCCTTACATGGACTTGGCCTTGGCTACCTGTCTGATCTTCTAACACCTGCCATTCTGGTCCGCTCTCTCTGTTCCTCCTCTAGGGGCCTCCTCGTGATTCCCAGGATGAGGTTAAAAACTGCTGGTGACAGGGCTTTCGGTGTCACCGGCCCCGTCCTGTGGAAGTCGCTAGCACCAGCTGTTAGGGAGGCCCCTTTAGTTGAGGTTTTTAGGGTTTGCCTTAAGACCTATTTGTTTGCTCTGGCATTCCCAGTCATAGATCTGTAAATGAATTAATATCTGTTTTATAGATAATACCTATATTTTTTTGTTCTTAGAATGCTGTTTTTATTCTATTTATTTTATCTTTTAACTATATTTATGCACTTATGCATTTATGCACTGTCCTACCTTTTAATGTTTGTATTTGTATGGCACTCAGAGACTCTGGGATTGGGCACCTGAGAAATAAAAGTTGCCTTGCCTTATCCTAGGATTGTAGTGAGATGGCTTGGCGGCTCATAGTGATGCTGTGCTACTGATTTAGTATAACAAGACTTGTGGTATTTTTCACCTTTGTACTTAAATTGCCTCTATTTTTTTAGTGCCTATAAAACTACAAGTAGAAGCTTCTTTGGCAGTCTGTGCCGGTTCAGCTGTGGCAGCAGGTCGGAGTGGCATCTCACACTAAAGAGCCTCGGGTGTTAATGGAACAAGATGGTTACTCACCACCAACACTTTGGAGCAGTGCTGTGCTGCTCATTTATTGAGGGAAGCCTTGCAGTTCTATTTATTTTTTTATTTATACTGCCTAAATTAATTTTGTGACTGTAGGACTGCAGGGGAGAATGACGCCAGTGGGACGTTGATCCGTAGTGTGACAGTGACCAAGCATAATAAAAAAGTGAATTTGTAATGTGGAAATGTGATATTATGCTGGATTAGTGTTCAGTGTTCTACCGTTAAGTTATTGGGCTCACACATAGTTGTGGGGGATAGGGAGGTTACCTCAGTTTTACCAAGCTAAAAAATGGGAGCCAAATGTGTTTGTTTTTTTTTGAATGCTTAGCGGATTGATTTGTGATCAGGCCAGGTACCAGTTTAAACAGGTGTAACCCCCTACAAATGGGGGTTCCCGGAAAGTCTTCCTTGAGCTTGCCTAAATGCTCACTGCCAGGCTGATGTCCTGTGTTTTAGCAGTTTAAATGTGATTGTCAGAGAGTGCCTCTATAGCCTCTGTGTACTGTCTCTTTAAGAGCTGCCTGGATTGCAGTCATAATTAATCTGAGAGGGAGCTCTGTTAGAAGATGTACTTGTCTGCTGATAATTTGTTAGAGTAGTAATAATATTGCAGTTTGTTCTAACCTGCCTTCTTTGCAGCATGGACAGTTCTGTTTGTTTCCATCATCTTGGTCCTGGACTGCAGAATGGGCCAATCAGTATATTTGGGACTCTAAAATGGAGCCTGTCTACAGGGGCTTGGTGGGGCCAAAACTAGTAGGAATTGTAGTTTCGGGCTTTTGGCACCTAAAATAACCTGAAGGGGGAGCCCTTTGTTGTGACTGACAGATCAGCCAACCAAACCTTTTGGATCTTGGGGAAAGTCCCACACTGCTTGCACTTTTGGTTAGATCTGAGTTGGGAAGTGAAGAAGAACAGCTCGAGATAGTTCAAGCAGCAATCCATAGTGGATTCACACAGGAGAACTGTGGAAAGGCCTGAGTTTGGCCTGCATGCCTGCCTGCTGTTCCTGAGAGGGATCTTGTGCTTTTTTTGGACTGAATCCAAACTTGGAGAGCAAATTAAAACACTGAATTGTGACCAGGCTTTAACCTGAAGAAGACCGAAGATTTGCTAGCTACCTCTGAACTCCCGGACCGTGCAGAGACTCTGTAATTGCGACTGGAGAGCCATTTGTCTGTTACAGTGGAATTTCCTTACATGTGAATGTGCTGTGTGCTTATAGTGGGTCGTGATTTGGTTCCCCACTATGTGTCTGAACTGTGTTTTGCTTGCTGGAGGCTGTATCCAGTTCCACAGACTGAATCCATATCCATTTTCATTTGCCTGGGCCCTGCTACACTGGCCTAGCCAGAATACCTGCTACGCAGAGAAAGTCATCAATGAGAGACCGGCCTGAGGATCAGCCCCCTGCTCAACGCCTTGAACAGGAATGATGCCTTGGTGATTCATGTGGGCCCTGCTTCTCCGGGCACTCCAGCTCAACAGCCTGTAGTCTCGATTTTGTCCTGCCTGCATCCTGTATTGGGTATTGTGAGTAAACATCAGGGTAACTCCCTGCAACAATAGCTAAATCTAAAAGTGTTGTCATCTGATTGTCTTGTTGCCTTTTCTTTCACAAACTGAGCCCTCTGGCTCCAGATTACAAATGGTGTGTGTTGTGCATGTTGCTTTCTTCCATAACAGGGCCCAAACCAGCTGCAACATTTCTGGCTAGCCCACCATTTTACTACCTGGGTACCCAGAGTGTATGACAGTGTAGGGACTCTGAACTGCGTGCATAACTGTCTGATTAATATAGCTTTTAAACAAATCAACCAGATTACGCCCCTCCCTTGTTCAAGTCCCCTAAATAAATCAGATTTAACTTTTTTGCATTTAACCTGACTGTGGTTCCAGTTTGTGCCAAGAGTATTGTACTGTTGTTATTTGCTGTGCTTAACCCTGTTTTACAGGGGGTCCCCAGGGTTAAACTAGAGGAAACAGCCCCAGTAGTAAGTGCAAACAGTGTGGGTAATTGCCTGATGAATAGGGGTCATTATGAAAGTGCTTAATGTGTACTGTTCAGGCCACTAGAAGGAGAAAAGGGGGGGTTACAGTGTCCCGGAGGGCTGTGCCCAGGTCAGTTTGACCACTAACAACCCTGACCCCCAGGTGGAGGCACCCGTTTCATTACCCAGGCCCCTTAACCTGCTACTAGCCAAGCAGGCAGTGGTTGTAGCCCTTAGGATAGCACCACCTGGGGTTACACATGCGTTACGGGGGATTAATGTATGGTCACCTGACTAGTTTGGGCCAATGATTTTTGTGTATTTTACTACCCCATTTTATAAGTGGCAAGCTAAGCAGCAGAGATTTCACTGGCAAACTGTAAGGGAAAGGAGGGGGAAGGGGGATTATTCATGGTCACAAAAAAAAAAAACTACCAAAAGTTCAAACTGTGAATAGTATTTCATTTTATAATTTGTTTATGTGAAAAAAACAAAAGTTTAAACTGTGAATAGTATTTCATTTTATAATTTATGTGTGTAAGACGGTGATCATAAGTGGAAAGAACAGTTATTAATTCATTTTTAAAAAATAAGGGTGATGTACTTTCAAGGCTTAGCTGAAGGCTTTCAGAGAGTAAAGCTGTCGGCCATGTTTGTAATGACAATCAGGGATGAGTGAAGTGCCTTACAAATTCCATTGCCTGAACGTTCTCCAATTGTGCACTCATGGAGGATTAACATAAGTGTCTGAGAAGTAATTTTGCCAATCAGGAAGCAGAAACTTCCAACCCATTTTATAATATGTACCAGGAATAAAGTATTTCCTATATGCATAATGATTCAGAGCCGCCCTGTAGGTACCTGGTTCAGTGTGACACAGGGCACAAGTCCATTCAAAGCGGTCACAGAACTCACTCCAGTAGAAAATAACCACTGTCCACAAATAGACTTTTCAGATACAGTGGTTTTATTTGCAGAATGAGGAGAATACAAACAGAAGGAGCACCTCAGCCAGAGGTGACCACACAAACTGACTTTTCCCCCAGTAGGGCTTTGTCAAAACGTCAGTTTCTGTGGTCACCTCCACTGAGGTGATCCTTCTGTTTGTATTCTCCTCATTCTGCAAGTAAAAATACTGTATCTGAAAAGTCTTATGTGTGGGTTCTCTGACTGCTTTGAATGGGCTTATTTCCTACATGTTTTGCTACACTGGGAAAAAGTCTTGAGGCCATCACTTATTATAATGTCCAGATCCCTTTCTTCTGAGGTAGTTTCCAGTCTTACACCCCCAACCAATATTCACTCCTAGGATTCCCCCTCCCTAACTACATTTGTTAAGCTAAATCTCAGTGGTCACCTTTCCAATTTCCCCTGGTACTTCTTTGATTCCCTTATGCCCTCTTCACTATCTGTCCTGGCACAATTTTTAGTGTCATCCACAAATATACACATCTTGCTCTGGATCTCCTCTCCAATGTGACAGATGAACCCATTGAAGAGTACCAGGCCCAGGACAACCCATGTGCCCCCCAACTCATTACCTCTCTTATCTTGTAGTACTCACCATTTAGTACCACTCTTTGGGTCCTCTCTCCTAGTCAGTTTTCTACTTGTTTTGTAACTTTCTCCCTGACACTCAAGTACCCCAATTTCATTAGCCCTTTGTGGGATATAGAGTCAAAGGCCTTACTGTAGTTCAAGTAAAGAACCATGCAGTGCTTGGCCTTTCTTCAATACTTGAGACACAGTATTGAAGAATTCTACTAAGTTTATCTGACAGAATCTCCCCTTTACTAAGCTTTGCTGTTTGCTCTCCTGGAGTCCATGGGTAGAGATGTTGTGAAGTTTTAATTCGCTATCAAAATTCCAGCTAAGTTACTGCCTCCGCCTCAATGGAGCAGTCCGCAAATTTTTCTATCAGCTTGTAAATTCACTTATTAACTTTGCAGGGGCCTTTGCCAGTAACTTTGCCATTAAAACAGTTAGGCAAAGTCTGTTCAAAATGAGGGTACTGGTGATAAACAAGTGCTTGAGGTCACATGGAGACAACTCCTGCAGGTTACATGCTACTGTTTTATGTACTGACTTATCCTTAGTTTCACTTTGCAGTCTAAGCTAGTAAATGGAAGGGGACAGATCTACTCTATTCATAGTAAAACCTAGCCAAAACAACAAATTATTTAGCTTCTTTTGTTTGTTCTTCATCTTATTTTTACTGTACAGTTTGTGAGTCTTCATTTTGCTGTTCTTTAGCTGTTACTTTCTTTAAATGGAACACTTTTATTTGTGCTAGTTTTTATCTCTTTTAGTGTTTTGTTTTACTCTTTTTACTTTGTAGTTGTTTGGGGAGTTTAAAGAGTGAGAGTGGTCAGGAGAAGAGGGGGTGTGCAAGCAACAGACGAGAGACACCGTGCTTTCTGCATCAAGAGGGCATGTCCCAGGGCAGTGGCAATAGGAGAAGACAGCAGCAGCACACAATTCCCCCCACAGCACAGCACCCCCAGCAACAAGATGAGGCAAGGGCACCACCAGCAGCAAAGGAAACTTCATCCCAACCAGCTGTTGTAACACCACTATCACCACCACCACCACCACCACCTGCACGACATGAGGAGGAGACACAACCAGCTCTTTCCCTTGTCAGCAGCAGCCGAAGTCCCTTGTCTGGGACTTTTTTTTTTATATTGACCCCACCTACAACAGTGTGGTCACCTGAAAACTATGCCACATTGTTGTAATCAGTGTGGGAAATGAGGACGCCATATGGGGACAGGTATACAGCACACACACCTTAGAGGGGGCACCTCAAGAAGTGGGAGAAACATCTGAGAAAAAAAGTTGTTGAGGGGGGTTGAGGTGGTGCCACCCCTACTGGTCCTTCTCTACCAGGCAAGAGAAAGAAACATGGTGCACAGGTGCAGGAGGGGGAGATGGAGGGGAGTGAGAGAGGGACCTGCAGTTGGACTCGGATGCTGCAGGGAGGGCACCTGAGAGATCAGCCTCAGATCCTCTCACCATATCCACCTGTGTGGAAGTACAACAGCTCCACAGTGAGGTAGGGGAGCTCTCCTGGCAAGCTGTGGGGATGAAGGAGCTGTTGGAGGTGGTGCTGCAAAACTAGCAAACCATTCTGGAGGGTTTGGCCGAACAGTTAAGTAGTGGTGCACCCACTGTCCCAGGCCATAGCCTTCCAACCCAGATATTTTCTTTTATCTTTCTCCTTCACCCTCTGCTAAACCCTAAAACTGAAAAAAAAACTTAAAAATAAATCTT
Source organism: Neoceratodus forsteri (assembly GCA_016271365.2). Lineage (NCBI taxonomy): Eukaryota > Metazoa > Chordata > Ceratodontiformes > Ceratodontidae > Neoceratodus > Neoceratodus forsteri. The sequence continues at coordinate 1,660,561,092 of CM028131.1, forward strand.
TTTCACCTATCCTTATTTCTCTCTGTCTGTTTATATTTCTTCATTTCTGTTACTGCTATGCTGTTAAACCCTAAAAATGAAAAATAAAATTTAAGAACTTAAAAGAAAATACAATTGTTTATCCATCTTTTTTTCCTCTGTCTGTATTTCTTGATTTCTACTACTGCTTTGTTTTATCTATTGAAATTTTTCTATTCTCATCCATTCATAAAAAAAATCTTATTTCAACTCTATTCTTTTCTTGTGCAACTGCACAGTCCTTACACTATCACTAAAACTGTTCTCAACTACTGCTGATACATGGTGCTGCACTGTGTGTCTCACTCCCCCCCCCCAACCGCCACAGGCTGTCTTTCCTGTAATCCACTGCACAACAGTAGTGCAAAAGTTCCAGAAAAATAAAGTAGGCTGAATTTCGGTATAAGCACTTTAGTACTCACAGCTGACAAGCACAATATATAAATTTCTCACCTCTGGAAATTTTCTCCCAAACCAGAAATCAGTAATGCTGGTAATAAACTGCTGTTGCTACTGCTACTATGCTGTTTAAAACACCCTCTCAGACAGTCTGAGCTAGTCAGTGGAAGGGGACAGATCTGTCCTTTTCATAGGTGTAAAACCTAGTAAAAAAAAGGTTTTCGGCTTTCTTTTGCTTGTTCTTCTTATTTTTATTGTATAGTTTGGGAGTCTTTGTTTAGTTGTTATTTAGCAGTTATTTTCTTTATATTTCAAACATAAGGTGGCTGCAGAAACAGCTAGGGCTGGAGCCAAGTGCACAATCCATGTAGAAATTTCAAAACAGCTCAGCTTCCCAGTCTCCACTTAGCAGAAACACACAATGTATTAAAGGATAAATTTACTTTATTAAGAAAAATAAAACAGCAGTAAGGTACCGGATGCACCCATCCAAGTGCAACCAAACATTTTCACCTGGCTCTCGGGCTTTGTCAAGGTTGACGTGGGTTACAAGTGTGCACCATTGAAAAGCAGATACTTAAAGAGACCTATCTCAATTTCATTACTAGTAAGTACATCCAATGTGCCATCATAGAAAAGCACGAATATACCACAAAGTGCAACAAATATATAAAACCATCCAGACAAATGTATTACAAATACAAAACAATAAAAGTGCATATAAGTGCTATACATAAATATTGTGAGTACTATAAAAATCCCATAACACTGAGATAAAAACAAGAGAGATGGGAATCACAAACTAATGGAAACAAAAGGGGGGAGGGGGAGGCAGGAACAGGAAACTAAATGTAGAAAACAATTTCTCTCAGTATCACTAGATCCAAATGTATAACCATATAAGGTATACTGCACATATTACTTATATTATACATCAGATCCTAATCTCAAATATAGCGCATATATGTTTCATTTAATAGAAATGGGGAGAGCTGGAAGTGATCATAATTGTTTATTGCTGGTGGATAATATAATTTTAAATAATACTGCCAAAACACTTCCCTTTGAAGCGGTAGTCTAAGTCCCCACCGCTAATGTTTTCATTGGGGGGCAGCTCCAGAGAATTAACTGAGCTGCACACTTGAGCAGAATGGATAGACCATTATGGCATGTTTCTGCTAACAATTTTGCATGTTTGTATGTAAAAGAGAATGGCAGTAGATCAATTGTCAGCATTTCAGCAGTTGCTGCATTTAGCTCACATACGGTAGCATGATTGGGAGTGAATTTGAAGTGATGCTCAGACATCCTATGCAGCGTAGGCCAGACGTTTCTTGAGATTGGGCTGCCAAACAGCTGGACTCATCATGGCAGCATTGTTGGGGTGGTATTTGACTCTTGAGGATTCATATGAGCTGCTGTTCGAGCGACACCAGTGATTCGGGGGGATTTTCTGTAATGGCATTACTGTGCTTTTCTGACTTGTGGTACTGCTCAACCCACAACCACTCTTGCTATGCCTACTACTAGGCAGACCCACAGAATCCTCCTCCTCCTCTCTGTAGTCCTCCTCACTCGCGCCTCTGTCCACCTGGTCTATTGTCTGTCATTTCTGTTTCCCTTGCCTAATGATGATGATGAAGGACAGGGACTCCTGCACTAACTTCCTTCTGGTGTTGATGCCATCATAACTGGTGCCTGTTTTTCAGGTGTATGTGTTACCCACTAGTGTCTCGGTGGCTGCCCTTTTGCCCCCTACTAGCTCATGCTTGACATAGCTGAAGGATAGTGACTTTCTCATCAGCTGGGTCAAGTATATAAAAATCACAAACTAGGGATTTCGTAGCCCTTAATTTACCATAGTAGCAGGAGTGGGAAACCTGAGGGGAAAGGGTAGAAAATTGTGTTAATTGGGATGATTTCATAACTTAAGTAATAATTGGGGGCTTTGGTAGTTGGATAACTGCAAACAACATCCCCTGCATCATCTGTGTCACCACCCTTATGCTTTTTGTCTTCAGCCATTTGCCACCACTTTTTGCAGTTATTCTCTACATCTGGGGATGTGTACTACATTCCTCATCTGGTTGGTCAGAGCTGTCTCCACCTTGATAGCTCGACCGCAGACTGAAAATATGTCGGCATATTCTCTTTTTTGCTCCCTCTCTCTTTTTGTCTTTCTCCCTCTCTCTCTCTCTCGCTAATACTAATTGTTTTACAATCTGCTCTCATCATGATTTAAGCCAACATCCAAGCCTGACAATGGTGCTGATGACTTTGGATTGAGCTTACTTTAGCTGGACAGTGATGTGAGAATCTCAGTTGGCAACTGACTTTATCAAACAATTAACCATACCAAATGTCCATCCTCTTCTGTCTTGTAGTCAAAAGTATCAACTTCCGAAATATGAACTCTACTGTATCTAATAATCTCAGTGGAAATCAACTAAAAAAGAAATTCCATCATAAGATTGTATTTTATGATAGAAAGTGGGACCCTGGCATGTAGAATATGATTATGGTTTTTATTGTCCCATGAAATGTAACATATTTTAATCTGTATTTCCCCTGAAATTCCAAATGTGTTTGCCAGTACATGATGAGCCTCAAAGCAAAAGCACGGAATTGTTTCTGTAATACAGTAACATATTTTAACCTCGATTCCCATGAAATATAACAATGTTTTGATCTACGTTACCACAAAACATGACAACATGAACGCTTACAATGTGTGATTCTTGGCTACCCATATTGTGAGCATTTTTAAAGATAGTAACTTAAAATTTGGTGTGCTCAGTGCTATAGATCAAGTTTTCTCAACCCTGCAATTTTAGTTAACATTGAATGAGCAGTTTGAAGATTAGAAAAGAGCAAGACTATGGGGATGTGGCATAGTATTAAGTTTTGTCCCACTGTCATATGAGATATAAACTAAACAGCTATGTAACCTATTATGAATGTTATCTGTAATGTGTTGTAATCTGTATTTCAAGTCCCGTCCCTGTACCATTTTATGTATGACGTGGAACCTTTGTAAATGAGTCCCTGACTCAAAGGTCTTTCTGAATATTACAATAAATAAATAAATAAAAAATAAAATATAATTCTTTATTTTGACTTGTATCCCTGTGAAATATGAAAACATGTTTTGTTCTGATGCAGTACATAGTATGGCACTCGGCAATGTTTGGTATACCATACCTAAGCCAATTTAAAAGCTAAGAACATGAACATCTATAACTTGCAGTTGCATACCCCAAGTGTTATACATTTTGATTTGATGACATGCTAAACAAAAACAGCTTAATTCTCTAGCTGAGTTGTAATAAGCAGTACTGACTGAGTCAATGGTCAGATTTGCCAATGCAAATAAGTACACTTGGTATTAAATAAACACTAAAATTTAAGAATTAATCACAATAGAAAAATTAAGTGAGAGTCAACGAGCGAAAGTTCTTTAAATTTGATGGACTGCATCTGACTAAAGAGGGAGTCAGTGCATTGGGGCAGAAGTTTGACGTCTTTGCAGAATATTTAAACTAGCAAATGGGGAGAGGGGTGCAGTACCCCATACGTCGAATGGGAAGAACACCCCTCCCCCCTCAGCTAGTGGTCAAACAGGAATTCAGCATGTTTGCCGTTCATTTGCATCACCAGGTAAGAAAAAAGGTTTGTCTCCCCATACGATGCACAGGAGTAATGCCAAACTTCACCCAACAACTAACACACCAAAATCTGGCCAATGGAAAATCATGTACACAAATGCTCACAGCCTAGGAAATAAGATCCCAGACCTGCAGGCAATAATGTCAGAGGCTAAACTGGACATAGTAGCAATTAGTGAGACGTGGTTTACCAGTAACCACACTTGGGAGACTTCAGTACCTGGCTATGTATTGTTCAGAAGAGACCGAGGTGCAAAAAGGGGGGGAGGAGTGGCCCTGTATGTTAATGAAAATATCAAAGCTACAGAAATTCAGAATACACATAAGGAGCCAGAAGAACTGTGGGTCACCCTGGAAACAGGAAATGGGACAGCCATAAGAATTGGGGTTGTCTACAGGCCCCCAGACCAGAGGGAGGACATAGACACATTACTGTTAGAAGATATACAAAACATGACAGCTAAAGGGGAGGTTCTGATAATGGGAGACTTCAACATGCCAGATACAGATTGGTCAATACCAGCAGGAACATCTGCCAGAACTAGACTCATAGTGGATTCCCTGCAGGGGGAGGGCCTCAAACAACTGGTACAGCAACCCACAAGAGACAGGGCTATCCTAGATCTAGTACTGACTAACAAAGAAGGGATCACAGATCTCCAGGTAGAAGGTCACCTGGGGGCCAGTGATCATCACATGGTATGGTTCAATTTGGCTACTACATCTAACCATCCCATTCCAAGGCAAAATATGGGACTTCAGAGGAGCTGACTTTGATAAGATGGCCAACAGAGTTAAGCTAGCCCTGGCAAAAAGAAACACAGGTGAGGGGGTACAGGCAAAGTGGGCAAGCATTAAGGATGCAATACTTGAAGCAACATCCCATTATGTTAGACAGAAAAGGAAGTGCAAAAGAAGAAGGAAACCACTTTGGTTCTCAAATACAGTAGCAGAAAAGGTCAGAGCCAAAAGGCTGGCCTTCAGGAAATATAAGGGAACACAGCCGGATGAAGATAGGGAGGCATACCAAACTGCCCTAAGGGAAGCAGGTAAGGCAGTAAGGCAGGCAAAGTCCCAAACTGAGGAAACACTAAGACGAACAGTAAAAGAAGGTGACAAAGACTTTCTATAGATACATTAGTGAAAGGAGAAAGTCCAGAGGGGTATTGCTAGTTTAATGGAGAAAAGGGAGCATGTGAGGAGGAGGACCCTGTAAAGGCATCTATCCTAAATAGATACTTTTGCTCAGTATTTACTGAAGAGAAGGTAGGCAGGGCCCACAGCTCAGCATCATGGACACAGGGGAGGAGGTGAGCACTACTCCTTCACAAAGAAAGGGTCCTACAAGGCTTGCTAAGCTCAGGGTGGATAAGGCAATGGGACCTGATGGCATACATCCCAGGGTACTTAAGGAGCTAAAGGAGGAACTAGCAGAGCCATTAGCAGAATTGTTTAGTGAGTCTCTGAGCACAGGAGAGGTCCCAGAAGACTGGAGAAGGGCTCATGTGATCCCGCTCCACAAGAGTGGTAGCAGGAGGAGGCGGGGAACTACAGACGGTCAGTCTTACCTCAGTAGTGGGCAAGATTATGGAGGCACTCCTTAAGGAAAGGATAGTGCAACACCTGGAATCCATAGGGCACAGGATCCAAGACAGCATGGGTTTACAAAGGAAGGTCCTGTCAAACTAATCTCATAGATTTCTTTGACTGGGTAACCAGAGTGGTGGACCAAGGGGAGCAGTTGATGTCGCCTACCTTGACTTCAGCAAAGCTTTTGACACTGTTCCACATAGAAGATTGATAAATAAGCTAGGTAGGCTCGTGGGTCAGAAGTTGGTCAACTGGGTGGCAAACTGGTTGACGGGCAGAAAACAGAGAGTGGTGGTAAATGGTATACAGTCAGAAGAGATGCAAGTCACAAGTGGGGTACCTCAGGGATCAATCCTGGGACCAGTCCTTCAACATCTTCATTAGTGACCTTGCAGATGGACTAGAGGGTAAGGCTTGTCTGTTTGCAGATGACACCAAGATCTGCAACAGAGTAGATGATCCAGATGGGGTGGGCAGAATGAGAAGAGATCTGGATAAACCAGCAGAATGGTCAGAAGAGTGGCAACTGGCATTTAATGCAAAGAAGTGCAAAATCATGCATATAGGGAAGAGAAACCCTGAAGCCACCTATAGGCTGGGGAGTTGCTAGCAGTCACAAAGGAAGAAAGAGACTTGGGCATCATCATCACTGATGACCTAAAATCATCCAAGCAGACCTCTAAAGCAGTAAGGCTAAGGGTGTTAGGGTGTATTAGTAGGGGTATCACAAGTCGTAAGAGGGAGGTAATAATCCTCTGTACAAGACACTGGTTAGGCCCCATCTGGAGTACTGCGTGCAGTATTGGAGACCACACCTTCACAAGGACATTAACCAAATTGAGCAGTACAGAGAAGGGCAACCAAAATGGTGCAGGGACTGCATCAGAAGACATATGAGGACAGATTAATGGAGCTCAATATGTATACCCTTGAGCAAAGGAGGAGAGGTGATATGATCGAGGCATTCAAACACCTTAAGGGCATAAACAAGGTGAAAGAGTCTAACTATGTTTAAATATAAGAAAATAACAGGACAAGAGGACACAGCATGAGATTAGAGGAGGCCGATTAAGGGGAAATGTGAGGAAATCTTTTCACAGAAAGGGTGGTGGATGCATGGAATGGCTTACCACAAGAAGTGGTGGCTATGAATACAGTGCAGGGCTTCAAACAGGCATGGGATAGGCATAAGGGAGCAATACAAATGACTATGACTAGATAGGCCACTGACAGAGCAAAGGCCGATGGCACATTTATAAGGTAGAAAAAGAAATGGGCAGACTGGATGGGCCTTGCGGTCCTTATCTGCCGTCAACTTCTATGTTTCTATGTTTCTATGTTGCTTTGTAATGTCACTAAGACAAGGAAATGTTCTGTACTGGATACACATACACCAGGACATTGGAGATTGAACAGCGTGTTGTTACTAGAGTACAAACCAATGTATAAAACTGTTAGTTTAGCCCTAACTTCATCATAGTCTACCACAACACAGAAATTGAAAACACAGTCAACTGTTTTTATCTGCCTCCCTAAAAGGCATAGAAGTTAGGGTTACACCCTTTGCTTGATGAGATGACAAAATAATCCAACCTGGTTTGGCTATCATCAGTTTTCAACAAAAAAGTAAAATGTATATCTCATGAGGTATACTAACCAACATGTAGTATGAGTTACTTTGTTACTGACGGAAATGTGGCCACAGAAAAATGTTGTTGTACCACTGACCTTATGCCAGGATGCTACTGTACCATCATTCTGACATCACATTGATGGTACAACAGCATTCAGACAGTAAAGAATCCCTGGCCATTCTTTCAAAGCACTGTCCATTTCTTACCCCTACTTATAACCTCACTATAGCAATGGCAGAGCAAGCAGCAATTCCACGTGTTTCTGACAGCACTGGTTTATCCATGAGCTGAAAGATAAGCACACAAACAGTGACCTGAAACTTGTGAGATTTTTGTTATCATGAAACTCGGAGTAATATTTCTTTGTTTTATGTGTACAGTTGCAGCAATTGACATGGTCATATAGTACAGTATATTTCCTGAAATTTGAGATCTGTCAAGAAATTCCCTGCCTGAGTGCAGTACCGCTGTACTGCCACCAGAGAGAATCTCTTTAGAAGTATTGCAAAATATCTGGAAATATCTGCCTATGACAATAGCCACAACTGTATCATGGCTCATTATGTATTGAATGTGTTAGTTTACTCTGAAGTAATGAAATGTCTCAAATGTTTTTAATGAAATTAATTCCAGCACTGGTGAGAAAGTTTTCTTTTTCTGTTATACATACAATTTGCATTTCTTGATGAGTGAATCATTTATGACACATTGAATGCCATGGTTGGGATCTCCACCAGTTTTCTATGTGAGGCAGTTTATATGAACATATGAAGAAGCCAACAGAAGAAAGCCATTTGGTCTATCTAGTTTGCTCATATTGCAGGGTCCACAGCTGGAGCTACTGACTCTGCCCCCCCCACTCCTCCCATCCTTTCCATTCTCCCTACCCATTATCTTTACCTTACCCCGTGCCTATCCCAGCCTCTACTGAAATTGCCCACCATCTTCAATGAGACCACCTCTTCCGGCAGCACATTCTAACTGTCCACCACCTTCTCTGTGAAGAAGTGATGCCTGACCTCCCTCCTAAACCTTCCCCCTCCAACTTAAGACTGCCCCCTCATGTTATGGTTGCCAGTTAGCTTAAAGGAACCCTCCTTAGCTACCTTATTTATCCCTTTCAAGTACTTGACGGTCTCAGTCATGTCCCCTGTCTCTCTCTCCTGTCCTTCAGAGAGTACCTGTTTAGTGCCCTCAACCTCTCCTCATATGCCTTAACTTGGTGACCTGCTATCATCTTTGTAGTCCTCTTCTGCATCTTCTTCAGCTGCTTAGAGTCCTTTTTGAGGTGTGGGCACTAGTACTGAACTCCATACTCTAGATGCGGCCTCACCAATGACCTGCACAAGAGCAGTATAATCTGCTCTCTCCTACTACTGATCCCTCTAGCTATGCATCCCAGCACCTTTTTGCCCTTGCTGCTGCTTTCTTACACTGCATGAAATGTTTCGGGTTACTAGTGATCATCACTCCCAGATCCTTCTCCTCCTCCTCCTCTGATGCAGATACCTGGACTCCACCCAGGTAGCACTCTGTCCTGGGATTCTTGGCTCCAGTGTGCATAACTTTGCATTTCTTGGCATTGAAGCCAAGCTACCAGATCCCAGACCACCTCCCCAGCTTTTCCAGATTGTTCTGTAGGTTCTGTATCCCTTCAGCTATGTCCACTCTCCCACAGAGCTTGGTGTCGTTTGCGAATAGGCACATTTTACCCTTAATGCCACCCCCAACGTCACTGGTGAAGACATTGAACAACACCAGCCCCCACACTGAGTCCTGTGGGACCCCACTGGTGACCTCTCTGGTGCCAGATAACTCTTCCCCCACAACCACCCTCTGAGTTCTCTCCCTCAGCCAGTTTTCCAGCCATCTGGTCATCTTCTCCCCAACCCCGAGATCTGCCAACTTCCTGATCAACCTTTTGTGGGGAACAGAGTCAAAGGCCTTGCTGAAATCCAGAGAGAGGATATATACCGCTTGGCCCCTGTTTACTGTCTTAGTGGCCCAGTCAAAGAGGTCAGTCAGATTCGTTTGACACAGTCTCCCCTTCCTCCCATGAACCTGTGCTGTCTCACATCCTGGAGACCACGCTCCACTAGATATTCTGTCAACCTTTCCTTAAGTATGGTCTCCATGAGCTTGCATGCGATTGAGGTAAGATTGACTGGTCTGTAATTCCCTGGGTCATCCTTGAGACCGCTTTTGTACATACTTACCTACATACAATACATACTTGTTATTCTGCTTATTGTTTTAGATAGTGATTGTTCGGTAGAAGGTGCATGATTTAAACTGTCTGGGAGCACCTTTTGTAAAAATAACAGGCAGTACATGAAATAAACAGGAGCAGGAGACAGACATACTAGCGTGATGCTCCTCATATGCGGTTAGAGACAGAGAGCAAGACTAGTAAATAAGGTTTAACAAATCAGTAAAATATAGTTAATGCTAGTTATCTATATAATTATGAAAAAAAACAGGTTACTAGTTCCAGGAAGGTTCAATGTATATTATTCTGGGACTGTTCTTACATTATGGTTTGTATTAAATCAGTGTAGCAGGAGCTAGGAGATTGTGCTGTAGGCTGGTGATACACATGTGACAAACAACTGAATTCATCTGAGACTTTAGAAAGCCTAAGGGCAGGGATCGAAATTAAGTTTTACAGCCACTAGCCAGCAAGGCTAGTGACTGAGAGACTCCCCTAGCCCCACAGACTTTTCCAGTGTCCCAGTTGGTGTACTTATTGAAATGTTACCTTCTCCAGTACAAGCTGTAGGGCTAGTGAAATTAAAATCTTACTAACCCGATACAAATTGGCCAGCATCTGACTACTGGGCAGGTACCAGTTTCGACCCCTGCTAAGGAAGATCGAATTTCTGAATTCAGAATTCACATGACCATAATCAGGTGAGCATAACCCACTTTATAAGGAATGTAGGAGTGCAGAAAAGATATGTGATTTAGAAACAAGTTGACTCTCCTAGAAACTCAGTAGAAGCTTAAGTTTCCATCCCTTCCCTGATCTATACCCCAATCTGGCCCTAATGCCAGATGAGCGCTATTGAATCCTGCTTTAGAACAGCAATTATGTCTCCCAGGATTTGAAACAACTGCAGTGACTTGTGAAAGAAAAGTAGATCGCCCTCCCCCAGGTTGCATATATATTATCTAACATCAGTTCATTCTCATGAAGTTAGACTTTGAAGGCTGCCAACTTTTCTCTGTAAGCACCTGATGCTCTGATATCTATCATTTTAGGTTTTTATTAATTAAAATTGTTGCCCCCCCCCACCATGCTATTTAATGAGCAAGCCATCACATTCTTCATCTGTTTTCACTTCAGTTATTTATCATTATTGTGTTTATCCACCTTACTGGCCCGCCTTTACTGGATCAGCCCCCCCCCCAGCCCTGTCACCCACCTTCCCCAAGTATGTGTCCCAAACTGCATCCCTCCTGGTTTGTCCCCCATCATGAGACCTTTGGGAATATACCCCTACAAACCTCTGGATCTGGTGCAGGAGGGTACCTGGTTGGTGATGTGGGGCCTATGGCATGCTGCAATCACCCAGCACTTTTCCACCTTTTTCTTCCCACAACCCTAGGTGGCACACTAGTGCATGGGGAGGCATGCCTTGGCTGTGTACAATGTGCTTCTGCCTGAAGATCAGGCTCCCCAACCCACCAGCAGGAGGCGCACCAGAGTGTACTATCTCCCTCTTCCCCAGAAAGTAGACCTACCATAGGCAGCTCTACCTCCCAGCCTGACCGCCCGATTGCCAGTTCCCAAGTTTGCCTCAAACTCATGTCGCTGGAACGGCAGCACGGCACACTTCTTTTGGACCGTCAAACAGCCCTTCCTAAGTCAGACTCTGAAATGTGTCTTATAAATGCACATAATGTGTATAGTGTAAAGATTTGAAGAGCCCTGGTATCACAGGGACAAACTTTGACAAAACAAAATCCTTAGCTTAGTGTTAGTTGAAATAGTGAAATTCTGCATTGTCACAAAATTCTGCATCATTATACAGAATTCTACTTGAGGCATATTAATAGTTCTCTTCTGTAGTGCACAATTGTGGAAAATTCAGAATTTCATCAATCGATGTTGAACTCCACATAAAATGGTACAATTCCAAGATTTCCTCAGTTTTTTCTGCAGAACATATTTCTGCAGTTTAGTGGGAAAAAAAAAGTTTATGTTAAAACCTTGTGGTTTACTTTAAAACTTCACATTACTTGCTGGAAATCCTCAAATTTCAACACAAAAGTCCACCAAGCTTTTTGGAAGCAGAATTGTAGACACATTTCACCTTCTATTTCATATATATTTGGCATTTAGCTTTCGTCTTTTTCTTTGTAACAATATACAGTACATTACCATGAAAACAGGATCACAGTCTCCTAAATATCATCTGCTATGGTAGCTTGTCTACAGCTAACATTATAATCCTCTATCAATTACATCACAACCTATTGCTATAGAAATAATACTGATGTCACTTACTGTAGAGTATGATGTCAAGTACAGACAAGCAGCCGGTACAGTTGATGTCTACGGAAAAGAGAGCCGATTTTCATATTTTTTTTAATTCACATTTTATTGCTCCCTCACTTACCAGCACCAGCTATCATCAGAACCATCCAATACCTACCCTCTGACCCCCACCTACCTTACATTCACCATCTCCTATGAAGCCGTGGTTTACTCCCTGGTCAGGGTAAAGGGTGGTGGTGGGGGAGATGTAACCTTAAGTGTGCCCAGCATCAGGCAGCGGATTAAGTGGCTGGAACCAACCTGGATATACTGGGATCCCAGGAAGGCAGCTCCTGGGCCATTTTCTGTGTTCTTGTTGTGCATTTTCCCTGGAGCTCCAAAAGATGTTGGCATACAAGGGAGGATCAGTGTGCATGTGCATGGATTGCATTCACATTCTGCGTCCCTGGCCAATGTCTTCTCCCTCCCACTTGGCACCTTCACATGCACTGCTATCTGCAGTCATTCAGAGGCAGTATCATAGCAAGGACACTGACCCTCCCCCTTCAGAGGAGAGTGTCTTCTGGGATACTTATTCCTCCTCTCCCTGCTGGGCCACAATTATCCAGGATCATTCCTGCACTTGTGTCACTGGCATCGCAAGCAATATTCCTATTGCTGTGCAAAATGACCATCATTCCTGTTTTCATGTTCATGTAGATAGTTATAATGAAATGTGATGCTAAATACAGGAAATTTATATGAAATATAAGCTGAAATATGTCTAAAAATCAGCTTAGCAAAGTTTTCCCTGTGACATCAGTGGTTCTTTACAAAGAACCCTAACTCTAAAGTGTAGATATTTTTATTTACAGATTCATAGAATTTATAAAAGACCATCACACTTAGTGAAGTATGTGAGACAAACTTTTTGATAGCAGGTATGTTCCCCCTGTAGTTAATTGAAATACTTTCTATACTATAACATGTGAATTTTTACAAGCATATGTAACACATGAATTGAATGATTATTTTCTTGTTTATTTTATGATTTCAGCCTCAAGTGTTATGATGAAGGGGCATAACAGTCCTGAAAAGTTAACAAAAATAAATGTTTTTGGAGCATATAAAAGGCAATCAAGTGTTTATGTTTATATAAATTGTCAGTGTCAGCGGCTCAATAGGTAGCACACTCACCTCTGAGGCCAGGAGATTAGAGGGCTGTGGGTTCAGTTCCCACATCTGGCACTTGGGTTAATATCCCAGTACTGACGCTGTAGTGCAGCATGAGAGGGGTGCTGCACTTCTGAGGTGCCGTCTTTTGGATGAGACATTAAACCGAGGTCCCATCTGCCTGGATTGGTGGTAGTTCAGGTGGATGATAAAGATCCCATGGCACTTATCGAAAAGAGTAGGGGAAAGTTTTATTAATAAACAGAACAGCAGGAAATCAACCAATAATACAAAACACAAAAATCAACAACAGTATACATAATATGAAGGAATAAAAAAAATCTCAGAAAGAAAATACAGTACAAGAAACATGGGGGTAAATCAGACATGAACCGCTATGTGCAAAACAAAAATAGAGAACCATTCCAATAGTGAAAAAAAAATCATCCTATTTTATCCTTCAGGAAGGGAACCTCTTTCCAATGTGCAATCCATGCATCACAGGGCAAAGTAAGCTGTTCTGAAAAACAGTGATAGAACAAATCATGTTCAATACATTCAAGAACACAGAAAGGAGATTGATATATCTGCCTAAGGGTAAGCTGACACCTAACCTGCCACAAATGAAATTTAAACATAACAAATAAAAGTCTAAGAACTCCAACATCATGAGAAGTATGATGTAACAAAAAGTCCACCACTACCTCCACATAAGTAACTGCTTTTCAATAGGATTGACTCCAATGTACAGAAAGGGTATGCCAAAAATCCTGAGCGAAAGGACAATGAATATAAAAGTGAGCCATAGTTTCTTCCTGTGCCACATAAGTATTCCTAGGACACATCCTAGCAGTTACCTGTTTATGTTTAGCATTACCTTTGACGTTAAGCCGTCCATGCCTACGAAGCCACAACACATCCCAAAGTCTAGGAGGTATCAATTTATCTGTCAAACCTTGATGTATAATACCATTATAACATTCAGATATATCCTTATACTTTGGGACAACAGAATGAGCCTGGGTTTGTAAGACCCCATACAGAAATTTAATCGATCTAGAGAATACCTGATCTGGAGCACCTTCTATTTAATAGTTTCTTAATAACAGGTCTAACAAATCGAAATGATGAAGCCAATGGCACCTTTTACCTGGCACAGCCCAACTACTGTATAAAGAACCTAACCAAGAATCCGCAAATACCGACCACACCGTTGAGTGAGGACTACTAAGGTCAATCAAGTTTTGGTGAAAAAAAATACTATAATAAAAAGTAATTGGGTTAACACTGTTCAAACCACCCTGTGCTATAGGGAGATACAACACATCCCTCTTGCTCAGGTTCAACCGACTACCCCATATAACTTGAAAAAACAGACCATGCAAAGTCGTTTCCAAATTAGGAGGGACTGGGTAAACTACACTAAGATACAAAAACACGGGAAGCAGTAACGTTTTGATGATAGCAGCCTTCATAGGTTTGCATTGCTGCCAAGATTTCCACAACATCACTCTTGGTTTTGCAACATCAAGTTTCATAGACCAGTTGAGAAGCGCATTATCTCCCTTCCCAAAATTAATACCCAAAACTTTAATAGGGCTCTGCAACACAGGAATACCTTGTAAGTCCAAAATGTCAATAGGTAAAGTATCCAAAGGGTACAGAAAACTTTTAACTTTGTTCAGTGAGGCCCGTGTCACTACAGAATAAGTAGAAAAATGCCTTAACACTCTATTACCAGAAGGGACATCTGCAACAAAGGCACAAACATCATCTGCATAAACCATAACCTTAGCAGTAAGTGTACCTTGTGGAGGGGCAACACCAGTAATCAAGGCATCCTGGGCAATGTTCCTCAATAATGGGTCTAAACTGAAGACAAAAAGTAGTGGACTCAAGGGACAGACTTGCTTCACCCCTCCCAACGAATAGGTACATAGGAACCCAAAAATCCATTCACCAGAGGTAGGGTATATGCATGTTTATACAATAAGGCAAGCCAAGTCACAAATCGATCAGGAATGCCATAGATACGTAATACCTGAAATAAATAAGCATGAGGTACCCGATCAAATGCTCTTTCTTGATCTAAGGACATAAGATACCCCTTTAATTTATTCTCTTTACCAAGTTCTACCAATTCTCGAAGCAATAGAAGATTAGAGTTAATAGATCTACCTGGAACAGAACACGTCTGGTGAAGGGAAATCAATGTCAGAGCAACTGTCAGCAGTCTAGTATTCAAAACTTTCATCAAAATCTTAAAATCTGTATTAAGGAGACTCAACGGCCACCAATTAGTAAGGTCAGCCCTGTGACCTTTCTTATGTAACAAAATTTGAACCGATGTACAAAAATGAAAATCAATAGTATGCTGCTGCAAAGCCCAATTAAACACTACTGGGAGTATCTCACTAAGTAAAGGACAACATGCCTTGTTAAATTCAGTCGATAATCAGTCTATTCCAGGTGCCATTTTATCATTAAGATGTGAAATTTCCCGTGTCACCTCAGCACTACTTATAGGAGCAATCAGCGCCTGCAGTAGTGAATCTGGGCACTGAGGAATATCCAGAGGAGAAAAAAAATCTCCCATATCAGTGCCTGCTAGGGAAGGAGCCTGATACATGTCCAAGAAATGGGACGTAACTGCATGTAATATGTTGGGCATGGTAGTACAGATAATACCATCTGGACATACTACTTCTGTCAACATTCTATCAGTTGCCCTTCTATGACTACTGTCCAATGCATCACCTAATCCTGCCTTCTGAACTGAACAAACACTGTGTTCATGCAAAAGGGAAGCAGCCCTTGAATATTGCTGAGCAGCCATCTCTTTTTTTACCGCCTTAACTTGGGAAGTTAAATTAACACGCTGTGAATTTATAGCAGAATACAAAGTTTCCAAATGGGTTCTCAGGACCAAATACCTTTTATAATTGGATAACATAATGGACAGAAAAACGTACAGCAAAGGACTTTAGCTCAGTCTTAGTGTCCAGCCACCAAGCCATCAAATCATCTGTAAGACCAGCCAGAGACATACGAGCTTTCAATAGATCCTGCAGCTGTTACAAGAAATGTGCATTATCCAATAACATAACATTCAATTTCCAGTAACCCTGGCCTACCAAAGCATGAGGATCTATTCCCAGAGAGGCAAACAAAACCACATGGTCAGAAGTCTCAACAGGGATAGTGCAAGCACTAGTGACTCAGACGATGTGTTGTAAAAAGGGAGTCAATCCTAGTCAACAAAGACCCCATAAAAAAGTATGTCTACCTGTAGCATGACACACCTTATAAGTATCCTGGAAACGCCCCTGAGCAATAATGCAATTCAGACAGTTAGTGTCACAAAAATCCTTGTCAGTTCGTGCTCCACAATCCTGTTTATGTACGACACAATTAAAGTCTCCACCCCAAATAGGATTTCTTGTCGTAAAAAGATAGGGTTTTATGATATCAAAGAAATCTACCCGTCCCTTCTTTGTGACAGGAGCATACACTACTATTAACCTCCAATAAGTATCCAAAAAAGTAAAAGCCAAAAGCAATGCACGCCCCGAAACAACCTCCACCAACTTGGTGACATGAAAACCATCACCTCGAAATAAAATCCCAACACCTTCACACGTATCCATCCCAAAAGAAAAAAAAGAGGGACCCCAACGCCAAAGCTTTTTTGCCACCAAAACCAAACAAAAAGTATTCAATCAGGTATCCTGGACAAGATAAATATCACATTTCAAATCTTGCAAGAAATGAAAAGTAAGCTGGAGTCTATGGGCATTCCTAACACTATTGGTATTTAAGGTAGCAACAGTAAGGCAAAATGTAGAGGCCATAAGTTATTGTCAGAAAAAAAGAAAAACAAAAAGAAAGGAAAAATCAGGTTATCTTCCCTGATCTAGTGCATCTGCGTGAGCGAACCCCAAGACACGGAAGCCGTCTATCAGGGGTCACCCCTTTTGACTTCTCACCATCTGAATCAGATGATAAAAGGGTTTGGGAAGAAGTACCAGAATCAGCTCCGAAGTCTGAGGACTGAGACTTCCTAGAGAGAATCTCAAATTTGTTACTCAAAGGGATGGTCCCACCAGGGGAAGATGCTTTAGCTAGTTTAGATCTCGACTTTGTTTGTTTGTGTGCTCTTTTCCAGGCTAGCACACAAGTCTCAGGAGGTGGCATGACCAAGTCTGCTACAGGCTGCTCAGAGGCCAATGGTGCTTCTTCCACCACTTGTACAGTGGCGAGGAGGGGGCTGAATCTTCTCCTGATCCATTGGCACCTCTAGCAATGGAGGTACCTCAGGTTTTAACGTACTGGGAACAGAACCAATGGTTCTGGCAATGGAACCTCAGTTGTGGGAAGGGAGCTAGGCAGCACCACTTCAGGGGGAGGAGAAGATTTTGAAACTGCAATATCTTTTTTCTGTGCCTCTAAGAGGATTACATCCTGATTAGGGCAATCTTCCCTATTATGAGTAGCCCATAGACAGGTGTGAAATCCATTACCTGTCTCCTCACAAAGATTACACTTAAGCTCTTCAGCACAGTCAATGCTTGCATGACCAAAGGATAGACAAAGGGAATACCTCAACCTATCACAGGCTGCACTGAGATGGGAAGGGGAGCCACATTTAAAACAAGTACGTGGCTGTCCCACGTAAAAACAATGTCCACATTCCCTTCCCAAAAATAGACTGTTCAGCAAATGTACTGGGCCTTCATTAGTGTGCTGAAGCCGTACTTTAAATTTCCAACCACCAGTCCAAAAATGTTCGAAATCAAAGATAGGTTGAGGTGTTCTCAATACTTCACAGCGTTGCTTTAACCAACGTGAAATGTCATTTACTGCCACAGATTCGTTGTGAAATAAAATAGTAACCATCTTGATAGCAGACCTAGTGAGGGGAATAGCCCGAAAGGGCAACCACAATGCAGAGTATCATAGTAATTCATACTTAATCCAGAAATGGTCCAACCCCTGCAGGGTCTTACAGCTAATATCAAACATAGAAGTGCCTGACACATGGACAAGGGCAAACACTTCATTAGTAAAATAGCCCAATGAGCCCTTAATAAGGGTTTTCCCCACATAAAGTCGATCTGTATTAATGTCCAGTCCTCCAATATACTGCAGGAGTACAGCATTTCATCTCTGTAAGGGAGATGGGGTACTATGAAAGGCATCCCTCTTCCTAAATTCCTCCCAAGTAGATTTAGCCTTATTCCTATGGTCATGGGGAGGGCCTGGGAGTGGAATATCTTAATCCATATGGTCTATGAGTACTAGTGCCTTCATCAGCCGAAGAGGAGGCAGACAAGAGCGGGACCCATTCAAGTCTGTCCATATGCAATGCAGGATGTTGCACGTCCATAGCATTCAAATCATTATCCAAACTAGTGGGGAAGGGAGAAAGCTGAATAGCTGGCATACCAGAAACAGCATCAGGCTGAATATTAGACTGAGTACAACTTCCAGGGATTGGGCTATGGGCAGGATCAGGGATCCAGTGGCCTGCCTCACCCCGCTTCCAGCCAGCATCTCTTAGGGAAGCTTTCAAGGCCTGGGAAAGCTCACTCGTCTTCCCAACAGTAATTACAGTAATTATATCCTTAGAAGGAGAAGGTACACAAACCGGAGTGGAAGTCTCACACAGAGGCGAAAAAGTAGATGTTGAACTCACCGTCTGTGCAGAAAGAGAAGCCACAGGTAAATACTGCAATTGCAAATCTTCTGTAGTCCAAGCTGCAGTCCTGGAGGGCGCCGCCTCTGTGAGCTGGAACACCTGTGATGCGCCTACGTCAGGAGCAGGGGAAACAGGAGTCATACACACCACTACAAGAGGCGCTGAAGACGGCAATGGTGCTGACATAGGAGATGAGCGGGGATTATGACGATCAGCTATAACAACACTGAGGTCAGGCTCAGCAACTTTCAACACAGGAGAAGGCAAACTAGTTTCAGGAGTAGCTGCAATTATGTCCAGGACCCGTCGCCGATCGGTGGCAAGTAAAGACCTTAACCATAATTCATCAGCAGGTAAAATACCAGCAGTAGTACTAGACGAGTTTACAGTCGCAGAATTCGCAATGTCCATAGCATCAGAACATGCGGACAAGTTTGACTGAGCAGGCTCCAAAGCTGGACCTGCAGGAGCGGAGCTCTGTTCTCCTGCAGGTGCACCAGCAGACTGTTCAGACCCAGAGGTCACATCCATGATCCTCCAGCGCCCCCACCTCAGAGTAAGGGAATTTCCCTGGTGTCCTGGCCAAATTTCCCTCATTCACTAAAAATACCACCAACAGCTTAATCTGGTTTAAGGTCAGCTGACATTCATCTGTGTCCCCCTCCCCCGGGTCATGCCTGAAAATAGGCAGGATTTGTCTAGTGCACTTACCCGGTCAACAAAAACTAAAAATAAATAAATAAATAACGTCACCACAAGAAAACAAGTTGGAACACTAGATTTCTCGGAAGGTTGATGTCTTCTCAGCATTGGTAATTTACAGTGGTTCTTTAAAGGCCATAGGTAACCATTTTTATACCATTATATGCCCTCCTGATTTTCTTTTATGGTATATAATATATTCCAATATGTCTGAGACCCTTTATGATCAATTAATAATCTATTTGTTATTGACTTTGTAGTTACTCTTAATGTCACTCTCCTCAGCAGCTACAGCTCTTTGTTTCTTGCAGGCTGTAGAAATGTGCGATGTCCGCAAATTTCACTCTGTGAAATAGTTCGCAAAATTTTGCATTTCGTGAAATATTTTGCGGGTGTGAAATGTGAAATTTCGCCCGTAAAATGTGAAATTTTGCCCATGAAATGCAGAATTGTGCCCGCAAATGGCAGAATTTCACCACTCATGGGTGAAATTTCACTGTTTGAGGGAAAAATTCTGCATTTCATGGGCAACATTTCACATTTAGTGGGTGGAATTTTGCATTTCGCACCCGGGAAATATTCTGAAAAATGCACAAATTTCACAGAATATTCCATGGGGTGAAAGTCCCAATTTTGCCCGAATTTAGCCAGTGAAATTAAACTTTGCTGCATCTCTAGCAGCCTGGACATTCTAAGACACCAGTTACACGATTCTGGGCCATTCAGAGCATGACTAGCATAAAAGTGTGTCTGACGTCCTGGAATGTCTTTGAAATAAAAAAAAATAGCACAGTCTGCTGTGGAGAATGGAACACTATGTAGAGTTGAGGGCATTACCACTCTAGATAATAATTTACCAAAAAATTGTTTAAATCACATCAGAATACATGGCTGACATGGAAGGGATCTTCTTTCCTTAATTTGATACTGTATCCATTTCATGCATCAGGATTCAGGCCATGCTATTGCTCAGCTGTACCATTTTCATTTGTCTGATGTTTCCCCTCTCACAGTATCCTCCACCTTCCCTCATCGCCTGTTAGGCTTTACCTACTGCAGCCATCAATCACCCTGTTATTGTTAGATTTCCTGAAAGGCTGTGGCCATTCCTGTAGTAGCTCTGCACAGCATCTGCCATGAGCTACCGGAGGACAGAAATAAAAAAATAGTTAACATGATTGGCTTTAATGGACCTTATAAAATGAGTAGAGAAAACCTCAGCTCCTGAAGGCACACACACATTTACCTCAGCCTAATGCCCATTAAAAGAAAGAATTCTGGTGTGAGCCTGCACCATGAAACAAACAAAAAATAAAATAAAAATAAATGCACCAGTTTTAAATGTCATTTTTAAGTTGGCTGCCATTTTTTACATGCAGTTTCCTATATATTTTATTTTACTTTGCCAGCCATCCTCTTCCCATTTTTAAAGGTATTAGCCACTGACTGTGATGTATAGAAGAAACGAACACAAAATGAAAAATAACATTTTCTTGTTTTATTATGAGCAGAAAAACCTCGCTTGCTCAGCTTCTTAGCCACCCGCTCTGCTTCAGAAGCTTGTGTACAGTCACAATGCACTGCATAGGCTTCCTCTATGTCTCAGTCATCTGCCTGCTTGTAGCCACTCAGACGCCCACTTGATAACCATGCATGTACTCAGACTTACAGCATGACCTTTGATGTATAAACTGTTCAGAAACAAGTGAAGAAATCAAAGAGTACAACTAAATAAAGTGTAGCCTCAGTTTACAGTACTGTTTTCTTCACTTCCTGGGAAACAGTAAAAGCCAGTGGCAGGCATTGGGAGGGAACAAAACCATATATTTTCTTTCATAATGCATTTTTATTTTATTTATTTTAGTAAGATAATATACATAAAACTGAGATACAACATTTTTAACAGCAAATAATTTTTTTTTTTTTAATGTTTATCCTCCTCAGCCTGCTGGCAAGCATCTGTCCTCAGCCAGTCCCCGGTTGCCGCCTCACCCCCAGCATCCACCATGCCCTGTATCCCCCATGGATTACCTCCCATGGCAGGGCAGAAGGGAGGAAGGCCATCCTCCCCCCTTCTTGAGTACATATCCAGAGCTGGCCTGGGAGTTCCTGAGGCAGCGGCCCCGTAGTACTGGAAGGGCTTCATAGAGCTAGCAACTGTGGCTTTTCACTCTTTTTGCTTGGTCCCTCCCCCTCACAGCCATGAACGCATGTGCATGGAGGCACTCGCACATCACAAAGCCATACTACTTGTCTCCCTAGCTCTGTTGCCACCCCCTATCCTCCACCAGAAGGCAGCCAAGGAGTGGGATGACATACCCACCCATCCCCAGTAGAGGACAGCAGTCCTCAGATGCTCGATCCTCTCCCTCCCCTGCCAAGCCCCAGTAGCCCATGCTGACTCCCAAACGCAGGTCACCGGCATGGCGTGAGGTGTGGCATCCAGCACCTCAATCCTCAGTGCCACTGGGCTGGCTGCAAATGACTTTTTTAACAGCAAATTTTACTAACATTTGCCTTCCTACAGAAATTTCTGTAACTATCAATCTATAGTTAGAAAGCGTTCAGAGTTATTAAATTTACACAATAAACCAAGAATAAACGTGAACTGATACAAAGAAATATAATTACTGTTCCAAGAGAATGGCTCCTCCTAGTGACACCTGTCAGTAGAACTACTGTTCTTCTATTGATAGGTAAAGTAGTAGGAGAACTACTGTAAAACAAGTTATTGTTACGCAAAGTAATTTTGATGCAAACACAGATGCAACCAAAATTTTGCACATTAAATTTGGCTTTAAAGCATTAGTACCACATTCACTAAAATGGAAAAAGTGCAAACACTAATTTGCACAAAATTATTTTAGCACTTATTTGTACTTCAGCAAATATAGAAAGATTATTTTACAGTTAAATTTCAAATTTTACAATGTTTTACTTGTAAATTCAAACAATTTTCTTTTATTATGTTTATCTTTTTTTTTTATTAAATGTCTAGTAACCCATTTTGTAAGACATTCCAGGGTGTGGGTTAGAGGACTAAATTTAATAACTGCCCTTCCAAGGGTTGTAAGGCAATCCACCTGTGGTGTTGGGTCTCACTACACCCTGGATGGATGTTTTTTTCAGTATAACCCACACTCTGTTGTACCTTATTGCTTGTGTGTGAATATTATTAAAATAAGTGTTGTTGCAATGATATATCTATTTCACAATATACGAACATACGAAGAAGCCAGCAGAAGAAGGCCATTTGGTCTATCAAGTCTGATCGTATTGTAGGGCCCACAGCTTGAGTTAATGTCCCTGCCCTCACTCCCCGCTCCTCCCATCCTCCCTACCCATGATCCTTACCTTCTCCCTATGCCTATCCCAGCCTCTCTTATCTCTTCTGGCAACACATTCCAGGTATCCACCACCCTCTCTGTGAAGAAGTGCTTCCTGACCTCCCTCCTAAACCTCCCACCCTCCAGCTTAAGACTGTGCCCCTTCGTGTTATGTTGCCATTCAGCTTAAAGAGACTCTTCTTATCAACCTTATTTATCCCTTTCAAGTACTTGAAGGTTCCAATCATGTCCCCTCTGTCTCTCCTGTCTTCCAGGGAGTACATGTTCAGTGCCCTGAACCTCTCCTCGTATGCCTTACCCTGCTGACTGGCTATCAACTTTGTAGCCCTCCTCTGGACCTTCTCCAGCAGGTTAATGTCCTTTTTGAGGTGTGGGCAGCAGTACTGAACTCCATACTCTAGATGCAGCCTTACCAGTGACCTGTACATGGGCAGTATAACCTCCTCTCTCCTACTACTGATCCCCTTAGATATGCATCCCAGCATCTTGTTTGCCTTTGCAAACTCTCTCTATAAAACTATCTCTATAAAACTAGAAAACATTGTTTTTCCTCAGTTAATAAGATAATAGCTAAATGTTTTTAGAAAAATAAAGAACTCATACTGGCTATTGAAAGGAATATAAATTTGAGCTGGTAAGGATAATTTTACCATTGCAAATACAAACGACGTGGTGTTGTGTAGTGGTTAAAGCACAGGCATGTGAAACCGGAGACCTAGGTTAAATTCAAGCCAGAGCCACAAAATCACTGTGTGATCTTGAGCAGGTCACTTCAAGGGGAACAATCAGCATTATGAGGCCCACACCCAGGTATGAGGGCTGGTCCCAATTTGCACTGTATGTGCAAAATTTTTTTTTGTTTACTGCAGTATAATAGATTGTATCGGGTTGACTCTACTGACTTCCTAGCTGACATTTACTGTAACTAGAAATCTCAGAATTCCCTGCTGCTGACGACAGAGTAGGGCTGCAACAGTGGGAGATTCATTAGCATTGCAGTGCCTGTTACAGTTTTTATAAGTGCTGATCTTTTGTTTGCTGGTTCCACTGTCCTCCCAGGGCTAAGTACAGTCCTTTCTGACTCTATTTAACCTTGGGAGCAGGGGCGTAGCTTTAGTGGTTCTGGGTGGTGCATGTGAGTCACTAATTTTGTCACTGTTGTCATACACCATCAAATGCAGTGTGCTTCTTCAGTTGCTCCTGTTTTACCTGAGTACTGTTTTCTTCCAAATTGTGAAGGTTGTGTGGTACAAGGGGCAGGAGACAGAAGTTGTTAACTTGCAAATAATTGTCTTGTAGCAGTGTGTAGCCCCTCCTTTCTCATACATAATTCAGTCAGCAGATTCTGCAATATATGGCAAGACAAGATTTATTTATAATGCACTCTTTGCCAAGGGCTCTGGGCAGCTTACAGGGAAACATAGAAACATAGACTTTGACGGCAGATAAGGACCACTTGGCCCACCTAGTGTGCCCATTTCCCTACCTAGAGGATAAGCTGCAGATCCTATTTAACCAACAGTCTATTTCTTCCTACCCCCCACAAAAATTGCCTTATGTCTGTCCCACGCATTCTTGAATTCTCCCACAGTTTTAGACCCCACAACCTCCTCAGGAAGGCTGTTCCATGTGTCCACCACCCTCTCTGTGAAAAAATACTTCCTCACATTGCCCCTGAGCCATCCCCCCATCTTCAAATTGTGTCCTCTTGTTCTAGCACATCTCTTTTTCTGAAAGATGCTACCCTCTTGAACTTTTTTGATTCCATAAAAACTTTGTTGAAACATAAAAACTTTCTTACTACATTATATTATATCTATATCTATATCTATATCTATATCTATATCTATATTCTATATCTATTTATCTATATCTATATCTATATCTAAACCATCTCATGGGTAGGGCTTACTTTACTTTGCTGCCCTAGGCACTGCTTTGCCCCCGACAGCCTGGTCCCGCTAGTCCCAGTCCTTTGGTGTGCTCCTGCCAGCCCCCATTAATGTATTCCTGGTGGGGGGAATGGAGCAGCAAAGTGTAAAAAGTAAACTGCCAGCCCAGTGATAAGGCGAATGCCGTGCTAGCACTTGGTGCGTGTAGCCATGCTGCTGTTTCAGTGAGTGAGCTGTGTTTAAAAGTGCTACAGTGCTCAAATGTTAAAGCTGCTTTGGTGGCTCTGGCAACTGCCTCCCTCATGTGCTGTGACCCTCCTGGACACTATGAGCAGAACTGGGACTCTGGAGGCACACCTTGGGGGGAGCAAAATAAAATGTGTAACAGTGCTCTTAAGCACTATACATTTTAAATTGATCGTATATAGCTTTAAGATCAGCCGAGGCTGCTATTGAATGAATGAAGCTCTGCCTGTTGCCTGGGGGATCAGTGCTACAGCACTTATGATAGGCAGGAGGAGCTCTTGTTATGCCCCACTCTGCCACTGGACAGTAGGGCAGAGGGGTAGCTATTGAACCATGGGGCAATTGTTAATTAAAGCTGTTTTGTTTGCCTCCAAAAGGACTTTAAAGCTGGGACTACATTGTAAACTATATATCCATCAGCCATCTTGTGATCCTTTGACCCTCTGCCTCCACCAATCAGCACTCAAGGAGCTCGAGGACCAGCAGCTATGACTCATGGGTAGGGGGACGAACAGTGTTCTTTGCACTCAAATGAGCAACCAATCAAGCATCAAATGGGCCTCATACATACTAATTTTCAGATGGACAGCTGTGTTCAGTCGATCAGAAACTGCCATATTCTTTTCAGTCCCCAGGGACAGTTATAGCTCAGGGCAGTCTGGCTGAAGCTCTCTGAAAGTCCGGAGGGCATGGACTGTATCAGGGGAAAAGTTTTAAAGTCTGCCAAAGCTTCCACAGTCAAACACCAGAAGACTTGCCAAGAAGCTTTCCTCCACCTGGGAAGCCAAAGCAGAAGTTTGAGATTTCTTGTAACTGAAACTCTGCAGCACCCTGAGAAAAGCCTTCAGCCTGTGAGGATGGTTGGACTGTGTTCCTGCTGAGACCTGAAAGTTTCCTGGGCTTCAAGCAGCCAGAATCCAGAGATGCCTGCAGAAAATTCCCTTTATCTTGGGAAAGACGGTTTGAAATGAGAATACTTCTTTGGAAACTGCCTAGAGATTGTTGCTACATCTAGCATTAATGGGTGGGCTGGTTGTTTCCAGAGGCTGAAAGTCTGCTGCCTATAGAGAAAGAGCAGCAGTGACCACTGAACTTCAGAACAGAAGCCACTGCCAGCAAGGATGGTCTGGTGAGTCTGCCAGGTAGTGCTACTACTGGATGCTACTCATTGTCTTGCCTGGAGCCTTTTTTGGCCCTGGTCCCCAGTACTACCCTGTTCCAGCATCTGATCCAGCTTGCAAGAAGGTGACAAGCTGCCAGAGCCTGCAACAGTCCTGAAGGTGATGAGCTGCATAGAAGATGACAAACTGCTAGACCTAAGCTGCAGCCAAGTCATCTGCAGACTTGTTTCACTGCTCAAGGCCCCAGCTCAACTGACTGAACCTGCTACAGTATTACAAACCAGACCCTTTGTTCTGTCTCCAGAACCATGAGTAAGCACAGGACCTGCCCTGTCTGGGGAATTTGTATAAAGTTTGTCAACCAATTTTGTAACTCTCAAAAAGTGCTCCAAAGCTGGCCAACTCACATCAATGTTCAGGTCTGCAACTTGTCCTGGTTACCCAGTTAGATGTTCAGGGACACTGGTACCAGTGGGAACGTGGGCTACAGTCATGTGTTGCTGTTGGGGAGTGGGCACTGTTAATGTTTGTTGTGAATGTTGTTATTGCCAGTTACACTAAATTTCATTAACACTGCCATTTATCTTTGCATTCTCCTTCTCCTTTTTAATAAATCATTTTTATTGTTGTTGGTTAAAACTGTCTATGAGCATATTATTATCTACAGTCTTTAATTGCATGTGTTTTAAAATACTGCAGTTTAAAGAAGTATTCCATGTGTGGGGTGACTGGAAGGGGAGGTGGATCGGTACAGCATCCCAGGGGATTGAACCAGACAAGTATCTGGCCCACTATTATTTTACTCTGGATGGAAGCACTGTGCTATTTATCTTTTTATCTGGAAAAGAACCTCCCTGTTACCATCAAAACAGAGCTCAGGCTCCTCAACCTGTTTGGAGCCTGACAGGCATGAGTTACTACTGCCCATTGTTACATGGCACCCAGGTTACATAAATATATATAAATATATTATAGTGACACGGTAGTGCCACTGTAGTTAGGGTTGAGGAGCCATTTACATGTTAAACCCAAACTTTTGCACCTTAATAACTTTGTAACCGTTTTGACAGATTTGCCTGAAATTTGGAATACACGATCAAGACCCATACGCCTTGAGATCTGGCAAGTTTCGTACGGCTGCAGAGTTATTAAGCATGATCTGCACACACGTTTAAGTTTTTCTGGAATTTTACTGTCATCTCTACAGGTCGCACAGTTTGTGCGACCGGTCCAAAATCTTCAGGGAACATGCTGCCGGGGTCTCCGATGTGCCTTTTGAAGAAAAAATATTAAACGGTTCAAAAGTTATTCAAAAAACAAGTTCCCGTTATAAGTCAATGGGAAAAGTTAACAAAAAGTTTGACAGTGTCGCAAATGCAATTTTTACTTTTGCAAATGGCCCTTTTACTGTAGCAAATCTGCCATTTTGTTTTCAGTTAGCGATCAGGAAAATGCTTGCCATTTAAAATTGGGACCATCTAGCAACCTAGTTATTTTTGTATTCACCTAGTCGGACCCTGAGGAAGCTAGCCATGTCTTTATTTTGGGGTAAAACACCCCAGAAATATGTTTTTCAAATTTCTGGAAAAAGTACTTTCGCAAAGTACTGTTGCACTTGCGACACTGTCGAATGACTTTGCGAAAGCTTTCACAAACTTCGACAATCTTTCCTAGGCTGTGGGAAAATGACAGCAATTCTTTGGCACCCTGCTGCAAAAGAACAGTTTGGTGTTTTGGCCTGAAATTTGGAGAAAACACAGCCAACATCTTCGAGATGTGCCTTTCAGTGTTTCATTGAAAAAAATATTACATGGCGGCAAAGTTACGGCACTCCAAAGTTGATGCTTTTTCCCATAGGATAACATTATGGTGTCCAATGCATTACAGGAATTCTTTGGCGCCCTGCTGCAAAATAACAGTTTGGTGTTTTGGGCTGAAATTTGGAGGGAACACAGCCAACATCCCACAGATGTGCCTTTTTGTGGTTTGGCAAAAAAATATTACAGGGAGCCAAAGTTATGGCACTCCGAACTTCTCTTTTTTCCCCATAGGATAACATTACGGCGTTTGCCACGCCTTTGAGGCCGTCTCTTGGAAGCGGTGCGAGATCACGGACTTTTCGTCAGAAAAATGCTTAGCTCCCTCATAGGGGCTACCTGTAAAACTAGCCAGGAAAGTCATAAATCATATGACTTTTTAATTTTTTTTCTACGTCGTATGGTTCCTGAGATATAAGCAATTTAGTATTCCAACCCCTCATTTTCTGCTCCGAGAACCATTATTATCCATACATTCTTTGTACTCACTGTCTTTCTCTATGCAGCTTTTGGGGAAAACCAGCCTGAGCGCTTCCATTACTGTTACCATTACCGTTTCCACTTGCGGTTCTTTTCCCATTTCACTGAACGTTCACGTCTACGCCACCGCGTGCGTTACCCTTCGCATTTTCATTTGCGCTTCCTTTTGCGTTGCTTTTAACATTTCTGTCTACACTACTGTTTCTCTTTCTGTTTTGCTTTGCGTCACCATGCGCATTACCATTTGTGTTTGTGGGCACAATGTTACTATGTGACAAGACATCATGTGGCAGGAGCACGGGGCCCTTTGGGCCCCACGCTCCCGTCACCGCATTACATTCACTATTTCTCATTATCATTCTCAAAAAGAAGGGAAATTAGAGGCAAAAAAACCTTGGGTTGAAAGCCCCCCTTGGACCCCCCCACAACCCCAACCAGCATCAGAGTGCGCATTAGGGTTATCGGTCCTAACTTTACCCCTCTCCACCTCTGCTTCTTTACACATGTGGTGGGGTGAAAGTTATGGCCAACAACCCTAATGCACCCGATGCGGTTGGGGGTGTGGGGGGTCCCAGAAACTTTCAACCTACTAATTTCCTCACTTTTGTTGGTGGAACAACCCTAACTAATGCATTAAATGGATTTTTTTGTCTCTAATATATATATATATATATATTGCAAAAAAAAAACTATGTTAATGCTGTGTTAGGGTTAAGCGACAAAAGTAGGGAAATGTAGTGTTAGGGTTCAACCCTAACACCAGCTCCATCCTGCACACACCAACAGGCGTTGGATGGGTGCCTTGGGGTCGTCAGCCGCTAACACTCACCACATTTCACGAATAAACAAGCTGAGATCGGTACAGTATAGGAGAATTGGATGAGCATTAGGGCTGATGACCCCAAGGCACACCCGTGATGCCTGTTGGTGTGTGCAAGGTGAGAGTGGGGTGTTAGGGTTGGAAACAATAACGTCACCTTTCCCTACTTTTGTCACTTTAACCCTAACTAGAGCATTAAGTATGTATTTTGCAATTTATTTCCTTACTTTTTTGAGATAGTATAATCATATCCTTATTTGTCTGTGGGAGTGCATGACCCTGTGCTCCCATCCCTCCATAGATGCTTATATATATATGCAGCTGTGGAAGCACAGGGCCCTCTTATAGGACAACAGTGACCAAATTGTCAGCATAACCATCTTATTACCCCACCCCATGTACCTGGCACAGAAAATTTTCGAATCCCCGCCAAAACGTAATTCTTTGCAACCGCAATGCCATTCCTCACCACAGGTGCAAAAATACATTTTGGCCAGTGTTTGAAAAATGACAGCTGTGACATAAATGAGGTGGAGTAATAAGAAGGCTATGCTGAAAATATTTAAAATTTCCAAAGTTACGAGCGTGAATAGCAAAATTGCAACAAATTCTCATAACTTTGCCATTTTTACATATTTTTACCCCAAATTTTAAAAATAGCCATCTTATGATGCCACCTCATGAACAAGGGCGAAACAAAATTTCCAAATCCACCCGAAGGTAGATTCACCAAGTGACCAAAAATTACCTTTGGTGGGAGTTGCCTAATATTGTCCCTATTGTTCATGGTGAGATCCCAAAGGCTATGTTAAAATTCTGAGAATAAATGTTAAAAATAGCAAAGTTATGCATAAAAATTAAAGCCCCATTGAAATACATTGAACTGCATTTACTTTAGTTTCTCATATTGCAGTCGCTGGGTCCAGCAGCAAGCGTGTCTTTGATCCGAGTGAATCTCGAACCTGGGACCTTTTCAGGTGAGTGAGGTGTGTGGTGGTGTACTGGGGGTGTGGGGTGGTGGGTGCTCAGTGGGAGGGTGGGCTGACTGGCAAGCAACCGTTTTCTTTTTAACAGGTTTTGCAAAAAAAAATCATTAGCGAGGAGGGGACCACTATATTAGAAAACACATTTCTTATGGGGTCAGTGATCAGGAAGGGGGGGGAGAGACAGCTACACCATGGAAAACTTACATTGTATATGGGATCGGTGATCGGGAAGGGGGGGGAGAGGCAGCTACACCATGGAAAACTTACATTGTATATGGGATCGGTGATCGGGGAGGGACCACTACACTATGGAAAACATATATGTCATATGGGATCAGTGACCAGGGAAGGGGAGGGACTGTTACACTATGGAAAACTTATATGTCAAAAGAGTAAACCAGAGCACAGTACATGTGGAGAGAGTCTAGGGAAATAAATATATAAAGTAGAAATAACAAGAGTGAAGACAATTGAGGGTAGGGGGACCACTAGGCACCAGGTAAAGTACTGTAATAGAAAATTAAGCTGAAAGGCTGGGAAAAGGCTTTTTTCGGTGTATCCCAAATCCTTTTTCATGACTCGTGATCCTTTTTTGTTTGACCAAAAAGGATTCACAAAAAAGGATCTTAGCAAGTGACAAAAAATAATTTAAATAGTTAAAGAAAATGTTCAGAGGCCATGGGAGACATAAAAAATATAAAGTGAAGCTCATCAGCTCCCAATGAGCAAGATGCATATCTGGATGTCTGTAAAAGACATCCCTGGACAGTGTTATGACAGTTTATTGTATGAAAAAAAAGAAAACAAGATGGTGGCTCGCGAAAAAGGATTTGCCCCTTGCAAAAAAGAATCTTTTTTTCATGAGACCAAAATCGTTTTTCATACCATTCCTCTATCCTGGAGAGTGATCCTCCCATTGAAAATAATGGGAACTTAAAAACTGAATAACTTTGCAACAGATTAATATTTTTTTCACCAAATAAATGCAAGGCAGGTCTGTTACCCAAGCTGTTTCTACCATAACACATTTACATCAAAATTACACACCATCTGGGTGCAAGGCATTGAGGAAAAAACTATAAAAACTGGTGAATTTTAAGGTTTTTGCACTATCTGGGTCTCAGAATCCGCACATCCAACCAGCATGAAACTTGTCACATCAAGAGAGCTACCCAACGAGACAGCGCATGCCAATTTTGTGAAAATCCATTGAACAGTTACAGTTATTAAAGTGCAAAATTTGAGCTTTAACATTAAAAAGGCTACTCAACTGCACACCTATAATACACACACTGTATATCAGAGAGCAGCTTTCACATTGTTGATGATATCAAAATGCCTAGTGCAGCACTGAAGATGGCTGCTAAAATCTAAGAAAAACAGCAAACTCTTCAAACTGTGGATTTCATAGAAACACTGAAACAGAAACATAGAAGTTGTCTGCAGATGAGGACCTCTTGGCCCACCTAGTCTGCCCAGTTTGCCCTGCCTACTGTGCCACCACAGATGGTTTTAGTGTAACTTTTAAATACACTATTGCAGAGCTCTCCCAATGTGGATCTGATCAGTGCAAAAGTCAGCAGTGCCTCTCAGGAACATCTTTTCTTTGGCTTGGACCCTTAAGGGCATTTTCTAAACTACATTTGGCCAAATGGAATGCTCCCTGTTGCACTTCTAGGGACAGAAGGTTGTAACTCAGTAAGGGGGATAAAGAACTTGAACAGTCACAACCCTTTCACACAAGCATTCAAACTAACTTAGTCCAGGCTCATCATCAAAAGCTGCTAAGGATAAGCATTTTGCTTTCACTGCTAAAAATCCAACCTCAACAGTAGCTCCATCATCAACAGAGCTAAGTTTCCATTATGTTCCAGCCATAAGGTCTAAGGTGATATCTATTAGTCATTCATAACACTGCACAGTCATGTCATATTTAGTTGCCTGTAGACTAGGGCTGGGCAAAATTCATCTTCTGCTAGTGGATCTTTGGTGATAACACAGTTTTTATTACAGGAAATGTTGTTAAATTTCTATGTCAGAGGCCCTGGGGGAAGGGTTGGCTGGACAGTTGGACTCCTTCAGAGGGTCAGTTGAGCACCCTTCCCAGTCCATTGACCCTTTGGGGCAGCAGACTCCCCTGCTGGTGAGGCCGAAGCTATAAGTTGGGTCTGCATCGGTGGGCACCTCGATATTGTGGCCTGATGCAACTTTGGCTGCTGGTACTAAGGCGGGTACTGGTGAGCAAGGCAGTGTCAACCGCAAGACCAGGCCCCTCTCTGGTGCTGTTTTTGGTGCCAGATGAGGGAAGGGATCCAGAGCCAGTCCATCTCTAGGCCTCATGGTTATTTTTGTATCTTCCCCCGAGTGGTCAGATGACCCAGAGGAGGATGTTGGCATAGACTTTGGGTCTGTGGCTGGGGCCAGCAGCAGTGAAGGCCTTCCTTGGCCTGGTTCCAAGCTTGTCTTGGATATGGGAACTTCCTCTGGAGTTGCCTCTCAGGTGGGCACCAGGGATGGTGCCAAGACCCCTTCTGGTGCCATTTCTGGTCCCAGTTTGTCTCAGTGCTGTTCCTGGTGCAGGACCTGGTCTGGGTGCCATTTGTGGAACTAAGGATAGGGTAATGCTGTTTGTGGGCCGAGTTCAAGGCCAGCTCTTCTAGAAGCCCAGGCTTAGAGTCTGGGCTTGGCCCCAGGGGCAGGATTAGCATTTGTGAAGACTGGAGGCTGGGTACTAAACCTGCAGCTCACCCCTTGCCCAGAGGTGGTAGAGACTCTGTCAGAGGTTGCAGTGCCAGTTACAGGGCTCAGTTTCTCTCCAGAACCATCTAGCCCTGTCACTGGTGGGGATAGGGGTCATCCCATGAGATGTATATGCTTCCCCTCTCCTTACCTGAGGGATCCCCCCCCAGAGGCACTGTCTGGACCAGTCCACAGATGTTGGTTATTCACAGACGGGCAAGTTTACCAGGCCCTCCCTCTGGGTGAGGTCCCCTGAGCATTCTCACAGCCTTGGCAGAGGACCTGGCCTGGTGAACCATGATCCTTATCTCTCCTCCCCCATCTGCCCACCTCTATCCTCTCTTCCAGATCTTCTTCAAGGATTTCTCTATCAGGTCACACCTATAGAACTTAGCTATCAGGTGCTAGGATCCCACTAAAGCTTTTCTGCCGCAATCTAATAGGGGCCACCCATGCCAAGATGAAGCTCCGATGTCAGAGCCCTATATAAGTGTGGACGGCCCCCTCACTCCTCAGTTCTTTCCTGCCATTCACATATCGACTCTGTGGAAGCTTCATCACTCAGTCAACTACCAAAATTCTACTTACCTTTTCTTTTGTTACAGTTTTTGAAACACTTTATTTTAAAGTGATTCCTTTTATTTTTGTATGTCGAGAACTGCTCCTTTATTGGCTCTTTTCCTTTGCTGCCGCTGCAGAAAGAAGATTTCTTCAACCAACGACCATGAAGTTTGTGTCTGCTTCTTGGACCTGGTCATAACGCTCTTGTCTGTGAGCTTTGTCTGAAGTTTAACCTCACTACCCAGCAACGACGAAAGAAACCCCTGCAGAAGTTCCTCATGGAGCAACAGGCAGCCAGCAGAGAGCTGTAGTCTTCCAGGGCTCCCCCCCTCCCAGTCATCGGTGTCTTCTTTAGGCTCGCAGGCCACCAAGGCCCAAGACAAGTCCTTGCGGAAACACTCCCATTCAGATAAGGACCATCCCAAGGACCATTCCCCTTGACTGCGATCCCAATCCTCATTGGATTCTTCATCTTCTTTCCTTGAGATTGCCCATCAAATGCTTCAGCTTTGACAGCTCCCTCCCTGCAGGCCTTTGCTCCTTTCAAGCCCCCCACAGTGGAGAATCCTCCCATCCTTCCTAGGGCTGCATAGGGGCTGTTGGCTTCTGAGTTGTAGGCACCAGCCCCGATGTCAAGACCTCTTGAACCACGAGGTTCACAGGCACTGGGCCCCACCACCTCTACTATGGCTGGTGAAGGTTCATTGGAGGTGGGCCCTTCACCATCTACATCGATACCTGTGTCGACAAAGCTTCCTTACCCTGCGATTCTTACCTGTATAACGTTGGCTCTCATCCAACAGTTTGTTCCATGGCCTGGGCCTTCATCTCCCTTGCCATTAGGCATTGCTTCAGTGTCTATGCCAGTTTAATCTATCTGTTCTGTGCCCTCTAGAGAGCCATTGGTATTCCTGCCATTGGTCCCTGTTGCAGATCAGGCCAACGCAGAGGAGGAATATCACCCTGATCTCATCCTCCCTGAGGAAGAGGATCAAGAGGAAGATATTGAGGTGGATTCCTCTGACAGGTCTACTGTCTCCTCCAGAAGTGAGGACTCAGTCAAACACACACACACCTCCCAAGATCTCCCTGGAGGACCCTACCTTCCTTAATGATATGGAACAGTTCTCCTCCACTGTGGGATTTCAGACTGAGGCAGAGGATGTCAAAGGAAGAACCTGGTGGATTTCTTGGAGATCCCAGAATCTCCACCCAAAGTTTTTCCTCCCCTACTTCCAGCACTGCATGGTGTTGCCAATGCTGCCTGGCATAGGCCCAACTTGGTACCTGCCATACCCAGAAAGGCTGCTGAGCTTTACCAGATGCCTTTGAGGCTGCTCTTATGTGCAGCCCAGCCGGACACCGACTCAGTGGTAATCAAGGCAGCTCATGACCGGTCTAAGGCACCCAAGCACCTTCCCCCTGACCGGGAATCTCACAGGACTGACTTCGGTGGCAAGAAGACTTTTGCCTCATCCACTCTGGGCCTTAGAATTGCCAACTACTTAGCTAATATGATAAAGTACCAGAATACCCTCTTGAAGAAGGGCAAGGCAGCTGTTCAAGCCCTTCCTGAGGGTACCCAGAGACAAGAGCTTCTCAAAGTTCTCCAGGCCTCTGAAGATGTAAGTAAACATCTCCTCAGAGCCACCTGTGATATGGCTGATACTACAGCTAGGACTGCTACCACTGGCATTTGCCTTAGACATCACTCCTGGCTTAGAGTCTCTGGCTTTGCTGCTGATGTCCAGCAAAAGGTGCTGAATGCCCCTTTTGTGGGTCACAAACATTTTGGTCCTGATGTGCAGGATATCATTAACGACCTGCAATCCTCTGGGAGGTCTATCAGGTCTGTTCACTCCCTTTATCATACTCAGCCTAGGAGCAGACCACGGTCTTCCTTTCATAGGTAACCCATGAAGTAGGCGCATGAGGAAGGGCACCGTCTGTTACAGCGACACCTTCCTCGTGCAATCCACTCATGGTGACCGACGGGTAGAGCGACTGGATGAGGGGGTGGGCAAACTAGGTGACAGGATGTCACTATACATACGCTGGGTGGGAGCCAGCATGGTGAGCATGGGCTGGGGGTGGAGGGGCTGTAGGGGGTGGTGCTGCGGTCGTCAGTCGAGCATGTGTGTGGCGCCAGGGATTGGGCAATGGCTGGGGTGGCTGAGGTACTGGTTCAAATCTGGGCGCTGGTGCGATTTTTATTGTGCCGGCTTGAACCTTTTTTTTACTTTCCCTCTCCGACATGCACCCACCTGGAGTTGAGAATCCTGCTAGGGGTGCGGGGCGAAGTAGTATTGACATGTCCTGGCGCCATTGTGCTGGTGGGCCAGGGTTGTCAGAGTGCCGAAAATGTGTGCAGCACTCTGACTGAGTGATAGCGGTGATCGCCTTTAGACGTTCACCGTTATCACATAGATCCCCTTTCGTAATGCCCTTCACAAGTCTGGCTCAAGATCCAGGGCAAATGTAGGGCTAGCTCTGCTTTGCCTACCCCCACCACTGATCCCTCCCTAAGCACTCCAGGGGTTGGGGGAGTGGTCTTGGCTGCATGTTCTGCCTCAGCCTGACTCTTTACAAGACTGCCTCCTCTTGTTCCAAGCTAGGAGGTGGTAGTTAGAGATCAGTTCTCCCCCATGTGTCCCAATGGAGAACTATTACCACACACATTTGGATCTTGCAGATAATCAAACAGGGTCATGCTCTAGAACTTCTAGAACAGCCCCAAGATGTTCCACTGGTTCCCACCTCTTATCTTCTGGACCACACAGCAGTGCTCAGGGATGAGGTGTCCATCTTGCGCAAAGGGCCATAGAACCCAGTGCCCAGGTGGCATAGGAATAAAGGGCTGTACTCCAGGTTCTATCTGGGAATGGAGGTGCTTTTCAAATTAAGGAAGGGGAGAACCACTCGAGGGCCACTCAAGGGTATGATCTGAGATTGGAAGGGGGAAGATTCAGGAGAGAAATGAGGAGACAATTTTTTTACAGAGAGGGTGGTATCTGGGTGGGACACATTGCCAGAGGAAGTGGTATCCCATAGAACAGTGGGCTGCTTCAAAAGGGGATGGGACAGGGTAAGGGGGAAGGCCACTGGAGGGGGATGGGCAGCAGCAGCATAAGGGTTGCTAGCTGCACAATTGAGCAGACTTGATAGACCATAAGGCCTTTATCTGCTGGCAATTTCGTATGTTCGTATGTTCCCCAAAAGAACGGTGGACTTGACCTCAAGGAGCTGAATTTTACATTCAATACAAAAGGTTATGGATGGTAACTCTACATACCTTTCTTCCTCTGCTCAAGCAGGGTGACTGGCTCTGCTCCCTAGACATGCACAAGACCGGTCAGACTGCCTCATAGCTCAGGGCCAGGCTGTGGCTCAGTACTGGTGTGTCCCAGCCAGAACTTTCTTGAGGCTGCTGGGCATAATGGCTGTAGCCATTGTTATGGTCCCTTTGGCCAGGTTGCATATGAGGATCCCACAGTGGACCCTCAGGGTCCAGTGGGATCAGTGGTCAGATAATCTGGATCAGCTGGTCCTAGTCTCCTCCCCAGTACTCAAGGTGCTTTAGTGGTGGATGGACCCAGACAATCTCTTGAAAGGGGGTCTCCTTTCTTATCACCACCTCTCATTAAGTCCTCACCACGATTGCTTCAGGTCTGGGTTTGGGAGCACACATGGGTTCTTATCAGACCCAGGGAATCTGGTCCCAGTGGAAGACCCACCTCCACATAAACTTCCTAGAAATAATGGCAGTTCTGTATGCCTTGAAGGCCTTCCAGAACCATCTTTCTCAAGGCCCACTGTTGAAGTCGGACAGCCTCAGTGTATTCTATTACATCAACAAGTAGCGGGGGGATGCATTCCTATCCCTGTGTCAGGAGGCGATGGTCTGGTACTGGCTCTAGATCACAGTCTAGAGCTACCAGCCGTCCATGTGCCAGGCACCCAAAACACCCTGGCGGACAGTCTCATCTGGTCAAAGTCCAAAATGCATGAGTGGGAACTACTGATCTCAGTCATAAAAGACCTGTTCGACAGGTGGGGTTATCCAGAGTTGGACCTTTTTGCATCCCCATTCAGTGCAAAACTGCTGCATTTCTGCTTGCTCAATCCAGGGCCTGGAGATTTCTGGCGAGACGCGTTGTCACTCTCTTGGAAAGGGAGGTTTTTTTATGCCTTTCCACCCTTTCTTCTGATTCAGAGGGTGCTCATCAAGCTGCAGATGGAGGGTGCCATCCTAATTCTGGTGGCTTCATTCTGGCCTCATCAGATATGGTTTCCATTACTGCAATAATAACCTCCAGTTCTCCTGCCCCTCTGTCGGGACCTGGTGACACAGGCACAGGGGACCCTGGTCCATCTGGACCTCAAGTCCCTTCATTTGCATGCATGACTCCTGAGGGCATAGCCATTGCTTGGTTTGGGGTGTCTCAGAAGGTGTCTGATGTTCTGTTGGCTGCCAGGAAACCTTCCACTAGGGCCACTTACTCGATGAAGTGAAAGCACTTTGCTATCTAAGCTGCTTTCCATCACTGGACCCTTTCACTTGTCCAGTGAATCAGGTTCTGGAGAATCTTCTGACCTTATCTGATGCAGGTGTCCAATACTTCTCTATTAAGGTGCATCTGTCAGCTATTTCAGCCTTCCAAGTTCCAATGGACAGGCATACTGTGGCCCAGTTGGATGTGGCCAGTACTTTTCTGGGAGGTATTCTATACTTGAAGCCTCCTATCTGGAATCCGGTCCTGGCTTGGGACCTCAATTTTATTCTCGAAGCTGACCCTGCCTCCTTTTGAGCCAGCCACATCTTGTGAGCTATGCTTTCTGTTGTGGAAAGTGTTATTTTTAGTTGCTATTACTTCTGCTTGAAAAATTTCAGAGCTACAGGCTCTCGTGTGTGAGCAGCCGTATTTGTTTTTTCACAAAGACAGGATCTAATTGCATACTAATCCTAAGTTTCTTCCTAAGGTGGTGTCTGGGTTTACTCTAAATCAATCTAGCCATCTGCCTGTTTATTTTCCAGAGCATGCCATTCCAAGGGGCATTGCTCATACTTTGGATGTGCATAGAATTATCAGGTACTTATACACGCCATACTAAGGACTGCAGAAAGTCCTCTCAGTTGTTTCTTTCACCCCGGCAAAGAGGGCACTCAAGTATCCAAACAGTTCTTGTCCACATGGTTGGCCAACTATATTACTTTTTGTTATAGGAAGTATGGTAAGGAACTTCCTGATGTGGTTCATGGCCATTCAGCCAGAGGGATGGCCTCTTCCACTGCCTGTTTCAGGAGTGTGTCAGCTGCAGAAATTTGTGCTGCTGCCACTTGGAGTACTGTCCGCACATTCACCAAGCACTACAGTCTGGACATTGCATTCAGAAGAAGGACAGGCTTTGGCCTAGCTGTGTTTCAAGGCCTTCTTTCTTAGGCCTATGGTCTCCTGTCATCCAGACTGTCTTCCACTTCGCACTGCTTGGGACTCATTCCATAGGTGTGACCTGATGACAGAGATATCCCTGAAGAAGATTGAACAGTTACATAAGAACTTACCATAACAGTAGATCTTCAAGGGAATCTCTGTCATCAGGTCATGCCATCCATCCCTCCATCCCCCTTTCTCTCTCTCGGTCTCTCTACAGCTCTCTCTGTCTCTCTGCAACTCAGCTATTCTGTTGCTCCAGCCTTTTTATTAGCTGGGCACCCTCTCTCTCTCTCTCTCTCTCTCTCCCCCTCCCTCTCTCTCCCCCTGGTTCCCTGGTGGGACTCCTGTCTCCTATGGCCTCTGGCTAGGGAAAGAACTGTGGAAGGAGCAGGGCCACCCACGCTTATATACTGTAGGACTGTGACATCAAAGCCTGACGTCAGCATAGGTGGCCCCTACTAGACTGCTGCAGAAAAGCTTCCATGGGATCCTAGTGCCTGACAGCTAAGGTCCATGGGTGTGACCTGATGACAGAGATTCCCTCAAAGATCTATTGTTACAGTAAGTTCTTACATAACTGTTCTGTATTTCTGGTCCTCTTGGGCCCATGATCTGGGACCAGTTCAGGTCAGTGGCAGCTGTGTTTCACCAGTTTCATCTTACAGCTGATCAGCTATTTTTAGGCCTGATGTTCCTGCACCACTGCTACCTGAATCCAGCTCCTTCTGTCCCACTACATCCTCTGAGGAAGATAATATTTTGATCCAACTCTCCTCTGACACTGAGTACTCTCAGTACCAACAATTCCTATCTGAAATGATGCAGGAGCTGAGTCTTTCCCATTTTATACAGTAGGTCACGATACTGCTACTTTGGCACTAACATTCTTTGGAGAATAAAGCAGCGACAGTACTGTCATCTCTCTGCGGCTCTGGCAGATTGCAGAGGCATCCAGGAACATCCGACTCTGTCCCTTTGCCTGCTCTCCAGCCCTGAGGGATGTCCAGCGCAGATATTGCTCTCACACGAGGCCTCCAGGTTCTATCCCTCATCCCACCACAGGGATTGTGGTGCTGCAGCCCTCCTCTGGGACAAGATGCCTGGTGCACGACCGCCCCTGACACCAACTCTATTGAGTTCAATGCTTGGGGCAGGAGAGACTTTTGGTGGCACACACTATGATGTGCATCTCTGCACATTAGACACATCAGGCTTTTCATAGCAAGTGCCTGTGGGTGACACTTAGTCAACTCTTGGTGTCTGTGTCAGATTGTGAGACAGCCATGTAGACTATATGCCTTTCTGTCAAGGGCTTGGAGCTGGCAAAGCACCAAGTGGGGGTGTCTTATGATGTCAATGAGGTAGCTTCCAGGTTGGTGGGAATTGCAGTCTGCATTTGGCAGCTGGCATGGCTGCACCTCTGCAGGTTGGCAACCCTGGCCTGACATAGCATGCGCAACTTGCACTACCAAGGGAATGATTTCTTCACCCTCAGGACCAGACGTCAGTTGTCGGGGTTGTCTCCTACTCCCTGACTACAGGAGCCTCCTCCTGCCCCTGACCAGCCCCAGATTCCACCACACCTGCTCTCCTGTGGTTACCCCCCACACAGGAATGAGGGAAGACCTGTTTCCCTCAGGATGAGCTAACTCCTCCCTTCTTTTCAGGAAAGCTTGGTACTCTGATCTATAAGTGAGAATGAATGGTGAAGATTATTCTTAGAAGATATGAAAATTATGTACTCAATGTAATTATTGATCTTCCAGAATATCTTCACCATTCATTCACATATCTGCCCACCATTCCCACTCAGGTAAGAGCTAGGGCTTCTGGGCAGCTTACTCTGTGTTTTTCCAGAGTACACAGTATCCTATTGCCACGCCCTCAGGGTTGTCTCCCCTCTAGGAGATATCCCTCTTCTTCCTGGTGGGAACTGGGCCCTCTCACCCCTCCCCACTCAGTTGGTTTTTAGTGTGTTAAAAAAAACAGGATTTAGGGCCCCCCCCAAAAAAATGTAACTTTTTTATATCATTAACCCCCTGCATTCCCCTTTTGTCTTTCTAGAAATTTTATTTTAATTCCTAAGGCTGCTGTGACCTTGGTTTCTCCTTGAAATCTTTGCAGCCTCTGCCAACTGGCAGTATAGCCTCAAATGAAGGTGCAGCCCCCAACTCTGGTGCTTGAAAGGGCAAATTATCTCAGCCTTTTAAGCTGTATTCTGCCTCATACCTCTGTGCTGGGTCTCTTATCCTTTCTTCTCTCTTCACTCTCTTGAAGTGGCAAGACACTAGCAGCAGTACTCTGGGCCTGCTCCTCTCTCTCTTCTTCTCTATGGATTTTGTTTCATCCTTGGTTCTTGTCTTCTCTGAGTACAAGACCTTTCCTAAATTTGCCTCTGCCATCCTGACCTACAGAGACTCATTCAGGTCTCTCCAGGCCAGCCAGAGCTAGATGCCAGGGCTGCTGCCCTTCCTCCGGCTTCCTGTCCAGGGGGCCAGTAGGCTCTGGCTCTTGCACTGACTAACCCTGTGCCACTTAGGCCATTTGTTAAGTTTCTCTAAGTTGGTAGTCAGGTTATACTATTTTTAGGATTTTATAGCCTATACTTTTTTTTTCCTATCCCTTTGGGCTAGCAGTCTATAGTCCTCTTTCTCTTTTATTGTCTCACTAGTTTCTTTCCTGGGTAACAGAACTGAGGAAGGTAGAGGGTTGGCGTCAGTTGCTGGCCAACCCACAAGTGTGATGTCACTACGTCTGCCTTGTGGGCAGCGCCGGCACCAATATCGGTCCCCTAGACTTCAAAAGACTTTGCTCCTGCTGGGTCCTGGTGCCTCCAGCTTAGACCCTTAAGTGTGTATGATTGACAAAGTTATTCTGGAAGATCAGCAGTTATGGTGAATATGTAATTTTCATTTGGGTTAGCCTCATTGACTCTAAGAATGAGACTGTGTACTTAAAGTTGAATTTCATGAGCTTGAGTTGAGTGTGGAATTTTATGATGCTTTTGTTGAAGCTATATGTTTTGCCTAGCCATTCACTTGAGCTGCCACAGTGGAGGAAGGAAAAGGCTGGGTGGAGTGGCAGCAAGGTTGCATTCACAGGGGCTCCATAATAAAAGTATAGTGGTGCCAACAGTCAGGTCAGTATCTTAAGTGACGAACCATGAAGAATAGTCATGGATATTACTGTACACTAGCCTGTCTCTTGCAGTATGCCAGCTAACCTTGTGGAAGCTCTTGCACGTGCAGCATTCTTTCTGTAAAGTGCTACCTGCTTTCTTTTCAATAACGCTGTAGCATTTGAAAACAGTGGCACCCACTGGTGCCAAGCATTACAACTAGTTGTGACTGAGGCCATTGTGACAGAAGTATCTGGATATCTTTAGTCATGATGGAACAGGATACTGGGTATCACTGTCACAGGAATGTTTGAGGGGCACTGCCAGGCCATAACGCTTGTGCAGGTAAAGTGATTTCTGCCTGCCATACAAATCAAATGAATGTGCTCAATAGCCAAGCCAAGATGGACTGGTGTTCTGCAAAGAGGGAGGGGGTAAGGTCATGTCAATGGAAAGGGAAGTCAAGGGGATTGTTAACTCTAAGGTAGGGGAAATAGCTAGTGCAGCGGTCACCAGTGGCAGGAATTAGATGCTTATGTTCACTGTTAGAATGGCAGCTGGGCTAAGTAGCAAAAGAATAGCAGAGCGCCGATTGGTGCAAGAAAACATACAGGGGCAATTCTCACTTGAAAGCAGGACATATGAGAATCACACCCTGCAAAATTGACTTATCTGAGCACTAAATACACTTGGAAGTCTGGAATGTGCAGCAACTCACAGAGACATGGTGGGAGAAGGAAATGGCTGGGTAACCATGAAGGAGAAATTCTGGCTATTTCAAAAGGGAGAGGTCCTAGGGAGAAGCAGTCGGTAGCTCTCTTTTGAAGAGAGCTTATCTGTAAAAAAAAAAAAAAACAAGTAGGAAATCAGGGTGACAAGCAGTCCACAAAGTTCACCTGATCAAGCTCAGAGAAAGAAAAAGGGAGGACAAAATAGTCGGCCAGAAAGGAACTACAGGAATGCACACAGCTCAGCACAGATAAATGGATTCAGTGGTAAGTGCTTTGTGAAAGGTAAAGTCCACAAGTGGAATTCTAGTGGCATTACATATTATGTGTCCATGAAATTTTGAGCAAATGTTGCCGATTAGTAATCTCTGAAATGTTCATAGTGAGAATCATAACCTACTAAACCACATTTATCCAGCTTTATTTTATTCCAGGTCCTGTGTACATTGGGTATGCATGTCAAATTTGGGGTGTATACTTCCAGTTGCAATGGAGCTAATCATCCAAATATTTTGAACATCATCGCACATTTTATTTTATCTCCCTCTCCTCCAACCCCGTTCTGCCAGGTGACCCCCATCTCCATTACCCATCAAATCCAATACTTACCCCCTCTACTGGTACCAACCACTATGGATGAGTGGACCCATTAGGAGGTGATCCAAGGCCTACAGAACTGCCGGTGCCATCCTGTCAGTGACAGTGTTTTCAGCTCTGCTTTTCTCCCTGACCCGGGCTAGAACGCATGCTATGGTATGCTTGTACTGTATTACAATGCAGCACACCTCTGCACCTGTTCCCAGTCAACTAGGTACATGACCACTGTGTCACCTAGCCTTCGCTAGGTAGGCAGCAGCTGAGCAGCAGTATGTGCCCCCCCCGAAGGAAGAGAACCATCAATGGAAGCTCAAGCCTTCTTCCCCCAGCTGGCCCCCCAGTGACCTTGGACTCTTCCTGAACCAGGGTCATGGGCATGGCAGGAGGTAAGGGCGTGTGACAGAAGGTAAGGGGTCCAGCATCACAGCCCTCCATGCCACTGGGCCGGTGCAATTTTCACACAATTTAAAATCATTCAATTGTGAAATTATGAACTCCTGTAAAGTACAATTTACTTTTCCAACTACCTCTACACTTAGCAGTTTCTTAAAACCCTTCCAAGAAAGTATGCATATACATTTTCAGTTATCTGGCTCTGAAGGTGGCAAAGGTGTAAGAAGAGAAGTATTTTCAGAAATGTTCTCAAAATTAATACATTGCCAGAATCTGAGTCCCTATACATTTCACACCCCTTATCCCAATGCCATAAAACCTATCATCCCTTTAGAGCTCTGTATCTAAAATAAGCATGCCAATTTCCAGATTTCTAGCTGTAAGAATTATTGATTTATGACCATTTAAAGAATTTTAAAAAATGTCACAAAATTTAATAAAATTGGTTGA
This sequence comes from Neoceratodus forsteri, assembly GCA_016271365.2. Lineage (NCBI taxonomy): Eukaryota > Metazoa > Chordata > Ceratodontiformes > Ceratodontidae > Neoceratodus > Neoceratodus forsteri. The sequence goes on from CM028131.1 coordinate 1,660,605,181, forward strand.
AATTCACACAAATGTTCTGAAAGAGGAATTTTCTCATTTTGCCCAACCCTACTGCAGACACAGTGACTTATAGGAGTAGCTCATAGTTGAGTAGGAACATGCATGATGCTCATCAAACCACCCAGCAGGTGCTACTCAAGTAGGCATGTCCAGGCTCCCTTTACATGCCTATTCCTGCTTCATCATCCTCTCCGTTTCCTCTGACAGCTCTTCTCTCTTCCTTTGGGGCATTTCATAAGGTACTCCCTCCTCAGTTCTTTCCTGCCGTCGACTTGCAAGCACAGTCTCCGCGAAAGATCCATAACAGTGTTCGTGCCTTTGTCGGCCTATGGACACATTTTTCTACCTTTTCAGTATTTTCTTTTTGTTTCTGTCGAGAGTTAATCCTTCTTCTCCTCTTTTCCTTCACTGTCGCTGTGGGAAGAAGATTGCCTCTACTGACGAGCATTCGGTTTGTGTCTGCTGTCTTGGGCCTAATCACAATGCCGCTGACTGTGAGCTCTGCAAGATGTTTAACCAAATCACCCTCGGGCGATGCAGAAAGGCTCTAAAAATCTTCATGGAACAACAAGTAGCCAGCTCCGAGCAGGGCTCCTCTGGGGTCCCGGCCACCCAGTCATCCCTTGGTTCTATGAGCTCCCAGGCCTCTAAGGTCTGAGACAAGTCCTCAGGGGAAAAGTCACAAAAAAGACTGGGATCACAACTGCTCCCCCCAACGGCCATCCTGTTCCCCATCAGCATTTCCTTCTTTGGGGGGCTCTTTGGCAGTGGCTGCCAAGACAAAGAGACAAGCTGTCCAGGTCTCGGTTCCCACTAGGCCCATACCAACAGCTTTTCTGCCCGACTCTCAGGATGCTCATCCATCGACCTCCGGGTCATTGGTCCTTATTCCATTGCCAACAGACTCATCATCGATGATTACCCAGTCAAGACCTGCCCCCCATCTCCGAGGGCTACGGGCTTGTTGGGTCAACAGGATGGGTCATTGGCTTCTGTGCTGTTGAATCCTCCTCCATCGACGACCATGGACCTGAACAAAGTTCTGGTCTGCTTTACCAATGTGATGGTTCAGCAGTTGAAAGCCTTCAATAGAAAGGGTCCTACAAGAGCTCGCTAAGCTCAGGGTGGACAAGGCAATAGGACCTGATGGCATACATCCCAGGGTACTTAAGGAGCTAAGGGTGGAACTAGCAGAGCCATTAACAGAACTGTTTAGTGAGTCTCTGAGCACAGGAGAGGTCCCAGAAGACTGGAGAAGGGCTCATGTGATCCCGCGCCACAAGAGTGGTAGCAGGGAGGAGGCAGGGAACTACAAACCAGTTAGTCTTAACTCAGTAGTGGGCAAGATTATGGAGGCAGTCCTTAAGGAAAGGATAGTACAACACCTGGAATCCATAGGGGCACAGGATCCAAGACAGCATGGGTTTTCAAAAGGAAGGTCCTGTCAAACTAATCTCATAGATTTCTTTGACTAGGTAACCAGAGTGGTGGACCAAGGGGGCAGTTGATGTCGCCTACCTTGACTTCAGCAAAGCTTTGACACTGTTCCACATAGAAGATTGATAAATAAGCTAGGTAGGCTCGGGGTGGGTCAGAAGTTGGTTAACTGGGTGGCAAACTGGTTGATGGGCAGAAAACAGAGAGTGGTGGTAAATGGTATACAGTCAGAAGAGATGCAAGTCACAAGTGGGGTACCTCAGGGATCAGTCCAGGGGCCAGTCCTCTTCAATATTTTCATTAGTGACATTGCAGATGGACTAGAGGGTAAGGTTTGTCTGTTTTCAGATGACACCAAGATCTGCAACAGAGTAGATGATCCAGATGTGGTGGGCAGAATGAGAAGAGATCTGGATAAACTACCAAAATGGTCAGAAGAGTGGCAGCTGGGATTTAATGCAAAGAAGTGCAAGATCATGCACATAGGGAAGAGAAACCCTGAAGCCACCTATAGGCTGGGAGAGGAGTTGCCGGCAGTCACAAAGGAAGAAAGAGACTTGGGCATCATTATCACCGATGACCTGAAATCATCCAAGCAGACCTCTAAAGCAGTAGGTAAGGCTAGGGGGATGTTAGGGTGTATTAGTAGGGGTATCACAAGTCTTAAGAGAGAAGTAATAATCCCTCTTTACAAGACCCTGGTTAGGCCCCATCTGGAGTACTGCATGCAGTACTGGAGGCCACACCTTCACAAGGACATTAACCAAATTGAGGCAGTCCAGAGAAGGGCAACCAAAATGGTGCAGGGACTGCATCAGAAGACATATGAGGACAGATTAACGGAGCTCAATATGTATACCCTTGAGTAAAGGAGAGAGAGAGGTGATATGATCGAAACATTCAAACACCTTAAGGGCATTAACAAGGTGAAAGAGTCTAACATGTTTAAATATAAGAAAAATAGCAGGACAAGAGGACACAGCATGAGATTAGAGGGAGGCCAATTAAGGGGGAATGTGAGGAAATTATTTTTCACAGAAAGAGTGGTGGATGCATGGAACGGCCTACCTCAGGAAGTGGTGGCTATGAATACAGTGCAGGGCTTCAAACAGGCATGGGATAGGCATAAGGGAGCAATACAGATGAGTATGAATAGATAGGCCACTGACAGAGCAAAGGCCAATGGCACATTTATAAGGTAGAAAAAGAAATGGGCAGACTGGATGGGCCTTGCGGTCCTTATCTGCCGTCAAACTCTATGTTTCTACGTTTCTAGTAGGCCTTCATAGCTGTCACCATCGATTATGGCTTTGTCGTTGATACCTGTTTGTTGACAAAGGGAGCCATCCCATGGGCCATGGATGACTTATACAATGGCAGACCCAGATGAAGAGGTCGATGTTGAGGAGGAGTAGCACCCTGACCTCATCCTTCCAGATGATGTAGAGGAGGAGTAGAAAGAGGAACAATTCCTCACTTCTAATAAGTCCATTGCCTCTTTATTCAGTGAGGACTCAGTCCAGCACACCCCAATGTCACCTCCTGAGGATGCCACCTTCTTTAGCATCATGAAGCAGCTGTCTACCACCTTAGGTTTTCAGACAGAGGAGGAGGATGTCACCAAGAAGAATCTGGCTGACTACTTGGAGAGTCCTGAATCTCCCCCCAAAAAATGATTCCTCCTATGCTTCCTGTCCTGAAAAATGCTACTACAGCAGCCTGGCACAGACCAGACATGGTGCCAGCCATGCCCTGCAGGGCGAACAAACTCTATAATGCCCTGAAGGGACTTTCTTATTTTGCTGCCCAAGCCAAAACTGATTCTGCAGTCATTAAGGCAGCACTTGACAGGTCTAAGGTGCCCAAGCACCTTAGTTCCCTTCCTCTGGACAAGGAGTCTGCAAGATTTACCTCTGGGGAAGAGGGTGTATGCCTCTTCTACCTTGGGCTTGCTACCTGTCATACATGGTCAAGTACCAGAATGCCAACTAGAGGAAGGGCAAAGCTGCAGCATAGGCCCTTCCAGATAGTACTCAGAAGCAGGAGTTCCTTCAGTGTTTCTAAACAGCTGAAGATGTCAGCAGACACCTGCTCAGGGCCCTCTATGATATGGCAGACACTGTCGCCAGAGCTGCTGCTACTGCCATATGCCTTCATAGGTGCTCATGGCTCAGGGTCTCTGGGTTTGTAGCTGATATGCAAAATAAGGTGCTTAATGTCCCTTTCAATGGCACTAAGCTCTTTGGCCCTGATGTCCAGGACCTCATTAACAATTTGCAGGCCTCTGGCACAGCCATCAAGTCTGTGCATTCCCTCTACTACACACAGCCCATGGCAGAGGTTGGCCTACTGTTCATAGACAGGCCAATAGGCCAGACTCAGGCCCCCACATCCAGGGAAAGTGCAGAGCCTAGGCTTCCTTGGCCACCCCCTCCAATGCTGGAACAGTGGCCAAGCACCCCAGGAACGATGGGCCAACCTCCATAGCTGGTCCCACTTCAGCTTGACTCCTTGCCAGACCCCCCCTCCTCTGGTTCAGTCCCAGAAGGTGGTGGTCGGTTCTCCCACTGTCTTAATCAATGGAGAACCATAAGTTCAAATGCTTGGACCCTGCAGATTATAGAGAATGGTCACACCCTGGAGCTCCTCCCAGAGCCTCCAGATACCCCCCTCCACCCTCAAGCTATCCCCTGGCCCACCTGTCTGTTCTCTGAGAGGAAGTATAGTCTCTTCTGTGCAAGCAGGCAATAGAGCTGGTGCTGAGGCATCAGAGAAACCAGGGGTTCAGTTCCAGGCTCTTCCTGGTCCCCAGAAAGACTGAGACCCATCTTAGAACTCAAGGACCTCAATTTCTTTGTCCAGTACAAAAAAATATTTTTTCTTTTATTGCAATATAAGATATTGTACAAAAGTGCAATACATACGTACGTTCAGACATGCAAAACAATATTTATTTCTTTAGTACTTACATTAATGATTACTACTGGTCCATAATAATATGGCGGGATTAGAAAATTATTGCATTAAATTTCCTTACAAGGTACACATGAATGTTGTATATAACCATAAAACAGCATTCATCGAGTATCATTATTCAATTGATCTATATGTTAGCATCATCCTTAAAAAGGCTGCAGTCTGATCAATTGATCAGCGGTTCTGATTTTACCAGAGACACATCTTCATTTATCTTCATAGCCATAATTTTAAAATCAAACTATATTTCACGTGTCTGTAACTATTGTGTTTTGGTTTATTTTATTTACTATCGAAAAGTGCATCTGATTTTAGTACATCTAGGGATGGTTTCCATATTTTATTATATTTATTCATTTGTTTGGTGGTGGTGTAGTGGACTCTTAATTCTGTGTATATCACTATCATTGCCTTTAACCACCCTTCAAAGATTGGGGAATCTTTATCTTTCCATTTCATTAATATACATTTGAAAGCCATAATAATAGCCATGTTAATAAGATTTCGTGTGAGGTAATGGATATTTTGGACTCAACCACCCACCCGTAAAAGCATCCAAAATGGGTCTTTATTTAGCCTACTATTTATAGCTTTCGATAAGAAAGATAGAATATTCTGCCACCAGTCATTTAGATTCGGACATAGTATCAGGATATGTTATAATGTCGCACATGATTCATCACATCTTGGACATTATAGCGAGACAGAAGAGTTCATTTTATTTAACCGATTAGGCATATAGTAGACGCAGTGTAGTATATTAAACTGCATTTGAATAATTTTTCTTTTTTTTTTCCATACACATTTTACACCTCCTTTGGAGCTGGCAGGCAACTCCGGCCCCTCCCTTGGAGGGGACTCGTCTCTCTGGTGAGGCTTTCACTGTACCTGCCCCAACTGGCCATCCCCCACAGGTTATCCCCTGTGACAGGGCTGGTGGCGAGGGGTGCCAGCCTCCCCCCACCCCCAGAAGCCAACATCTAGATTACCAGAGGGATGTGCAGGTGCAGCCTGCCATCATTAAGCCTGCCAGCTCTGTTCCTTTTTCCTCAGACCTATGCATGTGCAATGGGTGGGGTGACTGTCTCTACCTCCACGGAGGCAGTCTATTTGAATCATTTCTCAGTACAGAAAATTCTGGATGGTAACTTCGCCAGGCCTCATGCCCCTCCTCAAGGATGGGGATTGGCTCTGTTTACTGGACATGCAAGATGCTTACCTGCACATCTTGGTCTTTCCTCCTCACAGGAGGTTTCTTCACATTGCCTTTCAGGGAGAACACTACCAGTTCAAAGTGTTGCCCTTTGGCTTATCCTCTGTGCCATGTGTCTTTAGAAAATGCTTGGCAGTGATTGCAGCAACTCAGAAGAGAAGGTCTATATGTCTTCCCATACCTGGATGATTGGCTTCTCAAAGCCCCATCCAGGGAACAGCTCCTGTTGACTCCGCACTTCTTCCATTCTCTGGGCATAACGGTCAACCTGCCCAAGTCTTTGCTTTTTCCATCCAAAAGACTGCAATACATAGGGGCAGTCTTGGACTCTGAACAGGGGAAAGCCTTCATACCCCAGAACAGGGCGGCGTGCCTTATGGCACAGGCTCAAGAGGTCGCTCAGAGTCAGGGCATCCCTGCCAGACTGTATCTGAGGCTGCTGGGCCTGATGGTGGTGGCCATTTTCCACTGTTCCACTGGCCAGACTTTACATGTGCACCCTCCAGTGGACACGCAGAGTGCAGTGGGACCAGTATACAGACGAGTTGGACCAACCCGTCCTGGTCTCCTTTCCCTGTTCATAAAGTATTGCAGTGGTGGATGGACCCCTCAAACCTTCAACAAGGGCTCCCTTTCCAGATTTCTTCCCCACATCAGATCTGGACAACAGATGCTTTGGGCCTAGGCTGGAGAGCTCACCTTAAACCCAAGGCTCCTGGTCACAGTAGGAAGCCATCCTGCATACCAGTGTCCTGGAGATGAGAGTGGTGCTCTGTGCCATGCACTTTTTCAGGAGCACCTTGCTCCTGGCCAACTGTTGGTGCAGTCGGACAATCTGAGTGTGGTCTACTACATTAACAAGAACTCATACCCCCTTTGCAGAGAGACCATGAGAGTGTGGTACGGGGCTCTGAAGCACAGTCTGACACTCTCTGTGGTCCACATGCCAGGTGTTCTAAACACCCTGATGGACAGTCTCAGTAGGACTCAGCCCAGCATGCTTGAATGGGAGATTCTGTCATCTATAGCAGAAGATCTGTTTGACAGATAGGGTCATCCAGAGTTGGACCTTTTTGCATCCCCACTCAATGCAAAACTGCCCAGTTTTTGCTCGCTAGATCCAGGGCCTGGAATTTTCTGGCAAGACGCATTGTCCCTCTCTGGGAGTGGGAGATTTCTGTATGCATTCCCTCTGTTTCCACTAATACAGAGGGTGCTGGTCAAACTTCATATGGAGGGGGCCAGCATGATTCTGGTAGCTCCATTATAGCCTCACCAGATATGTGTCCCTCTCCTTCAGCAGCTGGTGAAGGAACCTCCGGTCCCTCTGCCCCTTTGCAGGAATCTGCTGACCCAGGATTGCAGGGTCCTGGTCCATCCCAACCTCAGGTCCCTCCATCTGCATGCATGGCTCCAGAGGATGTAGCCATCACCAGGTTCAGGGTGTCTGACCAAGTGACAGATGTCCTGGGTGCCATCTGCAAGCCTTCCACCCATGCCACTTATGTCATTAAGTGGAAGCGGTTTGCTATCTGGGCTGCCAAGCATTCCTTGGACCCTTTCACCTGTCCTGTGAATCATGTTTTGGACTACCTGTTCTCTTTGTCTGACTCAGGCCTCCAGTATTCCTCCCTCAAGGTCCACCTTTCAGCCTTTTATGAGCCTGTGGGTGAGACTGTACGCTTGCTCAGCTGGATGTCTCCCGTACCTTCCTTAGTGGCATCCTGAATCTGAAACCCCCAATCTGTTCCCCCATCCCAGCTTGGGACTTAAATGTTATATTGGAAAAGTTGACCCTGTCTCCTTTTTAGCCAATCGTGACTTGCGATTTGCACTTTCTGTCTTGGAAAATGTTATTTTTAGTTGCAATTATTTCTGCTCAAAGAATTTCAGAGCTGCAGACTCTCTGGTGCAAGGAGCCTTATTTGATTTTTCACAAAGACAGGGTATCTTTGCACACAAATCCTAAGTTTTTTAGCCAAGGTGGCTTCTGAGTTCACACTGAATCAGTCTATCCACCTTCCTGTTTATTTTCCTGAGCGTGCTAATCCAGGGGAAGCACTGTTTCGTATGTTAGATGTGCGCAGAACTTTTAAATACTATCTGCTTCAGACTAAGGAGTCCAGAAAGTCTAAGCAGTTGTTTGTTTCTTTCACCCCAGGTAGAGAGGCGCTTTAGTTTCTAAGCAATGTTTGTCAAAATGGTTAGCTAATTGCATTGTGTTCTGCTACAACAAGTATGGCAAATAATTGCCTGGTGCTATCAAAGCTCATTCCAAGAGAGGCATGGCTACCTTAGTGGCTTGTTTCAAAGGGATCTCAGCTGCTGATATTTGCACTGCTGCCACCTGGAGTACAGTTCACACTTTCACCAAGCATTGCAGTCTGGACACTGCTTCAAGAGCCTGTGCAGGATTTGGCAGGACTGTACTACAAGGACACCTGTCTTAAGGTTATGGAGATCTAATCTCCCAGACTGTCTGGTTTCTCTTATCACTGCATGGTACTTGTCCTACAGTGTAACCTGATGACTAAGATACCCCCCAAAAAGATAGAACAGTTACGTAAGATCTTACCGTAATAGTAGATCTTCGAGGGGATCTCTGTCATCAGGTCTGATTTCCCTCCCACTATCCTCCTTCTTGGGGCTTCTGCTCGGGATCTGGCTATCTGCTGTTTCCATCTTTTTATCTAGAGCTGGGTCCCTCTGTCTCTCCTCAGTTCCTCAAGGTGTGAGCCTTGCTCCCTTATTCTCTGGAGGGAAAGAACTGAGGAGGGAGTGGGGCTGCCCACGGCTATATAGGGTTGGTGATGTTGGCAGACGTCGAAGGTGTGGGCAGCCCCAGTTGTACTGCTGAAAATCTTGCATGTGGATTCCCCTTCACCGATGGTGAAGGTTCCTACAGTGTAACCTGATGACTGAGATCCCCTCGAAGATCTACTGCTACTGTAAGTTCTTGCATAACTGTTCTATTTGACTAAGCAGGTCCACAGAACTGATCGAATTGAATGCCATTCCCTGACTGGAGATGCAGTAACAAGTAGAATATATTATGCAAAATAGCCATCCCAAACTTTTTAAAATCTGTCTGTATAAAGAACAATATTGTGTTACTACAAGAATAGACAAATTACATATCTGAGCTGCTGTTATGTCTCTTTTAAACCCTTTGACCTCTGTAGTTGTAACTCAAGTTATAAATGCACTGCTTTCCAATATTCTCAGGAAATGTCAACTCAGAGAATGTATATTTCAACATCTTGATTTTATTTCAAGTAAAAACAATGGGGAATTTAAATGTATATTTAGAATTCTTATTGCTGCCTGTCATCAGCCCTATAGGAAGGTAATATCTCTAGACATATGTTATTTATAAACTACTTAAAGGTTAGCTGAATACTAAGAAAATGTCCATACTGTACACTATAAAGGAATCCATTTTAATTTGTAAACTACTTACCTGAACTCCTACATACAGTAAGTCCCAATAAGAGTTTTGGGCATCGCAAGTTATACAGACATATGTGTTTTAAGTGTTAATAGAGTGTAGTCAACTTTTTCTTTGCCAAAGAAATTGCAGGGAAGAGTTTTGAAGACACAATGGAATTATTCTGACAAAAGTTGCGTGGTCTATTCAGCTGACTTCAAACAAAGACAAATCAGTAGAGAATGGAAAATGTACTGGTTATGAAAAAATGGATCTCCTACTTCTATTATTTTTTCCATATGTAAAGAACTAGAGTAACTTAACATATGGGAACAGTATCCCCAAGGAATTTATGTGATATATTATATTTTCCTGGGTAGCAGACTGAAGCTGTTAATGTTATGATTTGAGCAGTGGTCATTTTCCTCATTTATCTTGAAGCCACAATCAAGTTTATATGCAGTTGAGTACATTTTCTTTCATTTTATTATATTTCTCTACACTTCAGAGCCTTTGAAGCAACTTAGTACAGTGGCAATTGGCAAAGGTGCCAATAAAGAAAAAGACCAAGTTCTAATTTCCCCTGCCACCCCCTACTCTAATAAAACTTTAATAATCCCAAGCCAAGGCAATCCATTTTGGAGCCACAAGAAGTGTTTATTATACTGAGGTGTTTGTTATAGTGTTCAATGATATATTTTATGGTAATCATTTGGGAGTCATTTGACTCCCATATTATAAGTAATAATTTCTTATAACATAGCGTGTTACTATGAGGAGTTCTGTATTAGATAGAGAAGGCACAGCAAAAATAATTTCTAATTCCAAAGTCATCTTAGCTTTTTCTATTTTCTTGTTGTTCTCTTCCCCTCCCCTTCCCCATCCCACACCCTGAAAATTGGGGTTACTACAGCTGTATCCTTCCTTACACCTGGAGGTTACACAAGCTGCTTCCTTCAAAACCGACATCAGTGTCACACCTTGGATAACCAGCAGGAACTGCATAGACAGCATGTAGCCTGTGACCTCCCACCATAAAAATGGAGCACCTTACCTCTGCAGCATGCTCTGGTCAGCTCATTTTTTATGGCAACGGGGTGGAACCTGCAGCTGTCTTGCAAGCAGCTCTAAAAACAACTCACCAGATTGACACCGAAGAACAAATCTGAAGTTGCAGTGCAGTCCCTCTGCAAGAGAATCACTCTACTCCTCTGTGATTTCTTTAGGCAACTCTCTTCTGCAGGCACAATACTTTTACGTGCCCAAGATGGCCACCAGAGCTCAGTGTGTATGTGCAATTTCACTTCCACGCTTGCGGTGAACTTGCGCATGCACACTGAGCTCACAGTGGAACAGTCCGCCGTGGCCAAGATGGCCACTGGATCTCAGTGCACATGAGCAACTTCACTGCAAGTGCAGAAGTGTTGTCATGCATGCGCAACTGCTTGCACATGCGTGCTGAGCTCCAGTGGCCATCTTGGGCATGGTGGACTGTTCCTCCATGAGCTCACCCAACTCTCATAAAGCGCTACTGCAGCCATGTCAGCTCTGACCAGAGTTTGTTTAAAAAAGAACTGTGTTGACCATGTACAGTCTGTCATGTTTTTCCCTTAAGCTGTTTTTTAAACACTGGTTGCCATTCTGTTATGGTTACATCTTTACTGGCTTTTTAGTACACAAAATGGGTGTTTCTGTTCTACACACAAGTGTTTGATACCACCTCAGAACTATATGATGTAGATTAGGACCCTTTCAGCTACAAGGTTCTCTAGTAGGACATGGATGCATTGTGGTAATAATAGAAGAGCTGAGCAAGAACATAAACTGCATCACTCAGTTCTAAAATAACCCATACTAGCAGTGTGTAAATTAAAAATACCTACAATGTTTATTAATAGGCCACTAAGGATAGAATAATAACCAAATTTTAACCACTGTTTGAAAATGTGTTTCTGCAGAAAACACAGGCTTGCAGGTTCAATGCAGTTTTTTTTTAAACCCAGATGTACAGATTAAAATGGTAAACTCAAAATAATAAATCCCAAAGAAGTTTGAATTGTGAATAACACAATCTGATTGTTTGTTTTAAGGTTCTTTATCATCTAGAAAATGTCTGATTTCCTGATGAGACAGGCTATTGCACGTAGTATTTTTTTCTGAACAAGTAATTTTTTTATCAGTTTATTAATGAGCACTAATACCCTCAAGGGAGTGCATTTCCTGGAGGGGTTGCTATAGTCTGTGTTAGTTAATGCCTGGAAATGGCTTCACCATTAAGCATTAATGTTTAGATGCATTTTTTGCCATGTGATATGTTTAAACTTTGCTCCCTGTTAAAACAAACTCTGGTCAAGCGCCAATATGGCTGCTAATGCATTAGCATGAAAAGGGATATAGAAAATGTATTACTTAGTCATAATTTACTTGTTGTATTATTGTGATGCAAAAATCCCACATTTACTGGACAAAAAGGGAAATTTTATGTGGAGTAGCTTCAGCTACCCTCCAGGAACTTATTGAAATTGGGGGGGGGGGGGATCAAGCAGCTAGTATGCAATGGTGTTGATTCCTAAGCAATCTAGAGCATTGCATTACAACTGTTTAGGGGTCAGCATAAGTTCACCTTTTCTGGTTTTGACCATGCCTAGTAGACCACTAGTAAGAAGTCTGCTTTCACTGCTGGAAATGGAAAGAATTCACTGAGGGAACCCATCACCTTTTATATAGAATCAAATATACTGAGCTCGATTTTCAAAGACCCTGTAGATCATTGCAATCTGCAGCAATCTAAGGCTGTGGCAAACTCCGGGTGCATCAGGTACCCTGCACCAAATTCCATAAAAACAGGGGTCCCTGTGCCAAATCACGGGTGTTGTTGTACCTGCAGGCTAGTACTAAACAATTGGTGCACTTGTGGGGCCTACAGTAGTGATACAGCCCCCCACACCCAGTGCAGCACTAGTGGGGCTGGGATGGTGGGGGAAAGGAGAAACATGCTTGTCAGGATGGGTCTGGTAGCAGAAGGGGCATGGGGGTGCCATAGGGGTGTTGGAGAGAAGGAGAGCATGCCAGGGAGTGATGTGGCACCTGGCTGGGGTGCTGTTATAATAAGCATAAAGCCAATGGGCTGGTACCATGGGAGGAGGGTTGTTCCAGGGGCAAACAGTGACCAAGGCTAGGGCTGCTGCCAGGGCTGTGCCCACCTGGGCCATGGCACTGTTTGCCCCTGGAACCCATGTGGTACCAGCCCATTGGCTTTATAATTAGATTAACAGCACCTCTGCCAGGTGCCACATCACTCTCTGGCATGCCCACCTTCTCCCCAACATCCCTATTGCACTCCCAGTATCCCTTCTGCCCCGGACCTCACTTTCAGAGCCCCCCCAATTCACCACCTTATGTGACACTGGAGCAAGAGGCTTAGATAACCTCCTGGCTGGTCTAACTTGAGCTTCTGGAATGGTGGGGCTTCCAGAATACCAAAAAAGGGGACGTTGCAGCCCCACCATGGTGCAAGCCCCTTTGTGACCTGGCGCACCTGGTTGTGTGACAAAACCATGGTGCAGAGGGGCTTTGGCACAGCTGCATCAGAAAATCCCAACTGAAGCAAGTTGTGATGCAAGTCACTTTTCGCATCAAAGTCTTTTGACACAAGTCCCTTGCATCAATCTATCTCTTTTGAAGCTCGGACCCACTGTGACTGATGAGTCTGGGGCTATACTTCTTCATTATACAGTATGCTACATTTTTACACTTGTCTTTAGTCAGTTATGCCTTTTTTGGCAGCCAGTGTTTAGAGGTATGCATTTCACACAGAAGCAGTCCTTACTCATTGTATTCCTTGTACAAAGTCAGACCTCTAATTTCACTCCCATAAATGAGTTCCCCCAGGTTCCATCCCAGTTCCACTACTGTCTGCTTTAAGCTTCACGAAGCAGCCTTAAAAATATGAAAGTGGGATGGTACTGGAGAACCAGCAAGTTCAGGTTTAAATCCCACCAGAGTAACTCACACTCTTACCCTGTGCAAACTGCAGTAGCTCTAAGTACCAGAGCAAGGTCCATGAGATATCAAGAATTAGCATAGTGTGTTGCAATAGGTTAAACTTAATTTTGCTCTGCTTCTATGTTTGTTTTTCATTTATTCTAATGCAAAGCAGTGTATTTACTAGCATTATGGTATTGACTTGGTACAGTTCCTTGACAGGGACCTGGAATTCTGCAGTCACATTTCTGACTGGCCAACCTTAGTTGTAAAGTCAGTGGTAGAGTTCCTTGTTGATCGGGCAGGACCCAAGCTACATCCACAGCTTTAACCAGCTGAACTAGGTAGTAGGTTTTTTGATGCGAGGGATCACTAGAGACAGCAGTAGAATACTTCAGATTAGAACTCAGATTTAGAGAGCCCCTGATGCTGTTGTAACAGCTTTGAAAAACTAATATTTAGACCGAGTTCAGTTTATGTTTAATATTTGTTCTATAATTCTCACCCTTACTTTGTTATTACCAAGGGACATTTGCATGTAAACAGGATTGCTGCCCAAACTGTTCTGGCTGCTTGCCTACACCTGACATCACAGTTCTGTTTATGACATCACAATCTGTCGCTGTGAATATAATTATGATGCTATAAACAGGGGATTATGATGGCAGGTGAAGGCAAGAAGAAAGAGTAGATAAAGTCTAAGGGATGGTAATCCTCTTTCATACAATTGTTATCAGTACGAAAGAAAAAAGGGAAAGAATTATAGAAAATATATAAAATATTAACTGAATTGTGTCCAAATCCCACATATTTTCTACTTTTTCTAATGGTGTCAGGGACTTTATAAAGTTTACATTGCCACTCTTGGGGGTGGAGCCTAGCAGCTCGGCAAGCAAGCTGCTTTTTGTAGAGCTCCATACTCCATGATTGCTGGTTTTAAGATTCAAGCAAGTTATTGGCAAAGTTGGTGGTTTTAAAGTAGATATATCACTGGAGTTCCTCTGTCCACTTCACTGGTTTTATTTTATCTAGCAAGATGAGGCATACTAAATCTACAAAAATGGACTCTAATGCTTAGGGATCATTGCAATGTGGAGATCAGCAAGTGCCACAGCCTACATCCGGGATTGAGCACCCAGCTATGCTAGACACTCTGCAGCGCTCAATATCAGCTCTTACCCAGTCCAACCCAAGGATTGATAAAAGCTGGATTCATATATAAAATGCCTCATAGTTCTTGAAGACAAAGCCGATGAGATGGCAAATGCAGTGACTGAATCCACCGCCATGGCAGGGAAGGCCTTGGCAGCAGCTGCAACCTCGATTATGGAATAAGGACTGATCAAGACTCACCTGGAGCAGGTGGAGAATGCCATTCATGCACCAAATGTGCACACCTTGGGGGTCCCAGAAGGCACTGAAGGGGCCGATACAATGACCTTTTTGGAGATATGGTTGCCAGAGACATTGGGGCTGAGACGTGTGCCCCACATCGTGAAAGCATACCAGATTAATCCTCACAGGACCCGGGCTCAATCAGATGGTCCCCGCACAATCCTAATGGTAACAGGCTCAATGGGTGAAAGGGATCAATGCTTCGGGCTGTATGGGAGCATACCCTGATTATAGAAGATGCACATATTTTGTTCTGAAAAGCTACAAGAAGCAGGCATTCAGTATAGGATGAGTTTCCTAGCGAGGTTGCAATTTTCAGTTGAAGACAAAATGTATTGTTATACTGACCTGAAATCAGCAGTCTTCTTTGTAGAGAAATTGAATAGGAGACATGAGACCCAGGCCGATGTAGAGTCTGGGACAGATGAAGAGTCGTGATGAACTATTTAAACTTTTAGTGGGCAGGTTTGTGTAAGGCAAATCTAAGATAGACTGTGAGAATTTTTAGAGCTATGATTCCCACACTGGTGGAGCAGTGGTCTTTTATCTCTTAGCTGTTCCTTTACTCTTGCACAGGACTCTAAGTACTGATATAAACTGCCAATCACAGACCTGTGCATTATTGTTTGACAGTTGCATATTTGGTCTATTTTCATAATAAGTTCAAAACTAAGCTGCACTGTATAAATAAATGTTTATGATGAATAACTTTGCTCCTCAGGTGAGGGGAGATTATGGCATTTGTAAATAGCAAATGAAGGGCTGTTTTAGTCCTCTCACTGTTTGGCTGATGCCTACCAATTGTCTTGCTTAGTTTAATTTAGAGGTGAGGCAAGATGCTAATATTGTTTTTCACCTTACTTATACTTGAGTACTTGTTCTGGTTGTGGTTGCTTATCATACTGTTTTTCCTGGGAGTCGGACATTATTATGTCAGGCACCTTGTGAACCTGCATGGTCAAGATGGAGAAGATTCCCCTTGTTGTGTACTTTCTCGCTGACAAGGGAATCCTGATTGACAGATACGCCCTTAGGCAGGACGACAGTCCTTTACCATTTCAAGACCTCTTAAATTGACCACAGCCAGCAGATACCATTTGATGTTTATTTATTTATTGAAATGTTTCACCAGAAAGGCACACTGAACAACAAGTTGCTCGTCTCCAGGTGTTATCTGAACTATTATGGGTTCAGGTGAGATCCCTTCCCTTTATCGCTGTATTGTTCACTCCAGCGATGCATCAAGTTTAATGTTTCTTACATAGGAGCTTTGTGGGAAGCCCAAAGGTGTGCTAGTCTACGCATTAAATACTAAGTGCCTTTTTTTTTCCTTTAGGCAGGTACCAAAGGTTAAGTTTATTCTATATGTGTTTAATTTTAACTATGCATTGGCTGCAGTAGGGCTCCTGGTGTTTATTTTTGTGGTATATATATCTATGGTGGTCGTCTCTGTATTTGTGGTTCCAAATGGCAGTGTGTGGCACTTTTTCCTGAATTAATTGTTATGTATTATGATCTTATGATGTATTCTGCCTCTCCTAGAAATGCATTTCTGTTGTAATGTTTTTATACATACTGTACTTCAATAAAATAAATACATTACATTGCCACTCTCTGTATGCCTACGTAAATTGGAACCATTATCAGCACGGTGACTCCCTGTGCTTGTCTTATTCTCTCCATCATTTGTCTGTTCTATCAGTACATATTATGAAAGAAAAACATGTTTCTGCTATGTCAGATCTACATTAGTTGATGATAGAATTGTTCTTCTGTCACTGACACTTGTCCCTATGTTAAACATTGTGAGTAAAGACACAGGCAGATGTGCTCCAGGTATGTAAATGAAAATGTTTGTGGTTTCAAAATTATCTTGAGTACATAAGACTCACATAAGTTGATTGAGGTGGTACTACATACAATCCTGGTGCTCTGAATCTTTAAACGTGAGGCCACCTGATGAAGTATTAGATTTGAAGAGGCAAAGCAACAGGATTGTCTGTGCTACAGCCTCAGTCAGCTTATGTGAGCCTTGTGTGTAAAGTGATTTTGAAGCCACAAGCATTTTTTGCTTACATACCTGGAGTGCACTGGTCTGTGTCTTTGTATGATTTATTTTGGATGGCACCCACAGCATCTTTGGAGTAAGTATGTGGTCCCTGTATCCTCTTACATATACTCAGCAGCATTCTTCCAGATGCAGAAGTGGCACAGAAATCAGTAAAATTTCCAGAACCATAGATTCATGAATAAAGTAGATCTGGCAAGGGGAAGGGAAGCATGGATGGGGGCACAGACAGACACAGAAGAGCAGGAATCTCATGCATACTTGTGAAGTGATGAGATTCCATTGTGGAAGTAGATGATAATATGTGTCAGTTCCTATACATATCTGCCCTGCTTCCTCTCCTCTTGTTAGCAATATGTTGCATAGCTCCTGCTATGCAGCTGTAAAAATTAGTGATCTTGCTTTGATCTTGCATGTGTTTATAAAACAAGCATGGCAGTCGATAATCTTGGAAGCTCTAACTACTTGGACTAGAGAAATGCACAGGAGGACAACAATTTCTTATTGTAACATGTTTAAGTTACTACAGTATCTTGAAAATGTATCACTTCCAGCTTTGAATGACAAAGATTGGTTAGTATTATCAGATTGTGCTGTATCAAGGTTAGGGATGGGTGAACTGGCTCTGGCACAGTTCCAACCCCCTCACCCTCCCGCCCCGGACTGAGCCAACTTGGCTCTGACCAGGAAAACCAAGCCTTTCATGGCTTAACCTGAACTGTTGAGTTGGCCTGGTTCAGAAGTGAAGTCTGCTCTGGAATAACTCTCTCACCACTAGTACTGTCTGGAAAAGGCAGGGCAGGGTGGAAAAAAGTAAAAAAAAGGCAATTTTCCCCCTGATTTCTCACGAAGACTCCTGAGTTGCTGGACTGTCACATGACCAACAAAGGCAAATACTCATGATCCTGGGGTACTGAAAGGAACCAACCAATGAGGGTCTCTGTTCTGTGATTGACTCATGTTCTAGCCAATCCCTTTTTGTCAGTCACCATAGGACATCCCTAGGAAACAGTGTATCGAGTGCATTTGGGGATTTGCATTCAATGGAGACAGGTGTGTGTGTGTGTGTGTGTGTGTGTGTGTGCAGAAAGATTTCCCCCAGAAAAACATTTTTAATTTTGTTAGAGAAGACAATATAGACTGACAGACCAACAAAATAAACAGCAGAGTGCAGATGCTGTTGCAGAATGCTGGGTACTCTGTGAAAAAAACATTTTTTGTTAGAAAGACAGAGAGAGAGAGAGAGAGACCAACAAATTCGACAGCAGAGTTCAGACTTTGCAGACTTCACAGTAAAAAAATTAAAAAACACCAATTTTCATCAGAGAGAGAGAGAGAGAGCGTGAGATCAATTAATTCAACAGCAGACAAGAGCAGAGTGCATAAAACAAAAAAAAATTAAAAATTACGGGGAGCAGAGTCAGTCAAGACAGGAGAACTCTGTCTGAAGGTCATAGTGCCTCAGTAATTTTGAGTGGGACTTATAGTGCTGTACAGATTTTTTTTGTATATACATTTTATGCTCCCCACGGAGCTGGCAGGTGGCTCAGGACTCTATCTCAGAGAGGCTCACTCTCCAGTCCCCAACTCTCCCATGACCAACCCTCCTGGCAGTTCCCCACAGATTGCCCCCCCTGTGTTGGGGCTGAGGGTGATGGGCATCAACTTTCCCCCTCTCCTGGAGACCAGCATCCAGACTCCGGCGGGCAGGCACAGGCACTGCAGGGCTATCATGGAGCCTGCCA
The DNA here is from genome assembly GCA_016271365.2 of Neoceratodus forsteri. NCBI lineage: Eukaryota > Metazoa > Chordata > Ceratodontiformes > Ceratodontidae > Neoceratodus > Neoceratodus forsteri. The sequence goes on from CM028131.1 coordinate 1,660,623,426, forward strand.
GCTCCATTTTTCCACTTTTCTTACCATCTCCTTGCCATGGTTGCTCATGTGCATGTAGAGGCACACCCATGCAGTGATACGCGGCAACCTCCCTATGTTAGCTGCTCCCATCTACACTACCCCCAGGCCGCCACCCAGGGGCAGCCTTGCAGAGGGCATGACTGGGTCCCTACCTGGGAGAGGACATCTGCTTACAGCTGCTCAGTCCCTCTCCCACCCTCTCCCCACTGATCCTCAACATCCCAGGCTCGTTCCCAAACCTGGGTCACCAGTGTGGCAAAAGGTGTGGCATCCAGGGCCTCAACCCTCAGCATCACTGGGCTGGCTAGTGCCATACAGATTTTGAAGGGCGGTGTCACCCACATCACAGACTCTCTGTTGCCCATCTCTGTGCTGCCCTGAAATGTCATACTGCTGTAGACTCTGTGTTGCCCATCTCTGTGCCTGAACTACTACTAGGCCATAGTGCCATACAGATGGTGAAGGCAGGGTCACGTCTCAGACTTGGTGTTGCCCATGTCTGTGCTTGAACTACTACTAGGTCATCCTGCCATAATGTAGACTCTATATTGCCATCTCTGTGCCTGAGCTACTACTAGGTCATAGTGCCATACATATTTGAAGGGGGGGTCACGTCTCAGACTCTGTGTTGCCTTTCTCTGTGCCTGAACTACTACTAGGTCATATAGTGCCTTATGTATTTTGAGGGGGGGGTGTCACAACTCAGACTCTGTGCTGCCCAGCTCTGTGCCTGAACTACTACTAGGTCATACAGTGTTTCATGTATTTTGAGAGGGGGTGGCACATATGAGACTCTTTGTTGCCCATCTCTGTGCCTGAACTACTACTAGATCATATAGTGCCCCACGTATTTTGAGAGGGGGGTGTCACATCTCAGACTCTGCAATGCCAATCTCTGCATCCAAACTAATACTGCTAATTAAGCCATTAAGTTGGACCCCCAAAAATGGATTCAGAATCAGAGGCTGTTATGGAAATGGAACACGTGGCCAACACTAGCAGTATGACTGAAATTGGTGCATGTAACAATAAAAATAGTTCCCAAAAACAAATTCAGAAAAAAAGGGAAATTCACTGTTGAAGATATCATTAATACAATTGTTGAAAATGAAGCAACAGAACCAGAAAAAGAAAAGAATGTTGGTGAATCCCCTGATCAAAGTAGTGCAGCACTGTCGGCAATGCTGGAAAAATCTGATGAAAGTAAAACACAAAAACAGGTAGCCAAAATACTTAGACAAAAATAGTCAATAATTAAGGAAAAGGCTCTACTGAATACTACTAGGCATGGCACTCCATGATATGCCACTCATGCATATTGGGTTCCTTCATCAGAAAGCAGTGTCTCTGATGAAGAACAGGTTGTAAATGTACAAGAACAAGATCATGATCACGATGTATCACAGTCACACTCTTCCAAAGGTGATGAATCAGAATGTGATACTGATGAGGTAGAGGATGCCACCTGGGTTCTCCCACCCAAAAAGAAAAGACACATACCGTAAGCACCACCACCACCAGTAGCCACAGCCAGGAGTGGAAAAACAATCAATAATCATGGTAGCTCTTCGGGAGACAGCCACAGCGTGCATGAATCAGGGTCAGAAACAGCTCCCACCAAACTTGTTACAGTTCCTGGCATGACGACGAAATGTTCCACCTCAGTTGTGTGGAGCTATTTTCATATAAGTCCCAAAAATGAATGTGTTGTTGTCTGCACCTTTTGTCATCGGGAAGTTAGCAGGGGGGGAGGTGAGGGGGGGCCCATTCAGGACAACATCACTAAAAAGGCATGTGTAAAGAGCACATCCAACGATTTGGCTTGGTAGCAGTCCTGAGCAAGGGACAAATATCCATGATGAAAATAATAACCCTACAGACAACAGTGCTGGTGTTCGACTTCACAGACAGAAGTATTTGGACAAGCTACAGCTTCGTCACTGCAATCCTGTGTTTTTTGCCCCCCTGCACGAACTAAACAGCAGACAATTATTGCTATGCTTGAACAAAAAACTGCCTACAGTAGATCACGTCAATTCGTATTAAAAATTAGTTATTAACAATATCAAATCAGGAGGAACATTAGGCTTGACTTATCCCCTCCTTTCTGCCTTATATGCATTATTCTCTTAACAACCTACTATCCTATAGTTCTAACTTTTATAAGATGACTGAAATATGAGGCTATTATTATGATACATGCTCTGGTGGTTTTTGGGGGAAGGGGGATGGAGGGAGGGGGGCATATGTTATAATAAAGAACTGTACTTGTTTACTTCGGTGCAGAGATATTGGGAATAGACAAGTATTTCCCGCTGTATAAGAATCCTGTTATGTAAAAGCATACTTACTGAATCTGACTCATTGTCATGAATACTGTCATTGTAAATGAATCTGATTGTAACTCTGCTTGCTTCATTAATAAATAAAGCATATTAAATGTGAAAAAAAAGTCAGTTAATAGCTGAATTTATTGCCAAGGACCTGCAACCATTTTCTATGGTGGAAAATAATGGTTTTAGAGCCCTTTTTAAAATATTTTGCTCCACATTACAACATATCAAGCCATAAATATTTTGTGATGGTGGCTGTTCCCTAAATGTATGAATGTATGCAAAGCAAAATAAAATTGGCTTTTCAAGAGAGTGAATGTGGTTCTGTGTACCTGACCACAGCCATGTGGAGGAATTCTCAAACCACTGATTATATGTGCACCACAGCACATTGGATGTCACGATCATCTTTAAACACCACCACCACAAGCAGCAGTGTACAGGAAGGAAGACAAAAAATGGCAGCTCTTTGCCTCAGCATGTTTGGTAAGCATCACACCACTGACAGTATTTTGGAAGAGTTGCGTGACAAAATTTCTGAGTGGCTAGAGCCCCTGGGACTCATTACTGAAATTATGGCTTCAGACAATGGTGCCAATATTCTTAGTGGATTTAAATGTGGTGGTTTTACTCACATTCTGTGCTTTGCACACTCATTAAATTTGTTAGTCCGAGCATTCCTTTCCAGTGACAACAGTACAGTAACACTAGTGGGACCTGCAAAGAAAATCTATGGCCATTTTAGGCACTCTGTAAAATCACGTGGCATCTTGGCTGACTTCCAGAAAAAAAAACAGCTTGCCAATACAGCAACTAAAACAACATGCTCTGACAAGATGGAACTCAACATTTTACATGTGTGAGAGACTTCTCACACAAAAGAAATTAGGCCATGAATATACCATGGAGCACAACGTAGCAGATGGTGTGCCGAATTCATTCGGGTGGGGCCTCATGGAGCATCTTATATTGCTCTTGACTCCTTTTGAGGAAGCTACTCAACAGATTAGCAAAGTGCATGCTACTCTAAGCCAGGTTATTCCCATCATAAAATTATTGAACAAGGAACCCAGGAGGCTGCATAGTGGTTCTGACCAGAAAGGAGACAAATCTAGTGTATCCGTTATGGACAAATTGATATAGCAATTCCAAAATTGCATAAGACCTTACAATATCATGGCAGACAAAAATGTTCATCTTTTCACTCTTCTTGACCCTCAGTTTAAGTTGCAACAGCTGCCTCCTTCTGATCTTGGTGACTCTTATCTCAAATACAAAAACATGCTGATTTTAGCAATTGCACAGGAAAAGGACAGGACTGTAGTTGACAATACAAGTGAATTACGTGATGTGGATGGTGCATCTGATGATGCAACATCTATTGGTGGTGAGAGCAATAATTTCCACTTAGTGCCACAATGTACTCCTTCATCAGCATTGGGTAGTCCTGCACAAAGTCCTCTTTCACGGCCCTTGACAAAGGCATGTCATTCTGAAAAGTGCACAGATGACTCTCACACTTTTTGGTCAAAACTCATGGAAACTGATAATTCACATCTGTCTGTCATAGAGCTGCCTTCTTGGTCTTTGTCTGATATTGTGGATGCCTATTTATGAGAACCACTCATTAATATTACTGATGACCTTTTTTGAGTGCTGGTTAGAAAAGAAAAACATCTGGCCTGCACTATCTGCATTTGTTATTAAACTTCGTAGATGCCCTCCTACTAGTGTTTATTGTGGGCATATATTTAGCACAGCTGGAAATGTTTTCTCTGATGGCTGCACAAGGCTTACTCATGAAAATGTACAGCTCCTTACCTTCCTAAATGTTATTCTCAACAAATTCTCTTACCAGTTCAGTGAACAGTGGCAGGAACATAAAAGTGATGATGACGAACAGCTGCAACAGGCATCTCCTAATAAAGGTGCTTTCTTGGTGGTGTCTGAAGATGATGGTGTTGATATTATTTATTTTAATGACTTATTTCTTTAAATTCAGAGGACAAAAGTCAGCAACCATAACAGAAAGGTCAAGTAAAAAAAATCCTTCTTGTGTGGTCACAGTATATATTAGACCATATGTATTGCTGCATGTGTTTTTAAATTTGGGAACCCAGGTGGAGTGTACTGTGCAGATCCCTACTGGCTTGATGATGAGGTGGGCAGTGGCAGGGCTGGGGGCAGGCATGTGGGCTTCATGGCATGAGTAGGTGGCAGCTGGGACCAACCAGCTCCATAAAAAACTGCAATGCTGAAGGGGCAAGGTCAACCAGATTAAAAAAAAAGTTAGAAAACACAAATGATAAAAAAAAAATTGGCCAATCAGACAGGAGTTTGTGGGATGGTTTGGGGCCCATGATGCTTGCTATAACACCAAGTAGGCAAGTAACATAAGTACAAATAAAAAAATATCCGATCATCACTTCCAGGAAGAATCAAGATGGTGAGTATGTTGCTATGCTGATCACAGCTCCCTCCACCCCCTTCAGACATGCAGAGTCATGTTGTGCAATGTTCCAGGAAGAAGTGAACTAAGGAATCTTGAAACTACACTGAGTGGGTCATCCAATGAGAAAAATGTCTAAAATTGAGATAGGTGCAACACTACAGTACATATTAACAGTAAATGGTCCAAGAACATAATGGTACCAGGGAAACATATGACTGTTAATAAGACTGCTAACCCTACAAAACTGATAGATAAATCTCTAAAATATATTGCTAGATCCTATTGAGACTGAAAACAAAATGGGAAGATGAAACCGGCAAGCTGAGCCAGAAGAGGAAAAAAATAGTCTACTCCAAATAAAAATCTAAATGGGAGCCAAACAAACAAGTCCTTACCAGAGGAGGAACATGTGGGTTCATCTAATAAGTCAGCTCTGGTAAACACAGCCCCAATTTTTCTTAAAACAATGGATAAAATATTGAAGAAGACTGAACTGGTGGTGCTTCAACAGATACTGTTGGAGCCAGAAACAAGGGGAGTCAATGAGGAACAAGTTGATACTAGCAACATTTTGGGGGTCAGTTATCAAAGAGCAACTGGTAATGAACAAATAGCCAGATAAAATTCAAGCACAGACTGTTCCCATGATGCCACAACAAGAAATGCAGTTACAGGATACTGGTTTTCAGAAGGTATTCCAAATTATTACTACTTACAATCTAAATAAAAACCAAAATCTGGTACAAGAAAAAAATGGGTGTAACATGCTCAAAATACCTACTTTGAATACAGATGGGATTGTAGCATTTGGTGAGTTGAATATAGCCCAAACCAGTCCCTTTGCTACCACTAGCAATATAACTACTAAAAGTAGGATTTATGAACAGGAAGCGTGCGATGTGAAAGACTCTACCCAAAATGTTGGTATTATCAATAAAGACTGTGCAAGACTTAATAACAATTTTACAACAAACAGGACATGGGGCTGCTAAAATAACTATGGCACTTCATAATAAAAATGAGCAAAAACAAGGCTATAGAAACTCTTTGCCTGACTTGGACTCCACAGAAGATTCAGAAAGTCAGGACTGGGAAGGTGAGCGCCCCCCCCCCCACCATGGGCTAAGTTCATAATGGATCAGATAGCTTCTTTAACAACAGAGATGAGTAAAGCAAATAAAATAATGGAACAGAGGACAGAATTTTTTTCAAAATACAGTCACCCAGTTAAAAGAAAAACAGGATTTAAAATAAGCCCAGGAGAGAATTTTGGACTTAGAGGATCAATAACTTCCAATGAAGAGATCCCTTGCAGGCTTAGAGAAAGCCAATAAGGAAATAAAGGAGAAATTACATGATTTAGAGGCCAGATCTAGAAGAAAAATATAAGGATCATTGGAATCCCAGAAACCTGGTACTGAGATAAGCCGTTAAAAGAAACATTACGAGCAATTATGGTGGAATATTAGAAAATAGACCCTAAGGAACTACAAATGGACGTAGACTGTATTCACAGAGTTTGCAGACCTGAACTGAAACAACAAGGACCACCAAGACTTATTATGGTAAACTTCCTTAAATCCCAAGATAAAGAAAATCTAATGAATGCAGTTTTTAAAATGAAATGGGTGACTGTTATGGGAGCATCAATTGCAATTTATGATGATTTGCCTCAAGATCTTTTGCAACAAAGGAAAAAATTTGACACTTTGTGAAGCAGACTTTGGGGAAAGGCTACAAAGCAACTATGATCTACCCAGCTAAAATGAAAGTAATTCTGGGGGGAACTTGCTTAGTGTTTCATACAGTGGAAGAGGCAGAGAAGACATTGGGAGAGAAGATTGGAGACTTTTGATGAAATAAAAAGAATAAATCTGAACATTGGATTTTGATGTTAATGAAGAGGCAGGATGAGGGCAACTTTTGTTTACTTCTTTGTTTTTATTCTTTTTTCATCTTTTATAGGCTGAATTTTGCTAAAGTATCACCAAAGTTTAAGGGACATTGTGGGAGGAGGGGAATTGTGTGGAGGATAGGAAGGAGGTATTAATAAAGGCCCTTGGATCAGTTTGGGCCCTAAAGGGAGGGGAGGGAGAAGAGGGGATGGAAATATTATTAGATAAATATAAAAACAAAATGATAAAGTATAGGGGGTAATAAAAGGGAGGGCCTGCCATGGAGACAAAGTATGGAGTATTAAAAAGTACATTGCTACTTATCAGTATACACAATGATATAATGATGAGTGATGTTAATACTTTAAGGTGCGTCTCTCTGAATATAAATGGCATTCATTTGCCTATTAAGAGGGCAAGACTGTTGAATTATCTAAGGAAGACAAAGGCTGATGTCATAGCATTGCAGAAAACTCATTTGGATAAGCTAGAAGTTTTAAAATTGAAGCAAAAATGGATTTCAAACATATTTTATTCAGAAGTTACCAGGAAAAAAGCTGGAGTGGCACTATTAATAAAAAAATCACCTCATACTAAAATAATAAAGACATATGCAGATACAAATGGTAGAATAATAATGGTGAAAATCCCAAATCATTAAACAGAAATTACAGTAGCTTCTATTTATACCCCATTTGTGGAATATTCAGGAGGTTTGGCAGAAATTACAAAAGGTCTGGTACATACGGAGGCAGGCAATAAAATATTATTAGGGGACTTAAATGTATTAATGGACCCAAAAATGGATAAATTATCTAAATCACCTTTTTTCAATAAATTACACAAACAATTTATGAACAACTTCTTACAAAATTACAAATTAATAGATGTTTGGAGGACTGTGTACCCTAAAGCTAAAGAATATACCCATAAAGATAAAATAAATACAGGTTTCTCCCTTATTGATTATAATTTAGCTTCTAAAGCTTTGGTAAATAAAATCCAAGAAATTAAACACCACTTAATGATAATGTCCGATCATGCTTTACTTCAAATAGATCTTAAAGCTATAGACCCAAATAGGATATATTCAAGAAATTGGAAGTTAAATAACACATTACTAAAAGATCAAGAATACATTAAAATAATTAAAGATGTAATTAAAGAATACTGGATTTTTAATACTGAACCTAGTAAAACAATTTCTAAATTATGGGAACCATTAAAAATTGTAGTTAGAGGGGCTTTGATTTCATATCAATACTTCATTAATAGACAAAATGAACAACAGAAAAATTATGTCTCACAGAAATCCTAAAGAGGGGGTTAGTGCTCAGGGCAGACTAGATGGATCTTTGGTCCCCATCTGCTGTCAGTTTCTAAGTTTCTATATTTCTATGATATAAACCAATGACTACAAGAACTAGATAAGCTAATAATACAAGATTATCAGAAATATAATAAAGAACAGGACCAACTAAAAATAAAGAAAATGGAATTAAATAATACAGAGGTCCAGGAGAATATTGCTAAATTAAGAAAAAATAAATACAGACAGGGAGATAAGTCAGAAAAATGTTTGGCTACATTATTAAAGAAACAAAAAGAATCCAATATAATAACAAGTTTGGAAGATGAAATTGGGAATATGAAACATAAAGATACTGAACTAGCTAAAATTGTGATAGATGAATATAAAAAATGTATAGCAGAGGACAGTGCATACTAACAAATCAGACCTAGCTAACTATATTTCTGAAGCAAAACTAAAACAGTTAGACTGTAATGAGACCCCATTACAAAAGCTGAAATTATACAACTTTTAGAAGAAATGGCTAAAAATAAAAGTCCAGAATTAGATGATTTTACTTTAAAATTTTATGAAGCTTTTCAAGAACTATTGATACCTAAGCTCAAAACAATGTTTGAGGATATAAGGAAGGGGGAGAGAATACCAGTCTTAATGCAAGAAGAAAAGGTAATATTAATACTGAAAGAAGGAAAAGATGAAAAAAAACAAGAAGTTATAGGCAAATAGCACTTTTAAATTCAGACTATAAGATATTTACAACATTATTAGTTAACAGAATAAAATACAAAATCACACATGCCCACACAATGCAAAGCATCATGGGCTGCATATGCAAATCACCACAGACTGTTATGCTAGTTCAACTTTAAGCAGAATTGCATGGTGCTGAAAGGCCTCTCACACAGTTTGCAAAGGGTGCTAACAGATGACATAGACACGTGTTTCGTCCTACCAGAACTCATCAGTATGCCTCGTCTGTTTGACACCCAAGTGGGAAGAGACAGAATAAAACGGTCATTACCAAAAAATATACACCCAAATTAGTTTGGGTTTATAAAGGGAAGAAATATGTATCAGGCCACCAGAAAAGTACAGGCAATATTATACCATGCAAGAAAGTTACATGATGAATAGCATACAGTTGCAAACATAACATAGTAAACATTTGATTTCTCAGAAAGAGAATATATGAAGGTATGTTTAAGGGATGGGAGTACCTAAACTGATATTAATACCCATTATGTAATAATACCTGAGAGGTTTATGAGAATACTGACCTCCCAGGGCATAATGAGGCCCAACGCCACAGGCAGAGGGCCTTACATCCCCTGAAGGTCCAGTATTTCCCAATAATGCCCACCCTGGATGTATTATTGCTCTTAGAAAATGTCCATCTGTGTAAATTTTCATGAAGTTATAAAAAAATACAGTAAATGTCTGTGAAAAATGAATACAGGTGTTAGAAATAAATGTATTGATAAAGTAGTCCATAGGGTGTTCCTGGTGCTGTTGCTTCTTCCTGCAGAATTTAGGTGGCTTGCCACACCCCCCCATGAGACAGAGTCACACAAACACTGATTCCTAAAGAAGAAGAAAGGCAGCATGCTGTGAACATTATTTGTAGGACTATGGCAATTTTATTTGTCTTTTTTGGTGCAGGATTGTGTTATTTTTTCCTTTTGGTCTGATGTTGTATCTATGCCGCACACAACCTTTGACCGCGATATGTGAGCAAGGCAAAAAGCGAAGTGATGTACAAGGAGAGAAAAGAAAAAGATTTCTTTCTTTTTGCTTTCTAGTGAGTGTTTTTTGTTTGTTTTTCTACAGGAGGCTCAGTGATTGTGGGGGACTTGTGATGAGTGATTACTACGCTTCTGCTTGTGGTCAGCACAGTAGTGTGAGACCGCGGTCGGGAGACGGTTAGAATGGTACTGTGACACTGTGGTAGGGAGAGTGGTGCCATTGTGTCGCTCTTCGAACCTCAAGATAACTGAAGTGTGCTTTTTTTATTTTTAAAAGAGGGAGCGGCTGCAGGTGAATACTGTTTGCTTTGGGCTGGGGAGACCAGTACCTCTCGCTAAGCAAAAGAAAAAGATGGCGAGCATTTGAAATTTTCTTCGGTGCACCCAGCCAATTAAAAAGTAGGCTGGCCACCACTGTGGAATGCTGTGCAGTGAGGTGCCACTTGGACTGGTACTTATCTTTTACTGGACATCTATTGCAAAATAGATGCCCAGGTTGCAGGTAGTTTCAGCCAATCAGGACAGAGAATCCAGTCTGGCCATTTTCTAAGTTAAGGTACCAATCAATAACAGTTAGATTTTCTATAAATATGTATCTAACATAATCACTACCAATGTTGAACAGGGTGAGACAGAGCTGTCCTCTGTCTCCAATACTATTTTTGCTCTGTTTGGAACCTTTTTTGAACCATGTTAGGGAAAATCAGCAAAAACAAGAAACAGTTATTGAAGGAGAAATGATTAAAATAAACGCCTTTGCTGATGATATTCTACTGTTCATGAATAATATAAATGATTTCATGCCAACCTTTCTGGGAGAAGTCTCAAAATATGCAATTCTCTCGGGGTATAGTTTAAATAAAACAAAGTCAATAATAATGCCTATTTCAGGATGGAATACTCAATTGGACCAAGCCATAAAAGAAAACTTTACGGTAACAAATAATTTTAAATATTTGGGTATCAACATATATAGCACAGAAGAGGAAGTAATCACAATTATCAAGATGCTAGCAACAAAATTAAATTGCTATTATACAATTGGGAAAACTGTCTTTATTCCTTTGGGGGTGAATTGGAACAATAAAAATTATGGCATTACCCCATATGATATTCATCATTCAAGCAATAATTGACTCCCCAACAATTTCTTGGTATAATAATTTAAAAAGAATCTTTAAGAAATTTCTTGGGGGGGGGGCACGGATTGCATGGGAACAGATGACTACTCCCAGAGGAGCTGGAGGATACAGTTGCCCAGGCCCACTGTATTAGGCAGTAGCCCATCAGATAAAAATATGGTGGGAATGGGCTGTTTTGGAGACAAACGAGAGTCATTGGGAATTTCTGTTTTGAGATACCGAGTCAAAATATCAAAAAATATAATTTGGGACTTGAATTACAAAATGAAATTCCTAAGATTTTTACTTCAATAGAAGGGCAATTAAAAAGGGCAATACAAATTTTAAAAATGGAGAAAGAGCTACCATAGCTTTATCTAAATGTCTGGAATGGTTATTCAGTATGGCAAGGGGAAAGAAAAGACTTAATTAAAAAGTTCAGCAAAATTGAAGTACAAAAATTGCACCAGTTCCTCAGAGAGGGAGTTTTCTGTTACTATCAAGGTTTTAGAGATACATTCTTAGAAGTTCTGGGAATAAACTTCTTATATTATTTGACCCTTTAAAGAAAATATAAAAGTCTATTGACAATAACAAATTCCCAGAGTAGTACTGAAGTTATAAAATAACTAAAACAACAGAAACAAATTATTGATTTGGGTTCTAATAAAGTATTGCAGAGAATTTACTTAAAAATTACTCAAATTAAGAAAAATAAATGGAAAAAAAATTAAAAATAGTGCACTGAAGAAAAATTAGAGTATACTGAGCAACAATGGAACAATTTGAGAATTAAAGCAAATGAGGACTACCTATTTGCAAAGAATAAAGCTATACAGATAAAAATAATACAGTGTATTTTACCCCACAGATCTTAGGTAGTTTTTCCAAAGAAAAAAGCCAAACATGTTGGCACCAATGTGGAGAATTAGGGAATTTATCACATAGCCTGTGGGGATGTCCTAAGATAAGGCTACGGTGGCTAAAAACTATTTCATTATTAGAATAAATGTTGGAAATACATATTCCCAATGAGTTCTTCGTTTGATATTTAATGATATAACTAAACCGGCATTGAATAGACCACACCATAAGATTTTTTGCTTAGCAAAAATGATGACAAAAAGACATATTAGAATACTGGAATTCACCTAACATAGAAATCTTTCCAGAAAATAGATGGTGGTATGGGTTAAGAGAGGCCAACCTTTATTGGAATCTGGCAGACAAAATAAGTAGTGTGAACAAAATTGACGTTTCAGTATGGAAGGATATAAAAGCCATGTTATTATCTTTATTTCAATGTTAAAGATCTCCACGGTAGAAGGGGGAGGGTAGGTGTTATGTATATGAATTAATGTACAGTACAAATGGAACTGACATTTGGTAATTATCATGGGATAGTTGAAATTAATATTATTCTAATGAAAGCTATGTAACGAAAAGAGACATTATAATACGTATTATAATCATACTATAACTAATAAAAAAAATATTAAAAAAATAAACATCTCAAGTCAAAAGGGCAGGAGGGATGGCTGGGGCCCCATCACATATCCTGCTCATGCTTCCTGTTTCCCACCAAAAAGCATGCAGGACTCAGTGAAGATCTGTATACACTCTGCTGTTGTCTTTCTGCTGTTGCATTTTTTGGTCTGCCTCTCTCTTTTTGACTAATGTTTGACATATTGCTTCCTTTCACCGCAAAGCCCCAAATGACCTGCCTACATTGGGCTGGATTCACAAACATTTTTGGGACTAAGTCCCATATCTCAACTCCAGTTGCAGACCAAAATATTTGCAGTTGTGGAGATTGCTATTCACATTGGCGGCTGCTGTGGAAGATGTTATGGCTGGTCCCACCATCTGTAACATTTTTCTGCAGCTGTAGGGATTTCCATGGCAACACCACTTGCAAGCTGCCATAAATCATGAAGCCAGTTGTAAACCAGCTCCACTTTTGAGAATATCATAGCTGCAGCAGAAATTGCCGTTCTGCAAGTGGCAACCCACTTGCACCAGGTTTTTCTCACAGCTGAGGGATTTTCAAGATGTTTGTGAATCCAGACCCATGTTTTTGATGAATGTCATGTGATGGCTGACATACAGGATTGGCAAGAACAACAGTCAGTTTATTTTATTGCTGCTGGCTGCTTGCTGACCTTGAAAAACGACATGAAAATATAGAGACAGTTTTTTTTTTAAAGGCAACTTTTTTTAACGGAGGGATCTAAGAGAATAATACCGATGCACTTTTCAATACTCAAATTGACTAAAATAGGTCTATAATTCATCAGAGTAAATTGGAACCTTTTGGAAAAAAATCAGAGTCGGAATCAGAATTAGGTCACAGCTGACCTGTCCATCCCTAATCAAGATGCTAAATACAGAATAGTTGATTTTAGCCTTGAAGTTATTGAATACAATCAATGATTTTTGTCTTTTGCTGTAATAGAATTAAATAAGATCATAGAATGAAAAGAGATTTGTTTCTGTGTTTCTATAACATATCCCTTACTCTTTGAAACACATGTGACCTTCATTTCAAAATATATAGAATCTACTTCATTAAAAATGCAAAGTCTGATTATGTCAGTTAGGCTACTATGGGATCTTGGGGTATTATGTGATAATTATACAATTGTAAGACTAGAGATGTGAATTTTTAATTCACCAGTGAAGTTGGCGTGAATCTGCTTGATTTGCATTTGTGAAAAATTTGTGAATTTGTGGCTGAACCAGCCAACTTCACAGGTGGATTTTTTTTTTTAACTTAAAATAACCCACCCGCTGTGCTGGTCCCCTCCTCCATCCATGAATATTAAAGGGTAGTTGAAATCTTCAGGACAGCTTTAACAAACCATATTATTTAGACACAGTTTAACTTGTGTTTCACTTTAGTTCTGTATTCCTCCTCCCCATTATTTATTACCGAGGTAATTTGCATTAAAGCATAATCTTTGTTCCTGAAGAGTTCATCTGTTTATTTTGCTTTCTTCCTACCTAATGTCTTAATGCACTGCTTGTGACATCACAGTTACTCTTATAGCAACTCTTATAGCAACAGATTGTGATGTTACAACAGGATTATGACATGAAGTAGGGAGCAAGCTATAGAGGCAGATGAATGCTAAGGAAACTCCATGGGATAAATATCATTTAGTCATGCACATGTAAATTGGGGGTTCATGTGCATCTGTTTCACAAGTCATAACTACCCAGAATGATTTAGACTGTATCTCCTCATAGGTTAACAAATGGGGTATGGCATTAAATATTTCTAAATGTAAAGTGATGCATTTAGGTGCTAAAAACTTACATTATGCATATTCATTGGCAGGTTCTTTGCTTGTTAAACATCTGATGAAAGGGATTTAGGCATCACAATTTCAGATGATTTGTCACATTTGTCACATAATAAACATGTGCATGGTATTATTAACAAAACCAATAGAGTAGTCTGGTCTATCCTACGAAACATCAGATCCAGGAATCGTGAGGTACTATTACGAACATACAAAATTTGCCAGCAGATAAAGGCCTAGAGGTCTATCAAGTCTGCTCGAATGCGTAGCTAGCATCCCTTATTCTGCAGCTGCCCCTCCCTTCCACACTTCCCCTTCCTTTTCATTGACCCTCCCCCTTGTCCAGTCCCATCCTCTTTTGAAGCAGTCCACTGTTCTACTGGATACCACTTCTGCAGGTAATGCATTCCACCCAGCCACCACCCTCTCTGTAAAAAAGTGTCTCCTCATCTCCCTCCTGAACCTTCCTTCCTCCAGTCTCATATCATTGCCCCTGATCAATCTCCCTTGTTACCCAGTGGAAGAAATCTATCAGGTTTGTTCGGCAAGACCTGCCTATCGTGAAACCATGCTGTCTTGGCTCTTGCTGTCCATTGGATTTAAGGTATGTTACAATCCATTCCTTGAGTAATGATTCCATCAATTTTCCTACCGCTGAGGTTAGGCTGACTGACCCATGGTTATCAACCTCCTCCTCCTTGCTCTCACTCTTATGGAGAGGGACAACATTCACCCTCTTCCAGTCTGCTGGAACCACACTCGTTTCTAATGATTTGTTGATCAAGGTTGTCAGTGGTCCTGCTAGCTCCTTTCTTAGTTCCTTTAGAATGCTGGGATGTATTCCATTTGACCATTTTGCTTTATCTTTTTTCAGTTTTTCTAATTCCTTTAGGAGTCCCTCTACTGTGAACAGACTGGTATCTACACTCCTCGCCTTAGTACCTCTTACACCTAGCTATGGTCCCTCCCTGTCCCCTTCTACCATGAACACTGAACAAAAATATTTGTTCAGGATTTCTGCCTTTTCCTAGTCCCCTTTCTGCTTACCCCCTTCCTTCCCTTTTTAGTCTCTGTGCCAGGGGGGACTCCCTGTCGTGGTAATGGATCATCTTTTCTCATTTGCTGAAACTTCTGTTGCAACAGTTCTCTCATTTCTCCTTTTATTACATCTCTGTACTTTCTAATTTAAAAGGTTGGCCACCTTTAGGCACCCCTCCCTTTTCTCTTAGCTATCACCCACTTTTATTTCCTTCTTTTCTCTTTAAAGGTCCAGCTATTGGGAGTTAAGAAACTGACCTATGCAAAATTTTGATAAAAGGAGCCCATATGGGGATTATAAGGAAAAGTACTGGTACCAGTAGTGAAGTGCCCTGAGCAACAGTACACTCAGGACAGGAATGTATAAACTGTTATTTGCTAGAGCAAATGGCTTGGACATTTCGTTAATGGAGCACCCCCCTTTTATGTTAATGTATTTCTTTAGTTTCTCTGCTACCCAATAGTATTATGTATAAAACTGCTGAGATATTAAACTGAGTCTAAACTGAGGATAGATGCAGCCGTTGGGTCCTGGTTAAGTACAGTGGCTTTCTGTGCATATTAACCCAAAACAAAACTAAGCGGATTGTTTTGATATAAGAACAACAAAAGCTTGTCTGTTTCTCTAAGATGTTAGCTGACCCCTTCTAAGATATATTTTGCAGAAGACAGCATGTTCCAGCAGGAGAGTTTAGGAGTACAAAATGTTCTGACCTCAGGTCTGACCTTTTCCAATGTTGTAAATAAACCTGCAGGTGCCATCTGAACTGTTATCTATGGAGCAACAGTGGTCTCTAAAGGCTAATTTTATGTTATGTCTGATGTCAATCACAGGGGAATGGAAATTTCCTAACTTCTAGAGAGTCTATCAGAGCTCTAACTCAGTTCTGAAATGAGCTTTAGACTGAGACTGAGAGAGATAGGGTCAGTTCCTGCTGGCTGGTGTAGGTAGAGGACTGGGAGGAGTCCCATACTACTGCTGGGTGGAAGCCGAGAGAAGTTTGTCACATCCTAAGAACTTTATCTGTGCTCATTTTCTGTTTATTTTTTTTGTATATGCCTTCAAAAAATGTTTATGAAGCAATAAACATCACGCTAGACAAAGTGTGTTAACCTTATAAGAACTGTGTTGTGTCCATCTGTTATCCCACACTCCTACAGTCTCACAATCACACCCCTGTTTTTTCTCTTCTATCTAATGTATCTGAAAAAAGTCTTGTCTCCTTTTTTAATGACTTTTGCTGTTCTTTCCTCTGTCTGTGCCTTGGTCTTTCTGACTGCTTTCCCCACCTCCATTAGCTTTTCCAGATACCTTACTCTATCGTCCTCCGTCCCTCTGTGTTTCTTTGTATTTTTTGAATCCGTTTTTATGTTTGCTTGCACACATGTGCAAGAAACATAGTGCCATCATCTGAGTTTTCGGAGGTGTGTCAGCTCTCTTCCAATTCAGTCAGTGTGTTTGCAGGCACGGCCTCAGTTCTCCAATGCCTGCTGGAGCTGTCTATGACAGCTCCAAAATGCAGTGGCGTACAGTTGAAAGGGGGAGCTATGCTTCAGTGAGCAGCGATAAGATATTGCCTGTGTGCTCCCCCTACACACACGCTGCGTGCTGCCCCCCCCATGCACACACTGTATAGCCGACGGGGGTGCCCAATCCCCCGTTGGGTGTGCTGCGCCCCCCCTGAAACACTGGTCCATATGCCACGCTGGGTGCCCACCCCAGCATGGCTACACGTTGTATAGCCGATGGGGGAGCCCAATCCCCAGTCGGCTCCACTGTCCCTCCCCAGTACAGGGTGCCACGCTGGGAGCCCACCCCACCGTGGCAACAATGCTATGGCCGACGGGAGTGCCCAATCCCGCCAGCTCCATGCCCCAACCAGCCATCCTTCTGCCATGCTGGGAGCCCACCCCAGCGTGGCAAACGTCCCGCGTCGTCGTAATAAACAAAAAAAAAACCTGAAAAACCAAAACGGTCCCTCGCAGTGTCTGCACCCACCCACTGCGCACCGTGTCTCCCCACACCCCCCTCACCCCATACTTATCTCCGGACTCTGGCACGATGATCTTCGGTGGACCGGGAACACATCTGCACTCTTCAAAGCCGACAGCAAACTGAGGAAATGCTGTAAGCTGTATAATGTATAATGATAGGGTTTTTTCAACTTTCTTGTATATCTCAGGCATTTTTGGGAATTTTGGGCCCAAATTTTCAACATGGGGTTTTGGGACCCTCCTCATGAGTGTGCACTGTCACGATGTTGTCGGGCCCAAAGGGTGATTCACAGTCATTGCGCAAAATCACCTTTCAGGACCAAGTAACAAAATGACACTACCACTGTTCATAAGGTGGGCTCTCAAAAAGCCTATGTTGAAATTTTGGTGGAAAAATTCCTAAAAATGACTGTTTTACGAGCGTGTGTTGCGCAGTTCCTACACACTCTCATAAGTTCGCGAATTTTCAATATTTTCATTCCAGATTTGCAAGATTGCCATTTTACCACACCTCCTTATGAGCAGTACAGCTGTCATTTTTCACATCTTGATCAAAACGTGTTTCCATACATATAACGCTATTAAGCGCGGTTGGTATCTTGAAAATCAAAGTATGGGACACATTAAGAAAATCACAGTGACACTGTTCATGAGCAGAGGTCTTAAAATGGCATGTTGAAATTTGGTGAAAAAATTCCTAAAAATGACTGTTTCTGGCGTGCAGTGCGCAGTTCCTACAGCTCGTAAGTTTGTGAATTTTCTATATTTTCACTCCAGATTTTCCACATTGCCATTTTATTACACTTCCTTATGAACAGTACAGCTGCCATTTTTCACAACATGGCTGAAATGTGTTTTCACACTTTCAGCGCAGAGATGCGTGGTTGCTGTGAGAAATCATTGTTCGGGACAGATAAAGAAAATCACAGTGACACTGTTCATGATCGGAGGTCCCAAAATGCCTGAGTTGACAATCTGCTGTAAAAAATGCCCATGCTAATTACATTACGGGTGTGTTTTGCACAGTTTCTATGCACGCTCGTGACTTTTTTCAATATTTTTACTGCAGATTTGCAACATTGCCATTTTTCCCACCTCCCCATGAACAGTACAGCTGTCATTTTTCACATCCTGTTCGGAATGTGTTTTTGCACCTGTGGTGCTAAATGCCGTAGTCGCTGTGCATAAGCAGCTTTCGGCTAACAAACTGATATTGCCACTGTTCATGAGGTGGGGGTCCCAAAAAAAAAAAAAGTTGAAAATTTGGAGTGAAAATATCAACGCATGCCTGAGCTGTTAGGGTTTCCAACCATAACGCCTCACCCTGTAGAGAATGACAGGCATCTGGGGTGTGACTTGGGATTCTTGCCTGTAATGCTCATACCATTCCACACCCTGCAGCCAGTGAGAGGCATCGAGGTATGCCTTGGACTCTTGACCCCTAAGTTCACCCCATTCTCCTATACGCACCCATCTCACCATATTTTCTGATGGAATGGGGTGTGCATAAGACCAAAGACCCCAAGGCACACCGTGACACTTGTCAGTGTCTGCAGGGTAGGGTGTGGGTGAAATGGGCGTGGCCGTTATACCTGACAACCCAAAGGCAAACCCAATGCCTGTCACTCTCTGCAGGGTGGTGGTGGGGTTGGCTTCAGTTTAATACTTCACTGCCATTCCTATTATGCAGCTCTGTAACTTCTGCACTACCAATGCCAATGCCAGCAAGCAAACATTCGGCATTGACAAATGCTTGTTTTTTTCATCATCCTCCCTGCCACCTCCTGTGAGAAGCAGAATGACTTTTTCTTCATCTTTGTTTTACTTATTTGCTTAATGCAAGGGCTTGTGGCTTGCATTTTGGCTCCTTTAAGATGTGCCGCTTGTTCCTTGATATCCCCTTTTCCCACTTTACCCCTTAGGGCTTTCTTTAGACGTACCTCCATCTTTGCAAAATTGACCCTTCTGAGATCCATGACCCTTGCCTTTGTATGGCTGGATTCCTCTACTGTCCTCACTTTAAACCATACTGTATTGTGATTGGTGAACCCCTGGTAACTCCCCACTTCTATATCCATCACGTGTTCTCCATTGGTGAGCACAAGGTCCAATATTGCCCTCACAGGTGTGTTCTGCCACTAGTTGTCTGAGTCCCATCCCCAGAAGAGCTTCCAGGATGTTTCGCTTCTTGCTGTGGCTGCAGTATGGGTACTCAAATTGACATCTGGCAATTTGAAGTCTCCCATCAGTAATATCGCCCCTTTTGCTGCCACTTTGTGGATTATTTCCACTAGCGCATTGTCCAACTTCTCCCCCTGTGCTGGAGGTCTGTAGATCACACCTACTTGAATGGCAGTACCATCCCCTATCACTCCTGTCTATTCTTGTTGGTTTATACATCCATATCTGAATCAATGTGAGGTACTCTGGTAATGGTGCACTATCAGGAAGATCTTATACAAATGCATGTGTAAGGCAAAGGACTTTTTGGCAACTCTTATTTAATATTTATATAAATGTTATCTTGGAAGACATGAATAATCTAGAATTTCATAACCCAACAATATTAAAACACAGCTGTGGTTGTCTGGCTTATACTTTCAACTTGATTTTGTTTCATTAAAATACTGTACAATTGCGGTTGTCTGGCTTATACCATCAACTTGGTTTCATGTTATACATCCAGTTTGGGGCTACAAGGAAGCTTTCTTATTTTCAGGCTATCTGTGAGTCAAAAACCTTAGAATAAGTCTTTCATTGTCCCAAATTATGGTAATTGGAACTGTATCTCTTGGGATTTCTTATTAGCTGAATGACACCAAATTAACCAGGGTAAATTAATGATTGGAAATCAGGATCGCCGATAATCTTTCATGGAGCAGGCATATTCTCCTTTTACAGAATAAGATAAAGTATCAGATAGGAGCCATTAACAGATTTACTAATTTGCTAAATGACATACGCTATGTCAAAGCAAGACTACAAGGATATAATGCTAAATTAAAATTGTGTCTTCTTTATGGAAGTGAGATCTGGGCATAAGTAAAAACTGGTGTACTGAAAAAATTGATTTCTGCATTCTATAAGACTCTGTTAAGGTTACCTAAATCTACAACTAATGCAGTTGTTAGAACCAAATTGGGTCAGATACTGAGGGTTGTGAAGTTTTAGTTTTGGACAAAGTTGTGAAATTCTTTTTTTTTTAAATTTAGGGCCAGATATTCAAAACTTTGGCCCGGGGCTAAATTAGCACTGCCCAGCGGGCAAACTTAGCCCAGAGCACAAAGCAAGCCATATTCAAAAGGAATAGCCCAGGGCAAACAGCTTCTGAATATAGCATAGAAATGAGGCCGGGCAAACTGGGCTGGGAGTGCAGGGCAAACTTAGCCCTGGAATAAGACAGCTCTGAATATGGCAACCAGGAAGTGCAAACCACAACAGCAACACAGTGCACAGCGATGTGAAGGTGGGTAGAGGTGAACTATGTGGCCAGTGTATGTGCCAACAAATGCGTGGACCCAGTGCAGCTGCAGGCAGCAGCGTATGTGAAAGTACAATGTGCAAAACTGTAAAATATTCCCCGAACTGTTTGCGCAGTGCTAACACGTTTGCGCGGGTTTAGCACAGGGCTAAACCGTTGGCCCGATGCAAACACGTTTGCTTGGCGCTAAACTTTGCCATATTCAAAAGTGACATGCAAATGAGCCTACTTAGGTAATCTCGAGGCAAACATCCAAATTAGCATCCCATTATGCCCTGATTTGCATGTAGTTTGCACCGGGTTAACAGTTTAGCCCTGCACTAAACTTGTGCAAATGTGTTAGCGCTGCGCAAACAGTTTGGGGAATATTATACAGTTTTGAACACTGTACTTTCTCTTGCACTGCTGCTTGAAGCTATACTGGGACAACATGGCATAGGAACAGATGGTGGTGGTGTTGCATGTAACTGTCACACTGTAGGTCATGCTACAGTGCACAGCAGACAGTACAGTAGCAAGGGGGCCAGTAGTGTGTGGACACAGCAATACCTATGGTGTGTAGGGCAGTGATGATGACTGCACTATATACAGTGAGAGGCCCAACCTGCAGGTGTTTACTGACAGTGGACATTACTGTTATGCTGTTGTGTGACCCACAGATGCTGCACCTCTGGCATGGGATGCTCACAGTGACATATACATGTGCGGCCTTGTGTGCTGTGACAGTTGTACAGCTGTGCGGTATGTGGCCGGGGGGGGCATATATTATCAGAAAGGCACACTGGTGTTGGGGTATTCCCAATACTGGCCCATGTGCACTGCATGATGTGTCCCAGCCTTGTGGCCACACCTGGTCTGTGGCACAGCCTGGCCACCCATACATTATCCCCTCAACATCCTCCATGCCCACAGTGCTGCATGTGTGTGCTGGCATCTGTTGGGGTCCACAGAAGAGTGGTCCGAAGGTGTCTGCTGTATGGCCACACTGCCATACTGTCCACTGGCGGCAGGGTCACCACTTACTGCCTGGCATGGCTGGGACTGGTGGCAGATGATGGCATCATTGTGATGCCATCAGTTAGCAGCATGTTTCCTCTATGTTTGGCTTTGTCTATGTGTCATATTTATTTGTTAGGGTCGCGCAAAGTCACGCAAAAGCCGCACAAACACCACGCAAAGCTGATTGCCCAGGGCTAAGACAAGCTTTTCCTGGGCGGTAATGTGCACTGCGCTAAGTATCACGCTAAGTCACGTAAAACCACTTAGTGCGGTGCTAGTCACTAAATATAGTATTGCGCTTGTATTCATGTCAGTTTGCCCCTTGCATACATTATGATTTTGCCCGGCGCTAATGCAGTTTGCCCTTTTGAATTTGGCATGGGAAAGGCCTATTTGGCCTTTTGAATATAGCAGAACTGCGCTAATCCCGCGCTAAACCTGTGTAAACGGTTTTTGCCTGGCGCAAAGTTTTAAATATCTGGCTCTTAGTCTTTTATTTAGTTAATTCCAGTCTCTACAGGCATGTTACGTCATATGTTGATACAGATCGTTCATAATACAATTTATTACAGATAAGAAATGACTTGGATGGTACAAAGAGTCGGTTTAGCACCTTAGTGTATCAGAGTCCATTATCAAATAAAGACATAACATAAAACTATGTCCCAAGCCGCTCATGTTTGGTTATGGCAGGACATGGTGAGTTCCCACTTCCCAAACAACCAAGTCATGGTTTGTTGTAGTAAGTTCTAGAGACTGAGACCCTTAGCACCCTGCTAGG
This sequence comes from Neoceratodus forsteri, assembly GCA_016271365.2. NCBI lineage: Eukaryota > Metazoa > Chordata > Ceratodontiformes > Ceratodontidae > Neoceratodus > Neoceratodus forsteri. Next base: position 1,660,645,901 of record CM028131.1, read on the forward strand.
TAGCAGGACATTTTAAGTTCAATGTGGCACCTAAGGGACAAAATCAGGGTATTGATCTAATTGGTATGAGACCCATTTCCACCATTGTCCATTAAATTTCTCAGTTTTATCTAATATTCTGGCTGAGAGCTGCTCGAGGGCATATATCTCCCTGGATAGAGTTAACCAGGCTTCTTTCGTGGGCATTTTATTGGTAAACCACAATCTGGTGATAGGCTTATGGGCTGCTATTATGAGTTTAGAAATGTGTTTAAGGGTCTTCTTTTCAGTTATAGCCCATTCTAGTTTTCTTTTCTTTTCAGTTATAGCCCATTCTGGTTTTATCAGGGTCAGGACATAGATTGGGGTAAATAATTCCTCTGTTTCATAGATTGCCCCCAACTCCTCGAAGACCTCAGACCAAAACTTAACTATAATTGGACAAGACCATAGAACATGGCTCTGGTTAGCCAAGTTACACCCACATCCTCTCCAGCACTCTCCCTCGACCAGTTCTCCAAATTTAGCCAGAATGGCTGGGGTTCTAAAGGACCGGGACTGAAATTTCCACATGTATTCCCTCCAATATAGGGAGGAAAATGTTTTAAAGACCGGTAGTGCCGATTCTTTCCATGCTGACTCTTTTATTGTCACTGGCAGTTCTTCTGACCAACTAAACTTAATTGAGTCAGTCGAGTCTCCCTTCCTCTCACTTATTGCCTTGTAGGTTTTGCTAATTAAGTATTCTGAAGTGGTTCCCCAGGTATGAGCTTGTAAGAGCTGCAAAATATGAGAGGGGCTTTTGGTCACTGCCGCTAGCGAGTCCTCAAATGGGGAGAGGTGGGACTTGAGATGTAAGTAGGATATAAAATACTTGTGGGACAAATGGTATTCGGTTTGTAGGGTGGCAGAGGGGAGCAGTCCAATGACTCCTACTAGTTGGAAGGTATAATCTATCCCATACCATTGCCATTGTGCCAGATAGGGGCCCAAGGGGCCTGCGCTGAGGTCTAAGTTAAGTGTAGTTAAGTGTTCTCAGCATCATTCTCTCTGGAAATGTTAACAGGTCATCATAAAGTTTAAGTCAGGTTTTTAAGGGTTCTCTAGTGAATTTGGGGTAGTTTTCTAATGCTCAGTACTTAAGAGGGTTCCCAAAGAGGTGTTCTCAGGTGTTAAATAGGTCTCCCCAAGTCAATTCTAAATTTTTTCCAATGAGCATCATACTGTGTATTTATCCAGCTGAAAACTACTTTTAACTGTGCCGCCATCGTATATTTTTTACAAAGTTGTGAAATTCGCCTTCATGAATAACTTCCCAAATTGCCCACTTCACCACGTCACCACTTCTCATTGAGTTTTCCTAGGGAAATGTACTTTTTCAGCTGAAGTTAAGGCCAAGCTGCAACTTCACTGGGGAATTTGCATACCTTCTCCTGAAAAAGTGCCACTTCGCCTGCCAGAAATTTCACGAAGTCAGCACTTTGCACTTCACAAATGTGACAAACTTCACAAAGTATTTTGCAGAGTGAAGTTTGCCAACTTTTTAAAAATGTGATTAAACAGAGTATAAAAGTACTTTCTTAAGAAGAAACTTAGCACCCTAAACAGATACCTGAAGGATACACTTGAGGAGAAACAGAAATACTCTGAACTGGGCATTCAGTTACCTTGGCAGAATAATCTGAATAACATACTTAATAAGCTTGGTTTAGGACATATTTGTATCTTGCTTAAGCTGGAATCATTTTTCCTGTCTTATTCTAAAATTATTCAAAAAAACTCTGATAGGCTAAACCAAAAGACTGAACTTTAGTTGCCAATCAAAAATCAAGTACATGGCCAGCAGAAGATACTATATGAACACGCATGAATTAGCGTTTTACTGTATTCAGTCATCTCTCTTAATTCAGTACACAGAAAATTAACTCTTCATAGGTTTTAGCTATAAAATTGTAAATTTCTTACAGCCTGCTACAGAAAACAGGGGACATTTTCCTCATCATGTCAATGTGGCCTGGATACCATGTTACATGTGGTATTAATTTGCTTCTTTTTCAAGCAATGAAAGGGATATCTACTTGACACCTTACTTGGTTAGTACATATAAATCTAGGGAAAGAATGCAGGAACACCTAATGAATGCAAAATCTGAACTCACATTACGGAAACTAGTGAGTCTCTTTAGGGCACTAGAAAAAGGTACAGTAGAAGAAAGTTTTTTGGTGTACTGCATGTTTGATTTATGATATTGCTCTTTGTAAATGTATTATGAGTTGTCTTCTTTTTCATATGTGCAGTCTTTAAAATGATTCTATTTGTAATAACATTTGTGTGTTGAACAATAAAGAACTGAAAGTGAAAGTGAGTCCATAAGGTTAATCACCCCATTGCCCCACCCAAGCTCATCCTACTCAGGATATTCAGGGCACTGGATTTGTCTGCCCCACTGGCTGACCTGCACTCCACTCTTGGGTGTAAGAAGGCATACTCCAAATAAGCCATGGCTTACAGGTTGATTTAAGAGTGAAGATGTGGGCAGCATTCTGGGCCTTAACCATTGATGTTGGTTACTCCTACTGTCTGATATCCAGCCCTGCTCTGGTGTTATAATATAGAGGATAGTGAATGGGCAACAGTGAACAACAACACTGTTGTTCACTTCAAGAGGTTGTCATGACAATTTGCCTCCACCACTGCCCATCAAATGCACTTACCACTGTCCGCCTCTTGACAAAGCCCTTAGGCTGCTATACCCCTGCCCGTGTCCCACCCCCCCACCTTCTCCTTTCCACACCTCTCATCAGGGCTGGCTTTAGAGTTTGGGGGCCCCCCAGCAAGACAAGTCTTGGGGCCCTTCTCCAATCCAAACATACTTCATATTTTACTTTGTCCAAACTGCACATTTTATTTTCAATACAACCAGTTATATTTGTGTTTTTAGGGAGTGGTAGAAACGTTAGTTTTTGGGGCCCCACTGTCCATTCAATCAATGTCTGTTCATTAGCCTCAGAATGGACAGGGCATAACTTAGTGAATCATTTCATGATGTTATAACACCACAAGAAAAGGTTCCACAGAGCCTAGAGATGTCTTTTGGTGCTGTTTTACAGTCAACATGAATAATAATAATTAAAAGAAATTAAAGTGGTACTCTGGATCTGGCTGAGGGCCCCTTGTTAACAGGGGGCCCCCAGCAGCTGCAGGGTTTGCTGGTGCCTAAAACCGGCTATGCCTCTCATGTCTCCTTTACCTGTCTGTATCCACCTCCCACATCTACTTTACCTGTCTGTATCCACTTCTGTGTGTTTCATGTAGAAACCCTTGTTATAACATGTTGCAACCATCAGTGTTACGGATTGTTGTATACTGTAATTGAAACTGTATGACTGTACTCACTGATGGGGAGCCTTTTTAAAAGAGCCCTGGCTCAAAGGTACTTTGTAATCCTAGACTCAAATAAATAAATAAATAAAGTAAACCTCGAGAGCGAAGCTCAAAAGGTGTTCAGCTGTCTTGAAACCTCGAGAAGTGAAAACAGCGTTGTTGTTTACTGTTGCCCATCCACTGTCTTTTATAGTGTATGGTCAAAAGTAAATCAAAACAGCTTGTGACTTCCTCCTCGGTTGCACCGTGATATCGGTGACCCTCCCCACCCCACCGTCTCCATGAAAACACTCCGCTCCTCCCGGTCCACAACAGTAGTTATTTCTTGCATTTGACTGGTGTCCTGCTGTGTGCCAGAAAAGATTTAAAAAAATGGCACTTACTATTACATTAGACCGACTCGGGCTTGCTTCCCATGCGGCCGCGGCTCTCCTAGCCTGCCCGTCCAGACCGCCACTTCAGAATCCCCACGGAGGCTCCAACCAAGCTGGACACAGCCCCTGACTCGGGTTTGCTTCCCATGTGGCCGCGACTCTCCTAGCCTGCCCGCCCAGACCGCCACTTCAGAATCCACACGGAGGCTCCAACCAAACTGGGTAAGCGCATAGCACAGACCGGGGAAACTGATAGCAGCCGTGATTGGTTGCTTGCTCAGAGCAGGAACCCCTGATTGGACAACTGCCTTGGGCCTCAGCTCCTGATTGGCCTTTCCTTCTCAGTGTTTCTCTGGGCTTAGCGCCCATTCATTTACAGTGAAAAAGCCAAAAATGTTCTTTGGATTTTTGTAGTTTGAATTGTGTTAACTACCTGTGTGTAATTGTGAATTTTCACAGCTCATTACTGTCTAGAACTCCTGCAGTAACTCGGGAATTATTTTGCCTCTCTGACCGTTTATTTTAACATTTTTTTTTTGCCAGCTCTGGCCCTACTCTTCTCCACCCCATCTCCTTATTTTCCCCTGCTTTCTATCACTCTCTCCTTTCCCTCAGCTGTTCTACCTCTCGGCCCAGTTGGCGCCAGGTCAAAATTGCATTTGGTCCTGTCTGTCCCTGGCCACCCTCTCCCCTTCATAGCTATTCTTTCTCTCTCCACCATCTCTGATGATAGCCTTTCACGCCCACCGATTACTGCTCTACGTCACTCCCTTTTGTTCCTTGCCTCTCTATAGCTAACCGTCTCTCTGCTTTCCCCCCCTTAGACACAGCCCCTGACTCGGACTTGCTTCCCATGCGGCCGTGGCTCTCCTAGCCTGCCTGCCCAGACTGCCACTTCAGAATCCCCACGGAGGCTCCAACCAAGCCGGGTAAGTGCACAGCACAGACCAGGGAGGCCGAGAACAGCCATGATTGGTTGCTTTCTGAGAGCAGGACCCTCTCATTGGACTACCGCCTTGGGCCTCAGCTCCTGATTGGCCTTTCCTTCTCAGTGTTTCTCTGGGCTTAGCGCCCACTCATTTACAGTGAAAAAGACAAACATTTTCACCCGCCCCCCCCGCCTTTATTAAATAGTCCCTAGCTCCGCCTTTCCTCTCTCTGTCCCTCCCTGCCTCTATCCTATTGGTCCCTTCTAGGTTGCCACCTTCAAGACTCTGCTCTTCCTCCTCCTCTGTACCTCTCCCGCCCCTTGTCTTTTCACTACTTCTTTCACCTTTTGGGCCTCTGCACAGCCACCCTTGAAAACATTCTCGATCATGTCCACCTCCCTCAATATGCTGTATTTTCTCCCTATCCTCACCTCCCTACTTCACCTTTCATACCTCCCAGGAGCCTGCTACCCCTCTTCCCCCCCATCTATCAGCTAGACACCCCTTATCGCCACCTAGGTACCTTGCACTGCGAGCACCACTCTCCTTCAAGGACATCTGACACCTTTAATTGGCTGCACCACATCTCCTCCAGTTATGGGCCATGGTCACTACTATATCCTTCATCATGCATGATGTTGCTCTGGGGCAAGCACCTGTGATGCCAGATCTGCAACAACAAGCCACTAACATGTACTCTAATCAGTAAGAAACTCTGTTTGTGTGCCCTGAAGCTCCTGCTCCTTCTCCTTCTGATATCAGAAAATGTGCACCCTAACCCAGGCCCTTTTACTACCACCACTGCCGGCTGTACAAAATCTACCGGGGGCTTGACCATCGCCAGTATTAACATCTGTAGCCTGACCCCCAAGCTTGATGCCATTCAAGTCTTTGTAAATCAACACAGTCCTGATATCCTAACAATTGTCGAAACATGGCTGTCGCCTAAAATCCCAGACTCAGCAATTGAACTACCAGTATATAATGTCCACAGACTGGACCGTGTGTCCAAAAGAGAGGAGGTGATTGTGCAATCTACACCAAAGACTATCTCATTGGATGCCCCACCTCTACCCTTCTCCATGACTCCACAGTTCAGATCCTACCTATTAAACTACTCTTAGGAGCACACAACAAAACCCTCACAGTAATCAAGGTCTACATCCCCCCCCAAAGACCAAGGGAAGAGCCTCACAGCTGTTCTGGACTTCATCAAATCCCAACCTGTAGGTGCTGAGACAATTACACTAGGCTGCTGTATCTTGGGATGCCATATCATCAGCAAACCTCTTGCAAATGGTTGTCTCCACCACCAGAAAGAACTATAAAACAGGCACTAGTACTGGACTGGGACCTTACCAGTCATCCTTCTCATATCTCCAGCACCTTGGTCCTTCCTGACTCACTAAGCAACCACTCACCCATTATATGTGAGTGGTCAAACAAATTCCATAAGCCGCTACCCAAAGTCATCACTAACAGAGTGCTCCTACATGGCCAACTAAGACACCTTAAATCCTGCCTCAGTCGGCATGACTGGTCTCCCATTCACCTTTCAACAGATGTTAACATAGCTCTCGACTTCTTTATCTCCTCCTTCAACACAGCTTGTGACACCTATGCCCCGCTCAAAAAAATGAAAAGTCAAAGTGCTCTGCAACCCGTGGCTAACAGGAGAGCTTCTTGCCCAGCTAAAGTCTAGGGACCACCTCTGGGCCCTAGCTAGGGACTCTGGTGCCCAACACGACAGACAGAACTACAAACGTGCCCACAACAACTGCACAAAATCCATATGACTACAGAGAAGTGCATACTACAGAGAAACTCTCTCAAACTCCTGGGGAAATGGGACTGATTTCTGGAATAATATCAAAGAAGTCACGGCGGGGAAACAGACAAAATTCTCCCCAACCATGCTAAAGGTTGATGAGTCCATCACCCTTGATTCCCTTGTCATTGCAAACACCTTTAATGATGCATTTACCAACCTCAGCAGCATCCTCCCCCAGATTTTTTCCTGGATACAACCCACACTATCCCCTATGGCTCTCCTACCCCTACTAATCACCTGCCCTTCCACTTAAAAGAAATTAACCTGCACAATGCCCGAACTCACTTCTCCAAAGCAATATCCAAGTCAAGATCAAGTGGAGACTCGCTAGACCTAAAACTGCTATCCCTCACCCTGGATGAGGTTCTAGTCCTGTTAACACACATTCTCAATCTGTCCCAAAGCACAGGGCAGTTCCCTGACAAATGGAAAGCAGCTACAGTTACACCAGTTCACAAAAGCAGGGATAAGACCTTCCATGGGAACTATCGACTGATTTCTATACTACCACCACCTCTCTCCAAGGCACTTGAATGTATAGTAGCCAACCAACTCATGGACTACCTGGATAAACACAGTCTCCTACAGTATGTCCACAACAACATGGCTTCAGAAAAGGACACAGTACCTCATCTGCCTTACTGGAATTCACTGGAGCATTGCACGGCACCTTGGATAGAGGACACTTAACTGGGGCAGTATTTCTAGATCTGACCAAGGCCTTTGACACTGTCCCACCATTGTCTGCTGATCCAACAACTCCAGCTTACAGGACTCTCTCCTGACACAGTCACATGGTTCGACAGTTGTCTGCAAAACTGATCTCAAAGAGTTAAAATTGCTGGTGCACTCTCGGACCTCAGACTGGTCTGATCTGGAGTACCCAAGGGGTCCATCCTGGGCCCGTTACTCTTCAGCCTTTTTCTTAACACACTCCCCAAATCCTGCCCTGAATAACTCATCCTCTGTGCAGATGACACTGTAATCTTCTCCTCCCACAAGGACCCTGCGCTCCTGCTGACCAATCTTCAGCAAGGCTTTGCCACAGTGGAAAACTGGTTCTATCATCATAAGCTGGTCCTCAACCATATAAAAACCAAAGTCATCTCTTTAACAGCCCTCAAAACAGGCATAGATCTCACTCCCTAGCTATCTCCACTAGCAGTGGCAGCACCCTTGAGCAAGTGCAGTCATTCAAATACCTAGGGATGTCCCCTGGACTCAAATCTCTCCTATGGGGTACACATAGACAATGTTGCCAAAACTACAAATATGCGCCTAGGCCTACTATACTGACATAGACAGCATCTTGCTGCTGAAGCACTGAAGATCGCCGTCCAGAGCTCGGTGGTCTCCATCATTGACTATGGATTTATAATCTATGGCTCTGCCTCTGCCACTGCCCTCAGACAAATATCAACATCACTTAACAAGGCCTGCAGGCTCATCTCTGGTGCTTACCGTCTCACGCATACATGTGACCTGTATGCCCAATCTAGCTGGCTTCAACTTTCAAATCGCATAACATACCTAACCTGCATCATGGCAAAGAAAGTAACCATGGGCCTCGCCCCACCAGGAGTCCAAGCACTGCTGAGTTCAAGACTAAAGCCATGAAACACCAGGGGCTCTAATCCCAGCTCCTTCAGGTTCCTCACTGTCACACCCCCACGGCCAAAGATCCTTTGCCCACAGAGCGCCCAGCTGGTTAAATGAGCTCAATCTTGACATCTCCTCCACTACCGCCCTCGGCTCATTCAAACATAAACTCCGCCTCCACCTCACTAACTCCAGCACCTGTGAGTGCTACTTATAATCTCCTCAGCCCACTCGTTTTGTCTTTCCCAGTAGCACTTACAGCATCTCCCTCCTTTTCCCTCTCCACCCCTCTTTTTTTAATTTTTTGTCTTTCACCTCCCCTGACTCTCCCCTCCCCTCCCCTCCCCTCCTCTTCCCACCCCTCAGTGCACTTTCCATTATGTTAGCTAATTTCAGTCTACTCCTAGTTGTTGACAATGCCTCATGTCTGCGATTCCTGTCCATACCAACTACTCTCACGTCTTTATCATCATCTTCCTCCCCTCCTACCTATCCCCTGTTACTCTGTGTTCCCATTGTCTACAATCAACTTATGCTAACTCTTGTCTTGATCTACCATTGTAACCAAATGTGCTGACCTATTTACTGTTTTGTACTTATTTACTATATTTTGTATTGTATTTGTTCTCTGACGTGGAACCTTTGTAAAAGAGCCTGGCTCAAAGGTATTATGAAATCCTAGTTGAAATAAAATAAAAAAATAAATAAATAAAGTAAAGAACCTCCTCCTGTGCCTTCACTTAACTGCCGTCCATTCTATGAATGCTTACAAACCGCGAGTTGAGCATGTGCAAATGTAATCAGTGCTGTTGTACCATCTATATGATGTACCATCGATGGTATAACAACAGCATGACGACACATCGATGGTACAACGATGCTGGTGAAAGATGGATTTTGTCTAACAACAACGTTCTAACATACACTATATGAATGTTGTGCTCTCTGTGAATCACACATACTGTTAAATGCATAGCAATAGGTACTGCTGTATGTTCTGCTCTTACTATGCAGTTCCTGAATCAAATATGGCAAGTACATGGGGTCTTGGTAACTAATATGAGCATGCCCACAGTGGGGGAGTGGTGCAGCAATGAGGCACTAAAGTGTTCTGCCTCACAAGTCTTGTTTTTCAAACTACACCATTGACATTTCCACTTATTGGTCTTTCATCTCATTATCCACAGATGATGCCCTATTCAGATTCCAAACTACAGTACATTCACAGCAGCCTGGGACAAACACACCCATTTGGAGAGTAATGTTAAAGGTTGTTATCCACCCAGGGTCAAAGTGGAAGTCACTACATGTCTCAGAGCTTGGCTGTCAGCTTGGCATCTTCACGAGGTCTCTGCCTCCCAAGTGGAATTATAAAGGTAAAGAAGCTTTGTAATGCTTGTGCAAAAGTAGCCAAGCTGACCAAGTCAGAATAGCTTGCTTCTGATTTCCAGAACAGTTTTAAATGCCCCTTAAAATTATGTAAGGTTTCCACTCTTTTTTGATACTCCACCTAAGCAGTCATCCATCCCTGGTTCTCAAACTAGGAAGTTTCACTGTATGCGAGACCACTGTGGTTGCTTCCTCCATTAATAACTTCTCCACTTGTGCTATCTCAGTGCTTCCTTTCTCTCCTCCTTCCACCTCTCAGTCACCTCCTCCCTGTCCTCTTTCCTCCTCTTTCTTCTTTTCTCTTAACTCTTAGGCAGCTATCTTCTCTGTGCTGTTGCCTCTTAAAACCCCCAGATACAACAGTCCAGATGGCGTTTGACACTGTTGCCACCCCCCTCTTGCTAGACAGGCTTTCGGGAGTTGGTCTGTCACATCTCTCTGTTAAATGGTTCCACCCCTACCTGGCAGACAGTCACAGATGGTCCTAGTAAGTAAGTCCTCCCCAGTTCAATCAGGTGTTCCTCTGTGCTCAGTCCTTGGTCCAATCTTGTTCTCACTTTTCACTAAATGATCTCCCCATGGTATAGGTCTCCTCACTCAGTTATATATGTAGTGGACACTGGGCTTTTTGCTTGTGGTCCAGCTGCCACTGAGCTGACTACACTGCTTCATCATGGCTTCAACAATATCCAGTGCTTGTTCAGTGACAACTCACCCTGAAACCCAAGAATACAACTATGACCTTTCACACCAGGCAGCAACTTGCTCCTAACTAGGCTTCTCTGTTCTTTATGACCCTGGATGTCCCCCAACTGGTGGAAACCTCTTCTGGTTGTTTGACTGAATAGTCACCTTGACTGCTTATGCCACATCAGTGCCATCTACAAGAAAATCCATCAGGGCATTTTACTAGAGCAAAGCCTGTGTCCCTCCTCTCTGCCCATAAGATTGTTGTGAAAATGATCCTCCCAGCATTTGATTACAGATATGTGGTATATAGTGCAGCCCCCTAACTCAAATCCACCTTGGCCAGGCTGGACTCCCTCTTTCACTCCTGTCATTTAACCCTTGACTACCCTTAATGCACCCATCACTGTACCCTTTACTCATCCCTATGTCTCCTCTCCAAGACACCTACCTCACTGCATCTGCCTCATCTCCAAATGCAATACTTGGTTAAATCCATCCCCTGCTACCTCAGCTCCCTTCTGTTTTTCACCTCTGCCCACCTCCTACCATCTCAGAAAACTCTTATCTTTGTGTTTTCTCTCTCTGACCCACTCTAAGACCTCTGTTGGCTATGCTGTCTTTTCTTACAGGCTTCCCTGTGTCTTGTCCAGCACCTCCCCCCCCATCTGCTCTGCCTCCTCCTTCTCTACTCTGAAGTCTCTTCCCTGTGACTTCTTGTAATGGAGTGTATGTCTGTCATGCTCCCTACACCCATCAACCCCAACACATTTCCACAGCAGAGGTTTTAACAAGGGCCAGGTGGGGATTCAAACCAAGCCATTTTGTTTTAAAGTTGTACCTTTAGGGCCTCACTGCCCAGCTGCTCAGGTTCCTGGCTGTTCCTCGGGGGGGGGGGAGTTATCAAGCAACATCTGCATCCAATAATGGGAGAGAAAGAGAGAGAACAGGGCTGAATCTGCTATATGAGGGAAGACTGTATAACTTATACTGAGCAGGCAGACCTGAAAACTGTCTGAAGAACTCAGAACCCAGGGAGTATAAACCAGTTGGGTTTTGTTTTCTTTTGTTTTTATGCAGTTGTAAGCATATTTTGTATTTCTTTGTTTATCTGTTGAAAAGAAGCTGTTCTTATACTGAAACTGTTAAAGCTACTGAATAAAAGCAAGTTATGTTTTGATCTGTCTTGAAGTCTGGTGTAAAACCTATCTTTTGAGTGTTCCTGAAACTGCCTGGGCCACCTGGTTCCCACTGCATTGTCACACCTTACCTCCTACAAGTGCTCCAGTACTTAACTTCCTTCCTTCCTTCCTTCCTTCCTTCCTTCCTTCCTTCCTTCCTTCCTTCCTTCCCTTTCTCACCTTCACTTCCACTGTTCTCCCCTGCTCCTCCTTCCCATCTTCCTAATTATAGTCCCTGCTACATGGCTTGTCCATACCGCCCTTATAATATTTGCTGTGTGTATTATAGTAGCACAGTACTGTCACTATATTTAGGGTTGAGAAGATAATTCTATGTTAAACCTCAATTTATGCCTCTAGTATTGCAGCCATCCCTGGAGGGAATAACCTAGAATTTTCTATGTATAATGCTGGTATCAGAATCTCTGGATCCTGTGAATTTAGTGATGGTCGATAGAGCAGTGTGAATGTTCTAGAAGATTGAAATTACTTAAAAATATAATTAAGACCTTTTTCACTCACCTGTAGCACAGAAACAATTGAGAATTTAAATCTTCAACATTCAGGTTGGTTAGAGTTTCTTCCAAGGGTGATACTTTGCTAGATGTTATTCTTCAGTAGTCTGCAGGTTTTAAATACTTACATTTAAAAAGAATTTGCATAACGTGCATGCACAGTTCATTGTTTTCATACAGTAGCTGGATGATGTATATTGGCTTCCCCAGATATTTCTGAAATGAGCATACTGTACATTTGGTGAGCATTCAGCCATTTGCGGGACTCATAACAATGACACAAATGATGGAATGGAGAAGCCCCTGAAAAGACATTTGGTGGAGGAAGTGGGATACAGCTAATCACTTATGTGGCCATGAGTAGAGATGCAATGAAGTTTTAATTTGCTGGCAAAGGCTGCACAAATTTACAGAGATTCGCACTTCACAGATTTTATGAATTATGTGAATTTCACAGAGGCCACACCAATTTCACTGCCTGGATTTCTTCTTTATTTTTAAACATACACTGTAATAAAAAAACTCCCCACATTCACTGTGCTGCAGTGCCATCCCTTCCCACTTCCTAAAACCCTCCTAGTTACAGTATATACTCCCTTCCCATCCCCCGCTGGCACCCTCCTCTTCCCCTCTATCCTCGCAAATTTCAAAGTAAAGTAGAGTCCAGACAAGAGTGATATATAAAAGTTCAATACCCTTCCCTGCACTCATGTACCAAACATACTTCCTCCCCACCTGAGTCCCATCACCAGGTCAAGTAAGTCATAAGCCCTCCCCCCCCGGACCCACCACCCTTCTTCCCCAACCAGCACCCAGATAAAATGGGATCTGTAACAAAGAAAATAGTCCATTGGTGCAGAACATTTATGCCACTCATTCTTAACTCTACTTTACTTTGAAATTCACCAGGGTGAGGGGGGTTGCCAGTGGGGGATGAAAAGGAGGCATATGATTAAAAAACCTTTTGGAAAGTTGATGGGGGCAGTATTACATAGAACAATGGGTTGGCAGAGGTATTATGTTGTTTTTCATTGGTGAATTGCAGAAATTTATGCTCAAACTATGCAAATTTCCTAATTCACCCACAAATTGGCAAGTCACATAGATTTGACTTGTGACTTTGGCCAGTCACCATGTGGAGTACTATGCAAATTGTGGTCATCGATGAAGTGAGGTTGCCAAAATTCACAAATTTTAGAACAAAGTGAATTTTGGCAACTTTTCTCACCTCTAGTCATGAGGGGTACCCTAATAAAGAATTTGCCCAGGATAGGTCCCCAAATGCCTTAATTTACCTAAGTTATTTGTATTTTTTTTTGTCTTAAAAAGGTCAGTACATAGCCAGCTCCATGGCGCCAAGCAGTAGGCTACCCACTTGGCATGCTGGTGACCCAGATACATGCCCCAAGCCCGGGATGTCAGGTATGGGGGCCAGCAGGGAGAGTGATGCTTTCCTCCTGGGGGAGGGTGCTGCAGAGCACTGCTCAGAGAGCAACACCTGGTGTTGAGTCACAGCCTTGCCAGTGTGGGTGACCAGATATTGGCTGGTTCTGCCTCCAGGGTGTTGCCACAGTGCATGCCACCAGGGTATGGGATGGGGCCAAGAAAAACAGAAACAGTGTCCATCTTGGCCTACCAAATGATGGATGCCTAGTTCCCCTCTGCCAGAGTTCCCCTAGCACACCACTCCTGCCCCCCCAGCCTCACATACCTTAGAGGACCCCCCAGGAATGCTACTTTCCTCCCTTGCTCCTGGGAAGGGGGCCCCAAGCAGGGATACTCTGGACCCTCTGAGATGTAGGGATAGCCAGGGGAGTCAGGTAGCAGGAAGTGGCAGTGAAAGATGAGATTGGCGGGCAGAATGGGAGATGAGCAGCCAGAAAGAATGGCAGGTTGAGGGGTGCAAAAGGAGCAGAAAAAAGAAGTCCATGCATATGCTCAGAAAGGATTTTCTTGGCCTTGGTTTTGTTGCAAGAAAACAAAGTCCAAAGAAGTCCATTTTGTGCATGAGTGTGAACTTAGTTTTTTCCCAGTTTAAGATATTTTTGTCCCAAACTTGGGTAAAGTCTTAACTGGGACTCCACCCCTCCCCTACATCCACATAAGTGGTCAGATTTAAGAAGACATTTTGGAGGGGGGCTTTATATATTCTAAGGGACTGGGCTCATACCATAAATGCTGGCACTCAAGTGCAGTACTATGGGGATGCTGTACTGTTGAGGTGTACAAAAATCAGAGATAGCAAACCATAGGCTGAATAACTTAGCATCCATTACAGTAAAGACAGTGGAAGGTCTAATTAATAATAGAATAATAGATGACCAGGGAGATAAGTTTGTAGACAAAAAGGAGCACAGGTGCATTAAAGAGCAGACTGTGCATAGAAAAACATACTTAGTTTCTAAGAGAATGTTAGTGAGGCTCTAGATTTCTGAAAAGCCTTTGATTTGGTACCACACAGTTCTATTATTGCAATGTTAAAAAAACCTGGAAATGAAAAATAAAATAAACTGGATTAAGGGATGGTTAAACAATATACTTCAAAAGACTGAAAAGTCTCACTCATCAGAAGGGGAAGGGTGTCAAGCCAAGTAGCACATGGTTTGGTTTTGGGACCAATACTTTTCCAACTATACCTTTTAGATCTTCTCTCTGGGGTCGAAGGATGGATCAATAGGTAAACAGAAGATGCAGAACTAGGTGCAAAAGTGAACAATCTGAAACAGAGTAATGCACCGTAGAGGGACTTGGACACAATCCCAGTACTGTATTGTCAAATAAATGGCGAATGAGATTTAATATTGAAAATGGCAAAGTAATGCACTTAGTACGCAAAAATCCAAGAGTTAACTGTATGCTACAGGGTAGCATACTAAAGGACAGAACCGAAGACAAAGACCTGTGGATAGCAACCTACCGCAAAACAAAAAAGTGCGAAGAAGCAGCAAATAGGACAAATAACGTAATAGCAGTAGTAAATCAAAAACCAAACTTTTCCCCTTGTACAGGTCTTACGTTAGAACATTTCTAGATTATGGTAGCCAGCTAGGGGGTCTACATACCAAAAAGGATTACACAAGAATTGAAAGGGTGCAGAGTTTGGCAACTGAAATGATGTGGGAATTAAAGGATTTAACATATTCTAGAAAATTAGATAACCCATTTATGCTTCCTGAATGATCTCATAAATAACATCGAAATAATGGATGATGCTGGATCAACATTCAAAATCAGAAGAAGTCCTACATGAGGACATAAGAGATAATTAATCAGCAGCAAAATTCCTAGAACTGATAAGAGGAGAAATTGTTATTCACAGAGAGTGGTGGGCGGCGGGCCTCTTTAATAGAGTATCGCAAGTAATAGTAAACTGTAAAGGTCAGCTTTGAACAGAAACTAGATAATAATAATAATCTTTGTTTATAAAGCGCCTTTCAAATGTCAAGGCGCTGAACAATAAAAACATATAAAAACAGTAAAATACGCAGTAAACAACAAATAAATACAGAGCTGAAAATCTATTTGGTAAGCTTGTAACCGTAGATGTGTTTTTGGAGCCTTCTTAAAGCTCTGCACGGTCATGCACTCCTGTATCTGACGGGGTAGAGAATTCCACAGGGCTTCATGAATGCATGGGCCCCCGATGTCTTCAAAATCACCCTGGGAATCTCTAGCTACCTCTCATCAGCTGAGCGGAGTGGTCGTCTGGGGCAGTAGGGAGACAGGAGTTCTTGCAGATAGTCTGGGCCCTGTCCGTGTAGGGCATTATAGGTCAGAAGCCCGGCATTGAAGGTGATCCACCACTGAATAGGCAGCCAGTGCAGTTCGCGCAACACCGGTGTGATGTGACTCTCACATGGGGTCCCCATCAATAACCAGGACACAGCATTCTGCACTAGCTGCAAGTGGCGGATATCAACCCCCAGAAGCCCTAGATAAAGGGGAGTTGCAGTAGTCAAGGCGCGAGGTCACAAAGGTGTGGATCAGCATAGGAAGGTTGCTGGATGGAACAAGGTGCTTGACCCTGGTGATGTTCCTCAGGTGGTAAAAAGAGGTCTTGACAACTGCCAACACCTGAGGGTGCAGTGTCAGACCATCATTATGAATAACCCCCAGGTCCTGTACCCATTCAGAGAGAAGAAGCTGGGTACCTCCCAGGCAAAGTCTGGAAGGTTGGCCAGCCCCCAGCCCCTCTGTCCAGTGACCCAGATCCACAACCAATACCTCAGTCTTACTGGAGCTCAACTTCAACCAGCTGGAGTTCATCCAATCCCAGATTTCAGTGAGGCAGTTGTTAAATACCGAGCATGCACCATCCTGGTTGGGTGCTAAAGATAGGTAGAGCTGGGTATCATCAGCATAGCAGTGAAACCTCAGCCCATACCATCTTACAATGTCTCCAAGGGGCAGCATGTATACCACGAACAACATGGGGGACAACACCGAGCCCTGAGGGACCCCACATGGCAGAGAGAATGGGTAGGAGAAAAAAATCCCCGACATCACCGTTTGAGTTCTGCCAGTGAGGAAGGATTTAAACCATCTGAGAACTGTACCAGACAGGCCACAGACAAACCTCAGGCATTTGAGGAGCACCCCATGGTCCACGATGTCAAAAGCTGAAGAGAGATCAAGAAGTACCAAGTCAGAACGGCGCTTCTGATCTCTCACCGTCAAGAGATCATTGAGCACCTGAACCAGAGCAGTTTCGGTACTATGCCTCTTACAAAAAATGGATTGGAGAGGTTTGTAGATGTCATGGATGGTCAAATGGTTCTCCAGTTGCAGTGCCACAACTTTCTCAATCAACTTCCCAGCAAAGGGAAGGTTAGAGATCGATCTGTAGTTCGCAAGGCAGCTTGGGTCCACAACAGCTTTCTTCAGGAGAGGTGTCACCACCGCCTTCTTCAGGGAGCTAGGAAACTCACCAGACTCTAAGGAGCACCAAACTATTCTTGCAAGGACCAGGCCAATGATGTCACAACAACCCATAATCAGGGAAGTTGGGCCAAGATCCAAACTACAGCACGTTGGGCGCATACCCTTGGCAATCCGCACAACATCCCCAATTTTCAGCCAGTCGAAGGAGCTCCAGAAACACCAAGGAGGAGCAACTGTACACCAACTGCTAACAGCTCCCATAGAGCGTGCCGGTTGGAGCTCTGCCCTGATGCTGGCCACCTGATCTGCAAAGAATCGAGCAAGCTCATCACACTCAATCTGTGAAAAGGCTCTTTGAACCTGAAGATAGGTTGGTTGCACAACCTGTCCACGGTTCGAAAGAGTTGAGCCAGTAGGTTCTGAACATCAGTAATCTCCTCAGACAGAAACTCTGTCTTCTTATGGGTGATTGCTGATTGATAGACTTGATAATGTTCCATCAATCTAAGGCTGTCAGCCTCCAGGATGGATTTCCATCAGCAATGCTCTAACCTTCGTCCTAGTCGTTGTAACTCCCTCAATGTCCCGTCAAACCATGGGACCGAGGGCAATGGGAGAGTGAACAAACTCGGACAGGAGTGGTCCAGGACCATAGTAACAGCCTTATTGTAGGCTTGAACCAGGCTCTCTGGACTCCCACTTGCCTCCAGAATTACTAATAGGTCAAATACTGCTGATAGACCATCGGGACTCACATCCCATAAAGGGCGGTATCTGACATCTCCACAGGGGATGGCCTATGCAGGGGGGGCATAAAAACTGAACCCCACAGTGTGATGATCCAACCATCTGACCGGTTCTACCACCAAGTTGGAGGTCTTGATCCCCAGGAGGAAGACCAAGTCAAGGGAGTGACCATACTTATGGGTAGCAGAGGCAACCACCTGTGTAAAGCCCAGTGATGTCATCAACTGGAGGAAGTCCTGTCCAAATCTCAAGAGTTCATCATTGACCCAGGCATTAAAGTCACTCAGGACCATCAACCTGGATGACTCAAATGCCATGTCAACCATGAAGCCCGCTACTTCCTGAAGGAATTGCTTCTCATCCCGGAGTGGACGGTAGATGAGAGTGATCCTACAGCTTACACCTGCCACCGTGATACACTCAAATGAGTTAGTTTCCTTAACTGGAACACTAGTGAGATCCAGTTCAGTCTTGAAACAGATCGCTACCCCCAGTCCAATCTTGAGCGGTGTATCACTGAGTACCCAGCTGGAACAACAGCCTCCAGAATGGGGCCATCATTATCATCCAGCCAGGTCTCGGTGAGGCAAGCCAGGTCTGCTGTCCCAACAAGATCTGCAAATATTGCAGTCTTGTTTTTAATAGACCTGGCATTGCATAACACCACTTGAGTCGGATGGGATTCTGGGGCTGCCCAAACTACCTTCCCACCAATAGTTAACCCCTTGGGTATGAAAACCGGATTTGGAGAACCACATTCCATAGTCCATTTCACCCCAGGGCATCTCCTGGGCCTCACTACCCCAATGCGAGAACTCCGCTCATTCACCCTCCAACATTTGCAACCCCCAGCCCATCTCCTCCCCCACTGAACAATTCCCAGTGCTCTATAGCACTGGTAAACTGTAAACTGTAAAGGGAGGGCAGTGAATAGATAACTATATCCTTGAAGGTGGTAACATGAACTTCTACTGATGATAACTAGGGGGCAGTTTTTAATGCTCCCCATGGACGTGCATGCTCTGTAGACCTTAATATGTACCTTAGTATGCAAGTTCCCTAGTGTCCTCGCCGAATTTCCCCAGTTTATCAAAATAGAACTAACAGCTTAATCTGGTTAATTTTACACAGGTTTGCACCTGCTGATTGGTTGGTTGTGAGGGCAGTGATAAGTAGCTCTACCCTCAAGTTAGGTAAAAAAAATAATAAAAAATAAAAAATATTATGCGTGTTACCAAAATAACTCCCCAAAACCTGTCTGATAAACAGCATACTGCATATGCATAAAGACTTGTTTGTTTTATTTGGAGAAGGGGAGGGTGGAGGGGCTAAGTCCTTGTGCATGCACAGTTTGTTGTTTTGGGGACTTGGGGGGGTATTTCTGTCACTCCTATCTATCTTTTCTATTTTTTAATATATTTTTCATCAAATTTTAGGAGCAAGGTACTTAGTACCCTCCATAATCACCTGCCTGGCATGTTTCACACCTCCCTAATGGCTCTGCTGCTTCATGTAGGGCCCCCAGGGCCCTGCACCAAGGATCCTGCAGGGCCAGTGCAATGTATGTTTTGATGCTGCTGCTTTATGTATGGCCCACAGAGCCATATGCAAATTAAGCTACTATGACAGTCTATCTGAAAAAGAGAGAAACTTTATTTTGCTCACCCCCATGCACCACCCTCGTGAACTCCACTGAACTACCTGCCGCCTGTAAACCTATGTATTCTTACTGTTAAATACTTTACAATTACATGACTGTACTGATCTGTTACCTGTAATTTGTTGTCTCACCCGGGTCGCCCCTGAAAAAGGGACCTCCGGGGCCCAGTGGGCCTACCCGGTCATCAAAATTCAATAAATAAATAAATAAATAAATAAATGCCAAAGCATAATTCAGATTTCAGATGAAGTATTTGTTATCACATCATAAATTCAGGCCACTCATGAGGCAGCTACATGGTGATGCACACTGTGCGAGATCTGTAGCTTGCTTCATAACTTGCCCTGCTCCTGATGCAGCTGCATAATGTTGCTCACTGCACCAGAGCTGTAGCTTGCTTTTTGAGTAACCCTGCTGACCACTTGCAAAGCAGCTGTGTGATATCGTACACTGCACCAGACTTGGATCTTGCTTCGTGAGTGGCTCTTTGGGTTATTCACAAAGCACCTGCATAGTGATAAGCACTGTACCAGACCACAAGAAATCCAAAACAGCCCCACCATTTATTTTGATTTACCGGTACCTGTTGCCTAACTCCACTGTCGGGCAATGTTAGAATTACCAAGAATCCACAAAACCTCAAGCACTCATGTAACAGAACAAGTGCTGCTACTAAGTAGCAGAATGTGAATGAAAGACAAAAGCTGTGCCTTCACCTAAAAGTTGTTGTGTGTGCAGCTTTTTTTATGTTTCCAGTCATACAACTCCCAACCTTCCAACCCATTAGCATCTATTTCACCCTCTACCCCAACACAGACAAAATGCACCCTGATCCGCCCAGCCCACTTAGCACCCACGCCCGTAACCATCTTTTAAGTAAAATCCAGTGTAAGACAACTGGTCCAGCCATCCCTCCATCTCAGCCAGACACTATGTACTAATAGATAACAAAAACTGAAGAAGACCCCTCTGTTCACATGCATGTGCTGCATGCACATTTTTGAGACTTGTTTTTTTTCTTTTGATCATTTTGGTTCCATATTTTCAAGGTGCTTAAGTTGCCACATCCTCTGTGACTACTTAAGTGGCACTTTCTAAATTTGACACAACCCCCACAAAACATATTTTTGGTCACATTTACAAGGTTCAACTTAATGTGGTTGTGAGGTGGGATGGCAACTTGGACACCCTGAAAATGTGGGTTGGCCACGTTCTGAGCAAAAGAAGAAAAAATTAAAAAATTATAGTAAGTCTTGAAAAGCATACTGCACGTGCATGTGGACTTAGTTATCGTTCCCTCTTTATTTTTCTTTAAGTCATAACTTGGCTATTTTTGGCCTTCTGGGACCCAGTTGTTCAGGACATCTCATGACCTAATAAGCAGCACTTTGTAAATCTGACCTGAAATTAGTTTTTTTGGGTTGACCCCCAGTTAAAGCTTTTAGTGGAAAACTATTTCCCAGAGAGTGAAAGAGCGACTGACTACGCGTTATAATACCTGAAGCTGCAGGTTCAGGCCACAGGTTAAAGGGGAACAATCACCACCGAGGGCCTCTACAATCAAGGGCGAGACTGGTCCCAGTGTGCACTTAGTGTGCAAAAACATTTTTATTTACTGTTTATTGTAGTTTAGTAGATTGTATCAGACTAACTTTGCTTAGTTGTAGGCTAACATCTTCTGTTACTACAAATTCCAGAATCCCCTGCAGATAACATCAAAGCAGTAGGTAGCATGTAATGGTGAGAAGATTCAGTACCCTGCAGTGCATGTTAGAGTTTATATTAGCTCTGATCTTTGCTTTGTTGGTCCTGCTATCCTCCATGGGATATGTACAGTTGTAGAGGACTGTACGTATCCCTTGGAGAAAAGCAGTCCCAGAAAAAATATGATTGGAGATTATAAAAGCTTTAAAATGCACTGCAGGCTATGGAATCTCCCACTGCTGCCTACTGCTCTGATGTCAGCTGCAGGGGATTCTGGGATTGACAGTAACAGAAGATGACAGCCTAGAAGTAAACAAAATTAGTCTGATAAAAGGTACTATACTACATTAAACAGTAAGTATGAATCAAAATGTTTTTTCCTACAAAGTGCACATTGGGACCAGCCCCACACTTGAGTCAGAGGCTGTTGACTGATGTCATGGCAACAGGGATATGAAGCAAGCTTTGTTTAGTCATGTGACTTTCTTGAAGGTACTCAGATTGCAAGTTGCTATCAGAGGGTTTAACTTATACTATAGAGGTGTTTGTTAGGGTTAATGTGTCTGTGTTAGGCTGGCCCTGTGGCACAGAGGGCTGTGGTGCTGTGCGGCTCACCTCTTGCCACACCGGTGACCCAGGTTCAGGAACGAGCTTGGGTCACCGGGTGTCAGCAGGGAGGAGGGCTGGGAGAGAATTCAGCAGCCTCCTGGCACCTTTCCTCTCCCGGACTGGGATAGTGTGCTGTCTCAGCTCTTGGCTGCCACTAGGTGGAGGCCTGGTGGTAGTGCCAATGCATGAGTGGCAGATGTGAGTCAGGAGAGGGGAAGCCACAGTTCTGGGACACATGTGTGCCTCTACATACTTGTGCAACTGGAGTTCACCACAGCTAGGGGAAGGGAGAAAAAGGGAGGAAAACACAGTGAGGCAGGCATCAGTGCTGCTCTGTACTCCAAACCCCCAAATGCCACACCACCACCAGGGAACACCTGCCAACCTGCTGGATTATGACTTGGGGGGAGGATAGCCCTTCACCTCCTGATTCTGCTGTGGGTGACTGTTTGTGGGGGCACTAACCTGGTCAGGTAAGTCTGGGAAGTGATGGACTATGTGGGTTGTTGGGCAGAGCAGAATGGAGCCCAAGCTTGCCTCGGCCAGGGAGCAAAATTAGAATATGGAAAAAAAGTTGTTTGTGTTAAAAACTGGGTTTTGACAGTTTATATCTTTGCAGTCTTATGTCTGTCAGATAGATAGATATATAGAGAGACAGATAGACAGATAGATAGATAGATAGATAGATAGATAGATAGATAGATAGATAGATAGATAGATAGATCGATCTGAGTTTCAGTGGCTGAGAAATGCCGTTACTAGCAGCATATAACAGAGTGTGAATAATGGGTTTTGAATAAGATCTCAAAATATTTGAATATCTGCTATTAGCTAGGGTCCTTGAGCAGACTGGATAGGCCACAGTCCTTTTTTATGTGTATACGTTCTATTTCTGTGTACAGAAAGAGAGAAAATCTGAACTGAAGCTAGTAGACAAACACTGACTGAGAAAACCTGAACTGGAGCGACTATCAATCACAAGATGGTATCAATCAAATATTCTTGGTAAATCCTGGATTGGATATGTAAAAAAGAATTCTCCAGTAGTCAGTAATCTATATTTATATATATATATATAATATCTATATAATATTTTTTCCTACCAATGTAATAGAATAAATTAAATACAGGTGACTAGAAGAACTTGGTGAAAATTTTATCTTGTAAAGCTGGAGACAGTAGAAGCAATAACGCCTTTGGCTTTGTGGCTTATTCCTACATCACTCAGTGAAATAACCACTTTGACAAAGCTTTGTGTAGAGTAAAATGCTGGGCTGTTTGTACTCCAGTATACTCTGTACTTCCTATATGTGTCTGCAAACAATAAACAAAGATTTTGTACCAGCCAAGCAGCTTCTCTGAACATTTCTTCAGGGTCTGTGGTGAGTACCATACTTTCTCCTTGTTTTCCTGGACTATATTTGCAGCACTGGCACCATGATGCCTGGAGCATCCAAAGCAGTGGCTTAACATCCCTGCCTACAGCACATCACCAACCACTTTATGTAGACTGTTTTGCACTGCTGCTGTTGAATTTGTTGCTGCCCTACCTTCAGCACACCCGTGACTCCCAGTCCACTACAGCACCAGTACCTACCAGTCCTGGTAAGCAGGGGGCTAAGGGGGGGGTTGAAGCAGAGCCAGTGATGGCACTGGAGG
The DNA here is from genome assembly GCA_016271365.2 of Neoceratodus forsteri. NCBI lineage: Eukaryota > Metazoa > Chordata > Ceratodontiformes > Ceratodontidae > Neoceratodus > Neoceratodus forsteri. The sequence goes on from CM028131.1 coordinate 1,660,669,029, forward strand.
GCAGGCTCAACACCACTTCAAAAGTGCAGCTGTGCTTATTACAAACTGAGCATCCAGAGTGGTGTCTCAGCATCCCCCCCGCAGGACAGCACCAGCCATATTATTCAACCTGTTTTGCACTGCTACTGTTGAACTTGCTCTTTTCCTGTCTTTTACACGTCCGTGACTCCTGGTCTGCTACAGCACCAGATAGAGGTGGAGCCAGTTACATCACTGGAGAGCAGCCTGAACATCACTTAAAAAGCACAGCTGCACTAGCGGCTGTGTGCAGGGCAGTTGCACTTGTGAAAGGCTCATGCAGGAGTGGCATGAGTTACTCCTGTGTGAGCCCATTTATAGGAGACCATGGGGTGGTTGTTTCTTTTGGCTAATACCAGCTAGTTAATCTTGGTATTTGTTAGTTGTGCTTTGAAATATCTTTAACTTAAATCAGACTTGAAACATCAATGTACATAACTAGCCTAAATTGATAATTCATAAGAAGCCATTTAAAACAGATTATAAGCTGCAAAAACAATTTTCAAACCAAACAAGCAAGTTAACATACAGTCTGGTATTTGACAATTTTAGGGCACTTTTAAAATTATTACAGTTTGTTTCTGTTTAGAAAATTTTAGAGCATGTTGTTTTAAATGCATTCTGTACTTGTTTCCATGGATTTATATTGGTAGTTGTGTGTAGGCTCAAGGGGAATAACATTAAAACAAGTTTTCCAGTTTAAACTTTCTCACTTAAAATACTAAGTTTTGTACTAGCTCTTGTGGTTCCCCTGGCTGGACCTGGCTTCCCAATAGAAGGAACACATTTACAAACTATTGGAAATGAAGGCTATTTACTGTAAACTGCAGATATTTTTAAAATGTGGAATCTAAAGCCAAGCAGTTTCAAGAAATCAAATTTTCCTTTTCATTCTAATTGGAGAGACATTGAAGTAAACCCTGGACCTGAAATGGTCTCAAATAACCAGAACATTACACATGATAATGCCAGGAGTTTGGTGAGTAATAGGGAGTTGTTGAAAGTCTGTCTTGATAGTGCTAATTATGATACTGCAGGCATCTCTGAGTCATGGTACTTGAAAAAGAACCCAGACTCAGAGATAACCATAAAAAGCTATAAGCACTTTAGATACGACAGACCAAAATGGAGGGGGGTCATTTTATATGTTAAATGTAATTTGGAACATAATAATCAACTATTTTGTGGCAGTGTAGGAGGCATTGAGGTGGTACAGACTTTTCTCTCTGTCCAAAAACTGTGTGTTGGGATTATTTACTTCACCCCCCTCAGATCAAAGTAGCTGCCTTTGAAGTGCTAATGATGAAATTGTCCACAATTATTTGTGGTAAAGGTCCATTTTGGATGGGTACTTTAATGCAGCATAGGTAGACCCGGAGGGGACAGCCTTGCACATGGTTTCTCTTCCCTGGGCCTGCACCAGGTAACTGACTCTCCCACCCTCTCTACCAATTCAGTGCATTGTAGTATATTATATTACACCTGATATTCAACACTCCAAGTATTAAAATAAAGGAATCCCAGGTAGGGATACCCCAATTTATGGGACTACTGTTATGTCGAAACCTCAGTGGAAAGGGGTTCAACCTCAACCACCTCCTATAGTAGAAATTTTATAAATTTCAACAAACAAAATTTCAGAAATCAAGTGAAACAAACTGGAATAGACTCAAACTAATGCCTGATGTGGACATAGTGGCAAAGGAATTTACAACTTCTTTTTATAAATTTGTAATAGCAGTGACCATTTAAACCAAATGAACAGAGAAAAGATCACCTTCGCTGGGTTAGCGAAAATATAGAAACGCAAATCAGACTGAAGGATATAGGGTATGAAAGAAAGCTAACAGAACCCTAAAAACACAGGATTTGGACGCCTTTAAACAGCTCAGAAACAAATGCAAGAGTTTGAGAAAGAAAGCAAAAAAGGCATACTACATAAACCAAATAAATCGAATCACAAGTCTGGCCCAATACTAGAATTTAATAAAACAACTGGAATGTGCAGTCAAAAGAGAACGAAAAACTTGCTTTTTTGAATGAAGAAGGAAGAGAGCTTCCAGCATTACAGTCTGTCAATCTTTTAAACTCCTATTTCTGTAATATTCCAGATATTGAAATGGAGAGTGCACACGTCTCCAAGTCCATAAGATCCCCTGTGTATTTCAGGAGGCTCTTCCACCTGAAGCAGTTTCAAGTTTCTACTTTAGGGCTTTGAAACCTTATCATGTCCTATGAGAAATTTATGAAAGTTAAACTCAAACAAAGCAACCAGACTAGATCAGGTTGAAATCAAATTTGTGAAATAGTCAACTGATATTATTGCTCCTGTACTTGCAAATATGTTTAATCAAAGCTCAAATCACTCTGTTTTCCTAAAATGTGGAAATGTTCTGAAACAGTCCCCATTTTTGAAGGTATCAGCAGAAACAAACCCACAAACTACCGACCCATTGTCCTACTCTCTACAGTCTCAGACTTATTTGAAAGGCTGATCAGCCAACAAATGAATGACTACCTAGATAAATATAATTTTCTGTCATCATTTCAGGCATGCTTTAGGGCAGGGTGGTCAACATTCACTGCATTAGTGGACTTTGTTGACATTGTGACCAAAGGATTAGAAAAGGGGGAGTCCACTGGTGCGGTGTTCATCAGCTCCTCCAAATCCTTCAGCTTGGTGGACAATCATGTTCTACTATAAGATTCACTCAGGTTGGCATATCTAGTATAGTAATTGACTGGTTTGGATCATACCTAACAGACAGAATACAGCAAGTATCTACTGGCTGTACATGTATATCCTTCAGCAAAGAGCAACTTTTTAGAGGCATACCCCAAGGCTGTATATTGAGCCCTCTTCTAACATACTAACATACTAACATACTATTTGCCAGCAGATTAGGCCTTATGGTCTATCAAGTCTGCTCGAACCTAGATCCTTAGTTGGGTGCCGAGACCCTCCCATCCCTTGTGCTCCAGAAACCCCTATCATCCATCCCCACCCCCCCGGGACAGGCCATCATCTGATACATCCACTTTCTGTGTCTGTCCCACCCTCTCTTAAAGCTCTCCACTGTGTGTATTTCTGATTTAAATTCCGTCCCTCGGTTGATCACAAATTGTGATATAAAGTTGTATGCAGTTGATACTGTCCTTATTGGCAAGACAGTAATACCATAGAACTGGAGTCAAAATTACAAACAGATTTCAGTATTATACTGTATTATTTTTTAGAATCAGAAATGGTCCTGAATGTGAAAAAATTCAGGTAATGGTCTTCCAAAGTAAAAAAGTACAGAAAAATCCTGAATCAAGATTAGAGATTAGTTTACTCAATGTTATAAAATTGGCAAATACAGACGCAAATATTTGGGGGTTAAAATTAATAACCAACTCACTTTCAGTATCCACATAATGCTCACATAAAAAAAAGTCAACACCCAACTGTGGGTACTAAAAAGGAAAGCATACTGTATATAGTACCTAAGGGTTCTCAAAATAAAATTGCATGACAACTCATACCGCCTGTATATGGCAGTATTGCCTGCCGGCATGCAAATTCTACCATGCTACACATAAGTTAGATCAAACCTATTATAGAATGACTTAATTTGTGTAGGGCTGCCATTATGATTGCCATCACTGCACAATGTTTAAAATATTAGCTTGGGGCTCTCTACAATTGAGAAGGAAAAAGCAGCATGCAGTGATGACATTCAAAGAAATTAAAGGCCAGCAAACTATTTCAGCTGATGAACACCTTACAGCCTGTAAACACGGGTTATAAACTAAAACCACCGAAAAATAGAGGTCTGATATTAGTCTTAGTTTTAAATTTCTGTAGCAAAATGCTATCAAACTTCTACATTCTGGCTTCTGGTGACATCAACCCTTATGGTTGCAGCTTAGAACCATACCTCCGTCACTCCAGGGTGATAAAATCCATTAAAAACAGCATTTCACAGCCAAAAATTGACAAGGGCAACAGAAATTGACCAAAAAAGCCCAGGGGAAGACCAAGCAGGGCACAATCGCCGATGGATTCAGTGGATGGAGAGGGAATTCCCTCCAACAGCTGTAGCTCACAGAGTTCATCTCAGCAGGAATTTGCAAGAGCAAAGAAAGTAGGCTTACCACTGTGGCCATCCATACTGACCTTGTAAAAATTGAAAACCACCTGGAGAGCACTGAAACCCAAATCAGTACAGCAGATTCTAGAATTGACAGTGCCGAGTGAGCCGTGGTACAACTACATGAGGCGGAATTCTATTTACGAGCACAAGCTGAGGATGCTGAAGCTAGTAATAGGCACAGCAGTATAAGAATTTTGGGCATACTGGAGGATGCTGAGGGATCCGAGCCCATCTCCTGACTCCTTTATTCAGACTTTGCTTAAACAAACCCTAGACCTCTCGGAATATGTCGCAATGGAACTAGACAGGGCCCACAGAACATTGCAGCTGAAGACCTCTCAGCCTAATTCCTGCCCAGTGTCCTTTGTTTTGTGTGCTTCCTGCGTTTTCAGGAAAAAGAAACTGTCCTCCACAAAGCTTGGCAGAAAGGGATCATTATGTTTCAACTGAATCGACTCTACCTGGACAATGACTATCCCCCGACTGTGGCAGCTAGACACAGAGCTTAATCTTCAATTTTAAGGAGACTGCAGGTGAAGGGGCCTAAAGTCAGAACACCCTATCCTGTGAAGCTCATAGTGTACTTTTCTGATGGCCCTGAGTCCTACAGTACTACACAGGAAGCCACCGCAGGCCTGAAAAAGAAGAACATACATGTTCCAGCATCCTAATTGTACCCACCACAACAGCCATCTATTGCCTCTAAGCTGGCTCAAAAGATTTGGCCACAGAAACCACAGAGGGATCAGCGCCACATGGAAGGCCAGGCCACTCTACAGAAGATTGTTGCTGAACTGAACAACAAAAATCAGCCCCAGACTCACTGTAGTATGGCTACACCCCAGGAGGATAGAAAACCAGCCTGACTTCTACACAGCAGGTAGGTCCTTGGCACTTCAAACATTATATGTTGCCTTGACAGGAGTATTGAGATTTCCCATATTTTTTGTTTTGTTGGAGATTGCCCAGCAATAGCCTACCCCCTAACTCTACTCTTCCTACTGGACCCCTGCGTGGTGCACTTGCATTGGCAGCATAATGGGTATTGTCAGGTAACAGAGCTAGAGGAGAGGATGCAGACTGTGACATGCTAACATTTTAATCTGAGCTAATCAGGTCATATGTGGGGATGCCATAGTCCAGGTTAACTCATTATACATACTAAGCACATAACTGCACCTGGGACCGTGGTGACTTTGGCTGAGCCCCGTGCGTGTCTCCTGTAGTCCTGGGCCACAAAACTGTCTGATGAATTAACTGGAGATGGACGCTTGGTTCTGCACAGCATGGAGCAAGGCCTCCTATGACAGATGCTCCTGATTTCTCTATGGTTTAATCAAGTACCAGAGCTCTAATGACAGCCCCAGGCCATTGGGGGGACTTGCCTTAGATACCTCCTGATTTCAGTCATGGTCTCAATGTCCCCTTCCCCACATGTTGGTAGTAAATTAGTGTTTTCTATTGAGTGCACCTAGCGGGGTTATGCTGGCCCTTCCACTATAGTTGGGGTCTGCTGAACAGAGCGTTGGGATGGAGAAGCTGCCTCACAAAGAGTTAGAGGGAATTGGGGAGTTGAAAATGAATTCTGAATGCTGGGGTCCTTACTATCTAACACCCACACCTCTCCAGCTGACACACAGTCTGGGCTATCTGGCCACAGTACAGGAGTGCTGTACAGATTTCCTCTGTCTTGCATACTTGCTCCCTCAATGCTCAGTACCAGAATCTAACTACATTTACTGATTCTTGAAAGACTACTGATCTGTATTGTTTAACTAATTCTGAGAGTGGGGCTAATTGATTATTACAGCTTATTTTCACTCAGAGTAACTTTATCCAACCTGCCAATGTTTCTGAATTTGAACTCCAGCGCACAACCCTCTGATGCCCTTGGCCAACATGATCCAAACGTGGCCTCCCACCTTAGTGTGATTTAATGTTCTGCCTACCAAGTGCTAAGATGTTCCCCAAGGTAGCACTCCTCAGTGGGTTACCCCGCATTCAGATTTGACCAACCTCAGGCTCCAATACACTTGGTAGTTAGGGAGTTTGGAATCTCTCTTGGTCTGAAAACTGCTGAATGAAGAGATTCCCCCCTCCCCACAAGCCTAGCCAAGTAATTAATGGTCCCCCCAACCCAAGAACACCATATGCAGATAAAGGCATTCCTACTAAGGGACATCTGGCTGGCATTAGTCCACTGCTAGAGAGTCAAGGGGAGGGGTGGAGGCTGTCTCATTACCTCACTGCTCCCTAATAGACTTTGCATTGACATAAACAACTAAAGAGCTTTACCAAGCTATTTGCTGAGGTTGGCATCTGGTGAGGGAATGGGGGAGAGGGTTCTGGGCATGGTGTGGGTGACGCATAGCCCCAGACTGGGGGTCCTTAAAGACTATCTTAATTCCCTGTTGAAGTAAGCTAACGTTTGGGGGTCTCCCAGGAATGGTGACTTCAGGGAATGGTCTCTTGGGCACTGGAGCAGTCTATTAAGTGTTGAAGTTACCTGTCCCCTGTAGTGCCCAGGTTTACCTAAGGCACAATTATAGGCTCCCTGCCTAGGTCCTGCCCCCAAACTATCTGATTCTCCTTTTCCTCACCCTGCTGTTTTACAGTACCTGCAGACTCACACCTCCACCACCCTGGCATGCCAGAAAATGACACTCATCTCCCCCTAATTCTGCTACCCGACATTTACACATCACAGGCCTCACAGGCCACCCCAGCCAGGATTAAATCCAGGCCACCAGGTCGACATAAAGCCCTGGACCTTTTTGGAAGTACACAGTTCTGTTTACTTGTTTACGAATGCTCAGGGAACGTGGTTTGTTCCCTCCTGCATTCCTCTTTTGCCACAGGTTTTGCTATACTTAGAATACTACCAGACAATGTTCACCATTGTGTTAGTGTTAAATTGTTTGAATATGTTAATGTTTGGTTAAATGAAATCAGATATTGCCAAACAAATGATTTGTGTGACTTTTGGTTCTGTGGCTAGGTCTCCAAAGGCTTGGGTCCAGGATATCTTTCTCCCCCCACAATAATAAAAATGATGGCTAGATACATGAAATTTACTCCCTGAATGTAAATGGCCTGACCAGTCCAATTAAACACATCAGGATACTTGACCATTTGAAAAAACTGAATTTGATGTAGTCTTCCTACAAAAGACCAATTTGTCCAAACAGGAGCGTGAAAAATTATATATGCTAGGGATCTCTGCTGTTCATTCATCTTTTTTCAGGGGGGCAGAAAGAGGGAGGTGGCTATATTGATACCCTCTTACCTCCCCTTCCAAGTAACCAGTTCCTGGGTTGACCCGAAGGGACACATCATAGTTGTTTGGAGGCTGCTGCATAGTATTTGAAGTTACTCTGGAAAATATCTATCTTCCCCCTGGAACTAATACCTCTACCATCAGCCTACTTTTGGGTAAGATTCTAGCACTCACTAAAGGAATTCTAATGCCAGTGGGTGACCTGAACATAACCCCTAATCCAAGTTTGGATTTCACAAATGCCTCCCTTAAGACCCAACCAGACCCACATAAATTTTTCAAGAAATTCACCCAGGAAGTACGATGGATTTATATCTAAAGGTTTTTATACTCAAGAGGAAGGGGTTACACACATTATTCTGCAGTCCATGGAACATACTTCCATATAGACCATTGCTATATGCAGAAAGAAAACCTCACTCATCTGGTGGATTGCACACATGGGGACATTTCCCTGTCTGATCACTCCCCGGTGACCAATCTGTGGGATCTTAATTTACAAAAGTGTTCCACCCATTGGAGATTGAACACATACTACCTCCATGGTGAAACTTTCAGGGAATTCCTCTCCGACAGTATAGCACAGATACTAGAAGACAATGACAACTCCAGCACATCTCTGGCCATACTGTGGGTCACAGTAAAAGCAGTCCTCCGAGGCAGACTTATTAAATAAAAGGCAGCCCAGTCTAGACTAAGGAAGGAGAGGCAAAAAGTATTAGAGGATACCCTCCATTTTTTACAACTAGCACACCAGCAAAGTGACCATGCTGTCCAACAATAGCTTAAACAAGTTAAATATGATCTTGAAAAACTCTCCCTACAACAAACAGAAATAGCCTTAACTTTCCTGCACCAAGGGTATTATGAGATTGGCCCGCGTGCTACACACCTGTTGGTATTTCGACTGTGAAAACAACGGTGATGTCGACAATTGCCTCTATCAAGCACCTGTATCTGGCGTCTGTCAAACAAGGTTGCAGGAAGTTACACAAGCCTTTAGTATGCATTCTCAGACTCTATACACCCCTGAAAAGACTCCTTCCCCACTGCAGATTAATAAATTCTTAACTTCCATCATGCTTCCTTCCTCAAATGAGGAGCAACAACAAAGCCTGCAGAGTCCAATACAGACCGGTAAAACAGAACTAGCCATATCCCGATCAAAGTCAATGAAAGCTCTGGGTCCAGATGGCTATGGGGCTAAATTCTATAAAAGTAATGGTCCTTCTGGGAAATTGCTTTGGTTTTTCAAACAGTTGTAAATGGTGGAGCCAGCCAATAAATTGGCACAAAATCTTCAAAATATAAAAATGGACTTGCTCTTGCACAGAAACTCTGCAAACACCTCATTCATTGTTCTTCTGTAATATTTATTCACCAGTCCCAACGTTTCACCTATACATTAGGCTTCTTCTGGGGAACTATAATACATTTGTACAATATGTTTATTAGTGTTTTATAATAATCAATTTTCTGTAAAAAAAATTATCTCATTTTCTGCAACCATCAAATGTGTCAATTAAAGTTTTAAATAATCAGTTCTGTTTTCCAAATTCTATAAGACAACTAAGAATCAGGTTCTACTACTGCTCTTGATAACATTTAATGAGATGTTGAAAGGCGATCCTCCCTCCCTCCCCCCAAGCTGATCCTATGCGGCGATCTCCGCAATTTTAAAACCGGGGAAAAATCCTCAAAATTGTGAATCCTAAAGACCAATATCAGTTGTCAACTCCAATTATAAATATTTTATGTCTATATTGGCATTTCTGTTGGACACGATTCTTCCCACCTTCATTAATGTAGATCAAACCGGTTTTATCCATGAGAGATCTACTATGGATAACATAAGCCATACACAACATTTGATCTGCAAAATGCTGTCCTGAAACCACCCTTTGTCCCTCCTCAGTCTCGATGCAGAAAAGGCCATTGATAAGGTATCTTCACCCTTTCTTTATGCTACTCTAGCTAAAATGGGCTTTTCGGTCTCGCTAGTCTGTACCCTCAAAAACATCTACTTTTCCCCACGACCCTCTGTCAAGATAGCAGAACATCATTCAGTGGACTTTCCCCTCCTTTGTGGCATGAGACAGGGCTGCCCACTTTTGCCATTACTATTCACCATCGATATAGAGCCATTGGCACAAGCAATAAGAGAATCTCAACTGCTGAACGGCATAGAACTGCAAGGATCCAAACACTGTGTAGTCTTGTATGCGGATGATGTCCTATTATTTTTAGACAACCCTCTAGAATCCCTACCAGTGGTTTTCTGGACACTAGAACAATTTGAATCAGTTTCAATATGAATTAAGCCGTGCAAAAACAGAAGCTCTTACTTTTCACTTCCAACCTCCACAGGAATTGTAGGTCTGATTCCCTTTTAAGTGGCACATGGATAAGATGAGATATCTCAGAGTTTTCCTGGCACAAAACCCCTTAGAGTCCTTCAGAAACAACTATCCCAGTTCTTGATCCAGATGCAACAAGATCTGGATAGATGGAATCTGATACCACTCTCCTTAGTCACCTAGGTGAATACCGTGTGATCCTGAGCAAGTCATTTAACTTCCTTATGCTCCCAGGTTGCATCTGGAAACAAGCTTGGGCTTAGTGTGCCACTCCTGGTTAAACAATGTTCCCTTTCCCTTCCCTTTCCCTTATCACAGTGGGTTGAAGTAGTTCACATGATTACATTGCCCCATGCCTTATACTTGTTTCAAAATATACCCCTCACATTAAGCAATAATCACTTTAAAACCTGGAATTAGGCAATCTTTTTATTTTTTTATTTATTTTATTTTACTGTAAATTCGGAATTACAAACCTTTGAGTCAAAGACTCTTTTGCAAAGGCTCCACGTCGGTTACAGAGGGTGGAGGGGGGAACACGAGTTGGGAGAAGACAGACGGAACAGGCAAATTATATTCAAGCACAAATTATTTACAGATTTATGTACATTCACATTTTAGTAACATTAGCTCTCCGGTGGTTACAGAGGGTGGAGAGACATATGACAGTAAAGGCAATGGAAGGCAACTTTCAATACATAATAAACAAGTGGTATTACTGAATTAATTGTCGGTATGATGGCAGAGAGACTTTTTTTTCTCTGGTTTGAAATTTATATGGTCAGGGCAGCATCCCAGGATCAAATTTTCTACTTTACCCCTCCCTAAAAATAAAGGAGGCTTAGCCCTCCCAAACTTTAAACTGTTACTGGGCATCCCATCTCTCCTTGATTTACCAGTGACAGGTAGGCACTCCCTTCACCCACTGGATTGAAATAGAGGAATCACTGCTTCCTACCACAGACTATTAAGATGCTATATTATCAAGAGAACCCTCTGGGTCCAAACTACATCCTCTATCCCTGGTTCCACCACCAAATTACAGCCTGGGTGTCGATCAGAAAAGCCACGCATCTGACCCCCTTTCTTAGCCTTCTAATGTCAATAGCGAACCTGGAACATTTTCTCCCAGCTCAAACAGACATGGTGCTTCGTAGCTGGGAACACTTATCATTGTGCTATATCTTCCAACTCATGAACAGCCTTGTCCTTAGATCCTATGCTGAAATCCAGCAGGAATTCAAACTAAGACAGTGCGATTTCTTTCAATACCTACAACTAAGGCACTTCTTCTATTCCCTACCAATTAGAATACAATGTCCAGAGTCATATCCTGACTTCCTTCCGTGCAGTACTGCATGCGGGAAGCTTATCCCACCCAATATCACTATTTTATAGATCTCTATTCGACACCCTAGGGAAGTCAACTAACTTGACACTTTTGAGGTGGAATGAGGAATTAGATCTTCATTTATCCATAGAACAATGGAACCTATCCTGCTGGCTAACCTCAAAAATAACAACTTTCAACCAATGGCAGGAGTTCACCTGGAAAAATATGATCAGGTATATCCACACTCCAGCAATTACTTTGCACTTTCTGATAACAAAAGACTCATCCTGCTGGAAACAGTGCAGCAGTGATAATGCCCATCACACTCACATTTTTTGGTCCTGCACAAAGCTCTCCCGGTTTATCCAAAACTTGCAAATTGAGCTGGAGGAACTCTACTGCAGGACAGTAACACTAACAGCAGAGATATTTTTATTCAGAATACTTCCTTGAGAACTAGGGGATAGGAATTCCAGATATCTACTCCCTTTGCTACTGCTGGCAGACAAAAAGGCTATAACAAAACATTGGTTAACACACCAAATCCTGCCCTTAACTGAATGGAGAGATATTGTTAACCAAATCTACCAGATGGAAAGAATAACTCATGCACTAAATGATAGGAAGTAGTACTGCAGCTCTAGGTGGACTGGATGGCTGTTACACATGATGCTTAAAGACCCACAATTTGTACCTTGAGCCTCCCCCCCAAAGAAGCGCCCCCAACAATCTTAGTAGTTGACAAGCTCCAGGGCCCTTGCCCACTCTTGGCCACACACCCTTCCCATGAGAAAACAGAGGAATATCCCGTCTTAGCCTAACCAAGAGTATCCAAAGCTGTCTGAAGAAGGCAAGGCTTATGCTGCAATGAACCGGATTGTTACTCCCTTCCGTGAACCCAACAACCCCCCCCCAAGGGACCCAACCACAGGACGTTAATGCCTCATGGGATACTGGTCATTGATTTTCTCACTGAGTCTATACACAGTTGTACACAATCCCCCTACCTGCTCTGTAACCAAGGGTGGGGGAGAAATTGGATTGAGAGATGATGATGTCTTGTTTTTCCCTGTAAAGTAACACCCAGAGTAACAGTATTGCCACACACAGATGTCCTGATTGTATTGTCAAGAAGCTAAGGTTGTACCTGACTTCAAAAAACTTTAGTAAATATTATATTTACAAAAAAAAAACTTCTACATTCCAGAAATTTGCAATGAAGTAGCCCAAGTACTCGGAATATAGAAAAATTGTTAACTTATGAATTAGTCCTGAACCAAGACAACCAAATGTCAGTGGCTCAGCAGGTACCACACTCACCTCTGAGGCCAGGAGATCAGAAGGCTGTGGGTTCTAGCCCTACACCAGGAACTTGGGTTAATATCAAAATACTGACACTGTAGTGCAGCATGAGAGGGGTGCTGCACTCCTGAGGTGCCATCTTTCAGATGAGATGTTAAACTGAGGTCCCATCTGCCTGTTCTGGTGGTAGTTCAGGTGGACGTTAAAGATCTCATTGCACTTCTCGAAAAGAGTAGGGGAAATTTCCCTGGTGTCCTGGCCAAATTTCCTCCATTCTCTAGAAATACCGCCAACAGCTTAATCTGGTTTCAGTTGGTTATCATCTGTATCCCCACACCCAGGTCACCCCTGAAAAAGGGACTTCTAGTGGGCTTACCCGGTCAACAAAATTCAATAAATAAATAAGAACTAGTAGAAAACCATACCTGTGGATGAAAATCATTTTTGTGGTTTATATCGTTAATGTAAATACCAGTATAACAAATAGTACAGTGTCTTCTGTTGTTTCAGGATAATTCTTTAATGCCCAGTTTATAATTCATGTTCTGTATTAGAGTGATGATATGGATTTGTAAAGAATATTAGATATATATTTTTTCTTGTATTAATAATATATGTAATTTTCTGTGATTGACATATTTTATAACCATAACTGTTAAAGGACAACTTTGCAAATTAAGGCTCTATTAGTCCTAAATTTATTTCCTGTCAAAAATAAAGGTTTTTGTCTATTTCTCTGCCTGTCTGGAGTGGCCTTTGCTTTCTGTGACTGCATTTGAAATTACCACCTTTTCCTTAATAGGCACCTATGCATAATTCATGATCTATATCTACTGTCTATCTATGTCTACATCTGTCTGTCGATCTATCTATTCCCCTCATTACAACAGTGCCATTCATTGATTTACACAGTGTATGCTCTACTCTCAGTTTCTTGCATTTAAACCTTTATATTCATTTTTATTTTAATTTACTACTACATGGGCATCAACACATCTGTAAACATTTCTTTATTAAAAGAGTTTTACCAGGAAGAGCTTACTGAGCGACATATGTCATTTCCAGAGACATCCATGGATAGGGGTACATAGGGACATGTACATATCTATAACAGTACAGAAATGTACATAGAGTGAGTAAAATCAGCACAACAGAAGAACTGGCATTAGACCACTTAGTAATCGCAAACAAACACTGCTTTATTAAAGTGCAGTAGTGCAATATAAGTGCAAAAACCCTCACAAAAAACAGTTGCTACTTGTAATAGATGGCAGACAAATGCCGCTGATGGCCCAAGAAGTTTCACGCTACATGCTTTGTCAGGAGGACTGGATCCTGCTTCTCTAAATTGCTTTATAGTGTGACTTTTAAAGTGATAGTGCTCATTAAAATACATAGTTTAGAAACAACAAAATCCAGTCAGAAAATTCAAAACAGAGCATGGATAAAACATAAAGCCAGAGTCCAAAAATACAGCTAAGTCCACAAAAAAGTGTATATATTGTTATGTTTTCTCCAGGGCAACATCCAAATCTGGATGCCATATACACAAGGGTATCACTGTGATAGACTTGCCATGGGGTTCGCTCAGTTTGTTATTCAGTGTACAGTAGATTGTTGATGTTATTGCTCCCTTGTACTCATGGCTACATTTCGCTCAGCCACTCGCTGCAAGGGAATGATGACAGCAGCATCTACACTGAATAACAGTCATATTTTAAGCTACCCCATAGAATGTTCCCTTTATACACAGTAGGTGTGCAAGTAAACTTTCCAAGATAACCATGTTATTTTGGGGCAACATGGACCAATAAATGAAACCAGTCACTGAGCAGGAATTGATCTTGCTCGTTTCAGTCACACTGAGCATGCTCAGAAATGTATTCTCACATGTGGGATGCTGTTTATTTTTTGATTGTACATACAATGGTCCCTGTACTGATTAGTTGCCATTACCCTGAGCCATTGAACAGAGAGGTACAGTTTGTATTTTGTGCTTTTGTTTTGCTTTAATAGCGTTTTACCATTTCCATCAAAAAACAGATAAACGTCTGTTGCATACATTGAATTTGACATGGACTGACATAATATACAGTATCATTCTTATCTTCCTTTGAGGGTATTGGTCTATTGCTATCTCATTCAAGGCTTTGAAACTTGTGAAGCATAAATAGAAATTATGTCTTTGGTCAGCCCACGTCATGTATTACATCTGTCTATCTGTCTGTCTGTCTATCTATCTATCTATCTATCTATCTATCTATCTATCTATCCCTCCATATATCTATCTATCTATCTATCTATCTATCTGTGTGCGTATTAAAACATTAGGACTGGGTGAATGTTTTTCTGCATGCAAAAATCACATGAACACCTACTGTTATATTAAATCTGTATGCTTAGTTTATTGAATATTAATACACATGCTAGGTGGTATTGCAAATACTGGGATTTGTCATTTTGGCTCATCTGCAAAACTATGCTAAACTACCATGGAAATAGTTTATCTTCAAAACAAACTGCTGTTTTCTGTAAAATAAATCGCCAGTTTTTAAGCAAAAACAATTATTTTCATGCAATAAGGAGGACGTTTGCTACAGAACAGTAATTTTTGCAGTATACTGTATTGTACTTATACAACAAATGGGATTTTGACATGTTGAGAAAAAATATTTACAAAAATGCACATGTCAGTTTGACCAACTTTAAGATATCTCAGTGATAATAACGACCAAATATGGGCAACCATCAAAATGGTGACTCCATATTCGGCACTATTGGGATAGGCGACCCGCAAGGGTAGTGACTACTGCTACCACGAGGGTAGGGGAAGGTGACCGGAAAGAGGGACTGGCAAGAGGAAGGGGAAGGATAGGGAAGAAGGTTATCCAGAAGAACTGTGCCTGTTGCAGCTAAGCCAGCCGTGTGGTGTGGTGGTGAGGGAGGCTGGCTCTGGCAGAGCAGGTACTGAGTTCAGGGCTGGGGATGGGAGGGTCTGAATTTTGCTGCTCCTGGACTTTTTTTTTTGCAGTCAAATTTGTGCCCCCTCCTCAACATGCACCCCCTGGAGTTAAGAATCCTAATTCAGGCTGGTCTGGTGGTGCTGAGGGTTGAGGTGCTGGACGCAACACCTAGTGCAGTGCTGACAACCCGAGTTTGGGAGCAAACTTGGGAGTCAGGGGATGGCAGGGGAAGGAGATGGATTGAGCACCCATTGGGCAGCTCTCCTTTCTGGGTGGGAGGGTTAGGGATGCTCGGTGACCTGGCGACCCCCAGTGGAGACCGGAGGCACCATCGAGCTGCCGGGCTGCATGTAAGGGCGTGACTGATGCAGGCAGGGTTGCCATGCGCCATGGCGTCAGACATGCACCATGCAGGGGGGAGGGGGGATCTCGGGGTTACCACAAGAAATACCGCTCCAGCCCTGGATAGGCAATGGCTCTGCCAGTGCCACTGCCACATGCCCAATGCTGGTTCCTCGCCACTGCCCCCCACAATCTCCCCAGATTGTCCTGCCCTGACCCAGAGAACTGTAATTAACTTGAAGATGGCAGAGGAACAAAGCGGGCGGAAGAGCAAGCTGGTGAGTGCAGAGGCCTGAGAGAGTTCCAGGCTGGAGGGCTACAAATAGAATTGAAAAAAAAAAAGGAATCCTAATTCAGAGTTCAGGGGGGTGAGGGGGCAGAGCCCCCTGTGAGGAGGTCATGGAGGAGCACAGCCCTGCTCAAAAACACTTTAGGTTGCTGAGTGTTGGTTCGCCGGTAAGTGTATATCACCGATTTGGTATTCGGCGATATACACTGGCCATTACAGTGATCACCGTTCTGCGTTCATTATTATGACATAGATCCCAGCTTTAATAGGTGTCACTTTTATTAACAAATAGCCAGTCAAATGCAACTAATTGAGACTAACCCATCTGATGGAAATGATTGCCTGTGCAGTTTCAGTTCACTGAAAGGCACAAACAGGTAGCTGAGTGCATGAGAAGCACAGCGATGAGTTAGCCAGGTTTGTTTCCTTTATGTGGCCATGTAATTGGTGGTAAGCCTAAAATGTGTCACTGGAGAAGAGTGAGCAGTGTGTCCAGGTGGGAGATGAATCAGATTAGGCCAAGCAGAACATAAGTTGGGCCCACCACTGTGATGGATAATATATATATATGTGTGTGTGTGTGTGTGTGTGTATATATATATATATATATATATATATATACAGTATATATTTATAAAATGGGTAGGGAAATTGCAGCAATATCATTAGCTGAACAGCATCACATGACCATGCATATATCAGAGTGCGCCCACACACCTGCACTTTTAGTGATGGGTGATCTGAATATGTCAGATGTTAACTGGAGTGCAGTTGCAGCAGCCACTTCAAAGAGTGGGGTTATTCTAGATGCCCTACAAGGGGCATGCCTTAGACAACTAGTATTGGAGTCCACTCGAGAGGGAGCAATCTTAGACCTGGTTCTCTCAAATGGAGATGAAGATCACAGATGTAGAAGTGGGTAGCCATCTGGGAACTAGCGACCATTGAACAGTATGGTTCACAATAAACACAGCAATAGAGTCAAGCCATACAAAGGCAAAAGTACTAGACTTTAGGAGGGCTGACTTTGCCAAAATGGGTGAGTGGCTAAGGAATGCACTAGCAAATGGGCAGGAAGGAGGGGTGGAAGAACAATGGGGAATAATAAAAACTGCCATCACAGAGGTAACAAGCCTTTGTGTAAAGCAAATAAACAAAATGAAATGAGGTAAGAAACCACTATGGTTCTCAAAGGAAGTGGCAGTGAAGGTTCAAGAGAAAACCTTGAGAAGACACCTTGTGTCATAGAGCTATTAGATTCATTACAGATCTTCCCTCCAGCACCCATCATTGCTCCCTCTACAATGCAGTCAGTTGGACATCCCTACAACATAGAAGAAACAAAAATGCTGCTGTCTGGATCTACAAAGCTCTGACAAACAAACTCCCTTCCTACATCTCAGACTGCTTCAACCGGATCACATCCAGGCCTTACACCCTAAGGATCAATAAACTCATCATGCTGAAGATTCCTATCACCTGCACCTGGTATGGAAGGGCTGCAATCAGCTATTCCCTAGCACTTATCTGGAATTCTCTTCAAAAGACCTTGAAATTGGATACCCTCATTCCTTTAACATCCTTCAAAAAACTGTACACTAGTCTACTCCCAGAATCATGCAACTGCTTCCATAAGGCCTAGTCCTCTCACACCCCCTCCTTCCCCCACCCCTTTTTATGCTACCCCCTATTTCTCTATTGTTCTTCTAGCTTGTCCTCCAACCTACTTCATACAAATATGCCCACCCAAGTCCAACTACCCGAGCTTCATCCCTACTATACTGTTTGTTTCTTTCCTTTCATTATGATTTAGATTTATTGTCATTTTGCCTTGTATATATATGTAAATATTTGTTTATCTGTCTCATTCATAAATCATTGTATTTGTGTTATTCAGTACCATGTTTTTGTGTAAAATTTGTAAACCTTATATTATTATGACCACTCAGGTCCATCTTGTAAATGAGCTATGCTCAATGATGTTCGCCTGAATAAATAAAGATTTTGATTGATTGATTGATTGATTGAAAAAGAAAGCATTCAGGAAGTACAAGGAATCACAGAAGGAGCAGGACAGAGAACTGTATCAGTTAAAGCAAAAGGAAGCTGGGAAGGCAGTCAGAACAGCAAAGGCCCAAACCGAGGAAAAGATAGCCAACTCAGTTAAGAAGGGGATAAAACCTTTTATAGGTACATCAGGGGTGAAGGAAGACCAAGGGAGGGCTAGTGAGGCTTAAAGAGGAGGGAGGGTGGGCAGAGGGTGACTGTGAAAAGGCAGAGATACTAAACAAATATTTTTGCTCAGTATTTACAAAGGAAGTGGGGAGGTACCTAAAACAAACAGTAGAAACACTCTGGATACAGAAGTTGATACCAGCCATTTACAGAAGAAAGGTTCTGAAAAACTCTTAAAACTGAAGGTGGACAAAGCAATGGGGCCTGATGGGATTCATCCCAGAATTCTAAAGAACTAAGGGTAGAACTAGTGACACCACTGACTACCCTCTTTAACAAATCATGGGAGGATGGGGTGGTACCCGAGGACTGGAGAAGGGCAGATGTGATTCCCCTGCACAAAAGTGGGAGCAAGGCAGAAGAAGAAAACTACAGACCTGTTAGTTTAACCTCAGTAGTAAGGAAAATGATGGAATCACTTCTGAAGGAAAGAATTGTTGAGTATCTAGAGGCCAGAGGGGCTCAGGACCCAAGACAGCATGGATTCACAGCGGGAAGGTCATGCCAGACAAATCTGATAGATTTCTTTGACTGGGTGACCAAAGTAGTAGATCAGGGAGGGGCTGTGGACATGGCCTACCTAGACTTTAGCAAGGCATTTGACACAGTCACACACAAAAGATTAATATACAAGTTAGCCAGCCTGGGAGTGGGTCCCAAGATGACAGCCTGGGTAAAGAATTGGCTGGAGAATAGGACACAGAGATTAGTAGTAAATGGAGTCCACTCTGAAGAAAGGGGTTACTAGTGGGTACCGAGGTTCAGTATTAGACGGTCCTCTTCAATGTCTTTATAGTTACATTGCAGAGGGACTAGAAGGAAAAGTATGTCTCTTTGCAGATGACACAAAGATCTACAACAGAGTTGATGCACAAGGTGGAGTGGAAAGGATGAGAAGGGACTTGGCAAGGTTAGAGGAATGGTCAAATGTATGGCAGCTTAGATTCAATGCTAAGAAGTGCAAGATAATGCACCTGGGAAACAAAAACCTAGGGGAAGAGTACACAATGGGGGGTGAGATACTAACAACAAAAATGGAAAGGGACCTAGGGGTAGTCATATCAGATGACCTAAAGGTGGGCAAGCAATGTGAGAGGGCAGCAAGGAGGGTTGGGGGATACTGGGATGCATAGGGAGAGGCATCACCAGTAGAAAACAGGAAGTTATTATCCCTCTGTACAGACAGTTGGTGAGACCCCATCTGGAGTACTGAGTGCAGTTCTGGAGACCCAATCTCCACAAGGACATAGACAGGATGGAGGCTGTTCAGAGGAGGGCAACTAAAATGGTGCAGGGTCTGCACCGGAAGACATATGAAGAGAGACTTAAGGAGCTGAATATGTATAGCCTCAAGGAAAGAAAGGAGAGGGGGGACATGATAGAAACTTTCAAGTATCTCAAGGGAATCAACAAAGTCCAAGAGGGTAGCATCTTTCAAAAAAAGAGGTGTGCAAGAACAAGGGGGCACAATTTGAAGATAGAAGGGGGGCGGCTCAGAGGTAATTTAAGGAAGTATTTTTTCACAGAGTGGGTTGTGGATGCATGGAACGGCCTTCCGGAGGAGGTTGTGGAGTCAGAAACAATGGTGGAATTCAAGCATGCATGGGACAGTCATAAGGCAATTCTAGGGGGTGGGGGTAGGAAGAAGTAGGCTGCTGGTTAACTAGGATCTGCAGCTTATCCATTAGGTAGGGAACTGGGCAGACTGGGTGGGCCAAGCAGTCCTTATCTGCCGTCAAAATCTATGTTTCTATGTTACCCCACCCAAAACAATTTTGACATTTTATAAGATAGATAAACCACTCTGAGGTGTGCTGTCGAGCTCTGATATACGCACGCCTTGGGTGGCGTGTGTATATCAGAGTGTGACCGCACATCTCAGAGTGGTTTATCTATTGCTTATATATATATGTACTGTATAAAGTTTTCAAAACCTCTGTATTGTGAGTTGTAGGCCAACAAAACTTTTACTGAAAAGCACCACAGCATTTATGTATGTATGTATGTATATATCTACTTAGTTATTTATCTATAATGCACAGACAGACCTTTGAACTCAAGAGCCCTTTTTCAAAAGTGTCCAAGTCAGAGATTTTTACAATAGCAAAAAGACAACATCTTGAGTGAAAATAACATTATGTGTAATTTAGAGTGGTCGCTTACCGATTGGATGCTGCAGATCCCCATTGAGAACGCAAACACCCAAGGTACTTTTTTCAAATCACAGCTCGGCCACTGCTTTGCTTTACTACTCTCTGGACAGGCTTTTTGCCCCCCCTCCCTCCTTTATTAAATACACTTCCCATTGATCCCCACCCCTGAGGCCTCATACTAGTCAATTACAACAACTTCTTAAAGGGGCTGTCCTTTCCTGCAACTTCTTAAAGGGGTGATCCTCTCGCATGATCAAATTTAACTGCAAAAATGCTGCTTCATCTGTTTAGCATCGGATTTCCACTTATTAGTGTAGCCATCACATATTGTAGGTCTCTAAACCCATAAAACTTTCAACACCCAGGCATATTGACAGGCTACCTAAATCTTATACACAAATTTCTAAATGTTTCCCTCCCACTGCCACTTACCTGACCTGGCCTCTATACTACCATACACTGCTGTACTCACATCGGGTACCAACTGCCTCTCTCTCATGGGTTTGCTCTTTCAATGAAAGCTATTCTATATGCTTACTATCTCCCCTTGCCTCGCTGTTTGGCCTTGGAGAAGAGTTTGAGGAACTGCCCATGCCTCAGGGGCAAAATTCAGCCATTCCGACTACTTTTTAGTGCTATAAAGAAGATGCTCCTGCTGCTACTCATTTGTGCTGGTAACGTCGAATTAATCCCCGGCCCTCCCTCTCCATTCCTGCCCCAGATGACCTACCTTTACCAAAAGGGTTATCATTTTTGCATTTGAATGCCTGCATCCTTCTGAAAAAGCTTGATGCAATCAAAAGTTGGACCCTCCACTGCTTTCCTGATGTTCTTGTAATCTTTGAAACTTGGCTAACAGCAACCACCCTGGACTATGAGGTTAACATTCCTTCATACAACTTGTTTCATACTGTTAGGAAATCCCGGGGAGGGGGTGTAGCCATCTATGTCTGGGACAATATTGCTGCAACTATGGTGGACGTGACTACAGTCCCTAAGGAGTTTGAGTGCCTCACGCTAAGAATTCAACCAGCCAAATCAACCTCTATTTGCATTAGTGGGTGCTATAGGCCCCCCTCAGCTGGCCTCTCTCTCTGCTCAAATGCCTAAGTGACATACTAACTACCACCTCATCAGAAGTATCCATAATTGGTGACCTCAACCTTGACTGGCTCTCTCCAGTCTCCTTACCATTGAAAGAATTCTGTGATGCCCATGGACTTACCCAGATCATTAATAAAGCTACCCGCCCACACACCAAAAACCCAGAGCATAGCTCCCTTCTTGACCTAATCCTTGTAAGCAAGCCTTACCTCTTCTCCCACTCAGGTTTATTCTTTAACAACATCAGCAACCACTGTGCCATTGCATGCATAAGTTCAACTCAACTCCAAACCTCCTCTTCCTCTAAATACATCTTTAAGAGATGTAAACTGAACTTCTGCCCATATGCTTTTCTCTACGACCTCCAGTGTGCTAACTGGCTGAAATTTTACCTTGCATCTTCTGTGGAAGAGGCACACGAGGTACTTTGTGTAATACTCACCGGAACCCTAGACCTCCATGCCCCAGTTCCAAAAGCAGAACCAAAAGAAAAACCTGTCCCTGGTTCATGGATAACCTGAAGACTGCCTTATGGCATAGGGAAGCTCTTTGGAAAAGAGCCAAAAAGTCTAAATAGGCCACAGACTGGTCTGCTTTCCAAACCACAAGGTACTTCTGCACGAAAACTATCAGAGCTGCGAAGTCTAGTTATTTCTGCTCTGAGCTTAACGCATCCACTAACTCTGCTACTAAGTTTTGGAAAACTTTAAGGGAGGTAGAAGGCCATAACAGCGCTGGCACACTTCCCCACAAAATTTCGAATGGTGGTACCCAACCTACAGATAAAAATGAAATCCTTGACCTCCTTAACAATCACTTTGTCACAGTAGGGATGGTTTTTGATACCTCCCCAGCAAATGCCATCAGGGCACAGTTCCTTAGTAAGGCATCTGATTGCCATGATCTGGAATCTATTGACCCTTACCACTCTTTCTCCTTTTGTCTGGTCACCGTCAAACAGGTTGAGGATCTCCTTCTTCAACTTGACATGAAGAAAAGTGCTTGCGCAGATATGATTGAGCCTTTCTTCCTAAAGTTGGCCTAGTATATTTTGGCTCCCCCTATTACCCACCTTTTCAATTTGTCTCTCATTCAGGGCTCCCTCCCCAAGGTCTGGAAAATGGCCCATGTCATCCCTCTATTCAAATCAGGGGACCCCTGAGACCTAAATAATTACTGCCCAATCTCCTCACTCCTGGCCTTGTCAAAACTATTGGAGAAGGTAGTAAATGAACAGCTCAGCTCTCAACTGGAAAGTTTTAATCTACTAAACACAATTCAATCTGGTTTCTGTCCCATGCATAGTACCTCCACTGCCCTTGCTAAGGGTATAAATGACTGGCAGTCCGCACCTGATAACAAACAATACATATGCACTTTGTTTCTGGACCTTCGGAAGGCTTTCGACACAGTGGACCACGATTTACTCATGGTGACCCTGAAGAAAGTTGGGGTGGTCAACCTGGCCCTAAGCTGGTTCACAAACTATCTTGTGGACAGAGAGCAGCAGGTAAAGGCTGAAGGAGACCTATCGCCAAAATAAATACTCCTTAGAGGTGTCCCCTAAGGATCCATACTTGGTCCACTTCTCTTTGCCATTTATATTAATCAAATTGACACTGGCCCAAAGTCATCTAGTATCCATCTCTTTGCTGATGATACAGTGCTTTACATTGACAGATTAACTCTGGATCAAGCTATTTTGGACCTCCAGAATGATTTCGACATCCTAAAAAAAATCTACTCAACTTGAAACTCCTGCTCAATGCCAAAAAAACTAAGGCCATGATTTTCTGTCCACTGGCCCCTCATCTCAAAAAAAAAAAACAATCCAGATAAAGTTCCTCACATAAGCACCCTTTTGGGAGAAGCCCTGGAGTTAATGGAAAAATTCAAATACCTGGGGGTCTGGATTGACTACAAATTGCTGCAAATTTGGTGACATCCAGCAGACCAGACCTGGGTTTGAATCCCACAGCTTTCACTTGCATACTGTGTGACCCTGAGCAAGTCACTTAACCTCTTTGTGCTCCCAGGTCGCTCCTGTAAAAAAGCTTTCAGCTTAGTGTGCTATACCTGGTTAAACAACTAAATAAAATAAAAAAAAAATTATCCTTCATTGATCACATTGATGAACTCACTAAGAAACTGCATCAAAGGCTCAGTATTTTCTTTAGGATCAAGCACTCACTAACCCAGGAGGCTAGAAAACTCCTAGTCCAAGTTACCTTCTTGCCTCTCCTAGACTATGTGGACTTCCTATATGGCCATAGTACTAAAACAGCTCTCCCCAAGCTTGATACTCTATGCCACAGAGCTCTTAGGTTCATTTCAGATGCCCCTTATGACACGCACCACTGCATCCTCTATTCTTCCGTAGGCTGGACCTCCCTTAGCTTCAGGAGGCAAAAGAATGCTATTCTATGGACATATAAGACAATCACTCATAAATTACCTCAGTACCTCACAAGCTGCCTAACTCCCTGCATCCCTAGTGCCTATTCTCTCAGAAGTCTTACCATCTTATCTCTGGCTATCCCTAAAGTTAAAACGTGCTTGGTAGAACCTCAATAAGCTTCACTCTTCCTATGCTCTGGAATAAGATCCAGAAAACCTTAAGGCTCGCTACCCCGTTACGTTCTCCCTCTTCAAATCCTTGTTCCTGAGGATCTTCTCTGAGGTCTGTCATTGTTTCAAGTCAAGGTCTTAACATCACAATTTGTTATGGCTTTAAATTCTGGACTTAAATCTCAACCATTGCCTGAGGCGTCATTTGAGTCCTCCCTTCTGTCATTGTGCAAATGAAGGTCCCAACATCGCAATCTGTCTTTGCTTCAAATATTGGACTTAAACCCCAACCATTGCTTGTGGCATCTGTCATGTACTCCCTTTGAACAGTCCTTTCTCCCTAGACCACCATGTCCAACCCTCTTCGATCTCGGTTGACCTTCCCTTCCCACTCCCTATACCCCCTTCCCTTCCCACCCCACTTGCCAGGCCATGCCTACAGTACTTATCAATGGACTCTTACATCTCAATCTTCTTCGCACTTTGACACTAGAGGAACTGCCACTCCTGCTCACTGTGACTCCTTTAATGATGTTTACTGTATAAACTTTAGCTCATTACCTTACATCCACATATCTGTATCCATGCAATAGTATTTAAATGGCACTACCTCCTGTTGAACCTATTGCTATGTTCTAGTGCAAGTATCTTGTCACATGCGATGGTTATATGTTATTATGTTGTTATAATTACTATGTAATTGTTATGTATGTTCACTCAACCTGTGATGTCTTAACCCTCTTGGCAATTGTTTTGCCCCAGGTCCATCTTGTTAATGAGCTTGTCTCAATGATGTTCCACCCTGCAAAATAAAGATTTTGATTTATTGATTGGTTGAGAGTTGTACTCAAGTACAGTGTAGAATACAAACGCAGTTACAGTATATAACCAAGTTATTCTTTAAACTCTGAGTGTTTAGAATTAAACATCTGAAGGAAGATAGCTGAAGCTTGTGCTCTGAAGGAGTTGGGGGAGATGGGCTCAGTCACTGCGGGAGGTAGTAAGTTCAACACTTTGACAACTCTATAGATACAAAAGAGCATTGCTCAAGGACTGTTTTCCTAAGAGCACATGCAGTCTATTATCACCCACAGAGTGAGTGCCATATTTGCTGTCAGCCAGGGTAAAGAGGCTACAAACAGTGGGGGCATTTGGCCAAGTAGTGCCCTTTTGCATAAGAGCAGAATTGTAGGAAGATTGGAGGTGGAAGGAGAGCTAATTGGAAGCAGTGTAGAGGTCAAAGCAGTGGGTGTTAGATTTTAGGTTTAGCACAGATCTGCATGCACGATTAATGGCAACACAGATTTTTTTCAAGGTCAGTGGTGTGTGTGGGCTAGGGTCAATACTCGTAGCAGTATAATTAAACTTCTCTTTAAGTTTCTATTTTACTTTGCAAAACAGGAGAATATTTTTTGTCTGTTACTTTACTTGTCCGAAAAGACAGTCATTTTGAAACTATTCCACTATTCTAAGTACTTTTGCTGACCAGAGTTTAGGGTTCTCAACACATGACATTTCTGCTAAAAGATTTTATGCTGTTGGAGCATATTGTAAATTGTCTAGTATTCCACCATTGTTCCTAACCATTAAAATCATGCAGATCCCTGGAGTTTGTTTCAAATTAAAGCTTTTACTCTTCACTTCAAAAACATTTCTGAAGATTATTTCAAAGCAAGCATTCCATAAAGCCAAGCAAAAACTAAATTACAGCAGGATAGAAAAGCAGCACACTCTGACCCTTACTGAACTTCTGTGATGTTTTAACCACAAAATTACCCCAAGCCAAGGCTCTACCCACTTGGAATGTGTATTCCATAGAAAGACATGCCATGCACATATAGTAAATGTACATATGAAATAATCATCAACATTATTTTGTGTTTTGGCTAATACATGTATTACCAGAAAACCTCAAATACAGTAGTAACCATAGACACTGCAAGCTATTTCCCGAAATTTCTGTGGTATTTCCAGAAATATCTGATGCTTTTTGCATTTAAACAGTAGGGGCAGCAGAGAGAAACTCTTCAGAAATTTTGCGAAATATCTGGAAATAGCATGCAATGTCTGTGGCTACCACTGTAGCTATCAGACAGTGATATCAAATATGGTCTTAATGTGCAATACATACAACATGCCCAGAACAGATCTTTCTTTGGTTTTGGGGCCCTGGCATGGAATGAAATGGCTTAGCATTTACTCACCCTCTAAGCACTTCCTTATGCAGTCAAATCTTCATAAGAAACTTGTCTCCGCACCGCACAGATTGCAAAGGCTCAAGAGATTGGAGAGGTGACACAGGGAAGGGATGGGGAGTATGGTTATATAGTGATTTTTTTTAATCATGAACCTTTGTTCTTGTCTAAATGGATCATCTAATGTGGGGAATGGAAAACACTCTGTGGCATTGTCATGGTTACTGGGAATGGGGATAGAAGCCTTTTTAGAGGTAACTTTAGCACTGCCCAAGGGACATCCACAGTCCATTACAGCTTTTTAACATTGGAATTCCAGGACTTTAATGGCTGTAAGCCTGCAGTTGGTCCCCTTACATCAGAGTACTGTATATGTTAGAGAGTTGCTCACCTTACAGATTCATTTTGAAACTGTCAGGTTATCCAGTGTTATACGCTAGTGTTGGATATGACTTTTTACAAGGTCTTGAGTATCTCTGCATTGTGCATGAGCTTGCTTGATGATTTGATGATGGGGGGGGGAGGTATTCCATGAACAACACTCTTTAAAGTTTTAGTAACATTGTTTCTGTAGCACTCGAACAACACAGGAAGGTGGAAGTGCTTTTAGAGTTCCGTAAAGCTTTTTATTTGGTGAATCATCCACAGCTACTGGACCATTTAATTCAAAAGGGAATACCTGAGTATGCACTGTATAGGTTTAAATCCTGTTTATCAAACCATCAATAAAAAGTGCACATTTTGAGAACTCTTTCAAACCCCAAATTTCTACATAGAGGTGTCTTGCAAGTTTCTAGCTTGGGTCCCTTATTATTTTTAGTTTTTTGTATACAATCCACTGTACCTCAGTTCATACCTCAATATACAGCTTGTATCTATGCAGATGATATGGTTCTAGTGGTGGTGGAGTGAATGATTCACCAAAGAAGTCCAGCAGAGGCTACAGTTAGCGATTACAAGAATAATACATTGACTCATGCAATCTAGTTTGATTATGAACATCACTAAGACTCAAATTATGTCCTTTCAAACTTGTCAAAAATCTAAGACAAGAAAACTTGATGCCCTGCCAGTACATTCTATTAATGGGCAAACTATTACTCTTACAGAATCATATAAATATGTGGGCATCCTCTTTGATAGATACTTATCTTTTGATCTACATATTGAAAATGTATTCTTGTTGGAGTACTCTTAAGCATTGAGCTGTGATTGACGCTGGCTGACTTGTGCATGGCCATCTATCTATATCAATGCTGGATAAATTGGACAAAGTGTAAGTTTGTACATTTTGATCTTTCTAATCATGTTGATACCCACACACATATTATATGTTAACTAAACTCGAACAGCTTTCCCTAAATTTGCATAGGGAAAATATGCCTTACTAACTTATTTTCTCTGCTCAAAATTGATACTGAAATATCATTAAAAAGAGTTCTGGACTCTCAAATAAAGCATGGCATTCACATATGAAAATGGTAAGAAATGGGGAGTAACAAATCCCATGGATCAAAACAAAACTTAAAGAAATGACTCTCCAGTTTAATGCTACTACAGCTTAGAATAAGCTTAACCAGAAATAAGGGAATTGAAAAGCCATTGTCTGACATGCACAGAGTGAGATCACGAGTAATGTAGAAACTGTTTCTACCTTACTGGTGATGAAGCTCTGCGCAGGTTAGTTGGCACCTGGCCAAGGATTTGATCAGAGGGCTGTGCTTGTCATGGTCACTGACAGCACGCCCTGTTACCTGGGTGAGGGGGAGTGTGGTGCAGGGGGGTCCTCAGTGGGTGGGTGACTGAGGAGTTTCCCTCAGATGGGGGACGTTCGTGGCACTCGGGGGGCACTGGTCCACCAGGGAATGTTGACATACTTGAGAACTAGTGAGATCAGGGGTAGGGGTTCCACTAGATGCCAGTGAACGATGATTTACTTAGGAATTAAGATGATCAGAGGAGGGGATCCACTGGACTACCAGAGACTATCTGACATCTTAAAGACAGGGTAGATCGGGGGTGGGGCCCACTAGACCACTAGGAACTATCTGATATCATAAAGACAGCACAGCCCCATATTTAGTCAGTTAGCACCCTCCATTAGGGCATGCTAACAGGCTGAATACAGCTCAGAGCTCACCATGTGCTGTTTTCGATGCAGTGTTACTGGCTGTGCTGCACTATCAGCTGGCTCTGAATATCAGTCAGCTCTGAATATCAGGGCATTAAAATCATTTAAATAAGTTGTATATATCGTATATGTGTAATTGTTTTAAGTAATTGGATAATATCCAATTATTTTATTTCTATTTCTTCTATTTGTTGGTATGATATTACTGTAACTGAGTAACTGTACAAGATGACACCAAAACAGGCAATGTGTAATGGGGTCTCTCTCTGTGATGTGTCCCCTGGCACCTGCTCATACACTGACCTATCCTGAGGTCAGCCTGGGTTCTTTTGAGTGCAGTACACAAATAGAATACCAGAAACAGGTTTTGGTGCCTCCACCTGGGGCAGGGGTATATAAAGGCTACCCAATGTGGCCCTCAGGCTCTGACTCACAAATGCAACTGGTCTCAGTCCTTCTGGGTGCTCTTGATGCTCCCAGCCCATCCATGCTGGTGTCCGTGGGTAAAAAATAGTGTTTAGTGGGATCAGCAAAGGCCAACACAGGGGTTTCAGTGAGTTTCTTAATTATCTCTCTGAATGCATTTGCACAGATTTGATCCCATCGGTCCCCAAATGGTTCATTAACTTTGTAGTATGTCTTTTGGGGAACTTCCTTAACCCACTGCTTCTTGTAGTTGGTAGGGGGTACCTCTGAGATTCATAAGTGGTCGAACCACTTTGGAAAAATCTTGAACAAACCTCTGGTATTAACCACGAAACCCTAGGAAAGAACGTAGAGTCTTCATACTATGGGGCCTAGGCCAAGTGGTGATGGCCTTGACCTTGTCCAGGTCAGTTTGGACTTCCTCTTCTGAGATGACATGACCAATATACTTTACAGGGGGTTGGCAGAATTGACATTTGTCGATGGATACTTTAAAGAGCTGCTGATGGCGCAAAGAAAACTTTGAAAAATATGATATTTCGGTACAATTCAGCTAGCATTCCATATATATGGTATATAATTCTCCTCTCCATTATTTATTACTTAGGAAATTTGCATGAATACATGATCTTTATCCCTTAGAGTTCATCTGTTTGCATAGCTTACTCCCTACTTAAAGTCATAATCCTCTGTTGTGACATCACAATCGAATTAATTAATTTAATTGTTTAACCAGGTATAGCACACTAAGCTGAAAGCTTTTTTACAGGAGCAACCTGGGAGCACAAGGAGATTAAGTGACTTGCTCAGGGTCACACAGTATGCAAATAGAAGCTGTGGGATTCAAACCCAGGTCTGGTCTGCTAGATGTCACCAAATTTGCAGCTCAGAGCCTTAGACCACTGTGCTATACTGCCTCATAATCTGTTCATCAATCTGTTGCCATGGGAGTAACTGTGATGCCACAAGCACTGTATTGTGACTCCAGGTAGGGAGAAAGCAATAGGAATAGATGAACTCTTCAGGAACAAAGATCCTGTTTTCATGCAAATGACCTCAATAAAAAAATGGTGAGGAGAAATACAGAACTAATGTGAAATACAAGGCGAACTGTGTCTACGTATTATATTTTGTTAAAGTTCTAAAGGCATCAGTTGCTGTTTAAGTTCAAATTCTTCAAGTCTGTCCAGAACCTTCATGAGTTGTTCTTCATGTTCTTCCAAGGTACGTACAACAACAATCAGGTTGTCCAAGAAGATGATTACTTGTACCAAATTCATTTCTCTCACAGCCTTTTCCATCAACATCTAGAAAGTTGCTCCTGTTCCTGATATGCCTTGTGGCATTCTTTCAAACTGATAAAACCCCAGGGGATAAATGAAGGCTGTTTTTTCTTTGTCCTCTTCGGCCATGGGAATCTGGTACTATCCACTCCAAAGATCCAGGACAGAAAATCATTTACTGCATGTGAGGCAGGCAAGAACATCCTCCGCATGAGGTACAGTGTTCTGGTCTGTCATAGTGCTCTTGTTCAACATCTGATAGTCAATGCACAAACGAATGGCCCCTGTCTTCTTGCGGGCTACCACAATGGGGGATGCATGACGGCTTCTGGATTTGGATATGATACCAGTGGCTAGCAATTCTTGTAAGTGTTTGAGAACATCTGCCACATCCACTGGGGCTGGGCTTCGGGACCTTTCTCGAAATGGTCTGTTGTCACTCAGTCATATATGATGCTTTTCCCCTTGAGCACATCCAACATCCAGCTCGCTGATGGAAAAGATATTTGCCCTCTCGTCTAGCTTCTGTCTTAGTTGCCACTTGTAAAATTCGAGTATCGGTGAGTTTCCAAAATTAAACAAGTTAGGGTCAAGTCTTTTACTGGTGACTTGGTCCAGAACTATAAGTTGTACCACCTCTGTTTGGTAGACATGGGCTAGGGTTCATCCCTTTTGAATTGTCACTTCTTTACTTCTTTATCAGTCTCGTTCTTCACCAAGATATTAATCTTCTAAACTCCGGTGGGTGTACAGGGGGATGGCACTATCCTTCTGTGTACTAGCAGGCTATTTGGTTGCTCTCCATTAGTGGGCATGTCCACAATGTAAGCAGTCTGATGTCTGATGACTCAAATTCCATTAGTCTGATGACTCAAATTCCATTACCCCCATCACCTGGCACTCAGCTCCAGAGGGTAACACCAAAGGTCGGGCATTTCTTCTGTGAATCACTCCCACTCACTCATCTATGGTCTCTGACTTACCTGAAGGGGCTCCCTCATATAGACACTTCAGATCAAGGGGTGCATCCCAAGGCTGTGTATGTACCGGGATCCTCCATCTCTCGGCATAGCTGAGCCACTGGCTGAAACATGCTGGTGTTGGTTCCAATCACCACGGGTGTCTCGCCATACCGGTATTCGTGTACACCAAGGTAAGAGTATCCATTGGGGCCTGGACCCCCAGAAGACTCTGAGAAAATTCTGTTTCAATGACAATGTACCCCCAAAACAGGTAAGGCTGGTTACTCATTCCCCAGACAGCCAGTCCTTCCAAAGGCTTCAATGGCATGTGACACAAATGTTTCTGGAACCAGTCTTCAGACACAATGGTTACTGGGCATTATCAAGTAATACAGTGCAATCTACCCCATCAGTCTTGGCTAGGATCTTGGCAGACAGTCCTATCAGTCCCTGGGGGATGCCAGAGCCAGTAACATTAAAAGGTTGTGTCTGTTTCATGCAGCATTTTTGGTTCGGGACCCCAGATCACTCCTTCACTGGATTCCACAGCTGTTCTCCTGACACATGCTTCTTTTTCAACAACTTTTGCATTACCAAAGCAGAATTCCCAGGATTTTTACAATATCTCTTTTGGTGTCCATCTTCACTATAGTGGTAGCAAAAAAGACCATCTGTCATTGCAGTATTTACCTTCTCAGTTTCTGGTGAGACAGAATTTTGGCAAGTGTAGTATTTCTGATCCACTGAGGACAGAAATGCCCCACACTAATCGAGTTCACTGGTAGTCCATAGTGCAGCACCTGTTCAGTCAGTTCTTTTACTCATCATTTCAAGTCCTCACTTTCACTGGTGTCTCACCCTGGCAAGGCATTTGCCAGAGGAGTTTCTATTTTCCTCCGAGGTGCTGCCCTTGGGCCTTGCAGTGCAGCACAATCCTCTTTCTCTTGGACCTCATGTATGAACTCACCCTAGGAAGAGAGGTCACTTAGCCATTCTTCCAATCGCAACTTCATCAGAAGCATTTCTGAGTGTCCAGCTCCCTCTAGGACTTGTTTCAGGCACAACCAATTCATGTCTTGGGCAGTCACGGCTCCCTTATGGTAGGCTCTCTGTATGAAATGTTTAGGGCATATCAAATATTCAGATAAGAATTTACACTCTCTTTGTACTGTCCCTTGCAACTTTCTCAGGATGCGTGTGCCACTGTCAGGGCTCCTGAACATTCCTTCCAGGGTGTTGATGTACATTTAGGCAGTACCATCAGGTCAGATAGCTTGCAGAGCACCAATGCCAACCATAGCAAGTCCTCTCAAACTCTTCCACAGCCGATGTTTCTTCTTCTTTCTTCTCTTTTCTTCTTCAGGGCACTCGGGATCTTGCACCATTGGAGTAGCTTGACCCATCCATGTTTCAAAATCATCTTCCTCAGGTGGCACTGGTTTTCTCATGGAGAAGGGCTTCAGCCTTGCGTAAGACCCTGTTCCTCGACCCAGCGCAGAAGCAGAAAACCAATCCTGGAGTTGATCAGGCAGGGTGACACTGTCAGCTTTATACAGTTCTTGCACTTCTTGAGGAGTCTACTCCTCTGACTGCAACCATAATTAAAATTTCACTTTAAAGTCATCTGCATCTGAGGGACCCTTGGGCATTTTCTTGGCACTGTTATGAGTCATTGTGGTCCAGGTGGACCCACTCCCCCTTGGGGAGAAAGTGGTGGGTAGCTGGGCAACCTCAAGTTCAGACTCACTCTTGATCAAAGCACTTACATTTTTACTAGTGTGGTCATACATTAGCCCTTTCACCTTTAAACTGTCAAAATATTCCAATGACAGCAGTTCATCAACAATTTTGGATCTATTGAACCTTTCAGAAATCCTAGTCACTAATGGCTTTGTTACAGTCAAATTGCTCTCTTCAGCACTCATCCTCTAAGTCTTGGAGTGCCATTTTGCCTCTTCCAAATATTCAGGGGCAACTATATAGGACAAACATTTTCCTACTCAGAAGTCAGTTTGGGGGACTACCATATGAGGTGTGGAAGGATCCCTGTGGTGCCTCCACATGTAAGGGGGGGGTCTCTCTATTGTGCACACCATGGCACCCCCTCACACACCGACCTATCTTGAGGTTGGCCTGGATTCTTTTGGGTGCAGTACATAAACAGAATACCAGAAAGAGGTTTGGTGCATAAACCTGGGGCAGGGGTATATAAAATCAAATCAAATCATCTTTATTTCTAAAGCACCTTTCAAAACCAAGGTGCTGTACAAAAAGATCATACATACATATAAATTAAAACAGTCATAAATTAATCAACCATAACTAGGATATGCTAAACTAAATAAATACATCTTTAACTCGATTTTAACTACCCAATGTGGCCTTAACCTCCCCCCAGGAACAAATATTAGTTTCCCTACCGCACACATAGTTCATTTTTCCCCACACAGTATAAATACACACAAAGCAATAACCATGAACAAGAAATATAAAGTGAACTAACCTCAGATTTATGGTTCACCAATGCCGGTGCACAGGAGATGTGGTCGCAGTAACTGAGGGTGCCAGAAAAATGTCACCACGTCATGATCGTGGCTGACATTGCATCCCCAGAAAGTTACCATGCCAAAGGACTGTCCCCTGGAAGAGTTACATTTTGTGGGAGCTTCGCTCGCCACATCCCCCAAAATTAAGTATAACTAACTTCAGATTAGTCATGCCGTGAAGGGCAGGTGAATTGTGGAGCTGTCAAACATGGTGTGAGTGCAGGGCACTCTAAAATCCAGAATGCCCCTGCTACTCATGACCTTTTTGCAGTGCCCACATGATGGTGCCCTAATCATGGCACCCTCACAATGGAATACCAAGATTTATTATAGGGGAGGGGTAAAGGGGGAATAAAAGCATAAAAACAAATAATTTTTTCACAGTCCCAGTACCACACCCGCAGGTGCATCCGGCTTCCTCCCCCCCCATGGCTAATGAACGTCCATTGAGGTGTGTACCTCGCTGGGTTGCTGGTGGCCAACCAGATGACATAAGGGCACTGCACACAGGGGATGCAGATGGAACCACAGTTCTAATGTAAACAGGATGAACTTCGAAAAAGGGTCCAATGGGATTTCAAAAGGAGTAAACTGGTAATGTTTTCAATCTTCTGTCTGGGTTTTTCCTGAAGCTTAGCAAAGTTCTGCCCAGGATTTCACCACTTTTACAGGTCCAGCTAAACTAACTACTTTATTGAACAAGGATTCCTCGGGGCCACAGCCCCGAGGTACTCACAGTTTCTGTAGGCTTCAGGGGGTGTTGAGGAAGGACACAGATTAGTGGTATGGCTCTAGTTACAGCAGACAGTCTCTCAGTGCACCACATCAGCCAGTTAGTGATGTGCAGTAGGTGCGGGACCATTTACCTGTGACAGGCCTTTCGTAATCTTCACCCCTTGGGCCTTTCATCGTCTTCATCCCTTGGGCCTTTTGTCATCTTCGCACCTTGGGCCTTTCATCGTCTTTGCCCTTCGGGCTTTTCCTCATCTTCCAAGGGGACCACACAGGCTTGGGATCACTCAGGACATTCAGCTGGACACACAGATTCTTCTGGAACTTAAACATTGTTGGGATTTCTTTTTCAGTCTCAAACCCCAACCAAGTAAAGTGGTTTCCTGACTGGGACAAACAGTTCATAACCTTCCTGCTCTGAATCCATGCTGCCAAGGATACTGTGATCTACTGGATTCAAGATATACCACAATCCTTTCCTTTAGCAGTGATTCCATTAATTTCCTCCGCACCAAGGTCAGGCTGACTGGCCTGTAATTGCCAGCCCCCTCTCTGCTCCCACTTTTGTGGAGAGGGACTACTCTGGAACCACTCCAGTTTCCAGTGATTTGTTAAACAGGCTGTCAGTGGTGCTGCGAACACCTCTCTAAGCTCCTTTACTATTTTTGGATCTATCCCATCTGGCCTCATTGCCTTGTCCACTCTCAGTTTTGCGAGTTCCTTTAGGACTCTTTCCTCCATAAATAGACTGCTGTCTACCTCCCTTCCATCAATGCTCCTATCGCTTAACTAAGGTCCCACACCTTCCCCTTCTTCTATGAATACTGAATAAAAATATTTGTTCAGAATTGCTGCTTTCTCCTGGTCCCCCTCCGCACACTCCCCTCCTTCCCCTTTTAGCCTAACAATCCCACTCATGGTCTTTCTTTTTTCACTGACATACCTGAAGAATGTCTTGTCCCCTTTTGTTACCATCTGGGCTGTTTTTTCCTCCGTTTGTGCCTTTGTGCTCCTGACTGCTTTCCCTTCCTCCCTCCCTCTGTTTTTCTAGATACACTTCCCTGGCCTCCTCCCTTTGTGTTTCCTTGTACCTCCTGAATGCCAGCCTTTTCTCTCTTACCTTCCTGGCCACTTTCTTTGAGAACCATAGTGGTTTTTGTTTCCTCTTGCTTTTGCTTAATTGCCCAATGCAAAGGTTTGTTGCCTCCTCTATGGCTTTCTTTAGATTTGTCTACTGTTCCTCTACACTCCCCCATCCTCTACCCCGCAAGGGCTTTCCTGAGATATTTCCCCATCTTTGCAAAGTCAGCCCTTCTGAAGCCCAGGACCCTCATTTTTATGTGGTTTGACTCCCCCACTGTCCTCACATTGAACCACACTATACGGTGATCACTGGACCCCAGGTGGCTATCCACCAAGGCATCTGCAACTCTGTCCCTGTTGGTGAGTACTAGATCCAGTATCTCTCCCTCCCTGGTGGACTCTACCACTAGCTGCCTGAGGCACACTCCCTGCAGGGCGTCCAGGATGTCCCTGCTCCTGGCTGAGGCTGCAGATGAAATGCTCCAATCAACATCCGGCAAATTGAAGTCTCCCACCAGCTGCACCTCCCCTTTAGTTGCCATCTTATGGATGGCTTCCACTAGAACCCTCTCCAACTCTTCCCCTTGTGCTGGAGGTCTATAGATCACTCCAATGCGAATAGCGGTGCCATTAACCATCTCTAGGGTAACCCCACTGTGCCTCCGTCCCTCCCTGCATTCCCTGTATCTCAGTTGCTTTTATACCCTCCCTGAGATAAAGAGCCAGTCCTCCTCCCTTTTTACCCATCCTGTCTTTCCTGAATAGAGTATAACCTGGTATGGCTCTATCCCAGTCATGGTTCCCATTGTACCATGTCTCAGTAATGGATACAATGTCATGGTCAGCCACTGCCATCAAGGCCACTAGGTCAGGGATTTTATTTCCCCAGGCTGTGAGCATTCATGCACATAGACTCCCTAGTTATGCTACCTCCCCTTCTGATAGCTCCCCTCTTATCTTCATGCCTTCTGTCTTTACCCCTCCTGTCTTTACTACCATTTCTCCTTTTCTCTGCCATTCTACCTTTTCTGATTCTAGGTACCTTTGGTGATTTCCCGTCCTTTAGGGTCCTCCCTACTGACTGCTTCCTCCTGTGGTGGTGGGGGACATATTGATTCTCCCTGCTTTCTTCCACCTCCCCCCCTTGGCTAGTTTAAATGCTTGCCAATGAAGCAATGAAGCATTTAAACCTTTCACTGAGGATCATGGCTCCCCCCCCGGATAGATGCAGGCCATCTCTCCTGTATAGGCTTCCATCCCTCCAGGTGAGACCTCAGTCCCCAATAAAACCAAATCCCTCTGCTCTGCACCAGTCTTTCAGCCATGCATTGAAACTCCTGGTGTGGAGTACCCTGTCCTCCCCCTTATCGTAGACAGGTAACACCTCCAGAAAGGTTACTGAGCATGCCACCTATCTAAGACCCCTTCCCAACTCACTGAACTCCTCCTGCACTACCCTAACCTCATCACTATCCAGGTCATTTGTCCCCAGGTGGACAATGACATCTAGCTCACCTGCTCATCCTGCTGCCCCAGCGATCCTTAGGATGTGCTTTCCATCCCTACGAGGCCGGGCGCAGGGTAGGCACTTGACCTTCCTCGCTCCTTCCCCTCCTGCCCCCAAGTGTACTCCCTAATGATAGAGTCCCCCACCAAGGCTGCTTCCTCCTCCTCCTCCACTGGGGTCCTCTGCCTCCCCCCACGGGGTCTCCAACATGGAGCACCCCTACATCCTTCTTGGTCTCCACTGCAGGTGCCTCCTTGGGACAGTACCACCCTGGCATAGCAGTGTAGGAGTTGTCGAGTGGAACCGTAGGAAGGATGTGCCTCTTTCCTACTGTCCTCGCCCTTCCCAAGCACATCATGGTCCAGCCACCCCTCCTTCTCTGCATCCTTTAAGGCAATGGGGGTGCACTTGGTGGTCCCTGGGCACGGGAGGAGGCTCCCCGAATCTCAGCCAACTCAGTCTGGAGACGAGCAACCTCTGCTCTCAGCCTAGACAGGTGCATGCAGATGGGGCAGCATCACAGCCTCCAGAAAGTCTCCCTGAAGCCTGCCGCATCACAGCCACTGCACTGCACAGCACCACTCTCACTGCACCATGTTCCTCTAGATGCTGTATCAATCATTTCTTCAGCATGGTCTCCATAAGTTTTCATACTATCAAAGTGAGACTGACCAGTCTGTAGTTCCCGTGGTCATCCCTGGGTCCACTTTTTTGGAGGTGCACCACATGTGCCATTCTCTAGTCTTGTGGTACCACGCCCAACTCCAGTGAACAGCTGAACAGGTCTGCCAGTGGCTCAGGAAGCTCACCCGCCAGTTACCTCAGCACCCTAAGGTGCACTCCTTCCGGGCCTGGTGATTTGTCTATCCTCAGAGCTAGCAGCCCTTTCTTCACTCCCCCGTTGCCCCATCTGGCCTCCTCCCCCATTTTGGTCCCCTTTTCCTCCTGTCAGCACTGGTCCATCTTTCTCCTTAGCTAAGACAGAGCAGACATAGTCGTACATTAGCTCTGCCTTCACCCCATTTTCCTCCACCCACCCGTCTCCTTGTCTTAATCTAACTATCCCATCTTTCTTGTCCCTTTTCTTGGTTATGTGGCAGAAGAAAGCCTTCTGCCCCTTCTTAATACCCTCCACTAATTGTAGTTCCTTCTGTGACTTGGCTCACCGAACCGCTCCTCCTGCCTCCCTCGCCAGCCCTAGGTATTTTTTCCCTATCCTCGTCTGTCTTGGTCTTCTTGAATTTCCTATAGGCTAACCTTTTATTTCTCACTGCCTGGGCTACCTCAGAGCTGTACCAGCTGACTGTTTTGACCTTTTAGTTCTTCCTCTTGTGTCTAGCACACTCCTCAGTTGCAGCCCTTAAGCCTTCCTTAATAAGAGCCCATTTTTGGGCCACCTCCATAGTCGCATTAATTTTCACTAGGTGCCTTCTTAGTACTTCTTCCATTCTCCTGCAGTTTGCCCTCTTAAAGTCCATGATTTTGGTTCTAGTGGGGACACTTTCTCTGCCCATATCCAGCCAGAACCACATCGAACACTTCTTAAGCCACCTTCTTATGCTCGCACAGGATAACTGTAACAAGCAGGCTAGAGAAAATGTTATGCCTTAAAAGTGTTATGCACATGGAATAAGTTGACTAATCGTGGTAATATAGTAGTTCTATATTTCCTGTCTTGCATGATCTCATAACCAAATGACATAAAGACCTGGTCACCTTAACTAGGACAGAATTTATTCCTACTATTCACAAATTGGCTTTGAAACATTTCCCAGAGGTCACATATATATATATATAGGTACTTCTATTATCTGAGTGATTTGTGATCAACATTAGAAATTGATTAAGGTCCACTGGCCAGTCAGAGTGTACGATTTGAGACATGTCTTCTGTATCTTATTTAGCATATAGTCATATTATTGGACATTTGAAGTGCAACTGTGTTTACTGGATTTCAATCAAAAAAACTAATATAGTGTTTTTTAAGGATTACTAGCTACAAAATGAAACTGCCACTGTCATATGCATTACAGAAATGAAGCATGTGGAAATAGAAACATGGAAGAATAAGGACAGAAAAAGACCATAAATCTATCAAGTCTATCCTGATGCCCTATGTTGTATTATTCTGAATTAGTCTTCCCCTTATAGTTTCCCCATCTCCAACTACTTTCTCATTCCTAATAACCTCCTTAAAAATGTCCTATATTCTTGAACCCATGTATAATCCCAGCACTGACCACATTGCTGGGTTGAATATTCCACCCATCCACCACCCACAACATAAAAAAACCTTCCCAATGTCCTTTCTAAATGTCTCCCCTTTTATCTTGAGCACATACCCCCAATAAATGAACTGTTCTTCAACTTGAATAATTTTGTGTTTCTGTCTTACCCCCTTCTGTCCTCAAGAGAATGCATATTGAGACTGTCTAGTCTCTCCTTATATGCCTTACCCTGCTGTCCCTGGATAATTTTCATTGACTTTCATTGTATGATTTCTAAACTATCCTTATCCTTCCTCAGATGTGGGTTTCTGCTCTGCACACAATACTCCAGGTGTGGTCAAACCAGTGACCTGTACAATAGCAGTATTACCTCTGTCTTGTGACTGGTACCACCACTCCTTATGCATCTTAAATCCTGTTTGCCATCCCATATGCTTTACTGGCTTAAGAGGATGTTAGAGCACTGCTAATTATGCCCTAGTTTCCTTTCATCCTTTGAGTGCTCATCCCTTATCCCACTGATGCAATAACTTGTATACCAATTTTTGCTACCAATATGCATTACTTTATGTTTGTAAGCATTCAAATTTCTGTTAGCCAAATACTAGAATACCCCTCCAGTCTCTCTGCATCGCCCTTTATCTTGCTAATTCCCTTGTTACTATCCACTCTTCCTCAGAGTTTTGTGTCATCTGTACACAGTTTCCCTTTTCCTGGCAATCCTACATATTAAAGAGCAGTGGCCCCAGGACAGACCTCTGAGACATACCATTAGTTACCTCTCTGACATCAGAGAACTTTTTGTTCTGGTCCATTCTCTAAGTCCTATTCATCAACCAATTCCAAGTTCATCTAGCTGACACATCCCCTAGTGATAGGTCACCTTTCTTATTTACAAGCCTCCTAAGTGGCACTGAATCAAAGGCCATACTGAAGTCTATATATAGGATGTCGACTAGAGATGGGCAAACCAGCTCTGCCACACTTCTGACCCCCCCCCCCAGACCAGGCTGTTTTGGCTCTGACCAGGAAAACAGAGGCTTTGTGGTTTGACCTGAATTGCCGAGTTGGCCTAGTTTGGAAGTGCGGTCCAGTCTGGGAATAACACTCTCACCACCAGTACTGCATGTAAAGGCAGGGCAGGGTGCAGAAATAAAAAAAAGCATTCCCCCGATCTCTTGTGATACACCCTGAGTCCCTGGACCATCACATGACCAACAAAAGCAAACACTCATGATCCTGGGGTACTGAAGGGAGCCAACCAATGAGGGTCTCTGTTCTGTGATTAACCGTTGTCCTAGCCAATCCTGTGTCAGCCACCACAGGACATACCTAGGAAACAGTGTATTGAGCGCATTTGGGGCTTTGCATGTAAAGGAGACAGTCGTGTGTGTGTGTGTGGGGGGGGGGGTGTGTGCAGAGAGAAAAAAAGGCAAAAATGAAACAAAACATTTCTTCATTTTGTTAGAGAGAGAGGGGGGAGAGTAGAAAGACCAACAAATTCAACAGCAGACAACAGCAGAGTGCAGATGTTGCAGCAGAGTATTAAAAAAAAAAAAAAATGAAATTTTTTTTTTTCGTTTACAAGAGAGAAAGAGTGGAGAGAGAGAGAGAGAGCAACTAATGAATTCAACAGTAGAGTGCAGAGCAGACAACAGCAGAGTGCAGATGTTGCAGAGGCCACAGTAAAAACTGAAAAAACACCCATTTTTCATTAGAAGAGAGAGAGAGAGAGAGAGAGAGAGAGAGAGAGAGAGAGTAAAGAGAGAGACCAATGAAATCAACAGTAGACAACAGCAGAGTGCAGAGAAAAATAAAAAAAAATATTGAGGGGAGCAGCAGAGTCAGACAGGACAAGAGGACTCTGTCTGAAGGTCATAGTGCCTCGGTAATTTTGAGGGGGGGCTTGGTGCTGTACAGATTTTGAAGGGGGGTGTCACCCACATCTCAGACTCTGTGTTGCCCATCTCTGTGCCTGAACTGCTACTAGGTCATACTGCCATAGCATAGATTCTGCATTGCTCATCTCTATGCCTGAACTACTACTAGGTCATACTGCCATAGCACAGACTCTGTGTTGCCTATCTCTATGCCTGAACTACTACTAGGTCATACTGCCATAGCGCAGACTCTGTGTTGCCCATCTCTGTGCCGGGACTACTACTAGGTCATACTGCTGTAACACAGACTCTGTGTTGCCCATCTCTGTGCTGGGACTGCTACTAGGTCATACTGCCATAGCGCAGACTCTGTGTTGCCCACCTCTGTGCCTGAACTAGTACTAGGTCATACTGCCATAGCGTAGATTCTGCATTGCCCATCTCTATGCCTGAACTGCTACTAGGTCATACTGCCATTGTGCACGCTCTGTGTTGCCCATCTCTGTGCCTGAACTACTACTAGGTTATAGTGCTATACAGATTGTGAAGGGGGTCACATCTCAGACTTGGTGTTGCTACCTCTGTGCCTGAACTAGTACTAGGTCATACTGCCATATCGTAGACTCTGCATTGCCGAACTCTGTGCCTGAACTACTACTAGGTTATAGTGTCATACAGATTGTGAAGGCGGGGTCAAGTCTCAGACTCTGTGTTGCCACCTCTGTGCATGAACTAGTACTAGGTCATACTGCCATATCGTAGACTGCATTGCCAAACTCTGTGCCTGAACTACTACTAGGTTATAGTGTCATACAGATTGTGAAGTGGGGGGTCACATCTTAGACTCTGTGTTGCTTATCTCTGTGCCTGAACAACTACTAGGTCATACTGCCATAGTGTAGACTCTGTGTTGCCCATCTCTGTGCTTGAACTACTACTAGGTCACAGTGCCACACAGATTGTGAAGGGGGGTCACTTCTCAGACTCTGTGTTGCCCATCTCTGCATCCGAACTAATACTGCTAAGTATGCAATTAAACTGGACCCCAAAATATGGATTCAGAATCAGAGTTTGACACACTGCTTCCTTTCACTGCAAAGCCCCAAATGACTTGTATATTCTGGGCTGGATTCACAAACATGCTTAGGACTAAGTCCCACACCGCAACTGTAGCTCTCTGGCCCTTGTTCTTTCTTTT
Source organism: Neoceratodus forsteri (assembly GCA_016271365.2). Classification (NCBI taxonomy): domain Eukaryota; kingdom Metazoa; phylum Chordata; order Ceratodontiformes; family Ceratodontidae; genus Neoceratodus; species Neoceratodus forsteri. The sequence goes on from CM028131.1 coordinate 1,660,711,277, forward strand.
TTTTTCCTTTTTATTCTTTTGGTAACCAGGTGAGGCCCACTAGGCACAAGGCCTCTTCTCAGGGGCAACCGGTTAGCACTGGGCTGCTTAAGTGACTGACTGTGCTATCCGTCTGAATATTGGGCCATGGTAGCGTGGCACACAGCAGGCAGTCAGCGTGCAGTGTGTCACACTACCAGAGCAGTGTGCCAAAAACTGCCCATAGAGGAGAAGTGCAGCACAAACTGGTTAGCGTCGCAGCCCCTATAGGCCATATTCAGCCCAAACATGCCCATTGGGCATGCATGGTGCTAACGGGCCTTTTGCATGCCCATTATGGGCTCATCTGCATGCCACACATTGGCCAAGTGCACCGGCCAGGTCCCCCCTTCCTAGCCCTGATCTCTCTTGTACAATACATGTAAGTAATCCCTGGTGGTCTAGCAGTCCCTCCCTGGCCCCGATCCCCCTCTCCTAGTATAGTATAGTACAGTACGCCCTGGTGGTCTAGTGGTCCCTCCCTAGCTCCGATCCCCTCTCCTGATATAGTACAAGAATCCCTGGTGGTTTAGCGGTCACCCCTCCCTACCCACAGCCAGCCCATATCATACAAATATCAGTCCCTTGTGGTCTAGTAGACTCCCCCACCCTGGCAGGTACTGTCCCACCACCCCTCTCCCCCTGTCTCAACCCAGAGAGGTGGCAACCAGCACAGCCCTCCGCTCACCACCTCAGCTGGCCATAGACTGAGCTCTCCTGGAGCATGCACCTTACAATCAGCTTGTACTGCATGCGCTCCAGGAGAACTCAGTCTGTGGCCGGCCGTGGTGGTGAGCAGAGGGCTGTGCTGGTCACCATCTCTCGGGGCTGGGATGGGGGGAAAAAGACAGTGGACAGTACCTGCCAGGGTGGGGAGTAGGGGATACTAGACACTAGGGACTGATATCTGTATGATATGGGCTGGCCAGGGTTAGGGAGGGGGGCCACTAAACCACCAGGAATTCCCGCACTATATTAGGAGAGGGGATCAGGGCTAAGGAAAGATCTATAGACCACTGGGGCTTACTCTACTATAACTGAAGAAGGGATCGGGGCTAGGGAGGGACCGTTAGACCTCCAGGGAACCCAGCCCTTGATGTTGTGTGGCCAGGGTGCAGGATGACCCCCTCTGCACACCTTTAAGGGCTGGGTTTCAGAAACCTTAAACTGTGCCATGTTAGCAGCCATTTAGCACTTCTGAAAACATTGAATATCATGCTGCACCACGTATGCATGAGGATTACCTCATTTGTATGTGAACAGTGTGATATTATTCACCACAGCACTATTGGAGGTGGGCCGTGCATAGGCAGCCTTTGAATATGGGCATGCCCCTGATGGCCGGTGCTATTCCAGGTTAGTGCGGTGCAAGCCCAGTTTGTATTGCACTAGCCTTTTGAATATGGAACCCTATGACTTCAAACGGAATGAACAGCAGGAGTAGATGAGCTCTAAGGTGTGAGGGCCCAGTTTTCATGGAATCATAGAAATGTGTCGGCAGAAAAGGACCTCTCTGGCCCATCAAGTCTGCTACTTCTCCTCCCCCCAACTCGTCTCCTTTGTCTAGGGACCTCCCCTTCCCCCCACTGGTCAATCCCTTATCTGTCCCATGCCCTCTTAAATCCCTCCACCATTTCAGCCCCCACCATCTCCTTAGGCAGTCTGCTCCAGGACTCCACCACCCTCTCCATGAAGCAACACCCCCTCACGTTGCCCCTAATTCTTCCTTCTTCTAACCTCAGACTATGACCTCTAGTTTTAGCCCCCACTTTCCTTGTAAATAAGCTCCCCTCCCTCACCTTATTAATCCCCTTCACATATGTAAATGTTTCTATCCTGTCCCCCCTCTGCCTGGTACCCATTTGGCATCCCACGGCTCGCAATCCTGACATGCTGAAAACCACGCACCAGACTCCGGAAGTAGCAATTGCCCAACACACGGCGGCCAAACACAGACCAACGCCCGAAACACAGGCAGGCAAGGGAGCAAGCGGGAGAGTGTGCGGCTGCAGGAAGGATAGTACTGCGAATCCCAACGCACATGAGCCCAACCAACAGCGGCTGGACAACACGCAACTAAGCTGTGCTGAAGCAAGGAGGTGGGGTCAGGCAGGAGGCACTGATTAAGATGGTGCTGCAGCTCTCAGTTGCAGTAGGGCAACATGAACAAGCAGCATGCAGTTCACTCAGTTGCCATCATTGTGTCAGGGGGTGCAACATTCCACATTGACAGCATAATGCCATTCTTGAGACCACACATTAAGGGGGAAATAAAACAGGATCAACGTACGCAGCAGCATTTTGTAGTGAACAACCCATGCATAATGAGAAAGCTGTAGTGAAATCATCCCATATGTAACCCTCCCCCCATTGCTGATGAAACAAATAAAAACATATACCACCTTGCCCAGAAAAGGTTCCAGACATAGTAGCAGTCCCCATGTCTATAGTTATACCCAGTCAGACAGACTACCCCCGGACACACACCCTGAGGCACAGCCCCACCCAGTGCAATCTGAGACCCACCCTTGTGTCCCCCCAACAGAGCAGTAGCCCCCAGCACCCACACAGAACATGACAGGCACGTGAGCATAGGAAGGGACCTGCAGCAACATGACCGCCCCCCGCAGGCCATGGCTGCCGTACACCACAGCCATGGCCCAGGGTCAAAGCTGTTGAGGCCAGGTGCCATCCTGACATTGTCCAGTCAGCCATCTGCAGACTGGATGGGGGTGTGGCATGTCATGACGAGGGGGAGGCACGGGCAACCCACCGGCAACAATGAGCATGTGCGCAGTGTGCCGCGCATGGGTCACTGGCACGGTGGCTGGCATGTCATTATGTGACTGCACCACCCAGCACACACCGGGGACACTGTGCTGCTGTGGGCATGGGCACACTGGGGTGTGTTGGGCAAGGGCGGGAGGCACGGATGCACACGTGGGTGTCGTGCCACAACCCAGGAACTGTGGGGGACCACCGGCGGAACGCATGCCAATGCAGCGGTGGGTGCCAGTGCTGGGTGTGTGTGCCCCAGTGGTGGCAATGTCTGTGTGAAGGGTGCTACGATTTAAGCAGGCCTTAAAAACCCATCTCTGGTACCTAGCCTACCTTGTTTGATTTTATCGAAATCTGAATTTTATGATAATTTGTATTCAATTGCGTTTTAAAGTATTCTGTTTTATCTTATTGTTAAGGCACCTTGATTTTTTGAAAGGCATGACATAAATAAAATTATTATTATTATTACATGGCCTGGATTGGCAGAATGCTGCTGTGTGGTGGCCACAAAGGTGTGTGCCATCTGCAGTGCGGGGTCCACCACACAACAGCCCTGCTGTGTGCACTGTGCAATGGTGGCACAACTCAGGGACACCAATCCCCACAAGGTGACACATACAGACCACAACTGTGGGTGCCAGCCATGGCAACACAGACTGTCAGGGTACTACAGCGTGGTGATGGGGACATGTGGCAAAGATCACACTGGGGCCCAAAAACCACGTTCAATGGTGTGTGTACAGTGCGACAGTGCCCCAGGGCTGGACATCCACCATGCAGTGTGGGGGATTGTGTTCTGTGTGGCAATGCTTGATGCAACAGGGGTGGGTGGTTGTTGTCTGGTCACCAGGTATGGTGTGTGGGGTGAACAGTTGCTACTTGTGGCCACATGGGGTGTGTGCTTTCTGTGCTACATACCATCTCCATGCCATCATGGGCACACTACAGGGTGGTGTTGTGTGCCATTGCATGTAGGAAGTCCAGAGGCTTGTCCTTCTCCTGGGCTGCAAAGCACCATCGTGATCTGTTCCTCCCAAGCTGCATAGCTCTTCTTTGGCAGTGTCCTTGGCAGGCCATGACGGATACCTTCCCTGGTTGCGTCTGTCCGCTGTTGCTCCTGATGCAGCTCCGCCAGCATGGTCATCACACTCACGTGTAGACGATGGTGCCACGCCTCCATGTTGTTCTGCATCCTGGGTATCCCACAGTCGTTCAGGTCTGCAACAGACCACAACTGTGGCAGGAACAAAGGGGCATACTGCGTTGGAATCTTGGCCACCCTGCTGTATGGCCATACCCTGCCAAGCACATACATGTTCTCAAACCAGTCCACAAGGATGGTGGTGTTGGGGGACATCATCAGCCTCAATGCGCCATATTCAGGTGGTGTGTCCTGCACTGGTAGATGGGTGAGTGCCACAAGCTCACATACCTTGAGGCTGAAGTCAGGGTCACTCTCATATTGTGGGGCCAGTCCAAGACTCTGCACCTTCCTCCGCATGATCTGGCTGAAGTGAAAGAGGCAGCCCTTGTTCATCATCTAGGGGTACTTGGTCTTGTAGACATTTATGGCGGCCTGCTCAAAGTCAGTAATGATGGTGGCAGGCTCCAGGGTGATGAACAATGTGCCAGCATACTTGTTCAGCTCCTGGATCAAGATGATGTAGCATTCCAGGCTCTTGGTGGTCATGAGGGCATAGACGAGGGGCATGATGCGGCTGTTCTGCCCTGTCCCCACAGGGGTGTGGATGGTGTATAGTTGGGCATACAGACGGGGCATGGTCTTAAAGGTATGGTCCATCACCCAGTACCCCGCCTGTGCCAGGTCCCTCATGTTGTCCTCTGCGGTCATCAGGAGAACCTGGTGCATGTCGCTGCCTGCCTTCCTTGTGTACTAGGGCCGCCCATTAACCATCTGGAACTGCTCGGGTATTTCAAGCTCAGCAAGTGTTGCCAGTTCAGGGGCTAGGTCCCTGCTCTTGGTGTGGATCACTAGCTGTAGCAGTGCCTTCCTGCTGGGCAACTGTTGACGCACCTCCTGCACCATTGCTGTAGTCTCGCCCTGTAGCAGCTGGGCGGGTGTAGCCATGGTGGTGTGTGCCTTTTCCTTAATGCTGGCCAGGGCCTCTGCCAGCAGTGTATTTGTTGCCTGGGAGGCATGGTTGTGTTCGTTTTTCTATTTTAAATGGTGCTGCCCATTCAGAAGCAGTGTAGTGGCCCTGCCCAGGCAGAACTTCACCTTTCTGTGCTGGCAGCACCAATACACAGTGTCATTCAGTGTCCTGTCATGCATGAGCAGGTAGCCGTCCACATTTATCTTGTCCTTCCCCCTCCTAGACTGGACTACCTTGCATATTACTGGTGTGTCTATCTGTGTGTTGGAGCATTCTGGTTCCTCCATCCTGTCTCCTTTCCCAGACATTGTGGTGGGGCTACAGCCGACACTGACAGCCTTTATAGCAGTAATATCCTGCTGTTGTTCATTCCCCAATTAGCACTCCCCGGCCCTGTGCCGCTCACGTAGCAGGTGTGGCTTATCAGTGGCCTTTGTGTTACATCACCGTGGTGCCACCAGCAGGCCACACACCTGCCCCCTGCCCTGCGGCCTGCATTACTGCCTCCCTGTCATCCCATTCCATGTCCGCAGCTTGCCGTGGTGGGGCTGTGCTGCTTTGCACCATTACCCGCATCTGCGAGCACTGTTGCACATTCCTATCAGCCCCTCCGCTAACGTGCCCCATGGTCGCCTGTGTTCTGCACTTACTGTCTGCACCCCCCCCCATGTGTCCGCTTTGTACCAGCATGCCCTCATACTTGCATGCCGGTAACACTTTACCATTGCGTCATCATTGGCTGCCCACTGCCATTCTCCACTTTCCTGACTGCTGGCTCTCCTGGCTCCTGCGGCTGCCGATGGGTGAGTAACGCAAGTTGCCCTTCCTCCTGCCTGTCCCAGTGCTCTGTCTGCCGGCATACCTGTTGCAGGTGTTGTGGGGGCAGTGGCTGTGTTGCTTGCTGCAGTATGGAGGAGCCATTTGCCTGTTGGGTGCATGTGCTGTGACCTCTAACTACTGTGCAGGACACTTGACACCTTATATATTGCAATCACACATCACACCAATGGTTTGTTCGCATAATAAGGCTGGCGGTGACATTCAAATAAGAGAACTACAGTAATGGAGCAGCGGTTCGTGTTTCTGAATGGTATACAGTACATGGGTAGTGTGACAGGGTGAGGAGAGGTGGCGGCTGCTCGTGTTTGTTCAGGGTGTTTGGCTTTCCCGTTTGCCTTTCCCTGAGGGTCAGTGCTGTGCCACTACCCACGATCCTGGTGTCCATTCTGGCTCTGCTCCAGTCCTGTGCTCTTCCGTTCGGGATCCCGCCATCCCCCGTGTTGGGTAGTCTTTCCCAAACATGCTCCGGTGGGCCGGTGGCTCTGTCAGACACCTGTGTATCAGGCGGGTGTGCATGGTATCCCGCATGTCAGGCTACCACATTTCAGGATGGCATAGTAGTTCCCTTTCCCTTCTAGTCTCCAATGGGTACAGATCCAGTTCCCTCCACCTCGCCTCATAGAGCTTCCTATGCATACCATGCACCATCTCGGTTGCCCTTCTCTGAACCCTTTCAATCCCATCTATGTCCTTTCGCAGGTGAGGTCTTCTAAACTGGACCCCATACTCCAAGTGAGGTTTCACCATGGTTTTATAAAGAGGCATCAGCGCCTCCCTCTTTCTGCTTGTTATGCCCCTCCCTGTGCATGCCAACATTCCATTTGCTTTGCCCATTAAAGTAAAATACCCTTTATATTGAAAACAAGGGGAAGATAAGGGAGGGTGAAACTGAGTAATGCCAAAACTGGAGGAGAATTTCAGTCGGGGGATGGGGAGTTCCACAGGGGAGGCGGGGAAGGCAGCAACGGTGCCATAAACAGGTGCTGATTGTCGAGCAGACTCGATAGACCATGAGGCCTACTCTGCTGGCATTTAAGTATGTTAGTATAAATAATGGCAATGTTTAAATCATAAGCTATATTTTTTTAAATATATTTTCAAAGTTTTTCTAGAGGCATTAGTTACTCATTAATACAAAACTATATGATGCATAAACAGAAATATGTCGATAAATTATGTTTTTTCAAGCTGTCTCCTGTAATGTAAGGGGTTTTATTAAAGAACGCCTAAAACAACTGGAACAATTTTGAAAAAAAAGAAAGGAATATTTATACACGGTTCAGCTTCTCCATGTAATTATTACCCATATTTCTAAATTACTAAGGATATTTTCCTGAAAACAGGATCTCTGCCATATCTGCTCTGGCTTCTTGTCCACACCAGACATCACAATTCTGTTTACAGGCTACAAAATGCTGTAAAGCATGAAGGGAATTAGACCCGACCTTTATAGGATCCTGTTTAAACTTTCAGAAATATTTTTTTTTTTTGAGAGCTATCCAAAAGTAATTGGTACATTATGCCCCTTTTTTATTTCACCTCTCTAAAAAACATTGTTCAGTCATCGAGGTAAAATGTTAGAAAATTCTATACTGTACTATAATTGTAATGAAGTAAACTTATAGGCTATTTTCTACTGTGGGAAAAAAAATTGATTTGAATCCATTTCCCTATTATTCCTAACTACTGTATAGCATAAGTGCTAATAAAATATTTGAAGACTATGCTATCTTTTATATCAGACATGTTTGAATAGCAGGGTCTTATCCAATTGTATAACGCATTTAGGGTCTGACAAACTATAACGGCATATTTGATATTTTCTCAGCACTTTAACATTTTTATCTGTAAGTAAACTGAATGTACTAGGAACAGAAATTTACTCTTGTAACAGGATGAAATTGTAATCTAATTTACAAGCATGAAATGGGATTGTTCTTTTAAAAAATTGACTCATGTAGGCCAGCCCAGTGGCGTGGAAGGCTGAAGCACTGGGCACCTTACCCCCTCCCACGCCGGCGACCTGGGTTCAGGAATAAGCCTGAGTCGTCAGCAGTTGGCCGGGGGGGGGCGAGGAGCTGGATTGTGCGGCCACAAGGCCACTGTCCTCTCCCGGGGAGGGATATGGGTTTCCCCAGCTCTTGGCTGCCTCCCAGTGGAGGCTAGGCAGAAGTGCCAAGCCATAAGGAAAACCAGGCAATAGGCCAGGTGGGAGGAAGGGGCTGTCACCGGAGCCATGGAGGGCATGTGTGCCTCTACGTATATGCGCGACCATGTTCAGGGATCCCAGGATTAACAGGGGAGAAAACAGAAAATGAGGCTCCGAGGCAGGCTAAATGAAGCCCTGAAGCCAAAACAGGGCGAATTGAGGTTCTCTGAGCGAGAACCACAGCTTGTCTACCCTGAGCCCTGACAGGAAGAAAAACCTACATAAAAAGTAAATTTATTTATGGATTTGGAAATTACCTTTGAGCCATGGCTTTTACAAAGGTTCCACATCATGGGACAAATCACAGACGCAAAACAGTAATGGTACAGAGTACTGGATATGGGTATACAATAGACATTGTTACAAACTTGAAACATTATAAATACTACTAGATACTGAATCAGTTGTAGAAGCCCAACAGATGACTAGGTAGGCCGGAGTTTTGCAAGGTGCAGAAGAGGTCCTCGGAGAAATGTGAGCACAGAGGTAATAGCAGTGATCAGGTAATGTCCCCCTCCTGGGGAAGGGGAGGAGAGTGAGGGGGGACAGAAAGCAGCTTCTGGTCTCTGTCCAGAGGCATTGTCATAGCATTTGGGGAAGGGTGGAGGGACTGGGAGGAAGGGTAGTGCTGGAAGTGGGCTGGGAGTGGTAGCAGTGAGCAGGTGTTATCACCTCCGGGTGGGGGATGGGGAGGGCAGTAGGCAGCCTCCAGCCAGAAGCTTTGTCATAGCACTGCAAGGCAGGAGAGGAGGGGAGAGGCAGGTAGTGCAAACTGGTGTGGTGGTCTGCAGGCAAGAGAGATGGAGAGGAGGGACGGGTGAGCTGGGGGGGGGAAGGTGAGGGAGAGCAGAGGAAGGAAGAGGTTATGCCAAGGAGGAAGTCTAGGCTGAGTAAGGGGGACTGAGGTATAGCCCTGGGCTAGTTCATGGGAGCAGAAAGCAGTGCTTGGCCAGGGGCAACTGGTGGGCCGAGTGTCAGACTTTAGGGAAACAGGCGCACACCGTGCTGGAGGTAAGGTGGTGCTTAAGATTGGATTTGATGCTGGAGAGGCTGGTGGTATTACGAATGACCTCAGGAACCTCATTGAGTCATAGTGGGGCTCTGTAGGAAAAAGCATGCTGAACGAGTACTGTTCGCTGAAATGGCACCACTGCTTCCTTCCTCTGGTGCTGTAGTCAGAGCCTGATAGGGCGAAGATGCCAGAGACACTCGGGGTGCCTTCCCTAACAGCGCTTTTTTGCCTAGGAAGCAGGTTTGGAATTTGATCCTGCATCCTAGAGACAGGTAGTTGGTCTGCTCCTAGGGTGAGCAAGCATGGGTTAGTCGATTGGCATCCAGGATGAGCCTTCAGGCCTTATTGAGTGCTGTGTGTACCCTCTTGAGCACAGTATCCATGACTACACATCATACTACCAGGCCATAATCGATGGTTGATAGGATGGAGCTAGAGACTGAGAGGCGGAGGGCTGCCGGAGTAAGGTATTTTCTATGCCAATATAGCACTCCCAGTTTGGAGTTTACTGCCTTGACTACCAGATCAATGTGTTGAGCAAAGGATAGGGTGTCATCCAGGGTGACCCCCAGGTACTTTAAGGGGTGTACCTGTTCCAGGGGAGCTAGGACTTTGTTGGAGATGGCAATGGATGAGAACCTTTTCTCGAGCTGGCGGCTGGATAGGAGCATGGTCTTGGTCTTTTTATAGTTGAGTAGAAGCTTGTGCTCACAGAACCAGTCCTCTAATCTGCCGAAGGAGTACTGTAGTGCCGATTGGAGAGACTCGATTTATGTGTTGCTGTTGAGAATGACTACATCATCACCATATAGGATTATTTTGGAGTCACAGGCTCTGAGGAGATTATTTAAAAGTAGGCTGAAGAGAAGGAGTCCCAGGATAGACCCCTGAGGGACAGCTAGCGAGACTTCCCTGGGTCCCGATAGTTTGTCCCATTTTGACACATTGGGATCTGAGAGACAGGTAGTCCTGGAACCAGCGCGTTGCATTGGCAGCCACCCCCAGATTCCATAGCTGGGCTAGTAGGAGGGTGTGGTTGATGGTATCAAAGGCTTTTGTTAAGTCTATGAACACTGACCCGACCAACCTGCCTTCATCCATAGCTCGATGTATGTAGTCAGTGTATTCCACCAGAGCAGTGGTAGTGCTGTGCCTCTGCCTGAACCCATGATGGTTGGGGCATTGCAGTTGATATTTGTTGAGGTATTCAGTGATTTGATCTGCAGCAATCTTTTCCAGGGCCTTGGATTGGTGGGAGAGGATTGAGATCAGCATGTAGTTGGAAACACAGGTCCTGTCACCACTCTTGTGGACAGGAGTGACCAGTGCTTGCTTCCAGACTGCTGGGAATTTTGCCAGGGCCAGAGATTTGTTGAAGAGTTTAGTTATAGGTACGATGAGTACATCAAGAGTGTGAGATACCAGATTCATGTCTACTCCATCACTCCCCATTCTGGTTTTACCAAGTACTTTCTTTACATAGAACACAGCCTCCTGGACAGTTACTCTCTTGAAGTAAAAGTCCAGGTGAGAGTTACTGGTTGATTTGTTGCATGAAGGATCCTTGGTGGGGTGTATGTAGTCGGTGGGGGGAGGACTGTGCTTAGATCAGTGAAGGTGGAGTTAAAGGGCTCCACAATAAGGAGTGGATCTGAGGTTGGAGAGACGTTAATGTTGAGTAGTTGAGGATGTTTCTTTTCATCCTTCCCTGGTAGATTTGTTTATGTTCTCTCAGAACCTTTTACTGTCACCCCAGCTTCTGTCTAGCAGTTCCTTGTGGTAGTCAGCTTTGGCCTTCTGTATTAGATGCATACAGCAGTTTCTGGCAGCCCTGTAGCACTGATAGTCATGTTTGATCCTGGTGGACCTTGCTTTCGACCAAAGGTTGTCCCTTTCCTTCATCTTGGCAAGGAGCTTGCCAGAAATCCAGCCATTATTGGTCCCGCACACTTTCCTTCTTCTTACCGGTATGTAGAGGTCACAAATATTGTTGACACCATCGACGATGTACTTTAGGGCCAGGCCAAGGTCAGGTATCAAATCAATGGGTGACCGGTCATGGAAAGAGAGGGCAGTTTTGAGCAGCCCTAGCTGACCTTCTTTCAGGACCCTGCTCTCAATTATGATGGGGGGGGGGTTGTTTTTGTACTTGTTGGACCACCTGAGAGTGATAGAGGAGTGGTCGCTCAGGGTGTCTGGTCGCACCGCGACCTCAGAGATACGGGAGGAGGAGTTAGTGAGAATACAATCGAGTAGCATGCTGTTGCCTGTTCTGTGGTTCCTTCTGGTGGGTTCAGTGACTAATTGTGTTAGGTAGGTGCTTGCCATAGTGTGCTTTTGGGGGGTCAAATCGGCACTGTCCCAATTTATGTTGAAATCCCCTGTTATTATCAGTTCACTATCCTTAGGGAGGGTGGCCACAGCATCCAGGATCTTTGGGAGACCATCCCTGGCTTTTTTGGGGGGCAGTTATACCGAGGCTACGGTCAGAGACTTACCATGCTGTCCAACCTGTATTTTCTCCACTAGGAGCTCATGGTCAGCGGCCATCCTGGAAATGGGGAGGACAGAACAGTGGAGGGAAACCCTGGTGTAGATGAGACAGCCCTCGCCTTTCTTGCCTCTCCTGTTGCTCCAGAAAGCTTGGTAGCCTGCTAGTGCTATTTCGTTGTTTTTTATCTTGTCTGTCAGCCATATCTCTGCAAGGCAGACCATGTCTGGACTATGCAGGGCTATCCAAGCCTGGAATTGTGTGAGTTTAGCAGTGAGGCTACAAATATTCATGGCTGTGATTTTAAGGTCCTTAGTCTTACTCTGTCCAGGTCCAATTGAGGATAGTGGGCCAGGATTGGGGTGTACATTCCCAGATAGAAGGAGAAGCATTAGGATAAGCTTCCTTGTCATGATGTGGAGGATTACTGAGATACATGTCTTGCATTTTGCCAGGGAATGGCTGATTTATTTTCAGTAGGGTATTTGTAGGAGGTAAAAGCCTATAGGTGCCATGGTGGGCATTGGAGTCATACTCCCCTGGTGTAGTCAGATGAGTAGGATACTCCTGGTTGTCCCCCTCTGAGGAGATTGTCCCTGGCTCCTTTAGTCAGCTGCCTATTCCAAGGCAGTGCTCAGGGTATGCTGGTGGGGGAATTGTACCTAGCCCCTTTGGTGAGCTGCCTGTTCCAAGGCAATAATGTGGGTGAGCTGGTGAGGGGGTGGTACCTCAGTGGTGACCAGGGCCAGCTGCACGATTTGTGTAAGTAAGAAGTAGTAGGAGTGTACAGTCCATTTTAGTTCCTCAGCAGACAGGGAAAGGTGGAAGTTGCACTTGAAGGAAGGGGAATCCTATAGTAATGGGCATTGCAGAGGCAGGGTTTCAGTGTACCTTTAAGGCCTTTACTGTGGGAGGACCGGAAGGACGGCGCTGAGTACAGTGGGTGGAGTTATCGTGGATTTAATTGAGGTTGGGGCCAGGGTGGGCAGGACAAATTACTTCTCTAGAGATAGGAGCGGTGTTGAGGAGCCGGCGGAGAGGGAGAGTTTTAGTCCAGAGAGGGCTGCAGGAACCAATTGTCTCATGTTGCAGTTTTTCTTATGTATCATATATTGATGTTATAATATATTGATTTTGTATGTAATGACCTAATGGCTGAACAATAAGCAATTGAACTGATTTGTCCACACCTGACATCACAATTATGTTTCTAACATCACAGCTTGCTGCTGTGGAGATAATAATACTATCATAAAAAAGAGACTAGGATGTTAGGTGTAGGCAATCAGCCAGAGTAGATCTGGTTTAAGGGATAGCTATCTTGTTTGCATGCAACTGAGCTCAGTAGCAAAAAATAATTACAGAAAATATCATTGGTTTTCTGTTTAAATTTTTCTTTTTTAAGTTTTCCCAACAGCTTAGGGGTTCTTTAAGGTCACTGTTCTGCAAACATATCTGTAGCTGCCAAGACTAAAATGATCATATATTTTATAAAGGAGTGGAGGGGCTGACTTAACAGTACAACATTAGTACATCATGCTACCAATTAAGTAAGAGACTCACATTCGTGTCTCAAGGCCAAGACTCATATACTTGTGCTGCCAAGCCTGAAACCAGCACAGCCTCAAGAGCATCTTCTCAGCATGCAAGCACCACCTACTGGTAGACAACTAGATGGTCTTACATCTAAGTAAGATGCAGCACAGTGGGTACACCTGATGGTGAAAAGGACTTGCAGGTAGTGTAGTAAGGTTTATGATAAGATGGAAAAAATCCAGGCCTGCTGCGAGGCCTCTGAGCACTGCCCCTGTACTCCCCACTGCAGAGTCCAGCTAATTTTGCATTCTGATCCAGTGTGTCAGATCTGTTTAAGTCCCACAACAGGAAAAAAAAGTCACAGACTTGGAGCAGACTGTGATGTGAAACTTGGGGGTGGGCTCTGAGCTGTGGCCATACAGAATGTAAAACTTAAGGGGGGGGGAGACAATGAGAGACAATGTTTTTGTGATTCATCTGTCATAAAGTAGTCAGGTGTAGCATTCAGTACTGTACTGTTAAAGTGATTTTGTAAGCATTGCCATAGCAAATGGGATTAGTAACCTGTAGGAGTTGAGAATCAATCTCCTACCATTCAAACCGCCAAAAAGTGGTGTTTTCCATAAAATAAATGCTTTTATTTCTGTGCTCTGCTTCATTTGCATAACCCAACACTATTTTTTTTTCCCAGTGCTGCAACCCCCAAGCGTGACATCATGCAAGGGATACAAAGTTTATAAGCACTGTTTTGAAACAGAGACTTCTGTTGGTCAGTCTTGGTATTGCAGACATCTACACTACTGACATAGGCGACAACACCTCTCAGTTAAGAAATCTTGTCAGCTAGATACTATATACACAATGCCTTGTTTGGAAAATAAACACATGAGAGCTTTTATTGTTGAAGCCACTACAGAGATCTGAGACTGTACCTCACGGTAAAGGAACTGGAAAACAGCATCTTAGTGTACCCACAATGCCTTGTTATGTACATCTATATATTTGGTGCAGTCACCACCACCAAAATAAGGGACTGCACCTCTGATTAACTTACTAACATGTACATCAACATGATAATTTAATTTACCCAGAATTCATTGGTGCTGTATGTAAAACATTGACAGTTCACTTACATAAAATCATTCTGGAGGTGTGACTGCACACAACAAACTGGAGGACACAGTGTTAATAAAACATAAAAAAAATGACTATGACAGATTTTTTTTTTACAAAACAAATTGCAGCTTCAGTATCTGAAGCATGGGTGGCAATGGCATACTATGTGAAAAAGGCATCTGCGAAAGCTCACAAAATCACTTTGACCTTTTTGTTGCCTTTAGTGATCTAGTGCAACATTTTCAGTATACTGGGCTTTAGTCATGGACGTTTTAAAGTTAAGTGGATAACTACGTAGCAAGAGAAAAAAATGATTGTACCCTTTTTTTCCAATACACTGTGCAAAGCCACAGTAAATTTACAAAATATGGAAAAATTCAATCTAAATTTAAACTGCAGTCTTTTTCTTGTATGTTTCAGATTGCACAATATAAGTTTGGTACCTCTCGCACTAAAGGTGCATCTTGACTGTGATATAAACTAGTATTGTCTTTTCCCTATGCTTCTTAAGTGCATGCTTATTTAAATACCAAGCAGCTCTTTATGGAATACATGCAGATCTGTATAAGCCACCTTATTTTTTGAATGCAAGAAAAAGCCCCTTTGGCTGCATCAGCTTCTGATGATATTATACGTTACTAGCCCTGTTTGCCTTTGGAATCTCAGGTATGAGGACAAAAATTATACAGTTTTTTTCTCTCTTTCCCCTCTGTGACAAACTATATTTTGTCTCTCAGGCAAGTGTTCATTCTAGTGCTGTTTTTCCCAGACTGTGTGTTTTGCAGGGGTGGGACAGTGGGTTATTGTTAGCCCCGTTAGACACAACTCAGTTTGAATACCCTTCAGTAGTTTGTGAGGCAAGTCTGCTCTATTTGCATTTGTTCCAGTCACAAAGGTTTATAGGTCAGCAGAGGCTGGCTGGAAAAATTCAGCATGCCAATGAACTTTTCTTCTGTGATTGTCAGGAAACTAAACGTGCCGATTTTTGTGTGTGTGTGTGTATATGTGAGTGTGCGGGGTTTTCTTCTTGGTCATGAATATATGATGGCATAGACTGAATTCGCTTTGTTTCATGGGAGCTGGGTGCCAGCTGAGATTAAGATGGAGGACGTGACTAGATGCCAGCTTTTTTTCGCCTGCACAGATCAGCACTGATTTGAATGCCAGTACATCTGGAGATAGTGAGATGGTGAAGCTTTTAAATGCGCTGTACAGTACAACGATATGATAGCTAAACAAATATAAAAGCTAATTCCAAAAAATAATGACTCTTTAAGGACCACACTAGGACTATTTTTTTGCTTATTTTTAACCCCTTAGAGTTAATCGTTTAAAAGCTGGTAATCTGCATATTAAAGAATTTTACAAAATCACACTAAACAGTGTTTGTGCAGTAAACCTATGCTTAAGGCTTGTACCTTAATTTTAAGGTATCAGTTATTAAATAGTGTCATTCCAGAGGACATCTAGGAAATTCCTGTAAAAACAATATTTCCAAGCTTGCAGACATATCTGGGTGTCCCTGTTGTATGTACGTCATGCAGTTATATGACCTCCCTTTCTAGATTATTGAGTATGAAGCATTGTTATGAAATAACTAAGCTTCACAATATTTTGACTATGGTTTGCAGTAAAAGTTTTTCAATTGCAGACAGTCCTGTGTTTCCCAGTTTAACCAAATGACTGTCCCCTGTAATGATGCTGCTTTGTGTTTCCCAGCCTGCCTTGTTACTCAGTGGACCTTCAATTTATGTTTTTTTTTATCTTTGCTGTTTGCATGCAGGTGGTCTGGCAGTCTTCTTGGGATTATAAAAGGAGAATTCTTTTACTGAACACACTGGACTAAGTCGAACTTTAGACCATAACTTATATCAAGAGGTCAGTCTAATCACATCTGCATTATGTTTTAAGAGCAATTTAGTTGGCAAAAAATGATGCAGTCTTCCCTTTTGAATCCTAAGCAGGTTTTGAGAAAAAGCCATAGATGAAGGATAAGTGTCATGCAGGGATCTATTTACAAAAAAAAAAAAAAACAATATTTGAAATTGAAGTATTATTTCCAGGTGAATATTAAAGGAGAAATTCGCCGGATCTGTAAGTAATTTTTCCCAGTAGTAGCTGATTTTAAGAACTGCTGTTGTTTCATCTATACAGGCCTTTCAGTAATCACAGTGGATATTTTTGATTTACACTGGGGATAAGTACCATTTTTGGAGCTGTGTGATGTAGTTTATGTTTCTTCTAGGCAAAGAGTTCTATAGTAGACATGGATGCATTGTGCCAACAATGGAAGAGCACAGCAAGGACAAAATGTACATGATAAAGTTTTAAAATGGTCCTTACCATGTGTGTAAATCAGAAGCACTCACTGGGATAACTAAACAACCAGTAATAGAATCTGAACCAGTATTTTGAAATCAATTTCCTCTGGGGAACAATGACTTGCAAACTGAGTGTGGTTTCTCTTTTAGCAACCCATCCTAGGTTGGGCAAATTTTTTTTTTTTTTTTGTTAACTAAATTGATGATTTTGGGTTCTGGGATCACAGGGGATGGAAAAGAGGGGGTCTGGTGGTCTCCTATGTGGGAAACCATATCCTTGGGAATGTTATGTCCTGTCGCAATGAACTTTAACTTTACAAGTACCTGTTTTTTTAACAGATAACTGTACAAGTTTCTTTTTAGTGTGTCAAAATGTCTTCCGCCTGGCTACCCTTACACTACTGACCATGATGTTTCAGTATGCTGATAACTTGTAAATTTGCAGAAGTGTAACCTTACCTCTGTACCTTCACGTCTCCCTTTTGCTGACAATAAAGAGATTTTACCAAAAAAAATAAATAGTGATTTGACATTCCAGCCAATTAAAAACTTACATTATGTTTCCTTTCTTATAGAATATTTGTATTGTCATCACTATAACTTTTTCTGATATTTTTGATCTGCTAGTAATTTCAGCATGTTCACTCCAGCTGACTACTCTGATTTTGGTGGAAGCTGAATTACAATTCGATGTGCCTTTTTATAATGAAATATAAATCTTCATTATGAAAGGAATCAATCAGATCTCTTTAATGAGAAAATGGATAAGATAAACACCCTGTAGAAGTGAACTAAATCAATCAGTTGCAGCACATTCCCTCTCTGCTGCAGCAAATGGAGCAAAATGATTGCAGTATGGATCTCTGAATGGTTCCTGCTGGTCCTAAATTCTTTATATAATACTAAGGAGGTTGATTTGCAATATTCTGTCCAGCCTTTAAACTTAAAATAGGGATATTGCTTCATTAATTGCCAAATGTAGCATGTTGCTTTTTCTTAAATAAAACTATCTGCAGTGTTGCTTCTAGTTTGCAAATAAGTTGATGCTTTAGAAATCCAAAACACATTTGTGCTATGTTACATAACGCAAACCATAATCAGTGCTGAGAAATGTTAGTTTGCAAATCCATTTTTCATGTGCTAATCGATACTGGCAAAAGTCATTTGCCGACAACAAATGCCATATTTTGTAGCCATGGTTAGTATTAGATTTTTTTTATGGTGTGGTTATTATACTGTACTCAGGTTGTTTTATTTCAGGAACATTTAAAATATCATGTGTGTCATTTCTAGATTTTCCATTTTGGTGAGATACAAAATGCCTGACTGATGATTAGAGCAAGTGACCCAAGCATGCTGTTTTATTTTTCTGGAAAAGTCTGTTTTGTCTTGTGATTTTCTTTGGACAAGTGTAATAAGGACAGAGAGTCAGATTTAACTCTATACAAATCTTCCTGGTGTTATTTTCACTTGTGGTGTACATGGCAGGGACTGGGGTATTAGCGATCTAGTCAGTTGATAACAGAAAATAAATATTGCTGGGGACCTTCACCAGATTTATTGACCAAAATATTCTGAACATTTCTGTAATCCTTGCTGAGATTTTGCTGGTTTATCACGACATCAAGCAACCTTTTATCACATGCCTCAGATGTATTGGGTGCAAAGAAGTAATTTTCAATCCGTACTGTTACCAGGACTTCTTTTTTAAATGTTAACATTCTGAAATCCACTTGCCACTGTGGCTACAGTTGCAGGATATAAATCAAGCAGCCCCTTTAAAGGGATATTTAAAACACTAAAATAAACTTTTGAGTTGTGCTTTAATTGATCCATTGGTAATATAAGTTGTACTAGTTTCCAGTTCAGACAGTTTCAGTGTATTAACTTATTAACAATTAACCAATTATTCTGTTATTGAATAGTGCTATAGAATAACAAAAATTGTAATTGAACTAATGTTACTACTGTTCTGTATTTAAAATGGCAATTTCTAGATTGTGCCTATGTAATTGATTCACTAACAAGTTTTTGGTATAGTGAAATTATGAATTACCTTCATTTAATTACTTGTAATTAATAAATGCCTTGCCCTCATCCTCCACAATTAAGTACTTGCACATTTTTTAGTTTAACTAATAATTTCTGATTAGTATGGATTCTTCTAATAATAGTTACAACATTATTATATTATTGTATTTTCTCACATGGTATTTAATAATGATCAAAGTTAAGTCTGTAGATTACTAAATGAATTTTGGATTGTCCCCTTGATTTTTTTTAACATTCATAATTAAAAAAATGAATATATTGAACATCGAAAAAAAAAGGGATACTGCATCTGCAGGCTATAAACTGAGACAAGCCAGGACTGAATCTTGAAATGATGCCTCATTTTGAAAAACACCAGCGAGCCCTGTTTACTTTTGAATATGTGGATCACTGCCAGGTTGGCACAGTTTTTGTGTTTGTAGGTTGGAGCTCAGCGCTGGGCTTTAACTCTTAGCTAGCAGTTACTGTTCTTGACTGCTGCAGGCCAGAGCATGCAACCTGATTCTTCCTGTGCATGGCAGTTTTTTCAAATGCACTGTGAAAGATATTTTTGGCATATGTTACTGCTAATGTTTAATCGAACACATGCACCATCAAAAGTGGAAAATAGAAACTCAGGTAAGATGAAATCCCAGTTTATTTTAGCTGAATTTGTAGGAAGGGCAGGCAGTTGCATTTTTATTGAAAGATGGCAGTAGAATATTGGTCACAGCATATTTATCAAGGTCAAAAAATTGCTGTATAGTGTTATTGCAAAAGCATAGTCATAGCTGCTAAACCATTCCAGCCACTAAAGATAAGAATAGTGATGCCTTTATTAATAATGCACCGATGGAATGCAGTAGTGAGTGAACAGAATTTTAAAGCTGCTTTAAAGCTGTCATGGAGCTTCCCTTAATGTGTGTAAGCTAACCATGCCAACCAAGCTAGATCTCAGAGAAATAGAGTTTTGTGCAAACTGTACTTTGTTGTCTCACATGTTCACAGCACAGTGGTGTCCAGCCTTAGAAACTGGAGAGGTACAGTACCTGTGTTGTACTCTACACATCACATAGGTACCATCCTTACCAAGATAAGTTCACGAGGGTAGACAGCTGACCTTTGGAGTGAGCATTTAGCTCCCTTCCTGTATTTCAGTAATGTGTTTAGAGTTACTGGGTACACTTGTCCCTTTCTCAGGTACATTCCTGGCACATTATAGGGCAGTGGAAGTTCAGTCAACATATCCTCTTCAAATTATTTGAAAATATTTATATAGACAAAAACTCAACAGAGTTAATATAAATGGCCAATATGTGTGTGTGTGTATGTGTGTGTAGAATATTTTTATTTTATAAAAGAAGGTTTGGGCACAGTTCCTAAGGGGGGATAGTGTACTTTTGTACCAGACCCCGCAATAGGCAACTACTCTTTAAGGTCTATGAAAAGCAATATGAGCTATTATAAACATCATGGAATGTTATATAATGTATGGTAGAATGCTGTTAACCTTAGGAAATCATCATTTCCTAAGGTTGTTATACCATCGTTGTGATGTAGAAATTTTGTTAACCTATCGATGCTACGTCACATCGATAGGTTAACAATGGGGATCGGTTTGCACATGTGCGCACCTTTTTTTCACTCGGGAACCGATGGATGCTCGCAGCGGCAAGGGAAAGACTGAATGGCCATGGCGGTGACTATATTTTCCAAAGTAAGGAGCCATTTTCATTTTTTCTTGGGACCATACACTATAAAAATAATGTATGGTCCTTCTATCGGCATCCGGTTACTATTAACTGTCTCGAGGTTGCCATGGCGACGTAAACCTCTCGAGCTTCACTGTCAAGGTTTACACAGTCGCCCTGGTAACCTCTCAATGGTTAACAGACCAGTTACTGATAGAGGACCATACATTATCCTTTATGTTCAGCAGAGAATACTGCATTAAAACTGGCCACTAGTGGCCCTTATTCCACTGGTTATAGACAGATAGTGTATACAACACAGGACTCAGTGGGCTGCCTGATGTCCCAGTGGGTAGTGGTATGAGGTCTGAGGGGGTAAAACCCAATGTCAGGGAGGTTGGTGGGGTCAAGGAAAAGAGAAACAAGGAAAAATCCTACCAGCCAGATGATGCTGGCCAGCCCGCTGCAAGTCTCCCACTACTGACTTAGCCCTGGCTCAAAACTGGATTAGAACACCAGGGGTCGGTGATATGGTTACAGTGATGATAACATAAAGAGCATAAGTTGAGTGCAATACAGACAAAATGACAAAACATTGCAGGACAAATAAAACAGCATACAAAACAACTGCGCAGATTAGGTAAACTCAAAACGCGCACAGTGCCACATTGAAGGGAGGCTGAGAGGGTGCTGAAAGTAAGGGACAAAACGGGTTGATAAACTTCAATAAGGCTGCCAGAACTATGAGGTTAGGGTGGATGGAAAGATAAGGGGTGGTCAAAAGCCAGGCAAGGGAAAGGAAGTATTCAGAAAGAGGTTTGGCAGGAGCAGGGAGAGGGGAGAAATGTAAAGCAACAAAAGTATGGAAATGTGATGATAGGATTTCCAACCCAAACACCATACCCCATTCCCCGAGCAGCAAAAGGACAAGCCCACACAAGCAACCACAGACAGTCATCATCAGGTAAGACAAATATACAGCTGTTTCCAGAACACAAATGCAGCAGCACCACTGTCCTACCGTCATGGATTTGTATCCACGGCTACATAATCACAGGCCCCACAGGGTATATGCTTATGGAGCCACACCTGTGTGTCTGTGTCATACTGCAAGTTCCACCAGCAGAAGGCCACATGGGGCCTGCACCTTGGCAGAAAGAGATACTTATGCACACTGTATGACATAGCTCGCAAAATAACATGATTCGCTATTGCATGGTTTTCTATATGCATCTGCATAACTGAAAACCTGATATGCCCTTGAACAGTTTATAGATATACCGCTGAAACCACGATACCCACATTGCAACAGTATTTCCATCTCCATAATGGCTGGCCCCACAGCGGCCTGCTATTGTGGAGCTAGAAGTCGGTGTGTATATCTTACACCTGTGGCTGCAATGGTGCAGGCCCCTCAGGGGTCTGTGCTTCTGCAGATAGAAGTAGTGTTGCAATTTTGATATCATGGATTTTGTGGTATCTACGCTTCTGCAGCCAGAGGTCAGTGTGTATGTCTTACACCTGCGGCTGCAGAAGCGCAGGCCCATCAAGTGTGTGTATGTCTTATAGTGTGCATGAGTATCTGAAGCTACAGAAGTGCTGGCCCCTTACAGGCCTGCACTTCTGCAGAAAAACAAACTCCTGTCATTTGGGTATCGTGGATTTACATCTGTGGCTGCAGGGGCCTGTGCTTCTGCACACAGAAGTAGTGTTGTGATCTGAGTGCATTTATCTGCAGCGACAAGTAAGTGTGTATGTCTTACAGTGTGCATGCCACAGATACAAATCCACGAAGGTAGCATATCAGTGCTACTGCATTTGTATCATCTGGAAACAGTCGTATGTTGTTTGTCTTATCTGACGATGGCTGTCTGTGATTGTTTGTATGGGCTTGCCTTTTGCTTCTTGGAGGGTGGAGTGTTACGGTTGGAAACCCTAATGCCACATTTCCCCACTTTTGTTGCTTTAAGTTGAACTCTAACTTCTGTGTTAGCACAGTTTTTTTGCAATGCGTGTTATATAGACTGTCTTTCGGATGAGATGTAAAACTGAGGTTCCAGCTGCATGTTTTGGTGGTTGTTCTGCTGGATGTTAAAGATCCCATGCCTCTTCTTGAAAACAGTAGGGGAATTTTCCAAGTTTCCTGGCCAGATTTTCCCCATTCACTAAAAATACCCACCAAGAGCATAACCTGATCCAGTATGTCAGGTAGGTTGCAGCTGTATCCCCCCCCCCCCGGATGAGGCTGAAAATAGGCAAATTTGCCTAGCCCTCCTTTCCCAAGCCAGAAAAACTAAATATATATTTATGCAGAATTGTGTCTAAATTTTGTATTTTTAAAGAATAACAGTATATATTTATCTCTTACATAAATACGTGTCTCTGTACATACAGTATTGTATACCATGCATTACATGTGGTCAGTTATCCCTGCTACTCCCTTTCACATTCTCCCCCAGGTCACAGCTAGAAATGAGCCCATCCAGACATTGCTTGTTTACCAGGTAAAATACAGTATACTTAAAATAAAGCTAAATGAAAATTATCTATGCTGTCTCCATCTGCATATAAAGAGTAACAGTAATTTAATGTCAGATGGAACACTGGCTATAACAGGTCCACCCCCACCCCTTCATCATAAGCAGGGACCAGCAAGTATGATATGCAAACAAGTTTGAAATGATAGAAATTTCCCTCCCACCCTACTACCCAGGGTATCCAGTGATTCCCTTGTTAAGCAGAAATGTGTACATCCTTGCACTGAAAGTCTGTGCTGTCTTCATGTTCACTGTCTCCACTGGCAGGCTGTTCCATAAGGTCACCACCCTCTGAGAGAAGAACTGCTTCCAAATGTTACCCCTGAATTTACCACCTTTGAGCTTCAGGGAGTGCCCCATGTCCTCCTGATCCTCTGTTTGTGACAGCACAATTTGCTGCTGTTGAAATGATTTGTTGTCATAAGTAAACAGAGGATTGTGATGAGAGATGTGCAAAGTTGCCAGAAGTCACTCCATGAAAAAATCCACAAATGTTTGCAAACTCGCAGAGCTGGAGACTTCAATTTGCATTGTCCTTCATTGTTATTCATTAATGGCCAATTCACCAGTGAATCCCAAGATGAATTGGGTATAAAATGGTCACCACCAACTCCCTCCCTCCTCCCCATTAGCACCCTCCTCCCTTCTCCCCCGCCTGGCAAACATTACGCTGCTGCCTTTCTGTCTACAAATGTAATCCCTTCCTACCCACCCCCCACATCAAATACTTTCCACCCACCTCCCCCACCTGAGTCCCACTGTCAATAGTTACTCTTAATTGCACATCTGAACCCCCTCTGGTCCCCACCAACCTCCCCCCACTAGCACCCACAAAATATGACCTGCCAATAAAGAAAATGGTCCCCTGGTGCAGAGTGTCTGCTCTGTTTAGTGTCAACGCCCATCTTGTAGGCTTTAGTGAATGAATGGTGACATCTTAGCTGTTAGAAAAATCTGATTGGTTGAAATTCCAACTAATCTGGTTTTACTAGGTTCAAAGACATCACCATTCATTCATTTGCACCATTATGAGACAAGGAGTTAGCACTGAACAGAGCAGATGCTCCGCACTGGGGGACCGTTTTCTTTATACTCAGGTTTATACCATATTTTGTGGGTGCTTGTTGGGGGAGGAGGGTGGAGAACAGAAGAGGGTTGGGTGGGGACTGAGAGTAACTACTAAAGACAGTGGGACTCAGATGGGGAGGTGGGGAGTGTATTTGGCATGTGGTGGGGGAAGGGATTCCATTTTGTTAACTTATGGAAAGCAGCAGAATGATGTTCCCTGGGAGCAGGGGCAGAGGGGAGTGTGCCAGCAGGTGGGGGTGGGAGTGGGGTGGACTCAATTCCATGTTCTTAGTTGTGGGAGGGGTGGTTTCACAGCACTGTGGGTGGGAGAGGGTTTTTTTAAGTTTTTAAAAAAATCAGCCAGCAAAGTTTGCAGTTCGGCCATGGAATTCGTACATTTTTTGCAAATCTGAATAGTGTAGATTTACGCCAACTTTGCCAATGAATTAAAAATTTGCAGCCTTTCTAATCATGTCTTCAGTAAAGGATTAAACAGCAGAATTGGATTGACAGTGTCACAGGTATAATAGGTATTTCCAAGTCAGTAGCTGTTAGCCATTATGACTTGTCTCTTTAATTGTCACATCCCGCTCTTCCTCTTGCGTTCATATGTATATCAAGTTGTTTTTTGAATTGGCCCATATTTGGACTTAGTACAACCTCCTCCGATAGACAGTTCCACTCTGCCACAACCCTTTGATTGAACCAGCTTCCCCCTGCATTTCTTTTACAATTTTCCCATCTCAGCATCCTTTTATGTCCTCTTATATCCCTGCTCATTTCTTTTTGCACCAGTCCTAAACATTCCCATAAGTCTACATTATTATAGGCTCTATAGGCCAGACACAAGTCCCCCCTCTGTCTCCTATACTGGAGCAAGTGCATTCTCAGTTCATCCAATTTTTCATTGTAGTACTTATCTCTCACCTCCTTTACCATCCTGATTACCCTCCTCTGCAATGCCTCCAGTTTCTTATTGTAGATTTTGCTACTTGGGGCCCAGAACTGCATACAATACTCCACGTGCGGTCTCACCAAGGCCCTGTGCAATGGCATCAGTTCATTAGCTTCTTGACAGTAGGCCACAACAATCCAGTTTCCATGTAAATGAACCTGTTAATGAATAGAAGGAACAGAGATACAGAAAATCTATACTATATAATCTAAACTGTGTCTAAATAGTGTGTTTTAGAAAACTTTCTCAAACGTGACAAACTCACTCTTTGTATGCTAACGAGCAGTGAAGAGAGAATTCCATCCATGTGTTCTCTAGGATTTGGAGTCAAAATGTATTCCTGGGGGTTTGTTTTCATAAACAACATTTGGTCCTCCTGGGATTGCACAAAGTGGATCAGCACTTACAAAACTGAAAAAAGCAACAACTTACCAAAATGATCAAAATCGTCCCCCCCGCCCCCCGAGTGCTGTATAAGGCTCAAAAATCAAAATTAGATAAGCATTAAAGAGCAGCCGACACCTCTGGAAAGTACTGAAATCTTAATTCAAATAATATATGTAATATTTAGACACTGCTCAATTTAACTGTCCTATATTTTCTGTTTCTTGATCCCCTGAAGGATATTTGTATGTAAACAGGGTTTGTGTTCCTTTGTCTTCATCTGCTCTGGCTGTTATCCCCCCCCAAGTCATAATCTTCTACTTGTGACATCACAGTACTTTCCCCAGCAGCAAACTGTAACGGTGCTAAGTGAAGATTATGGCTTCAAATGGGGACTGTACACAATCATTTAATGCACTCTGTGGTACAAACACTCAGTTTTAAACCAAATATCACAAAGAACAGATATGATAAATTCTGAAAATATTTAGAAATATAAAAACATTGATGATGATGGCAGAATAATACCAATGGTCCATCCTGTCTACTTTTATTTACCCTATTACACCCTAGCACCTATTGTCTCTGTGGGGTCTTCGCTTACATAGTACCCCCTTTTGTTCTACGTACTGTATTTCCACCTCCCTCTTCCCCTGAGTAACTGCTATGCCATTAATTCTATCCCAGCCATTTTTGAAACCTTTTAAAAAAAAATTGTGCTCATGCAGCAAAAATTGTAGTGTACAAGGGCATCCTTCCATGTGTAGCTTTTTTTGCCCCAAATGCATAATTTTTCCCCCTGAAAATCCAGCCTCTGGTGTCTAGTGGGGAGTACAATGAAATGCCCGTTGTGCTACTTGTGGCCTTGCCATTCATAACATGTTTATGAGTGACGCAGGCCACCAGAATAGCTGGTGCTAGGTTACAATAGTGAACGTCAGAACAGTGCCGTCAGCAAAAGCACAGTACAAGCAGTGCTGTTGGCAACATCACTACTTCTAAATGCTGCAGTAAAACACAACACCAATGGTAGCGGTCGAAAACCATGCCGATGACCACTACCATTTCTAAATAACACACTCTCTGCCCCCCACTCCCCCTGTTAATTTTATAACCAACTTCAAGGGGGTGCAGATCGTGGGGAAATTTAGAAACTTGGGGGGGGTCATTTGTTTTAGGGGCAAAACAAAAGCACAAACACACTTTGAGTGTGGGGAATCTGAAAAAGGCATGACTCGACCAGCCTGGTGGCACTGAGGGTTGAGGCGCTGGACGCCACACATCGCGTCGCACCAGCCACCCGGGTTCGGGAATGAGCCCGGGTGCTGGGGGTCGGCGGGGAGGGAGTAGAATTGAGCGTCCGGAGGTCAGCTGTCCTTTCTCTGGGGGTGGGATCTGGGGGCATCCTGGTGCAGTAGTGGCTTCTAGTGGTGACCAAAGGTACCACCAATGCTGGGAGCATGTTTGGGATGCGCACGATGAACGTCCACATTTGGCATGTTGACGTTATTGCACGATCGAGCATATGGGTAAAAAAGAAGGAAAAAATACCTTGATGGGCTGTATGATGGTTGGCTATGTGGTGCCACCCAACTCCTTCCCTGGATGCTCCTTGGATCGGGACCCCTCAGGGTCCTGCGGTGGTGGCTCTGGTGTGTGCCCGCCGTGGTAAAGATCACTGTGTAGGTACCAAAAAAGGTAGAGCTTGGTTAACACCTCCCCAGCCATAGAGGAATGAGAAAATATATGTTAAAAAAAGGAAAAAGCATGACTTGGGAGACTAGGAACAGAACCCTCGTCTTCCACTCTCTGCTGCCTGAGTTGTTTCTCCCTTAGTCCTCTCTGCCACAGGAGCAGCTCAGCCAGCTTCTGCGTCTTTTACTCCCTTATCCACTTCCACTTCAGACATTGCCTGGATAGCTGTGGGGTAGCAGTATTTAACAGTCGCTATTCTACCCCTGTTGCTATTCAGACATATGTGGTTCCTGCAGTACGGTTTAGACAGCACTGTACAGGAAGTGCTGTTCTAACTGGGTACCAAATAGCTAAATGTGACATCTCTCCTCCTCCACCACCAAACAGTGGGCCACTTCATTGCTGCCCTAAAATGGTAGTGCACTCACAATCATCATTTTGAGTGTGCTAAGGCTATTACAGAGGGCTCACTTATGACATCCAGTATGGCATTAGAGAGTGTCAAGGATCTGTGCTTTCTAAATAGAGCTTTGTGCCGTAGCAGGTGCAAACCCTTTCAATATGAGACCCAGTACACATTTAAGCTAAACATTCCATGTATTGAAATCATTAAATGAGAAATGCCTACATACAATAGCTAAATCAAAAGCAGAAATGCACCTATTC
This sequence comes from Neoceratodus forsteri, assembly GCA_016271365.2. Taxonomy (NCBI): domain Eukaryota; kingdom Metazoa; phylum Chordata; order Ceratodontiformes; family Ceratodontidae; genus Neoceratodus; species Neoceratodus forsteri. Next base: position 1,660,738,742 of record CM028131.1, read on the forward strand.
CACTCTCTATCTGAATGAGGAGGATGAAGCAGAGAGAAAGGGTGAAGAGAGAGAGAGAGAGAGAGAGAATGAGAAGAACCAGTTTTCGAAGAACACTTTAACTAAAATTAACCATGAGGTCTCCAGGCACCTTGTAGTTACTTCAAGAAGGCAAAAGGAAAAAACTGAAAAGAAAAGTAAGAGTTTGTCCTTTTAACAAAATTGAGTGCAACACTTCCAAACAGTGGTATTTTTTCTTTATGTTATTTTACTGACATCCAGTAAAAAAAAAAATACTCAAGGCAAAACATTTTACATACATAGCCACATAGTCGTTGATGGCAGAAAAGGGTCTTGGCCCATTTAATCTTAAATGCACAGCAAGTCCCACTATGACCCACTTATTCTACATTGTTTACTAAGAGGTTCTTCTTTATTAACTTCTGGTAAAACATCAGATTTTGACCTTAAGATTTACATTAGTTCAAATCATTCATGGCAACAGTGCAGTTTCCTGGGGACTTTTTCTTACATACAGTTTCCTAGGGCCTTGCATACATTGTAGGGTTGCGGAAAGTAAACTCTGCCAGAGAACTGAATGCTGGCAAGGTTTGTCGTATTGCTGGATTCAACTCCCAGTGAACATTCTAACAAAATCATGAAGGGGTTTGTCATTGACTTTGCTGATGTCAATATGGACAGTATTAGCAAACTGAGTATTTTAAAGCAGCTGTTCATGTTACGGCAAAAAACTTTGTACCCATACTTTTATATTCCATTTTAGATTATCAGTGTTCTCCTGGCTTATTAGATGCTCTTTTGCCCCCATTTCAAATCTACTTTTTCATTCTTGTCCCACTGAATATTTTGACAAAGTCATGAAGGGACCTGCCTCTGACTTTACTGGTGTGAACATGTAATTTACCTGTCAATCAATATGCTAATCAAAGTGTGAGTGCACACAGCTGTAACATGAAAAAAAACAATTGAAATCTTCTGCCTCACAGAGTATGTTTAGTGAGTTAGTTTGTGTCACTGTTTCTCTTGTTTTTCCTTTTTTTACATTTAACGAGGTACCCATTATATAAAATAACAACTCCCCAAGTTTTAAGAACAGGCTGATTCTTTTACCGCATGGGTTCTCTGACATCATGAGCTCATTTGGTTGGTGAGACCCCATCTGGAGTACTGTGTGCAGTTTTGGAGACCTCATCTACACAAGGACATAGACAGGATGGAAGCAGTCCAGAGGAGGGCAACTAAAATGGTGCAGGGTCTGCAGCAGAAGCCATATGAAGAGATACTGAGAGAGCTTAATATGTATACTCTTGAGGAAAGGAGGGACGGGGGGACATGATAGAAACATTCAAGTACCTCAAGGGAATCAACAAAGTCCAGGAGGGTAGCATCTTTCAGAAAAAGAGATGTGTAAGAACAAGGGGACACAATTTAAAGATAGAGGGGGGATGGCTCAGGGGTAATGTGAGGAAATCTTTTTTCATGGAGAGAGTGGTGGATGCGTGGAACTGCCTTCCTGGGGAGGTTGTTGGGGCTAAAACAGTGGGGGAATTCAAACATGCATGGGACAGACACAAGGCAATTGTAGTGGGGGGTGGCAGGAAGTAGGCTGTTGGTTAACTAGAATCTGCAGCTTATCCAGTAGGTAGGGAAATGGGCAGACTGGGTGGGCCAAGTGGTTCTTATCTGCCATCAAAGTCTATGTTTCTATGTTTCTGTCTCATGAGTAATACTGGGCAAAACTCTGTTTTGCAAATTGTTTGTGAAATTGCACCATTTTTATCTAATTTTTCCAATTTCACTAATTCAGCACAGTATACAGTACTGTGCAATTTTTGCACAAAATGAGCACTATTGCACAATTTTGCAAATTAAGGTTTATAAACATGTACACTTTTGAATGTTTATGCTCAGATTGTGGCATTATTTGCTGAAATTGCACATTTTTAAGAATTCTTATTTTTGAAAATGTGCAGTTTGGGGGAAAGAGTGCTATTTTGCAGAAATAATGCATTTTTTAAGAACTCACATTTTAAAAAATGTGCAATTTGGGGACAAAATGCTCAATTTCAAAAAAGGGCAGTGAAGTTATGCTGGGTTGTGATGCAATTTTGTGAAAATTGCATGAATGAGAAACTGGTGATTTCATGCAGCTTTGCTAGAATACTAGAACATTCACCCAGCACTACTCTTGGGCTTCACTCTCGAGCTGTCATGATGTCCCAGAATACAAACAGCATTAGGAAATAGTCTATAACATTTGGGCATTAATTATACAACATGTTATGACTTTCTGATGTCGGGACAATGGTTTTATGAGTTTTTTATGTCACTGATTGCCTATTGGGAAAAATGACCACCCATATATTGCAATATAAATTTGACTTGACAAAATTTAACAAATTATCCACACATTTAAAAAATAAGGTTGACTACAATTATGACATCAAAAATAAGAATAGGTGAAGGAAGAAACAGTGTACTCTCATGATTAAATTACAGACTTGTACAGCAAGAGATCCCTGGTTTAAATTAACCAAGATTTTATTTGTTTGCTTTATAAAACTAAGTTCCATTCATTTCCTTCCTTAAAAAGCATCTGCTATGTGTATCATAAAAAATGTCCCCAACAAAAACACAGGAGTCTTACAGCTGAGGCCAGCAGCATTTTGTCTTCCAATGCATGGCTGCTGTGGCAGAACATGGCACAGGGAGGCACAACATAATTAAAAGAACAAAATGACCTTTTGTTTCCTTTTGTCCTTTTTAATTATTTGCTTCAGGACCTGTGACGTAATCTGATTGGCCCTGTGGTGGAAAATAACCCACCATACGCCTTTACTGTACCTCCAAGTAAGACATTAAGTCTATCAAGAAAAACTTTTAAGATCAGAGTTTTCAGGAGGGAAAGAAAGGAATCACCTGCATTTTGGATGTTTCTCACAGTTATGGTTCTTGTAACTGGATCTTATGCTTCATTTATTTCAATTGTTGTGATTAATGCAATTTTTGTTCTGTTTATTTGGATCTCTGTATCTGGAAGTTACCATCTATTTGGGGTCTTGTAACCATGACCTGTGTCCTTGCTAAACTGCAATTATTTGTGTTTATATTAAACATGTTTCCCTATGTACCATTTCACCAGGTCTCACCTGGAAGCAAGCCTCAGCTCATCGGTGCCTTTTCCAGTTATCAACTTTTAAATAAATAAATAAATAAATGGGCTCTGTGGAGGTGGCTGCCTGCTCCGTTCCATTTTCTGGAGTAATGGCCCATTCCTGTGCTCACGTTTTATGAAGTCTAAGCTTGCAGATCACAGATATGCACCCCATAGAAGTAAATGGGGCCACTTTTGTACATTTTGCAATATATAAGAGGGTTATTTGTTCAAAATCAAAGCCATTGCTCAACTAACAAAGCATTTGTTGGTTGAGCAATGGCACCGATATTGAGCAAATAGCCCACATAAATATTGAAAATAAATCTAAAAGACAGCCCCTTTTACTTCTATGGAGTAAGCTCCCACATTCTCCAAACTTAGATGTCACAAAACATCTGAGTGCAGGGGTGGGTCTATCATAGGGCGGCTGACTTCATGAAACCAGTTATGATCCCTTCCCTCCCCTCCAGAAAACCCTGAAATTCATTTTTTCAGCTGTGTGGATGCAGCTTCACAGACATTATACCATCAGATAATCTTCATAAGAGCACTGTGGAAGCACGTGACCGGACCACTGTCCGGTGTGCTTCCACAGTGCTCTGGCAATTGTCCACTGGTGCTGTTTATGAGGCCCTTCCCATCCATGGGCTACATAAACACACACCTTTCCTGGTGCACTACTTTTTTTTCCACAACTGCAGAAGTGATGGCCGCCATGCCCAAGATGGCAGCACCACATCCAACTGCGCATGTACGAGTATCGCACATGTGCAGTTCTGTCATTGCCACCATCTTGGGCATGGCTGACTCCAGGGCTAACTGTGCATGTGCGAGTATCGCACATGCATAGTTCATTTATTGCTGCTATCTCAGATACGGCTGACTCCAGTGTGGCAAGAACACAGCATTTTCATTTCATCACTCTCGCTGCTCTGCGCAGCCATATCGGCTCTGACCAGAGTTTCTTAGTTGATGGAGCTGATCATGGTAAGGCTCATGTGATTTTTTTTTTAATGTGAAAAAAGTTGTGCTCTTTAAAGAGCCTCTGACACCACTGAGAAAACTTAAAAAAAAGTAAGCATTAGACACAGTTCAGTTTATATTCCATTTATTTTCTGTGATTATTTCTCCCTTTCCTTTTCAGTAAGGACTGTTTCATTAAAAAAAGATCACTGTCCCCTAGACAGTATCAGCTCCAGTTGATTATATACACCTGACATCATAATCTTCTGTTTATGACATCATAACAATATCCGCAGCACCAGATTGGGATGTCATAAACAGAACTGTGATGTCAGATGTAAGCAAACTACCAGAGCAGACAGGGCAAGATCCTGTTTCATGCAGATGTACTTAGTAATGAAGAAATAGGGGTCATAATTTTGGGAGGAAATTAACATCAGCTAAACTGTGCATAAATATTACATTTCTTCAAAGTTCTCACAGCATTGTCCAGGACTTTTCCAAATCCATGTTCTTTGGTCTTCTCAGCAGTATCACTGGGTAAAGCAGTTCCCTTATGAATATAAGAATGCACCTCAGATGGACTATCCTGAGTAAATAAATTGCAAAAGAAAAAAAAAGCAATGTCTATTAGTAGGACTGGGTGTACATGGCAGAGTTTGGATTCCCTAGTTATGTGAAGTACAGCAAACATATCCACAAAATTACCAAAACTTGAAGAAGAAAAGTACTGTGATTTATTATTTTTTTCCCTATGAACTAAATCTGCAGTTCACATGCTTAGTATTTTTGGTAGCATGTTTTACTGTATACATAGGAACTGTAGATTTATTTTATATTACAAATCAGAGATTACTTAAAAAAAGTACTAGATATTACATTTGCTTGATTTTCACCAAAAACAACATTCTTTGGAATAAAAATGTTTTCCAGTTACTACCTATTGGTGCTTTTGCAGGCTATACCTGTGGAAGCATGGGAGATTTGTGGTTACCTAAAGGTGAAATGTGAATTTGAGGTAACGGTATTAGACAACTTTGGAAACACATTTTCATAAGAATAAAACAGTAACATCATTTTTTGTTTTGCTTGTATTTGAACAAAAAAATCTGAAAATGCTTAAACAGTGTCCTAAAAAGTTTTTTCAATTGTTTCTGTCACTATAGTGTTAAATGTATAACTACTATATTGATGAAGTATATGGTATGTATATTTCTCCATAAAAAATATACTAAAATTACTTAATTTTTCTAATATAGTGGAAATGTATTAGCAATGGTGAATGCACATTTCCAGTGTAGTGATACGTTGAAAGTACACTGATATGATGTAACCACATTGATATGAATCCAAAGCTTTCATTTATAAAATTAAGTTGCTAGCTCACATGTTCAAAAATTAGCTCTTTCTAATTTCTTTACAAAAGATTAACAGTGGAACTGTTAGGGCTAGCAACTTAATTGTATTTAAATGAAATATTGGAGTTTTGTTAACATGGCTACATAATAATAATATACTTTCAATGTTTTGATGCAGTGGAAATATGCCCTTGTTACAGTATATTGATATAACGAAAAAAGAAAAGTTAGGGCACTCACTGCTGCTGGTCGAGAGATTGCACTTCTGAAGCCAAGAACAGTACCCAGTGCAAAGTTTATTCATGCAACAAGCAAGCAATACAAAACTGAACAGCAGGACCCTGCTAGTCAGGCACCTTACGTGTTTCACTTAGTATAGCTTTTTTAGTGGGTTTTTTTCCTAAAGGCTTTACTAGACATGTTAGGTTCTGTCAGCCCCACAAAATGAATATTTTAGTTACAGGGAAAGAAAGGGCCATTTGAAAAATAAATATCAATTAGAATAGCATACCGTGCTAAAGAATTTTCAGTTTGGAAGTGTTAAGTCTGCATGATGTCATCATCTGATAATTATACTTCCCTCAAACTGATCCTAAACCCTCATCTTAAGCATTCCCTTTAAATATGCTTTGAAGATATACAAACTGCAACAGTTACTGTACCTAAACATGGTGGTGAATTTGACTACTTTATTTGATACTATGGGACCAAAGGTTTCTGAAATTACTTTTAGAATTGCCTTTTTAGGCATGTGATACATGGTCAGGGTTGCTTTTTAAACAATGCATATAGAACAGTTATGTACTTAATGTATCAGTAGATCTTCACGAGAGTCTCTTTCATAAGGCTACACCTTTGCAACTAACAGCAGCCATGCTCTAGGACCACACAGAAACTTTTGCAGGCAGTCTGTTAGGGGCCACCCACGATGACATCAGATGTCAGTGTACACATAAACAGAGGCAGCCCCTCCTGTTCTCAGTTCCCAGCTGGAGATCTTCTCAGAGGACCTCCCTCTAGACAATCAGGAGAGAACCCAGCCCTCTACAAAGCAGGTGAGACAGAGGGCTGTAAAATGAAAGAACAGAGATAGCATCATAGACGTCCAGTGCTGCAGACCCAGAAAGGGGGAAGGAGTGTGGGATGACATGGCCTGATGAAAGAGATTCTCTCAAAGATCTACTGTTATGGTAAGTACGTAACTGTTCCATTTCTTTGAGGGTATCTCTTTCATCAGACCACACCTTTGGAATGAGTCCCAAGCAGTACCAAAAACTAAGAGACTGGGGGATTGGAACTATAGGCTTATGATATCCGGCCTTGCAGCACAGCTAGGCTAAAGCCAGCCTGTCTGTGAGAGAATGTCCAAACTGTAGTGCTTGGTGAAAGTGTGGACAGTATTCCAGGTGGCAGCTGCATGGATCTCTTTTTTCATATATATCTATGTAGCTGATACATTCTGAAAACAAGCTACAGAAGTGTTCATACCTCTTGCGTAATGACCAAGAACCACACCAAGAAGTTCCTTACCATACTTCCTGTAATAAAAAGTAATACAGTTTTCTTGCCCCCACCCCTCCAATTGGTGTCTCCCTATTTGGCCACTGTTTTCCTGGTGTCTAGTGGCACACCCACCCCTTCAATTGCCGTCCCCCTATTTTGTACAGTTTCCCTGGTGTCTAGTGGCACCCCCCCATCCCTGTCCCTGTATTGCATAATATTTCCCTGTTGTCCAGTGGCACCCCCACCCTTCTGATCACTGTCTCCTTATCTTGCCACTGTTCCCCTGGTGTTTAGTGGCACCCCCCATCCCTGTCCCTGTATTGCATAATATTTCCCTGTTGTCCAGTGGCACCCCCTCCCTTCTGAGCACTGTCCCCTTATCTTGCCACTGTTCCCCTGGTGTTTAGTGGCACCCTCCATCCCTGTCCCTGTATTGCATAATATTTCCCTGTTGTCCAGTGGCACCCCCTCCCTTCTGATCACTGTCCCCTTATCTTGCCACTGTTCCCCTGGTGTTTAGTGGCACCCCCTCTGATCGCTGTCCCCATATTTTGCACTCTTTCCCTGGTGTGTAGTGGCACCCCACCCCTCTGACCGCTGCTCCCCTATTTTCTGTAAAGTTTCCCTGTTGTCTAATGGTACATCCTCATCTACATCTGTAGTAAAGGAAACCGTCCCTCGATTTCTTTTTTTTTTCCCTGTAAAAAAAGAAAACTGTCTCTCGCCAATCTGATCCCCCACCCTGACCTTCCACTGATCACCCACCACCCCGCACTACCCCAGACACACCCTCTCTCACCTCAACAGCTCACTGGGGAAAGATCCACTCTCTGATCGAAGACATGTCTTGCTTCTGGAACTGTCAACTGTAATATGAGAAACTAAGGTAAGTGTGACCCAATGTATTTCAATGAGGTTTTCAACTTTAATACATAACTTTGCCATTTTTGCAAACTTTGAGCCCAGATTTTCAACATGGCCTTTTTGGGATCCCATCTCATGAACAATGATGGTGGAATTAAGCAAATCTGGCCTGAAAGGGGATTTTGCAGTCACTTGGTGAAATCAACTTTTAGGCAGGATTTGAAAATTTTCACTGCCCTTGTTCATGAGTTGGGGTCATAAGAAGGCTATGTTGAAAATCTGGGCTCAAAATATGTAAAAATGGAAAAGTTACATATAGCCATTGACATTTTTCTACGCTCACCCATAACTTTATTAATGTCATACATTTTACTCCAAATTTTCAACATAGCCATTTTTTTGACCATCTCATGAACATGACAGCTGTCATTTTTCAAATCCTGGCCAAAGTGTGTTTTGGCACTTGTGGCAAGGAATGAGATTGTGGTGGTGCGTAATCACTTTTTGGGGGAGATTTCAAAATTTACTGTACTAGGTAAATGAGGTAGGATAATAAGAAGGTTATGCTGACAATTTGGTTCCTGTTGTCCTACAAGTGGAAGCAAAAGGGCTAGAGAGCCCTGTGATTCCACAGCAACATATATATACGCATCTATAGAAGGATGGGAGCACAGGGCCCAGAGGGCCCAGCACTCCCACAGGCAAATAAAGATACAGTTATAGAGGGATGGGAGTGCAGGGCCCAGAGGGCCCTGTGCTTCCATAGGCAAATAAGGATACAATTATATTATCTCAAAAAGTAAGGAAATTCATTGCAAAAACGTTGTTAATGCACTAGTTAGGGTTAAAGCAACTAAAGTAGCGAAATGTGGCATTAGGGTTTCCAAAAATCATTACCATTTCACCTGTCTTTCCTCTTCAAAAATGTATTTATTTATTTAGTTTTTGATTACCAGGTAAGTGCTCTAGACAAAGAAATTGCCTGTTTTCAGTCACGACCTGGGAGAGTTACAGACATAGGTAAAAGCATATCACATCACAGTGGTTACTATTACATAATACAGACTTGGGTCAAACACATTACAGCATAGACAGGCATGGTGATACCTACTGTACAGGAGAAAGTAGACATTACACAAGGCTATCCGTAGATACAGGGGAATACACAATACAGTTTCAAGGAGATAGACCATAGGAGTAAGTAAATAGAGAAACTATTCCAGTAAATCAGGTACGGGGTGTGCCTTGGGGTTGTTAACCCTAACGCTTACCCCATTCTCATATACTGTACCCATCTCAGCTTATTTATTGATGGAATGGGGTGAGCACTGGGGTTGACAACCCCAAGGCACACCCCACACTTGATTTGCAAAGAGGCAGGAGAGGTGAAACTGTAATGTTTTTTCCTGTTGCTGCCTGTGGGTTGGGGGTGGGGTGTTAGGGTTGGAGACCCTAACCCCACATTTCCCTACTTTTGTCATGTTAACCCTAACTAGTGCATTAACAAAGTTTTTTGCAAGTTGCATAAATTGTATAAATATAGGATATATTTATTTATTTAGTTTTTGTTGACCAGGTAAGTGCACTAGACAAATCCTGCCTATTTTCAGGCATGACCTGGGGGAGGGGGATACAGATGAATTCCAACTGATCTTGAACCAGATTAAGCTGTTGGTGGTATTCTTAGTGAATGAGGGAAATTTGGCCAGGACACCAGGGAAATTCCCCTACTCTTTTCAATAAGTGCCATGGGATCTTTAACATCCGCCTGAACTACCACCAATCCAGGCAGATGGGACCTCAGTTTAACGTCTCATCTGAAAGACGGTACCTCAGAAGTGCAGCACCCCTCTCATGCTGCACCACAGTGTCAGTACTGGAATATTAACCCAAGAGCCAGATGTGGGAACTGAACCCACAGCCCTCTGATCTCCCAGCCTCACAGGCAAGTGTGCTACCTCCTGAACCACTGACACTGACATATACAACAGCATGACTGAAAATAGGCCATTTATTTCCGTGCATGAAAGAGCGGGACTATAACTCATGAGTGGCGAAGCCATAAGTGTGTTGTAGAAATCCCACTCCCTTACAAATGGAAATAAATGGCATATTTTCAGACAGGCTGTTGTATGTTCCATTTATAAAACTTACATATCCAGACATGAAGTAAATGGAAATGACATACCTAAGTGAAAAATAAACATTTATTTTTTTCACTTGCATACCCAGCAGTGAAATTAACATATTTATTTGAAAGACTTTTGAGTTACATAAGTTGTATAAATAAGGGATATGCCATGGCCCCAGGAAAAATATTGCTAATATTTTTCACAAGTATTGTTTGACCTTATGGCATCATGAGTGGTTGAAGTGGAAATTATTTAACCAGGAAAGGCACACTATCCTAGAGCTTGTTTTCAGTTGCAACATGGGATCACAAAGAAGTTAAGTGACTTGCTCAGGGTCACACAACATGCAAGTGGGGGCCAATGAGATTCAAACCCAGGTCTCCAAGTTTGCAGCTCAGTACCCTTAACAACTACACTATACTGCCTCCAAAAGGCCTTGCTGAAATCCAGGTGCAGGAAATCAGTGTAAATGCCTGGCCTCTATCCAACCATTTGTGTCATAGAATTTATCCGGGATGGGTTAAACTGATCATTTCAGCAGAGGAGAGCGAGAGATCTGGGGTCACAATCAATGACTCCTTCAAAGAGACAAATCAGTGCAACAAAGCATACAGCAAGGTGTCGAGGATGTTGGGTTGTATAAGGAGTGGTTTTGACAGTAGGAGGAGTAAGTTGATTCTGCCACTGTTCAGATTCCTGGTGAGGCCTCACCTGGAGTGTTGTGCTGAGTTCTGAGTCCCTCACCTAAGAAAGGACATCGACTAGAGTCAGTACAACGAAAGGTCACCAAGATCCAGGGCCAGCAGGACAGATTCTGTTAGGAACGGCTGGAAGCAACAAACATCTGTTCGCTTGAGGCCAGGTGGAAGCCGGTGTACATGATTGAAACACATACATTTCTCAGGGGCATAACCAAGGTAACCGGTGAGGGCCTATTTGTCAGAAATAGGGATCCATTGACTAGGGAGCATGACTTGAGGTTGGTAGGGGGCAAATTCAGGAGAAACCTGAGGAATTTCTACTTCACTGAGAGGGTGGAGGAACCATGGAATAGACTGCCAGTGAAAGTGTTGGGGGCAGCTACCCTTAATGGTTTTAAACATGACTGGGGCAGGGAGAGTGCACTCCCTGTCCTCAAGAGGTGGGCAGCAAGGGTTTGGGGGGTAGCGGGGGCACAGTCCACCAGGAGAGTAGGTCCGTGGGACTAAGGTAGTATAGTATAGTAAGGGCAAAATCAATGGACCTTTGGTCTCCTTCTGTTGAATTCTATATTTCTGTGTTCTAGTTGTATCTGGACATTTTATTATATTATATGGTAGTAGCCATGTAGCTTCTACTATAAGTATTTATTCAGTATAATCACTTTCACCACATCCTGCTCAACAATATCTCCTTCTTTCTTCATCCATTCTATGCTGTCTCTTGTTTGATATATTTTCCTAATGTACCTGAAGACACTCTTATTAGGTTTATGTGTTCCGTTATGTAGCCTTTCCAAATATCACAGTACATAAATGTTCCGCTGACCTTACTCTAACCCACTCCTGCAGTGCCTTCTATTCTTGTGCCCCCAGCCTCTTATTATCTCACCTTTCCTCTCAGTTCCCTGCTCACTCCATCCACCCCACCACCCTCCTACCCACCCTCTTCCACGCCCACCTACCCACATCGATTTCTCTGCTCACCCTCACCCTCCCCTCCAGTTGTCCTATACCCTATTTTCTGCCCAACTTCCTCCCCCGATTCTGTTTCCTTCTCTCCCACTCCTTCCACTGTACATTCAGCTATCTCTCCTCCCAAGATACTGTCTCTCTCTCCTCTTCTCCTCGCTCCTCTTCTCTCCTCTCCTCTTCCTATAACCTTGTATCAATACCTAACTTACTGTACTTGACTCAGCTACTAACATAGCCTCTGTAAAAATGCCTACCTATTGTAACTTAACAGACTCTGGATATTGTGATCCGCCAATGATCTTGTACATGCTGTGCTTGCTCTACTTTGTCACTTAAGCACAATTGTGTCATAATTTACTTATGTTTTATGTTGATTATAGCTTTGTCTAGACACAGAACCATTTAATGAGCTTGTACTCAAAGGTATTATCCAAGATCTCAGTAAACAAATAAATAAAAAATACATAATAAATATAACCGATAATAAATAATGTGGGCCACCCGCTACCAGGACTGGGATATATGATCCCGGGGTTCAGGTTATTTAGAAAAGATAGGGCTAAGGGGAATTGGTGGGGGGGGGAGTGGTGATCTATGTAAGAGAGGGGATAAAATGCGTAGGGGAGGAGGGGAGGACAGAAGCACTATGAATGCAGTTCCAAGATGCAAAGAATAGGACACTGAGGATGGGTGTGGTGTATAGGCCTGATTGGCCTGGACAGGGAATTAGTTGAACAAATTAGGAGGGTCTGCAGGAAGGGGAGCACAGTAGTGGTGGGGAATTTCAACCTATCGGGGGTGGAGTGGGGCACTCCATCCACCACCAGTGCAAGGGAGTGGGTCTGCAAGAAGCATTTCAAGACAGCTTTCTGATACAGCTAGGCCAGGGGCCAACTCGGTTAGAAAGGACTTTGGACCTTGTATTGGATAATGGGGCAGCTGTAAAGAATCTGGAAGTGGAGGAACCACTGGTTGGGAGTGACCATTATTCTGTGTGGCTCATGCTCAATATGGGGAGGGAAACAGGGAGCATGGGTACAAGGGTGATTGAGTTTAGGGGGGTGGACTTTAAAATGATGGGGGAAATTTTGGGCAGGCACCTGGCAGGAATGCAACCATACGTGGATGCAGACTAGAAATGGGACATCATAAAGGAAGGGCTGGTGGAGGCAACAGAGTCTTGCACTAGGAAGAAAAGCAAGAAGGGACGCACAAAGAAACCCAATTGGATGATACAGGAGGTTATGGAAGGGGTTAGGGCCAAGAGGGCAGCATTTCAAAAGTACAGGAAATCAGGGAGGGGTTAAGATAAGGATACATACATGGGGAAGTCCAAGGAGGTTACCAGACTGGTCAGGGCAGCCAAGGTGTCTAGGGAGCTGAGACTGGCGCAGGGAATCAAAAGTGGAGAAAAAGACTTCTTCCGCTACATCAGAGACAGAAGAAAGAGCAAGGATCAGCTGGTGAGGATTAAGAAGGATGGGGGTGGGTGGAGAAAGGGGCCGAGCAGGTAGAGGCACTGAATGAATACTTCTGCCCTGTATTCATGCAGGAGAGGGAGGGACAGATACCCCAGGTGAGGGAGGGTGGGGGGAAGGGGACAACAGATGTAGGGATTACAGAGAGCAGGGTACTAGATGAGTTGAAGGCATTAAGGGTGGACAAAGCACCTGGACCTGATGGCATTCACCCTAGGGTACTATAGGAGTTGGCAGAGGTCCTGGTGGGGCCACTGGCCGACCTGTTCAATACCTCCCTGGAGACAGGATGTGTACCACAGGACTGGAGAATGGCCCATGTAGTGCCCATCCACAAAAGTGGCCCAAAGGATGAACCAGGAAACTATAGACCAGTGTGCCTCACATCAATCGTGGGATAGGTCATGGAGACCATCCTAAAAGAGAGGCCAGTGAGCTTCTTGGAGAAAAACGGTCTCCAGGATGGTCAGTGGCATGGATTTATAGTGGGCAGATCCTGCCAGACAAACCTCGTAGAGTAGTACGACTGGGTGACGTGGGAACTGGATAAGGGCCATGCAGTGTATGTCCTGTATTTGGACTTCAGCAAGGCCTTTGATTCAGTGCCGCATGGGAGGTTGGGGAGAAAACTGGAATATGCGGGGGCGGGACCAAAACTGGTGAAATGGATCACAAACTGGCTAAAGAGAAGGCAGTAAAGGGTGGTGGTGGAGGGGACCGTTCATCACCGAGAAGGGACAGGGCTCGATACTTGGACCGGTGCTGTTTGCGATTTTTATTGCAGATATTTCACATGGGATCCCGAGCAAGATCAGTCTGTTTGCAGACGATACCAAGGTGGGAGCTGTGGTTGATGATGTGGAGGGGTGGAAGAGGTTGCACGAGGGCCTGACTAAGCTGTAGGAGTGGGCGGAAACATGGCAGTTGGGGTTCATCACCAAGAAGTGCAAGGTTCTGCACTTCAGAGCCAGGAACTAGGGGAAGGATTATCACTTGAATGGGGTACAGTTGGGGCGCTCCACAGAGGAGAAGGACCTAGGAGTATTCATTACTGGGAGCATGAACAACTGCTCAGTGCAGGAAGGTGGCAGCAAAAGCCAACAAAATGCTGAGGTGTATTGTGAGAGGGATCTCTTCCAGAAGGATGGAGGTTATCCTGCCCCTATATAGGTCATTGGTCAGGCCCCACCTGGGGTACTGCATGCAGTACTGGCGTCCACTCCTGAAGAAGGACATCAGATTGGACATGTGATGGTTATATGTAATTATGTTGTTATTATTACTATGTAATTGTTATGTACTTTCGCTCAACCTGTTATGTCTTAACCCTGTTGGCAATTGTTTTGCCCCAGGTCCATATTATAAATGAGCTTGTCTCAATGATGTTCCATCTGGCAAAATATAGATTTTGATTGATTGATTGATTGATTGAGATTGTTGGAGGGGTTGCAGCAAACAGCCACAAAGATGATCCAGGGATTGGAGAGCAAGCCCTACGAGGACAGGCTGGGAGAGCTGAATATGTATTCACTGGAGGAGAGGAGGGATGGGGGGATATGATCGAGACCTTTTAAGTATCTGAAGGGGATAGACAGGATCAACACAGAAGGGATTTTTCAGATGAGAAGGGGAGGAAACACAAGAGGTCATGGACTGAGATTGGAGGTGGGAATATTCAAGAGGGAGATGAGGAGACATTTTTTCACAGAAAGAGTGATGGACAAATGGAACACCTTACCAGATGAGATAGTGTCCTGTAAGATGGTGGGCAGGTTCAAGAGGGGTTGGAACAGGGGAAGGGGAAGTGATACTAGGAAGGGGGGGTGAGAGGGGCAGCTGTGAGATGAGGGGCTAACTGCACACTCGAGCAGACTCGATAGACCATGATGCCTGTTTCTGCTGGCAATTTCATATGTTCATATGTTCATACAGTTTCACTGAATTACATTAACATTAAAATTATTATATACCATGGCATGGCATTTATGATATTAACCTATAATTTAAACATAGGTCTAAAATTAAACATTTCCCATACATTGCATTATAGTCCACTTGTTCCTAAAAAGGTTACACATCATTTACGGGGTCTTTGTCTTGTACATGCAGTTCTAAACATCATTCTAGGTGGTACATAAGAACTAGGAATACAATAATAAAAGAAACAGATCAATATTTTTATACATAGTTGGTTAACACCTGGTTGGATGGCCAAAAAGTAGTAACAGTGACAAAGAAAGGCACATCGCTGTTACATCCAAAATGGAATGTTCCTTCCACCGGAGCCCTCTGCCTCCTTGTTACACTAAGTATATGAACATACTATCATATGTTTGGGCTGTTGGGTGTCTCTTAGGGAAAGGCTAACAGCAGTGAGGATTGTCAGTAGGGCCAGATGCCGGATTCAATTGCTCACATTAGAGGATCCCATAGTTTTCAGAAGAGCTCTTTGTGGCCATTAGCCAAGCGTTGTGCCCTCTCTAACTTAAGACAACTGCCCCCATTGTTTGCCCACTGTGCCGCCATGGGAGGGGACCCTGAGAGTCACTGTTGAGCTATGGTTTTATACAGTAGTTGTTTATAAGCGCAATGGACCACAACATGGATGCAGTCCCCATCTGATTGAGCTTCAAATCTGCCCTCAGTAGTAGTTCTAGGGGAACTTTGGGGAGTTTAACTCAAAGGACTTGCTACAGTATGTCATGGACTGCATACCAGAACTGGGTTATTCTGGGGCAGGTTAGGGGCATGTGCATAATGGTACAGTATCGTCATGTGCAATGCACTGGCTGTGGGGCAGCAGTTTTCCGGGAAACATTCTGGAAACTGCGTTGCTGTCCTATTTGTAGGCAACTGTCAGCTCTGAGAGAGGAGGTTGCCCACCTCCAGGCTGAACTAGCAAGGACTAAGGAGGCCTTCCCCTCCCAAAGAGCACCACTGCCACAACCACTGAGTCAGAGGTTTCGGAGTATGAAGAGCAGTAGGACACAGTGGGTTCTGGGAGGGTGCGGTGGTGGACCAGAGGCGAAGCCCCCAGTTGTACCTCTACACAAATCAGATGCCATTCTGGCAGAGCAAGGTTCCTCATGATGGCACCCTCAGTGGAGACCCAGAAGAATGCTGAGGACATCCACAAGGGAGACCCACAAAGTGTGGCAAGGGACACCACAGGGGAAGGAAACAGCTACTGATAGGGGACTCCAATTGTTAGGGGTAGAACTGGGGAAGGAGAGAAGGAAGTAAGCTGCCTGCCTGGTGCCATGGCTTTGAGGACAAGAAGCAATCCTCACAATTGTAGAAGCAGCATCACAGGAGACAGAACTAGATATCATTGTCCACCTTGGGACAAAATGACCTAGCTAAGCATGGGATCAGTGCAGTGCAGAATGAATTTGTGGAGCTGGGAGGGGCCTCAGACGGGTAGCAGCACAGTAACTCTCAGAGGTGCTACCAGTCCATGGCAGGAATGAGGCTAGGTACTGCACACCATGCAGTTTAATGAATGGTTGCAAAACTGGTGCAGAGCACAAGGCTTTGGCTTCATTGGGGACTGGGGTCCACCTGGAGAGATAAAGGTCTATACTGGTATGATGGTCTGCATTTGTCCACAAAGGGACCAAGCTCCTAGGTGATAGGTTTAAATGCTTCCTTGCAAGCTTTTAAACTAGATAAGGGGAGGTACTGATAAAAGGCAGAAAAGTCAAGCCTCCCCATAAAACAGGGCAGGTAGTAGGGTAAACACTGAGGCACAGAGCTCAAACACAGGGGCAGGATGGGGTAAATGGTAAAATAGATAAGAGCAATAAGAGCAGGGATGGGGAAAAAGGATCAAGCCAACATTAATGGAGGGCAATGACTACTAATGCCCGTAGTCTGGGAAACAAGCTCCTGAGCTAGTAGCTTTGATGGAAGATGAACAATTGGATATTGTGGCAGTCACAGAAACATGGTACACCGAGAACCATGAATGGGATGTCAACATACCAGGGTACACAATCTACAGAAGGGACAGGGAAGGCAAAGAGGAGGCGGAGTAGCTCTATACATAGGGAAGGGATCAAGCTACAGAACTAAAAAGTAAAGGGGAGGACAAGAGGCACTCTGGGTTACCTTGAGATGGGGAATGGCATCGAATCCGCACAGGGTTGTATACAGACCCCGCTCAAGGGAGGAAATGGACAAGAAAATGATAGAGGACATTCTCAAATGGCTGAAAAGGGGAGATACTGTTGATGGGGACCTGAATATGCCAGATGTTAACTGGAGGACATGTACTGCAGCCACATCCAAGAGCAGGGTCATTCTCGATCCTGCAGGGCAGACCTTAGACAACTAGTGCTGGAACCCACTCGGAGGGAGCAATACTAGACCTGGTACTCTCAAATGGAGAGAGGATCACAAATTTAGAAGTCAGTAGACATCTGGGAACAAGCGACCACTGCACAGTGTGCTTCACAGTGAGCACAACCATGGAGATAAGCCATACAAAAACAAGGATACTGGACTTTAGAAGGGCTGGCTTTGGCAAAATGGGTGAACATCTGAAGAATGCACTAGCAAATGGCCAAATAGGAGGGGTGGAAGAACAATGGAGAAAAATCAAAACTGCCATCATAGAGGCAACAACAAGTCTTTGTGTAAAACAAATAAAGAAAACAAAGCGGAGTAAAAAAACACTGTGGTTCTCAAAAGAGGTGGCAGGGAAGGTTAAGGAGAAAAAGGCTGCATTCAAAAAATATAAGGAATCACAGAGGGAGCATGACAGGGAACTGTATCAATTAAAGCAGAAAGAAGTAGGAAAGGCAGTCAGAATGGCAAAGGCACAAACCGAGGAAAAATAGCCAACTCAGTCAAAGGGGATAAACCTTTATAGGTACATTAGGGAGCATAGAAAGGTTAAGGAGGGATAGTGAAGATTAATAAAGGAGAGGGGAGGTGGGCAGAGGGAGACAGTGAAAAGGCAGAGATACTGAATGAATACTTTTGCTCAGTATTCACAAAAAGAAGATGAGGAGCAGTTACCTAAACCAGACAATAGAAGCACTCTGGTAGGGGTTGATACCAGTCCATTCATACAGAAGAAAGAGTCCTGAAAGAACTCCTAAAACTCAAGGTGGACAAAGCAATGGGGCCTGACGGGATTCACTCCAGAATCCTAAAAGAACTAAGTGGGGACCTAGTGACACCACTGACCAACCTTTTTAACAAATCATGGCAGGATGGGGTGGTACCTGAGGACTGGAGGAGGGCAGAATTGATTCCCCTTTACAAAAGTGGGAGCAAGGCAGAAGCAGGAAACTACAGACCTGTAAGTTTGACCTCAGTGGTAGGGAAATGATGGAATCACTTCTGAAAGAAAGAATTGTTGAGCACCTAGAAGCCAGCGGGGCACAGGACCCAAAGCAACATGGATTTACAGCAGGAAGGTAATGTCAGACTAATCTAATTGATTTCTTTGACTGGGTGACCAAAGTAATAAACCAGGGAGGGGCTGTGGATATGGCCTACCTAGACTTTAGCATGGCATTTTGACACAGTCCCGCACAAAAGATAAATAATCAAGTTAGCCAGCCTGGGAGTGGGTCCCAGGGTGGTAGCCTGGAGTAGCGAACTGGCTGCACAACAGGACACAGAAGATAATAGTGAATGGAACACATTCCAAGAAAGGGGTTACTAGTGGAGTACCTCAGGCTCAGTACTGGGTCCAATCCTCTTTAACATCTTTATAAGTGACATTGCAGAGGGTCTGGAGGAAAGGTATGCCTCTTTGCAGATGACACAAAGATCTGTAACAGAGTTGATACACAAGAGGGTAGAACAGATGAGAAGGACTTGGCAAGGTTGGAGGAATGGTCAGACATATGGCAACTTAGATTCAATGCAAAGAAGTGCAAGTAATGCACCTGGGAAACAAAACCCAGGAGAAGAGTACACAATAGCAGGGAGGTACTAACAACAACACAAATGGAAAGGGACCTGGGAGTAGTCATAGCAGATGACCTAAAGGTGGGTAAGCAATGTGAGAAGTCAGTAAGGAGAGCCAGGGGGATACTGGGATGCATAGGAAGGGCATCACAAGTAGAAAAAGGGAAGTGATTATCCCTCTATACAGACAGTTGGTGAGACCCCATCTGGAGTACTGTGTGCAGTTTTGGAGATCTCATCTACGCAAGGACATAGACAGGATGGAAGCAGTCCAGAGGAGGGCAACTAAAATGGTGCAGGGTCTACATCAGAAACCATATGAAGAGAGACTGAGAGAGCTTAATATGTATACCCTTGAAGAAAGGAGGGACAGGGGGACATGATAGAAACGTTCAAGTACCTCAAGGGAATTAACAAAGTCCAGGAGGGTAGCATCTTTCAGAAAAAGAGATGTGTAAGAACAAGGGGGCACAGTTTAAAGATAGAGGGGGACGGCTCAGGGTAATGTGAGGAAATTTTTTCACGGAGAGTGGTGGATACATGGAACAGCCTTCCTGAGGAGGTCGTTGGGTCTAAAACAGTTGGGGAATTCAAACATGCTTGGGACAGACACAAAGCAATTATAGTGCGGGGTTTCAGGAAGCAGGCTGTTGGTTAACTAGAATCTGCAGCTTATCCAGTAGGTAGGGAAATGGGCAGACTGGGTGGGCCAAGTGGTCCTTTTCTGCCGTCAAAGTCTATGTTTCTATGTTTCTATGTTTCTATCTACCTGGCACTTCAGACAGCTGAGGGTCTTATCAGGATATCTGCAGTGTAGCCTGACCAGGGTGAAGTAGGTTCAATAGAGAAAATTTTATTTGCATTTGCCTGGACTTGTTGTTTCTTTTTTTTTTTATTCAATATACTTTATTGAGCACTCAAGGAATCAAAGAAACAACATGTACAGGAGATGGCTCAAACTATTTTTTCAATTATACACCATAAATCCCCCCCTTCCCCCAACTGCCACCCCCCGCCCTCCCTCCCAGTGCCACCAGCATAGAATTGCAGGCAACCTAAGTAGACAAGGTGTAGACCTTTAGGCTACAGCTGTGTATACGTGGATGCAGTGCAAAACAGCAATGATAGTTCAGCGTGTTTCATGGGAAAGTGATTGAGGGTGATGGACCATTAATAAAGTGTACAGGGGTTCCCATACTCTCTTATAATTGGCAGCGTGATGATGTATACTTGCAATAATTAATTCGGGCCTTAAGCACAAAAAATATCTCCCTATACCATTCCGTGTAGGTCAGGGTAAGCAAGTCCAGCCAATGTCTTAGGATAATTTTTTTGGCTGCTGCTGAGATTAAAGCCATGTGAGCCTGGGAGACCCCTGTAACCTTATCGGGATAATCCCCTAATATACATATCTCTGAACTAAATTTGAAGAAACTTTAAATTTAAAGAAACAAGCCAGCGCCTCCACGGCACGAGGAGCCTGCAGCCGACTGCCCTCCACACAAGCCAGGTGGCAGTAGCCCGTGGGCTAAAGAAACAAGCCAGTGCCTCCACAGCGCAAGGAGCCTGCAGCCAACCGCCCTCCACACAACCAGGTACAGCCGCAGAAGGCAAAGATTTTGGTGCCAAATTTAAATCATAGCACCCTACGGGACAAGCCTCAGGGGCTTTAGGGGAACTTGGCATTGCGGGGATTCTGTTGCTGAGCTGTGGTTTTGTTTCTGCTGTGACCCAGCTCCCTTGTTCAGCCAGTTCCACGACAGGGCTGAAAACATACAGAGGGAAGAATCAGCTGTTCTGCCAAGTAACTCAGAGCGCTCCCACTCAATAGCGAAAAGCTGAGCTGTGAACTTGATTTGTGGACTGTATTGTGCATGCATTATAGAAGGAATCTGTTCACTGGCATAGTAGCAGGTTGATATTATCGTGATAGGTTTTAAGGGCATCAAGAAGGAATTTGGAACATATCCCTGCTGGTGCATAAAATGCTGCCTAAATTGCCTGACTAGAGCTAACAAAAGTAAATTCTCTGCACCAGAGCCTAGCTTTTTGAAATGTACTACTATCAATAGTGTAGTTGAGCCTAGCTATTCGAGATGTACTGCTGTTAATAATTGTAGTTTGAGCCTAGCTACTTGAGATGTACTGCTGTTAATATTGGTAGTTGATTTGCCTATCATTCCCTTTTGATCACTACCCTACTCTGTATATATTTCCTTATATCTTCATCTCTTAATTTGTAGTCGTTTCCCTTTCATCTCTACCTGATAAGGAAGGAAATGTAGTCGGTCTGATAATATTAATTCCTGGCATCTTACCTCGTCTATTACCTTGGCTATTTTAAATATTTTCCTGTGCTGCTTGGCCCCCGCCCTGTCCTGTCTTTATTCCCTTTCCTTTGATAAGCTAACTAACCTCTTTTTTTACAACCTGATTCATTTGGCCATTACCCTGTCCCCTTTTAACATCTTTCTATTCCTTTGTCTCATCTCTGTGATCGCAGACATAGCTGGTGCCTGGCCATCGGTCTGCGACCCACCTGCATCGTTAGACTACAATCTCCTGTCACAATTCTTTGTATCCAAATGTACCCTTCCTCTATAACCAGAATATAACCAGTGACCCTGCTCCTTTTTCCTCAGATGGCAGTAGCCCGTGGGCTAAAGAAACAAGCCAGCACCTCCACAGCGCGAGGAGCCTGCAGCCGACCGCCCTCCACACAAGCCAGGTACAGCCACAGAAGGCAAAGATTTTGGCGCCAAATTTAGTTCATAGCGCCCTATGGAACAAGCCTCAGAGACTTCAGAGGAACTTGGCATCGCTGGGATTCTGTTACTGAGCTGTGGTTTTGTTTCTGCTTTGACCCAGCTCCCTTGTTCAGCCAGTTCCACAGCAGGGCTGAAAACATACAGACGGCAGAATCAGCTGTTCTGCCAAGGAACTCAGAGCGCTCCCACTCAATAGCGAGTGCTGAACTGTGAACTTGATTTTTCGTCCCACCCCCCTCTCCCGCCCCGGGCTACCTTAAATGTACATTGACTCCACCCACCGGCTATCATGCGCCTTTTCATTGGCACTCAGGGCTGCTTTCATTCTACTGATCAATCCTTAAAGGGATACTGCATATTGAACTGTGGCAATTACTGCACTTACTACATGCCCTCTAAGGAAACTAAGTGAGTTATCGTGGTCAATAGGGCAAGGGACTAGCTAAGCATCCTACCCCTGTCGCACAGGCTTGGACTTAGTCAAGTAATTAAGACTATATGTATATTCTGTTCAGTCTTAAAGGGATATTGCCATATATCTAGCACAACCTGTTCAGATCCTGCCTGACTCATTAAATTATTCTTGCTAATCCTTAGCCTGTCTACTTAGGCTGGATTTATTACAAACTCACTGTCATTAGGGCAAACGTAATATGTAGAACAATATTCTTTTCTAAAATTTTAGAGAACAGTAAAGTAGGACACAATGTGGGCTATATTGTCATCTCCCTCTATGCCTCTTCTAGTGATCTGCCTTTGTCCCCTGTTCAGGCTTGCTTATACACCACCCAGGGAGGCCTCTGCAGTTTGGCACAACGAGGCATCCCAATGCCCAGCCGAGCACCTGAATCACTACTTGTCTGCCTCTCTGTTCCACACACGTGATCAGGCCCTTCAACTTCACCGGCGAGGGGGAACAGTTGTACCTATAGGCAAGGTGGTCACACTTCCCTCTATGAATGCCCTGCATTATCCCAAGTACTTCTCAGTAAGATCCCTGATCTTTGCTCTAATAGGTGGGTAATAGTAATAGTACATCAGCAGCAACCACTAACTATCCGCCTAAATGAGAAAGAATAAAGGCACTGGGGTTTCTCCTGGGGGCTATCAGGAAGCTACTACTTCTTTTGTTGCCCTGTTCGGGCAGTGTGGAGCTCAACCCAGGACCTCCAGCCAGTATCTCTTCCCCTTCTGACCTTCCCAATCTCAAGGGGTTAAGTTTTGTGCATGTTAATGTGTGCAGTCTCCTAAAGAAGCTTACTTTCATTCAGACTTGGGCACATCATACTGCCTCTGATATACTAGTGGTCACTGAGACATGGCTAAAACCTGGAACGGCTTACCACAAGGTGAATATCCCGTCGTACCATCTCTATAGGACCGATAGACAGACTAGAGGAGGTGGAGTAGCTATGTATATTAAAGATAAATTTCAAGCCTCCGTCATTGACTCGACCTCTACTCTGAATGAATTTGAATGTCTAACCTTGAAAGTCAAGGTTTCTCCTATGACCTCGATATGTGTAGTTGGATGCTACAGGCCTCTGTCGGCTGGATTACAACTGCTACATCAGCTAAATAAGACACTGGGATCATTAACCTTAGAAATCATAACTTTAAGCGACTTCAACTTGAATTGGCTCACCACTTCCTCTGCTCCCCTAAAAGCCTTTTGTGACTCAATGGGGCTGACCCAACTTACAAATGAACCCACAAGACCAAATACAAAGAATCCAAACAATAGCTCTCTACTGGATCTTATCTTAGTAAGTAAACCATATCTATTTACTCATGCCGATGTATTTTTTACAGGTACAAGCGACCACTGTTACATTGCTTGTGTAAGAACGTCTAAAACAGCCACACCAGCTTCAAACTTTACCACTAAAAGAAGATGTCGCAATTTCAGCCCCTATTCATTTATTACCTTATTAAGAGAGTCACTACGCTGGCAGGACTTTTACCTGACAAAATCGGTGGGCGCGGCTTATGACATCTTTCATGAAATCATTACAGGAGCTCTAGATAATCTTGTTCCACTAAGTAAGGTCCGTAATAGGGTGAAATCCTGCTGCTGGTTTAATCCAGAGCTAAAGATTGCCTTACAAAAAAGAGATGCACTTTGGAAAATGACACAGAAATCTAAGCTCCCAGCTGACTGGACACTGTTTAGGAGGGAGAGGAATCTCTGCACCAAGCTGGTCAGAGAGTCTAAAGCCACTTTTTATCACAGGAAACTTGATGCATCCTCAAAATGCCCCAATAAATTCTGGAAAACCCTAAAAGAATTAGAAGATCACGCTCCTGAAAACACACTACCCGCTAAAATCCTAGTTGGTGGCGCCTCCATCTCTGATAAGCCCTCCACCCTGGATCACCTCAATAATCATTTTACCACTGCAGGACTAGCCTTTGACACCTCTTCTGCAAATAATCTATGATCCCAACTTGGTGTTCAGGATCAAAGAATTCCAGTATCTAACTCCTCATTCTCCCTGCAACCAGTCTCGCTGAAAGAGGTTGAAGACCTCCTGTTACAGCTGGATGTCAAGAAAAGCGCTAGAGCTGACTTTTTAGACCCCTACTACCTAAAAATAGGTTATAAGGTCCTGGCTGTCCCACTTATGCACCTCTTTAACCTATCACGCTCCCAGGCTGCCATGCCATTACTATGGAAGATAGCTCATGTAATTCCCCTGTTTAAATCCGGAGATCCTGCAGACCTTAATAACTACAGGCCCATCTCCTTACTTCCGATCCTATCCAAACTCCTGGAAAAGGTTGTGAGTAACCAGCTCAATAAATATTTAGAATCTGAAAATCTGATTAACCCCCTGCAATCCGGTTTTAGGGCACAACATAGCACTGTCACTGCTCTCGCAAAAGTGACCAATGACTGGCTACGTGGACTGGATGCTAAAAACTTCGTATGCGCAGAATTTTTGTACCTAAGCAAGGCCTTTGATACTGTGGACCACAACCTACTTCTTACATCACTCAGGAGCATTGGCCTGGACCACCCTAAAGTGGTTCGCTAATTACCTTACAGGCCGGTACCAGCAGGTCAAGGCAGAAGGGGAATTTTCTCCTTTAAAACCTCTATTAAGAGGAGTACCCCAAGGTTCCATATTGGGTCCTCTTCTATTCACAATATATATTAATAGAATCAATGCCAATATCAAAGCTGCCAACATCCACCTCTTTGCAGATGACACGGTGCTCTACACTGAAGGACCCTCTCCCACTGCCGCTTGCGATGTTCTGCAGAGTGAGTTTAACCTGCTGAAATTACAGCTGTTAAATCAGAAACTATTACTAAATGCCAAAAAGACCATACGATGCCACGTCCATAACATCCCCTCAGATCACTACACTACTGGGAGAACCCTTGGAATCCGTGGCTAAGTTCAAATACTTGGGTGTCTTGATTGACCATAGGTTATCCTTTAACGACCACAAAGAAGAGTTGCTAAAATAGCTCAGGCAGAGACTAGGTCTTTTTTACAGGATAAACCAGTTCCTGACAAGAGAGGCCAAAATGAGTCTGGTTCAGTCCACCTTCATTTCCCTTCTTGACTATGCAGACTTCTTGTTCTGTCAGGGACCGACCGCTGCACTCTCTAAACTTGATACCCTTTACCACAGAGCCTTAAGATTTATCACAGGTCTCCCCTACTCGACTCATCATTGCTCCTTATACACATCAGTGGGATGGTCATCTCTTAAATTTAGACAGCCGAGAAATTCAGCCATATGAATGTTCTGAGCTATCTCCAGTAAGCTGCCCCAATGTATTTCAGATTGCCTGCCTTATTGTACAGTTGGCAAGTACTCATTAAGAAGCTCTGCCTTTATTTCGCTGCTTGTCCCCAAGGTGAAATCTCGATTTGGTAGGGCCTTAATAAGTCATATGCTCCCCTTGCTATGGAATCAGATACAAAAATCCTTGAAATTAGTTCACCCTTTGTCGGTAGCTGCCTCTAAAACAAGCAATGCCTTCTTTATCAAGGAATCCTGTAATTGTTATCATTAAACCAGTCAAGTTCCCGCCTTGGAAAACTGGGGGCAAAATGCTGGTTATTCGCCGCTTTTTTTCCCACCCACACCTCTAGCACTTACCAGTACTCATTATCTCTGCAGCTTTGATCTTCATTCAGTATGGCTTACAATATGGGTTTAGAACTGAAGCTTACTCCATAATTTTAGTACTATCCCCCCCACCCCAGTTACCCATCAGGTAGATGCTAGGAAAATATGCTCCTCTGAACCAGCTCTCTAAGTACCCAGTTTCCTCTCCCTACAGTACCTCCCCTAGATCATTCTCTAAAATTGCCCTAATGCCCAGCTCTTCATAGACTTCTATATCATTTCAATTACTGGCACTTCCTCCCCATACCCCTTCACTGCCCTATCTTCTTCCACCACTCATCACCACATCATACAGTACAGTATTTACCACCGTCCTCCCTCCGCTCGTAGCTTTGGGCTTGAATTCCTTTATTTGAGAACGGTTATCTTACCAGCTCATTGACTGTGGGAAATCTATATAATGTATGTATTATGGCTAGCCCTCCTGATTGCATCATTTAATCTAGTATGGACCAAGGAAATGTCTATATATACTGTAAATACTATGTCTAACCCTGATTATATCATTTAATCTGCTGTTGATCAATGAAATGTGTATACACTGTAAATAACATGTCTAGGCCTACTGATGGGATCTTCTAGTCTCTGTAATTATATGCTATTTTACCCCTTGACTTTTGTTCAATGTAAGTGTGACTGTATGTTTTGTCTAGGTCCATCTTGAAAATGAGCATTGCTCAATGATGTTCACCTGGTAAAATAAAGATTTGATTGATTGATTGATTGATTGTCTTCAAGGTTTAAAAGGGGGTCTAACCGAGATTGGATCTGTGACCAAAAGGGGGCGATCTTCATACATGACCAAAACATATGCAGGAGTGATCCGGGGGCCAGCTATCATTTGGGGCAAAGATCCACGGCCAGATAACCATCTTATGCAATTTAACTAGAGTATAATAGAGATCATGATTAATCTGGAATTGCATGTATCTATACTGATCCCATTTAATGAATCAGTAGAGATGCTGGAAGAGAGTAGTCCCACCCATAAGCTCTACCACCTTCTTTACATGCAGAAATGGCAGTAAGGAATTGGTAGCAGTGAGATATTACATGAGAGATGGACAGGGAATCCCCTTACGTCCCTCCCCCCTTGCATGGTTCACCCCTGATGCCATGCGTACGGCAACCCTGCCGGCATCAGCCACGCTACTTGTGCTGTCTGCATACTGCAGCACCCCTGATCTCCATTGGGAGCTGCTGGTATGCTGGACAATCCCCGGCCCTCCTCCCCGGGATAGGAGAGCTGTCCGTCAGATGCTCAATCCTCTCCTTCCCCTGCCGACCCCCGGTCGGCCCGAGTTCGTTCCCGAACTCAGGTCGTCGGTGTGGCATGAGGTGTGGCGTCCCGCGCCTCAACCCTCAGCACCATTGGGATGGCCAGGGAGGTGCTTCTTAAGTAAAGAGATTTATATTATTTTGGGCACATATACCCTGTTTTATTTCTACCCAGAGAGGAAAATAGAAGTCGCCTGCCACTTTTTGGGGGGGATTAAACCAATGTACTATTCGGGACAGATGTATAGACAAGTAGTACAAGAAAACATTAGGAGCTTGCAGTCCTCCATCCGTTTTATGACGAGTAAGACGGAAATAGTTTCTCCTGGCTTTCTTCCCCTTCCAAAGGAAGGAACTGAAGATGCGATGAATTTTGGAAAACCATGATAGAGGAGAACACCATTAAACATACAAACATAGAATTTGACAGCAGATAAGGACCACTTGGCTCACGTAGTCTGCCCATTTCCCTACCTGATGGATAAGCTGCAGATTCTAGTTAACCAACAGCTTACTTCCTCCTACCCCGCACTAGAATTGATTTATGTCTGTACCATGCATTCTTGAATTCTCCTGCTGTTCTTGACTCCACAACCTCCTCAGGAAGGCTGTTCCATGCACGCACAACCCTCTCCATGAAAAAAATACTTTCTAACATTTCCTCTGAGCCATTCCCCTCTATCTTCAAATTATGCCCCCTTGTTCTTGCACATCTCTTTTTCTGAAAGATGCTACCCTCTTGGGCTTTGTTAATTCCCTTCAGGTACTTGAAAGTTTCTATCATGTCCCTCTTCTCCCTCCTTTCCTCGAGGGGAAAAAAAAATGGATAGAGCAGGCGGGGTAAGATGTTCATTTTGAGAACACTTATACGGCCCCATACAGTAAGGGGAAGTTAGGACCATTTGAGCAGATCGGTCTTAATTACCATCACCAGGGGGTCAAGATTAAATTGTTTAAATTTATTAATTGAAGGGGTAAGAAATATACCTAGGTATTTCAATTTGTTAGGCTTCCAATGTAAGCCCAGGTGGTCCATATCTGCCCAAAGTGTGTATTTGTTAAGGGGCATCACCTTCGTTTTACCCAAATTCAATTTATATTTTGAGATCAAACCAAATTGCTCGATAGTAAGTAAAGCCACTCGGAGTGAGTTAGCCGGGGAGGACAAGTGCATAAGGATGTCGTCTGCATAGACTGAAAGCTTATATTCTTGACCATGGAGCAGGATGCCCATCACATGAGGGGAACATTCAGGTTTCCTAATTAGTGGCTCCAGAAAAAGATTAAACAGATAGGGGGAAAGAGGGCAACCCTGATGGGTACCCTGCTTCAATGGAAATGATGGAGAGAGAGAGAGAATACCACTGCAGGAAACCCTGGCCTATGGGAAAAACAGAGAATCCGGATCCACCTAACAAACTCTACTGGAATATGAAACCGAGGAAGAAGATCAAACAGATAATCCCATGAGACCCGATCAGAAGCCTTCTCTGCATCCAGGGAAACCAGCACAAAGGGGGTATGGATGTTCCCGGAGGCAGAGAGGAGATAAGAGATTTTCTGCAAGTGGTCAGCCGAGAGTCGGCCTCTGACAAAGCCAGTTTGCTCCATGCTAATAAGTACCTCCCACACCAGACCTAGACAATTTCCCCCTTACCCCCTGCACGTCCTACCCCTCAATCTCTTACCCTCACTCCTCACCCACGCCCTTCCCTTGTCTTGCTCATAGCTCAAGTCTTTGTACTGGTTAATACATGTCTGTAAGTCAATGACTATATGTTTGTAACTAAAAATGATGACTGTTGCACATGCTGACGTGGAACCTTTGTAAAAGAGCCTCTGCTCAAAGGTATTGTAATCCTAGATTGAAATAAATAAATAAAAATAAATAAATAAATTTGCTAAGACTTTGGCCAGTATTTTAAGGTCTGTATTAATCAGCAAAATTGACCGGTAGTTAGAAACTAGAGTAGGATCTTTGTCTGGTTTGGGAAGAACTACTATAATGGCCCCAGTAAGGGAAGCATCTGATATACCTTCTTGGTAAAAATATTGGAAGGTGTCCAGAAGGGCAACCTGTTGTTTAAAGGCCCTATAGAAATTGTTAGCAAATCCATCTGGGCCCGGTGATTTATCAAGAGGAAGCTGATCTATCGCTTCTAGGCTCTCCGAGAGGGAGATTGGTGCTTTAAGGATTGCAACTTGGTGGTCCTGTAGGGTCAGCAGGGAGACATCTTGGAGAAAAACATCTAGTTGCACAGAAAAGAATGGGTTCTGGGGAGGAGAATAGAAATTTTGGTAATATTCCCCAAATGCCTCCACTATTGCTGACGGTGTTGTGAGTATGGTGCCTGAAGGTGAGCGAACTGAGGTTACTTTTTATCCGAGGTTTGGGATCAGAGACGGAGGGCAAGGAGCTTACCCGCTCATTTTCCCTAATCAAAATAATGAGCTTTAGACCCTGACATTGCAAACTTTGCCAGCTCACCCATAAGCGCGTTGTACTGGGCCCTGAGGGGCTCAAGATGTTCCCATTGTTCTATAGCGGCATCAGGTTGAATGAGTGCCTCAGCGTACTTTATCTGATCCAAAACGGCTGAGAGGAGGAGTTAGCTTACTGTTTTTTCGTTTGGTAGCTTGAAGGGCACATTTAAGTGCGCACCATAATATACCTAGTTTTGGCATGGAGGAAGCATTCATAGGTTGAAAATCACTAATAAACTGTTGAATGTGCTGGAGAAGCTCTTCTGATTTTAATAACTGACTATTTAGCCTTCATGTTCTTTCCCTAATACTAGAGGGAGAGAGGTCCAGATAAAGAGAAGTAGGATGATGATCCGAAATGACTTTGGGTGTGTAGTGACATGAATTTAGTCCTCCCAGAAGGTCTTTTCCTAGGAGGAAAAAATTGATCCAGGAAGAAGAATGGTGGTGAGGGGAATAGAAGGAGTACTCTCTTCCTGTGGGATTAAGTATCCTCCATGGACCTATGAGACCGAGAGCATACTTAAGGTCATGAGTGGCTCTGGAGCTAGATGAGGAGAGAGGCTTGTGGGGATCGGATCTATCCAGGGATGATAGGAGAACTGTATTCCAGTCTCCACCTCGAATCATAGGAAGGGTAGACCAATCCGTTAATAGCGGCCTCAGGGAAGCAAAAAACTCTGAGTCTTCCGAGTCAGGACCATAAACCGAACCCAGGATGACTTCAGTATAGCCCAGAATGACCTGTATGAAGATGTACCTGCCTTGTGAGTCAACAATTTCCTGTAGCAACCGAAAGGGAGTCCTGCGAACATCTAAGATGGCTACACCTCTTTTGAGGGAGTCCAGGCCAGCACCAAAAACTTGACCTACCCAGGTTCTCCACAACAAGAGGAACTGAGTAGCCAGAAGATGGGTCTCCTGTAAAAAGGCTATATCTGTTTGCAGAAATTGTATATGAAGAATAATTTTGGTCTTCTTCAGAGAAGATTGTTCTCCTTTGACATTCCAAGAAAGAAATTTATACTGAACCATTGTTATATAGTTGATGTAAGCACCATGGGACACTAACACTTAGGTGCACCCTATGCCCATAATGAGAAGGAAACACAACATAACACCATCTGGTGGCTTCACCCCACCACCCCACCCCTACCATCCACAATCCCACAACAATTAAAAAATCCAAACTATGAATATGAACTCCCCCCCAACGGAGCCCCCTAAAATGTAACTTGAGCAAACATATAACCATTTACCTGCCCGGAAATAGGTGAGTTCTCATATCAATAACAAATGCGTGCATGCCATGCCCAACAACACCCGAGCCCCCCCAACCCCACAATTAACACCAAAGTCATGCAGATAGATTACCCAAACCACTGTGTACTAACACATGTTAACTAAGGTCCTGGGGGTTGGCCCATAAACCAGGCAGAGCCATGTAACGAGAACGCTGAAAATCCCACCTGGAAGGGCAAAACCATCCAGATGGGGCTACTTGATAAAGTATTTCCATCATAAGAGAGGGAAAAGAGAGAGAAGAAAAAAAAAGGGAAGGAAAAAAGAGGGGGAATTAAAGTTAGCAACTGAGACTAAAAATGACAGGTGAAGGGGTATAAAGGAGGGAAGGGATATGATACAAAAGGAAAAGTTGGGCTGGGGGCTGAGGAGAACGCAACTGAAAAGAGGAAGGAGAAGAGGAGCAATGCAGTACTAAAATGTACTTAAAAGAAATGTATCTTCATTAAGGAAGAATTCTAGCCAACAAGCCATCTAGATGGTTCGTCCATGCAGGAAACAATGTCACTCAGTTGTGCACACAGTCCCCAGGTTAGCAAAATCTGTAGGAGGAATCCAGCCTTCAGGGATCTGCGCACGATTGCGATGGCCTTCACGAATGTGCGCACTGTTGTGGGGCAGCCAGATTGTAACGTCGCACAGCAAACGGGAGTATAGGAAAGTCCAGAGGGCCAAGCCAGTCCAACAAATGAAGTAACGGGCAATAATCACCTGAATTACTGGCCGGGCTGCTAGGTTTTGACTTGTGAACCCAGTTAACTGTTCGAAAACAGGGGAAGGGAAAGCCATCCAAGACACTCAGAGGATGGCCCTCAGCAGGCCAAGACGCAGACTGCTGAAAGCCACTCAAGTCACATTAGGGGAGAAAGAAGTGAGAAGCGAGAACAGCTGCAGAAATACTTATTTACTGTACCTCCAAGAATCATTAGGCCAACATCAGCATACACTATCAGCAAGCTGGGAACAGTTCAGGAAACAATGCGAGAAGTTCTTGAGCGGCCTGAGCGGCGCTTTCAAAGGTCTTCCATGAGTCATTACTTAGCACAGAAAGCCGAGCAGGATACAGCATTTTGAATTTAATCCCAGCTGCGCTGAGCTTTGTGACGGCTTGGTGACATTCTGCTCATTTTTGCCTTGTTGCAACCGGGAGATCATGGGCAATGTGCAGCGTATTAGATTCCCACTTTATTTCCTGAAGTTGTCTGATCTTATTGAGAATATGCTGCCTGTCCGATAATTTAATAGCCAGAGGATAAAAGGTCTAAGATTAGCTCGAGGGGCTCAGCCATAGCAGCAATGAGCTCTTTCCACAATGTGAGAGGCACTGTGTTGTGGGAGCCCAACAATTTTACAATAGTTTCTGGGCAAAAAGTATAGATGAACCCCCTTCTGCCTCCTCCGTAAGGCCAAATTTGACCAGACTGTTTCGCCGCTTCCGCCTTCCAAATCCTCCAGCTTGAGCTCCATTTTGGCCAATTGGTGCCGAAGGTGAGCGAGCTCTGGGTCAGTTTATTTCTGCAAGGATTCCAGGGATGAAGTACAGGCAGAGACGTTGATGATCCTTTTAGTAGATTCTGCTAGTTCCCCCTTGATTGATTTGAGGTTTTTAGCAAACTCAAGAAAGGCGTCTTTCAGGGGAGCTAGCTCCGATAGGAATTTATCAGTAAGTGGTGGAGGCTGGGTAGTTGCGTGCAATGTTTTCCTGGAAGGTTGTGGCTGGTTTTTAGCCTTTTTGCTGTGCTTTTCTGAGGTGTGCAGAGGAGTATGGGCTGGAAGGGCCAGCTGCATTTCCACCTCCATTGGATGATCCGGTAAGTGCGTCTGATTTCCAAGTACTGCTGGACTGTCGCCGAGACTGATAGCAGTTGGGTACTATGATTATTGTTAACAGTCAAAGATGATTTTAATTCAGATTTATACACAAAAAAAGCCGGGTTAGGAGCGGGAGTGGGTGAGGCGAGTGGATTTAGAGCAGAGGCATCACATGATCTCCCCGGACTTGTTGTTTCTTGAGCAATTTGCCAAGTGGGCTGTATCTCACTTCCATGTCACATCGGTGCTGGGGATACCGAGGTCCTCCTCCCACTGGCCTCGAATGCTACAGATGGGGTGGTGGGCTCCATAGTATGCCATAATATACAGAAAGTGGTTTTAAGGAGAGGTTGAGACTTGTAGCTCCTCCTCCAAAGGGAATGTAGGGAGGTTCCATGTCATAACAGTGATCGCTAAACAGCAATCACTGTTAAAGTGAGTGTACGTCGCTGAAAATCAAAATGGTGATGTACACTCCCCAGCGAACCCGGCAACAGCGATGGAAAAACAATGTATCTATGCAGGGGGCTGTGCTCCTGCACCCCCCCAAGGGGCTTCCTCCCCCGCTGCCCCCCCCTAAATTAGGATCCTCAACTCCAGGGAGGTGTATGTCAGGGAGGGGGAGAAACTCGGACGGAAAAAAAAATTTAATGCTGCCCATGTTCAAAACAAAATAGAATCCCTACTCAACCCTGAACCATGGACCTCCTTCATTAAAGTCTGCCACCCTCGCCACCACACTGGAACGGCAGCTCAGCAGCACATCACCAAACTACACCCCACATACCTTCTCCTTCCTGAACCCTCCTCTTCTGGTCCTTTGCCCTCCTAGTAACCCACTCTTTTCTCTTGTACCTTGATGCTATAACCGTGCCTCGCTACCCTTTCTAGGTAGCTCACATTACAGGTGCTGAAATTGAGTCACTCAAGACTGAGTCGCTCAATTTCAGTTGCCATCATAAGGAGCTACCATTCAGGGACAATTGGTGCCTTTTTTCTTGCATCACCTATTGACAAGCCTCCTATTAGCATGTGTCTCTCTGTTAAGTATTTAAAAAGGCAACCAAGTGGCAGGACAAATTCTTTTTGGACGGTGTTAAAATTCCGAAGAATGCCCCGCTGAAATAGTTGATCGAGATTACTGAGGCCCAATTTCTCCCATTTGAGGAGTGCCTGGTGGATAAAGACATTCTACTGAGGCATTCCTTTCAGGGCAACCCTTAGTTGTGTCTGCTCCAAAGTGCCATGTGCCCAAGCCAGTAGCCTATGCACAGCAATCCAGACCCTTAGAAACATAGAAACATAGACTTTGACGGCAGATAAGGACCGCTAGGCCCATCTAGTCTGCCCATTTCCCTACCTACAGGATAGGCCGCAGATCCTAGTTAACCAACAGCCTATTTCTTCCTACCCCCCACAACAATTGCCTTATGTCTGTCCCATGCATTCTTGAATTCTCCCACAGTTTTAGACCCCACAACCTCCTCAGGAAGGCTGTTCCATGCATCCACTACCCTCTCTGTGAAATAATACTTCCTCACATTGCCCCTGAACCGCCCTCCTTCTATCTTTAAATTGTGTCCCCTTGTTCTTGCAAGTCTCTTTTTCTGAAAAATGCTACCCTCTTGGACTTTGTTGATTCCACTGAGGTACTTGAAAGTTTCTATCATGTCCCCCCTCTCCCTTCTTTCCTCAAGGGTATACATATTAAGTGCCTTTAGTCTCTCCTCATACGGCTTCTCTTGCAGACCAGAAGGCATCCATAGCTGAGCCAGAAAACAAATGCATATTGAAAAAAACTGTATTTTTTTCATCACAGTGAGTAGTTTTTCCATACACTATAAAATACAATGCCTGAGTAATGGTGGTGAACCATGGACGCAATCACCTCTCTTGGTTGCCATGACAACTGTAAACCTTTCAAGCTGCGCTCTCAAGGTTTACTTGGTTGTCCTGGCAACTGCTGGAGGTGAATACATCATGGTTAACCATTGTTACTCAGGCATTATCCTCTATATAAATACTGGTGAGCCCCAATGTCAACCCGTTTAAAAAGTCATATCAACCTGCAGGTTGATATGAAAAGCCACGCAAAGCCGAGCAAAGTTGCGCAAACGGTGCAAAACACCAGTATTTATAAAAAATAAAAGGTAGGCAAGTGTGTGTTATGGATTTTTTTACACACCCAAGGTGTGTGATGACTGTGTAAACCTCTCAAACTTCGCTCTCGAGGTTTACGGGTCATCACACACCCTGGGTGTGTAAAACAAATATCCATAACACACACTGGCCTATCCATTATTCTCTATATAATTCGATAGCCGGATCAACTTTCTGTTATGGCCACTGTCCGATATCAAACACTCCATGATTATGAGAGTTGTTTATAAGAACCGTAACCGAACACTGATCACTTGAATTAATAAACATTGCTGCTCCAAAGCATATATCTGGTAGCACCCTGTAATGAGTATTGTTCAATGCTTTATCAGGAAACAATTAAGTTGAGCAGTCACCACAAGAGGCCTAGATGCCTATCCAAGGAATAACCCCACCTCCATTTAGCATCATGTTACTGGACTAGGTCCCTGAGTTAGTTATTCTGGTCATTTAAGAGTACCCGACTAACACCCTAAGAGAGCTGTCCTCACAAGCTCTAAAGAAATCCAAGCCAGGGCTAATTATAAGAATATCCAGGTTAATAGAAGGATTACATGGCTACCAAAGGTTTGACTGAAAAAAAAAACTTAACCAAAATGTAAATATGATGTGCAAGTGAGATATAAGTAAAATAGAATAAAATTGCAAACACAAAACATCATATAGTCTTACATGTCAAATTAACAACTAAACATGTAAGTGCAGCTCACGCCATCTCGGTGCCCTTTTTGAATGTTTTTGGCTCACCAAAACATAGAGTCCAGGCAGAAAAGACCTTAAGAGGCCATTAACACAGTAACTAACATTTTCTGTCTAAAGTTTTCAAAATTCTAGATATAATTTCCTTTTTTTAAAATTATTCGTTTTAGCTATTTTTCCCATTTTCACCCACCCTCATGTCCTTGGTGTGAGTGCGCACATGTGGAGGCACGCGGGTGTCACACACTACGGGACACCTCACCCTACCAGTCATCCATTACCCACCTGCACAACCACCAAACCTCCAGCCAGAGGCGGTGAGACTGTGGGAAGGCAAAGAGAGGACAGCCACCGTTAGGCAGCTCGATCCTGCTACCACTCTCCCTCCCAGGCCAGCTCCCCGATGACCCAAGTCTGTTCCCAAACCCAGGTCACTGGCATGGCACGAGGTAAAGTGTCCAATGGACTGAATGGGCTGAAGTGCAACACACCCGAGCAGACTAGATAGACCATATGGCCTGTATCTGCTGGCAATTTCATATGTTCGTATGTCCAGCACCTCAGCCCTCTGCGCCACCGGGCTGGCTTCTAGATATAATTTCTAGCATAGCTAATCCAAGATTTACAAGTACTCACATGTGCAAAAACACAAGCATATGCTCAAAGTTAATTCCAGAATAAAAATATTGCTTGCACCTTGCAGAACAAAATCCTCAGTACCTCCAAGCCTTACAGCTCATCATCTCCCTTCTCATCTCTCAATATTGTAGAAATCCTAAGAGGCAAAGACCTCAAGTACCAGAACTGATCAACTGTGACCAAAGAAAAAGGTTTTTTCCCAAACAGCTCCATGAGTTCTGTTCTCCTTCTGCTCTCTCTCTCTCTAGCTCCATCCCCGTACAGTCCATCTTCTTAATACTCACTCCAGGGGACAATAATCCTGCATAAAAACAATAACATAGCATCACTTTCTCTAAGCATAGCATTACTAGTGAGGTAGAAAAATATAGCCCTCAACCCCCAGGCAACAATGGCATACCTTTTCAAAGGAAAAATAAGCTTTTCAACACTTAAGGTGCTTCTCCCCGAACATCCAGCTCTGGTCTATGTAAAATCCAGTTTCATTAAGGCACTTCCTTCCTCCACAGTATACCAGTCTGAAGTCAGCAACAGCAACATTTCTTTCTCCCTTTCACTGGGTAAGGCCCACTAAGCACAACTGCCTGTTTTCAAGGGTGACCCAGGGGCTTTGGCTGGTTAAGTGACTTGCTCAGAGTCACAGTATGCAAGTGGAGATTGGGGGAATCAAACCCAGGTCTGCTGGATGTACCAAGCTCGTTCACAGCTTGTTACTCTAACCTCTAGGCTATACTGCCAGCCCAAAAGGGCTCTGTACATAAAGCAATGCTCCTACCAATGACCCTCTTTAAACACACCACCGCCGCACAAGTGGAATGCCTGCAAGAGAGGTTGGAGCCCACTCGGGACAAGTAAATGGGTTAGAAGTATCTGCCTCTCACTCCCCCCTTCCGAATCTCTCTTTTCTTAAAATTTTAAAAGTCTTTTTTTTATATATAGCTTTTTGCTCATCCGTGGCCACCTTCTCCTGTCTTCAGGCCCCCTGCTGCCCCCAACCCAGTCAGCCTCTATCCCCCACCATCATACCAGTGGAGATCCACAAGGAGCAGGGTCCAAGAGCAGCAGGAGCTGTCACATAGGGCCATGGAGAGGCCTGTGGTGTCTCCCTGCCTTCCCAGAACAATGACATGCATGGCAAGCGCATGTACGTGGAGGCATGCACGCACTCCCGGAAGCCGAGTGCTCCTTCCACCCTCCCCTACATTACATCACCTCCGACTCTACTCTGATACCTGGCCTCCACTGGATGTCAACTGAGAGCAAGGAATTATACCTAGACAACATTGGTAGGGAAAGGGGGTGGGAGGGCAGAGGCCAGTGACCATGTAGGATCTGCAGTTTTAAATTAGGCAGGGAAAAATGGGCAGACTGGATGGGACAGGCGGTCCTTTTCTGCCGTCAACCTCGATGAATCTATCAGTCCAGGAGATGAGAACAGCCCAGCGACTGCTACAGTCATCTCCCAGCCCTCCTCCCCTGCCGACCCCCGGTGGCATGAGCTCACCCCAAACTCAGGTCGCTGGTGTGGCGTGAGGTGTGGTGTCCAGCACCTCAACCCTCAGCGCCACTGGGCTGGCCCTAAATTTTAAAAGTTTTAAGTACTCCATCAGTAGTTCAGCTCAAAAGCTGATGATCTTATCAATTTCCTTGACCTGTTCCACTATCCGTAGCTCTGGGTTTGCCTTTATGTTTCCAATGAGCTAACTGCTTTTCACTAAATTTTCCTTACACACCTCCAAATTTGCATTTTTGTGCTCTCCTTTGTAGAACCTGAAAGCTCTCTTCTTGTCCTGAACTGTGTCCTTCACTTGTCTGTCCAACTATATTGGTTTCCGAAATTTTTTTCTTACTGACAAATTTAATGCTC
Source organism: Neoceratodus forsteri (assembly GCA_016271365.2). NCBI lineage: Eukaryota > Metazoa > Chordata > Ceratodontiformes > Ceratodontidae > Neoceratodus > Neoceratodus forsteri. The sequence goes on from CM028131.1 coordinate 1,660,776,953, forward strand.
TCATGGACTGCTTCTAATAATTAATCAGGTACCCTTTCTTTTAGCACTTTTGTACTGAGGTATTTTGTCTTTAGATTAAGGCTCATAAGACTATCATGGGACGGGTTCCACTTCCCCTGGGTTGTGATATAGATGAGGTACACTGATGAGTTAGCAGTGTCAGTGGCTCAGTAGGTAGCACACTCACCTCTGAGGCCAGGAGATCAGAGGGCTGTGGTTTCAGTTCCCACATCTGGCACTTGGGTTAATATCCCAGTACTGACACTGTAGTGCAGCATGAGAGGGGTGCTGTACTTCTGAGGTGCTGTCTTTGGATGAGACGTTAAACCGAGGTCCCATCTGCCTGGACTGGTGGTAGTTCAGGTGGATGTTAAAGATCCCATGGCACTTATCGAAAAGAGTAGGGGAATTTCCCCGGTGTCCTGGCCAATTTCCCTCATTCACTAAAAATACCACCAACAGCTTAATCTGGTTCAAGGTCAGTTGGCATTCATCTGTATCCCCCTTCCCTGGGTTGTGCCTGAAAATAGGCAGGATTTGTCTAGTGCACTTACCTGGTCAACAAAAACTAAATAAATAAAACAGACAAAACACATGTCTCTGTCTTTTGTTTTCAGCCTTTGCAGATTTTATGAGAGGCCATTTGGCACCTCACTCTCCTGCTGAAAGCAGAACCAGCCTAACATTCATAGTGATTTGTATATATTTCCTATGATGCATTGCGTAGCTAGGGTATGTGTAATTCTGCATTTTTCAGAAGCTTGACTATATTGGCAATGTCCTTCCAGGGTAGCCCCTGCTTTAGTGCTTTAACACTCTTGACCCTTTGTCTTTTAGGGAACTTCTCAGACTCCTCTATTATTGATGCCAACTTTCTTTCTTCCCCCTCTAGCTCATGAATGTTCTCAAGCTGACCTTTGATTCACTCAATATTTTTTTCAGTGAATCCTAACATCAGGGACCACAGTGCTGGAATTCAGTAGCACAGCATCCATAATAATGTTGAATTTACATTGTTGTGGCTGCTCTGTCGTATTGAGTCCTCTACTACAATTCCTTAATAATGTCCTGGTTGGATATTACAAGATATAAGATTGCTTCCCCCCCTCATTGGTTCCCCAACCCCTTGGAAGAAGAAGCAGTAATGCAAAACCTCAATGAACTTCTGGCCTTTTTGGCTCCTTGCCTCCTGTGTGTTCCAGTCAGTTTCTGGGAGCTTGATCCCTCCCATGATTAAAGTTTTTTCTGGTTTGCTGCCATCCTAATTTAATTTTCTAGTATTAACCTATCCAGGTTTGCCTTAAAACTTTGTTTGGTCTGACATTTTACAACATGTTTTTGCAGTGTGTTCCAAAATACTAATACTCTGTGTACTGAAATATTTCCTTTTTTCTGTTCTGATGGTATTATTTGTTTATTTATTAGAAAAGTCGTATTTACAACCTTTGAGTCATGGGCTCATTTATAAAGGCACCTCTTTGCGGGGGGGGGTGGACAGAGTTACATAGTGTGGTTACAACAGTGAGAACAGTACAGGTGTAGAACATTAAACATAGACTACACATAGGTTACATAATAATGTTACTTATAATAGGTAACAGCCAAATACAAGGTTCCCAAGGGTTACATTGGGGTACAGCCCTGGACATACCTAGATATTACCTGGAGAGGGTGGAGGTAGGGATGGGAGTGGGGCGGGAGGGAGGGGAGAGGATAGGCTGTCTGGAGGACATTGTCAAGTAAGGGAGGCCTGACAGGAGGATCCAACAGTGGGATTAATTAGGTGCATCTACAGCAGTGAGCATCAAAGAGATGGTTCCGGAGGGCGATTTTGAAGGGACCAATTTTGACAATGACTGTGATGCAGGGTGGGAGGGAGTTGAACCAAGCAGGGGCTCGGTAATGGAGGGACCTCTGGGCTAGCGAGGTCTTGGTTTTGGATACCAGAAAGGTGGCCTTGACAGAGCTATGGGTGGCAACAGACAAGGACGCATGCTGTAGGGAAGCAGAGACCCCCGGGGGGAGAGCCCTAGAAGAGATTTTTTGGTGAGTAGGCAGGTCTGGTAGCGCAGACATTCCTCAAAGGTGAGCAGGTTGGCAGTGGAGTAGAGTAGGCAAGTGTGAGTGCGGCTAGGGGCTCCGGTCAGGAGCCTGCAGGCCTTATTGATTGAGAGCTGGATTTTAGTCAAGGCGGTATTGTCCACCGCAGCATAAATTGGCAAGCCATAGTCCACTAGCGACAGGATGGAAGAGGTGATGGCCAGCTGAAGAGCAACTTGGGGAGGCAATCTCTATGATGGTATAGTAGGCCTGTCCAAGAATTTATGGCGGAGGATAGGGCATTGATGTGGGTGGAAGGTGAGAGCCGAGTCGAAAGTGATACCTAGATATTTGTAAGAGGTCACTTGCTCCAGCGGGTTCGAGTGCTGGGGAGAATGAAGAGGGGGGCATTCTTCTTTAGGTTAATGACAAGTCGTTGGTCAAGGAACCACTTTTCAGCTTGGTTGTAGGTGTGCTGGAGGAATACCTGGAGAGAAGAGGGATCAGGATGGGATGCAAAGAGAACCGTATCATCGGCATAGAGGAGCATTTGTCCTGTGCAGGAGCTGGGGAGAGTGTTGAGGTAGAGGCTGAAAAGTACAGGGCCCAGAGTGGAGTCCTGGGGTACCCCGAAACGAATGGGCTGGTTATTGGACAGGGAGCCGTTTATCTTCACACACTGGGATCTAGCAGATAGGTAGCTGGAGAACCAGGCAAGGGGACCAGCGGAAAAGCCGAGTTGGTGGAGGGATCTGAGCAGGAGGGGGTGCCAAATAGTGTAAAAGCCTTGGAGAGGTCTATGAACACTGCACCGGTAAGGTTGCCAGAGTCAAGAGCAGAGTGCAGGTATTGAGAGAACTCCAGGAGAGCAGTATTGGTACTGTGTCCTGAGCAGAAACCATGTTGTTATGGGCACATTATGTCATATTTGGCCAGGTACTCAGAGAGCTGAATAGACACTATTTTTTCTAGGGCTTTAGAGAGCAGGGTAGTCTTTTTTAGCAGAGTATGTCCCCTCTTACATGGATTATCCCTTGAGTTCCATGTTTAATTTCTCCACATGGTGTTTTTGCTGCATTAAATCATAAAATAACATATCCCCCTTATACTCCTTCTATCCAGGCTCATGGCTGGTTTTCATTTTTCCATTCTGTTATTATATGGCATGTTATTCGGTCCCCTAATCAGGTGTGTCACCCTTCTCTGGACACTCTCCAGTTCTTCCACATCTGACCAAGTATGTGGGGCCCAGATCTTCAACTCTGAAGGAAGCTAACTCTGTACCATGGAACATGAATTTCCTGCACACAGGGCATCCCCAATCCCCTGTAGCCCCCTTTGGAAGGTAGTTGAGCTACATCCCCTGTAGCTAATGAATTGTCCATCTCAGCTTCTTAACTGTAGGCATGTGTTGTTTGTGTGTGGACTGTAAACTGGTAGAATCTTTAAACCAGCAGAGTCACCTACCCTTGCCCTTGTTCTTTATGTCCCTCTTCTCTTAAGTTCAGGCAAGGAAACTCATGGAACTTCAAAGAGTAGTATGGCTCACACAAGACTCACAACCACTCTCAGGAAGTATCCCTTTCATACTTCCTGGTGTCTCAAAGACCTGGATGTGCTCGCTCAATTCCTGTTCCACTGTATCTATATAAGAACTACAAAATTACACATACCACCATAATGTGAAGCATCATGGGATGTATATGCAAATCACCATGACATTTTAGGCCGGTTCAGCTTTAAGCAAGGATACATGTTGCTGAAAGGTTTCTCACACAATTTGTAAAGGGTGCAAACAGAAAGACACAGATATGTGTTTTGTCCTACCAGGACTCGTCAGTGTGCCTCGTCTGTATCACACCCCAGGAGAAATGAACCAGCCCTAAGTGGGTCTTACAGGTTAGGGTCATGGTGAGCACCCCCCCCCAAAAAAAAAAAACAAGCTAAAAGATAAAGAACCTCAGTGCAGAAAGCCTTTCAGTACCATGCATCCTTGCTTAAAGCTGAACCAGCTTAAAATTTTATGGTGATTTAAATGTATATCTCATGATGCTTTGCATTATGGTGGCATGTGTAATTTTGTAGTTCTTTGAAACTTGGCTTTATTGCCAATGCCCTTCAGGGTAACTCTTGCCTCAATGCTTCCACACTGATGTTTTTTGTATATTAGCTTGTTTTTTTGTTTTTTTTTGGGGGGGGCTCACCATACCATAACCCGTAAGACCAACTTTGGGTTGGTTAATTTCCCCTGGGATGTGATACAGATGAGGCACACTGATGAGTTCTGGTAGGATGAAACACGTGTTTGTGTCCTTCTGTGTGCATCCTTTGCAAATTGTGTGAAAGGCCTTTTGGCACTGTGCATCCTTACTTAAAGCTGAACCAGCCTTAAAGTTCTTGGTGATTTGCATATACATCCCATGATGCTTTGCATTATGGTGGTATGTGTAAATTTGTAGTTCTTTGAAACTTGGCTTTATTGCCAATGTCCTTTGGGGTAATCCTTGCCACAATACTTCCACACTTAGGTTCTTTGTCTTTTAGCTTGTTTTTTGTTTTTTTTTGGGGGGGGGCTCACTATGACCTAACTCATAAGACCAAGTTAGGGCTCATTCATTTCCCCTGGGGTGTGATACAGGCAAGCCACACTGATGAGTCCTGGAAGGACGAAACTCGTGTCTGTGTCTTTCTGTTTGCACCCTTTGCAAATTGAGTGAGAGACCTTTCGGCACCATGATCCTTGCTTAAAGCTGAACCAGCCTAAAATGTCATGGTGATTTGCATATGCATCCCATAATGCTTTGCATTATGGTGGTATGTGTCATTTTTTAGTTCTTTGAAACTTGGCTTTATTGCCAATGCCCTTTGGGGTAACCCTTGCCTCACTGCTTCCGCACTGAGGTTCTTTGTGCTGTACCTATATAAGGTTCCCTCCTCTCAGCCTCTGTTTGGTCCTTGTACACGCTAGTCAAGAAAACTCAGTCTGACTTATTTTACTCAAAAAGCCCTCTAAAAATACCTTTCTATGGTCCCAAACACTGTACTGTACAGACTTTACTTTATTACTTTATTCTTGGTTTCTTTTCTTCCTTTGCCTTTTGCTGTACTAGTAGCTTCTTCTTACCTTGCTAGTCCAATTTAGACTGCCCTTCCACAAGTTATAAATATTTCCCTCCACAAATTATGTACAACTCACTACCCTTGCAGGAGAGTAAGTTACTTACAAGCTCTTACTTTCAGAAAATCCTACAGTATATACCCTGGCTGCCACCCATCCCACATAGATCACTAGCACCAAGTCCCTAGAAAGATAATTTTATTATAATCCTCTTCTGTGCCTTGAAATTTCTAAACATCTTTTATAGAGTAGCCAATCAAACAGGTATGCAGAGGATTATTATGATTTATTACAAACTTTTCAGGTTTGTACTAGATGGTACATGTTCAGTACATAACTGCAGCCTGTACAAAAGAATTGGCATCCTTTCTCTGCTAAATCAATGTGAGCTACAGTGGGCTATCATTCTTCACAACTGTGCCTGTGCCACCCATCCCAGTGACCTCAGGGACCACCTAAGTGAAACGGATGGTATGTGTATATTGCCAGTAGTCGCAGGTCAGCAACAATCTCACAATCCCTCTAATCAAAAAAAAAAAATCAGTAGAAATGCTTTCTTATACACAGCACCAACTAGTTGAAATCCACTACTGACCACATCAAAGGAGTATCAGAACAATTCAGCATAGTGAGGTTCAACTACCTGAAGAAACCCTGCAGTTGTTTGCATGCATCCTTTTTCCTACTACACAGAAACATAGAATTTGATGGCAGATAAGGACTGCTTGGCCCATGTAGTCTGCCCATGTTCCCTACCTACTGTCACACCATAGACCCTACTTGATCTTCAGCTTTACCTCCCCCCTTTCCTTGCTTCTAAGCATCCCTTATACCTATCCCATGTCTTCTTAAATCCCATTACAGTTTTCACTCCCACCACCTCCTCCTCCTCAGGGAAGCTGTTCCAGGTATCAACCGCTCTTTCTGTGAAGAAGTGTTTCCTTACATTTCCCCTGATTCTACCCCCTCCAGCTTCATCGCATGACCCCTTGTTCTTGTGCATCCTTTTCTCTGAAAAAGGCTTCCCTCTTGAACTTTATTCATACCCTTGAGGTATTTGAAAGTCTCTATCATATCCAACCCTCTTCCTCCATTCCTCCAGTCTGTACATATTGAGGTCCTTCAGTCTTCTCATATGCTTTTGATGCAGATTCCGCACCATTTTAGTTTTCCTCCTCTGGACTGCCTCGACTCTGTCTATGTCCTTTCAGAGATGAGGACTTCAGAACTGGACACAGTATTCTAGGTGGGGTCTCACCAGAGATTGATACAGAAGTATCACCACCTCCCTCTTTCTGCTGGTGATACCCCTCCCTTTGCACCCTAGCATCCCACTGGCTCTGCCCACTACCTTGTCACAGGGTTTGGCCACCTTTAGGTTATCAGATATGATAACACCTAGGTCTCTTTCCTGATTGGTGGTCACCAGTACTACTCCCCCCATTTTCTACTTTGACCCTGGGTTTCTACACCCCAAGTGCATGATTTTGCACTTTTTTGCATTGAAACTTAGTTGCCACTTTCTAGACCACTCCTCAAGATTATCTAGATCTCTATTCATTTTTTCCACCACCCCTGGAATGTACACTCTATTGAAGATTTTTGTGTCATCTGCAAAAAGACATACCTTCCTTTCCAGTCCCTCTGCAATGTCACTCATAAAGATATTAAAGAGGACTGACCCCAGTACTAATCCTTGCAGCACCCAGCTAGACACCCTCCCTTCTTGGAGTGAACTCCATTTACCACTACCCTCTGTTGCCTAGCCTCCAACCAATTTCTTACCCAGATTACCACTTTTAGTCCCACTCCTAGGCTGCCCAACTTGTTTACGACTCTCCTATGTGGAACATGTGTTGAAGACCTTACTGAAATCTACGTAGGCCACATCCACCACTCCACATTGATCTACTTCCCTGGTTACCCAGTCAAAGAAATCTGTAAGATTAGTTTGACATGACCTCCCCCTAGTGAATCCATGCTGCCTCAGATCTTGTAAGCCAGTGGATTCAAGATATTTCACAATCCTTTCTTTCAGCAGTGATTCCATTCATTTCCCTACCACCGAAGTCAGGCTGACTGGCCTGTAATTGACAGCCTCCTCCCTGATCCCACATTTGTGAGGTGGTACTACATCTTCCCTCCTCCAGTCCTCCGGGACCACTCCCGTTTCTGGTGAGTGGGTGAATAGGACTGCCAGAGGTGCAGTCAGCACCTCTCAGAGCTCCCTCAAAAACCTTGGATGTATCCCCTCTTGCCCTATTGCCTTGTCCACCTTAAGATTTGCAAGTCCTTTCAGGACTCGCTCCTCTGTAAATGGACTAGTATCCATGCCTCTTCCTTTAATGCCCCTGACACCGATCTGTGGTCCCTCACCCTCCCTTCCATTTGTGAAAACTGAACAAAAATAATTGTTCAGGATGTCTGATTTTTCCTTGTCCCTTTCATGCAATCCCTCCTTCCCTCCTTAGCCTCACAGTCTCTCCCCTGGTCTTTCTTCTTTCGCTAACATACCTGAAAAAAATCTTGTCCCCTTTTTTGACTGCCTGTACTATCTTCTCCGTTTGTGCCTTTGCACTCCTGACTACTTTCCCTGCCTCCCGCTGCTTCTCTTGATACATCTCTCAATCCTTCTCCCTCTGTGTCTTCTTATACCTCCTGAATGCTAGCTTTTTTGTCCTTACCTTCCCAGCCAACTCTTTTGAGAACCATAGCAGTCTCCTTTTCTATTTTGCTTTTGCTTTCCTGACTGATGCAGAGGTTTATTGCCTTCACTATGGCCCCTTTTAGCTTTGCCTACTGTTCCTCCACTCCTCTCAAGTCCTCCCACTGTGCCAAGGCATCCCTGAGGCATTCTTCCATCATTGTATAATTGGCCCTCCTGAAATCCAGGACCCTCACCTTTGTGTGGTTTACTTCTGACACAGTTCTGATATTGAACCACACCATATGTTGATCTCTGCTCCCCAAGTAGCCACCCACCATGTCATCTGCAGTCATCTGCAGTACTGCCCCTGTTGGTAACTTGATAACCTGGGAAATGCTACGGCTGTTCTACTCCTGTTCTTTCCCATTGAGACTTTTTGTATACTAGGTGACACCTCCAGTAAATGAGGTTATTCCAATGCAGAAAATTCCAGTGAATAAAATGCATAGCCATAAGGGTGGATAAGATCAGTCACTCACTACCTTGTACTTCGGGAGCTAAATGACATAACCCTTTCCCTGCTAGTCACTCAAAGTAATAAGAACTCCTACACATGATTTAACCTGGGCATTTGGCTGGTTTGCTGTGCGGGTGTGGTGTAGTCATCCAGGCTATGTTAAGGGCAGGTTCTTTAGGCATTCACCATTGGTGCATTCAAGATGAGTGAATCATATTTATGCTAAGTAGCCTCATGAAAAGGTTTGCAAGAAGGCTAAAGTCCTACAAGATCTTGCAACTGAATTAGAGTTCTTTGACTGAGAAGAATGATCACCTAACAGGAGTATAAAACTGGAAGAAAATAAATAAACACTAGCTTGTTTTAGTACTTGTGAAAAAGGGCTATTCAATTTGTGTTCAGAAAATTTCTTCTGAAATATGGGTCGACTCCAACTGATACTGTTTGTGGATTCTTTTTCAACACTGTTCTTGCTTTTTACAAATATAATGGGTGTGTTGACTGTCTCTGAATGTTGCTCTGTTACTTTTAACTAGAGCTGCAAGTTTGATTCTACCAGAAAATCAAACACTCGTCTTTTGATGTTCAAGTTTCATGGACTCATGAACATTAAGGGTAAAAATGCAACCTTCTGATTTGACTGGTGTGAACCAATTTAACCAGTCAAACAGTCTAACATCAAACAGTTGAGCCATATGCCCCGATTAGCCCCCAACACCCATTCTCCCACACACAAGATAAAATAATCATGTCCTTTCACACACACACAATCTCTGTAGACTGACCCCACCATTTCCCAAAATGTCATCATTTAGTATGCCCCCTCCTGACCCCAAACCCATGATTTGGGGGGGCAGTTGCAATCCACCCTTCTGTCTAACTTAGTAATCCTCCACAGTGCACACATTACCTTTCACTTCCAAAGTCATCTGACCATCAGAGAGAGCAAGGGCACATGATTAGGAGGGCAGAGCAGTGTGTTTCATTGATGATGCTAGGCAGAATGACCAATCAGTCTGTCTAGCATCATCAATGACACAGATTGCTCTGCCTCCCTTCTCCCATTTTGGTCATGTGCCCCCAATTTTCCTACAACAGTCACATGACTGTGTAACAGAGAAACATATTGTCAAAGTAATTTAATGTTGGAAGGAGCACTAGGCCCATTATTTCCATCCATCTACTTCATAAGCAAAGATAAAAAAAAGTATTCTGTGTAGCCTTGTAATAAGTGCATACTATTGGCCCCCAAATCTTAGGGGGTGACAGGGGTTGGAGAGTGGCCAAGGGACTGCCTTGACAATGTTGAGTGAACTGGATACTTTTGGGAGTGGATGTGGGTGGCTTTGTGAACTGTGAACCAATTCAGGCAATGGCAAATTTTACCTAGTTTAAGTTGATGTTCACTGAACCAAACTTTGGAAGGTTAACACAGCTCTGGTTATCAAAAGTGCTGACATTTTGGAAATGGAAACCCTGTGAACAAATATCCTCCTGCTTTCAGTTTATAATCCTAATATGAATTAATGTTAGAAGTAAAGAACAAACAATGAATTCCAATGGTGAAAAACAAAATCCACTACTTAGAAAAGAAAGGCAGTGTGCTTTAGTAATCAGAAAATTTATTTCATTTCATTTATTAGGATATGAACACTGAGGGCAGTTCATTAACAATGATGCCCAGTTAAACATAGCAGCATATAAACATCAACAAAATTCAACAAAATACAATATTAATAGCAATATCAGTGCAAAACACTTATCCATTAAAGAGGAGAGCACAGGGTCATATCCGACCAGAACCATTGACGTAATTTGACATTCAGAAAGTCACTCTACCTCCTTGTGCTTCTATTCGTCCAGCTGTAAAACTGGGCAGGGGCACAAACCCATTGAAAATAAGATGTTTCACCTTATTTGGAATATCCAGAATAGCTAAATTGTAAAATCCAAAATAGCTAGAAAGACGTAATTAAAACTCGTTATACAATTCTTGCATGTCCAGGATTTTTCTTTGCTGTGTATACAACTTTATTACTTACTTTCAACAGGAACTTGGTGCATAGTGTACAGCATATCATGACCCCCCTTCCCCCAGGACACATCTGGAAATGAGCCGCTACCAGCTTAGTATGTCTTTCCCGGTGAAACTTTTGAAATAAATCTGCTGTAACAAGATTCAGAAAGAGTACCCTAATAAAGTTGTTGTTTTCACAGAAGACATAGTCTGGATTTATGGTTACATCAGTTTTATAATTGTGTGTTAACTGATTTCTCTTCCAGATTAGCTGGGAAGTTTCACATAATGTTGGCACTGTTTCTGTCTGTGACTCATGTAATACTATGATTTTACTGCTGATGAAAGTTTCCCTCATAGAAACTTGAATGACCCAGATTTTGCAAGCAGAAAGGTACAAGTACTTCTGTCACTATTGTAAAATCCTTGCCTTATTCCAACGTAATCACCTGGCAGTTGTGCACCGTAGGACTCCATGCACAACTTGTTAATGCCAGTACACTCCACACCCATTGTAAAAACTATTTCCATTCCATCTTCAGCTGTCTTTGACTACTTTTGGCATAGCCACATACAATACACATCAAAACGTGGAGAGGGCTTAGGGATATCAGGCTTCCAATCATAAATCTCTGCTCTGCCCATCTCTGCTCTGCCCAACTGAATTCTATAGCATCGATCGAAATCCAGTGTGGCTGTGGCTGTGTTCTGCGGAGACAAATAGAAAACTGTGAGAAGATTGCTCCAACAAGACCATAGATCAATGTGCAACCAGGTGGATGAAGACTCTCTCACCAGACATTAAAAGTTTTACTATTTTATTGCCAAATTTGGTACCTGTAACTGCTCAATAAACCAATGTTTCGAGGGAAAAAAATATCTCTTCATCAAAGTTGTCGATTACTAAGTAAAATCCAGAAAATGAAAATAAAACATAATTTACTCTTCCCTATTTATGTGCCTGGCACATGGTAGGAGAGGGCCTGATCACCCCTCTCTGTAGGTAGCACATAGGGTAGGATGGTCTGGTGCTGGGTAGGCAATGACTGGGGACAGTCATTTTCCTGGCTAAGGGTGAGTGTAACCCCCTTGTTCCCAGGGGTTACTAGAATCCCATTAGAATCAGTGGCAGGCAGGGATAGGCAGCTTGTGAAATGCCAGTTAAATGGATTTCACACTGTCATTCTCTGGTTTCAGTCTCAGCTGAGATGGAGGATGATGTAATCATGGAACTCTTGCATCAGCATAAGCCACACTCGAGCTAGCTGCATGGAGTTAGCTTTGAAATGTTCAGTTAGAGTGAGAGTGTCTGAGAGTGAAGTTCCAGGAGGAGGCTGCAGCCTGCAGCAGCTCCTCATTTTTAGCTGTGACAGAGAGCTACCACTCTGTTTTGGGTAGTTTGTTCTCACCCTAGAAGAAAAACATAGACAACAGAGATTGAAGTGGTGGAGACCGTTCCAATTGGGTTTTTCTTTGCCTCATCCTAGGAGGGATGGGGGTGATCTTCAGGGTTCAAGGGCAATCCCCTGGTCCAGTCTGGACTATGTTGAAGCTGCCCAAGATTCAACTGTTCTGTGAGTACCTGTGACTTTTGTTTGAAAAAGCCCTGGGGCACCTGCGTTCCTTGTGGTGAATTTTCTCTGACAAAGGGTTCCTGTCAGCTAGACTGTTTTCTGTTTAAAAGTATCTGCTAAAGTTGGGGTCTAGTGAAGAGACCGAGCCAATTACAGAACTTTTAACTTTCTGACACCTCAGAGGTGTGTAATGTGGTATGTTAAATGTGAAAGACATTTCAAGATAGCATCTACAAGAGAGTGTTATTAACCAGATGAATGGCCGAGTAGAAATTTGGAAGCAAAAGATGGGAGACCCCCCATCTCAAGCAACCAGTTTACCTCTCCAGGTTCAGTTTGGGCACCTGTGTTTTCTTTCAGTGCATTTGACCAGTGCCTGAAGAAAATAGTTTACCCAGACGTGGGTTGGATTTTCTGTGAGCCTGTATGTGCTCTTTGGTGGTCGAGGGTGCCACCAGTAATTCCTCATGAAATATGGGAAAGTGTCCTAGTACTGGCCATGTGTGCATAGTCAAGAGGAAATGTACCAGTTCTGACCATGTGTGACAATCTCCATTTCAGAACCAGAGAGTTCGCTGTGTAATTCCAAACCAGAGTGTTCGATGATCAAGTCAGAACCTGAGGGTTGCTGTGTGTGTTCAGTATGCCTATGCTAAATGGGAATTTAGGAATGTCTGCACCTCAGTAATTTGCATTACCAGTAGGAGTAGCCCTGTGGGGCTCCATCTTCACTTTGTGATTTTTCTCTGCGTATGTGAAAAAAAGCCACACTCTAGAATCCCAACCTTGTTTGGACAGTACTGTTACTGCTTCAGTTGTGTCTGGATTTACTTGGGTGCCCCTGACCAGAAGTGCAAACCTAGATTAATTGTGAGCAAACATTTTATCCCAGGGACCTAGGTTGATGGCCATGGTAAACAGTCCCACCAGGTGTGTGCCAGGTAGTTGCCACACTTGGTTTGCCTGTCTGTTTATGGCAGGCTCAGAAGAAGATGTACTAGTAAACTGAACTGTAGTGACAACCCTCATCCATCTCTTTGGTGCCATGTGGTGAGAGGAGCAGCCCTGCTAGTTAGACAAGGGGGGCCAGTGGGGGTGGGTTACATAAGTGACATTGCAGAGGGACTGGAAGGAAAAATATGTCTCTTTGCAGATGACACAAAGATCTGCAACAGGGTTGATATGCACAGGGCTTTCAGGGACACGGGCGCCCATGTCCTTTACGCACATTTTGTGCGTCAGGACGCGCTGACTTTTTTTGCAAAAGTCCCCGAGACGCTCAGTCACCAAGTACAGGGAGTCACTTTAGGGCATTTTTTTATATTACAGAGGGGGAGTTGTAACAGATTGTGGCCACTGCTCAACTAACAAAGCCCTTGTTAGTTGAGCAGTGGGCATGGTTTGTTTGAATACACCCTCTGAAACATAAAAAAATGTAGACTAAAATGCTTCAACAGAAACTAATGGAGCTTTCTGCAGAATACTACAGTAAAGGCAGTGCTGGCGCAGGGCCATGGCTCCCATGAATTGAATGGGGACCCCTGGAAATTTTCCAAGGACTCTCACTTTTCAGCTGGGGACCCCCTTTTTTTTCATAGCCAGTCCCGGACCCCCAATCTAAAAATCCTACCGAGAGCCCTGACTCAAGGTGGAGTGGAAAGGATGAAAAGGGACTTGGCAAAGTTGGAGAAATGGTCAAATGTATGGCAGCTTAGATTCAACGCAAAGAAGTTCAAAGTAATGCACCTGGGAAACAAAAACCCAGGGGAAGAGTACACAATAGGGGGTCACGGGGTGAGATACTGACAACAACAAAAATGGAAAGGGACCTGGGGGTAGTCATGTCAGATGACCTAAAGGTGTGCAAGCAATGTGAGAGGGCAGTAAGGAGGGCTGGGGAATATTGGGATGCATAGGGAGAGGCATCACCAGTAGAAAACAGGAAGTTGTTGTCCCTCTGTACTGACAGTTGGCAAGACCACATCTAGAGTACCACGTTCAGTTCTGGAGACCCCATCTCTGCAAAGGCATAGACAGGGTGGAGGCTGTCCAGAGGAGGGCAACCAAAATGGTGCAGGGTTTGCACCAGAAGACATATGAAGAAAGACTAAAGGAACTTAATATGTATAGCCTCGAGGAAAGGAGGGAGAGGGGGGAACATGATAGAAACTTTCAAGTACCTCAAGGGAATGAACAAAGTCCAAGAGAGTAGCATCTTTCAGAAAAAGAGAAGTGCAAGAACAAGGGGGCACAATTTGAAGATAGAGGGGGGACGGCTCAGAGGTAACGTGAGGAAGTATTTCTTCACAGAGAGGGTGGTAGATGCATGGAATAGCCTTCCTGAAGAGGTCGTGGAGTCAAAAACAGTGGGGGAATTCAAGAATGCATTGGATAGACATAAGACAATTCTAGTGGGGGGTAGCAGGAAGTAGGCTGTTGGTTAACTAGGATCTGCAGTTTATCCGTTAGGTAGGGAAATGGGCAGACTAGGTGGGCCAAGCGGTCCTCATCTGCCATCAAATTCTATGTTTATGTTAATTAACCTTCAATGTCTGGTGAGTGAATTTTCGTCCATCTGGTTGCACAACTGGATTCAATGCATAGTACAGGGGACACAACCTCCATCAACATACTCTCCATCTTTCAATGCATGAGGACATCTGATGTGGAAAATATCATATCATATTAGGAAGCTGACATATCCCCTTAAAATTGCAATTCTCAGTTTTAATTTATATTCTCCCATCCACCCAATCAGATGCTGCCACTACTATATCCTTCTTCCAGTGACATTTTTGGAAGACTACAGACCAGCATAGCTACTGTATCATAGTATGCTATGCTAGTTGTGCTACTCAGTGTTAGCTGGACTGGGTGGTATATTTCTATTACAGATTTGTTTGAGTTAGGGGACTGTGTGTGTCACCCCCTTTTTTATTTAAAGCGGGGTCTGGAGCCCAACAACTCAAACAAATTGTTAAAAAAAGCATACTAGTTAACCCCAAGTAATGCAAATAGCATGAAATAAGCAATGCTAGGCCCCACTACTTCTGGTGGTCCGTAGTCCTCCACTGTTGCCCTTCCAGTGGGGAGGCAGGTGAGGGGCTTCCTTCATTGCTGACAATAGTGCCACTATGTGATCACCTGGCTAGGGATGAGCAAACACTAGACTACCTGCACCCACCTTCCATTGAATGACTTTCCTTTGCAATGTGACTATCCTCCAGTTAGACACTGGGCAGGATTCCATAGATCACATATAAACCCCAGTTTCCAAAGTGGCAGCACAATGTTTGTTTGCCATGGCCCTGGGCCAGCCCTAGTTTTCAGTTAGTAAAAACATAAGGATGCAAGGCCCAAGAAGTGTCTACATACTGTACAGGGATGAAAAAACTCAGCTGAACTATTGGTTTTGACTTTGAGGTCAATTTAGTATTCACATTGGAGTGGTGTTAATTTCCTTATTGACTGCAAAGATTCAATTCCTCCGTGGAGATACTCTCACTCTACGCTCCCCTCTCCTCCTGTCTGATCTCCCTTACTCCCATCCTCACCATCTGTTACACATCCTTAACTGTTGTATCTTGCTGATGTATCTCTTGATTGTGTACTATGATGTATAACTATGTTTTTTACCTCGATGTATAATTGCCCAGTAGTGCTGTTTATCCTTTCTCTCACCTATTGCTGTAACGACTGTTTTGTTTTGCCATGCCTGTCTTTTCTCATGACACGAAGCCTTTGTAAAGGAGTCTCTGATTCAAAAGGTTGTAATTCCTAGAACTCAATAAATAAATGAATAAAAATAAACAAAATAAATAAATTAGTCTTATGTTAGTCTGAGGGAAACATATATGTAGACTCTAATCAAAACCTAGACTGAGTACAGCTCTATTTTAAAATATCCGTTTATGTAATAGCGATAAGGCACTCCAGGGGTTATGTTAATGTGCAGTTAGTTACCTTCTAAGGGATGTAGCACTCGGCTGTTCCCCCTTGTGCCACACATTACATCCATAGAGAATGATCAACAGCACAATAACATGACCCTGGGTTTGTCTTAATTGCTTCAGGGACAAACTAAAACAACATTAACTGAAGTTTCAAATCTTTCTTATTTTGCAATAACAGACGGTGTTCCCCTCTGAGGTTGGGCACATTACACTATATGCAGTTTGCAATAGCAGGTGTAACAAAATGCATCCATATGAATCTCCAAAAATCAGCAAAGATTTCTGAAGTTGGTGAAAAAAGTACTAAGCATGGGATTTATGAATATAATTTCCCAACAATCTCTGATTTGCAGACCAAAACATTCGCCAATTTCCATACTTAAAAAAATGTATTGAAAAGGAACCAAATATAGGAATAACAGATTTTATTTTGTGGGGATGGAAGAAAAACAAAAGGATCTAAGGTTCTGAAAAGTTCTAATAAGTCACGAAAAGTTCTGATAGTTATCTGAGCCTTATCAGAACTTTTCTCTTTTAACATACAGACACTGTTTTAACCATCATTTTCTAACCAGAAGCTTTTGTCAGTGAAGGGAAAGGAATGAAAAAATAACTTGGAGTGGTATAACTGTGACTATAATTAGTGGCATATACACTGCAACCCACCAGGATGAAGCACCTGTAATTAGATGTCACTGCTTCCTGTGTGATGAACTGGAGTAATTATTTCCATTGGATTACACTGATTCCTGCCATATCCTACAAGATATCACTACCTGATACTGTCGTACTGCACTTCTTCTTGAGGGTGTGCTGTAGCAGGTTAGCATCCCTTGTGTAGCACTTCTGCGGGTAGCACCACTTAATAAGGTCAGACTCACTGGTCCTTTCTCAACTACTAGTGTTCTTTCTGGGTATTTCTACCTCTACTAACCCCATTCTTGATAAAGACCTACTAGAGGAGTATATTATGCTCTAAAATCAATATTTAATGAGGATGGGAAAATAAATTCTGACAAGGTTCTTTTCTAGAAGATTGCATAGGTTCTTAAAGGTTCTGAACACTTATGTCCCATTCTTAATTTTTCTCTGCAAATCTCAAAGCCAAAGCCACCAGTCCCATACTAAGAAATTTGTGGCTGCTTCCAGAAAATATGTATTTGTAATTTTTGACCAAGAAAGGCACATTAAACTCTCTTATCTTGTTTCCAGGTGCATTCTGGGGTGGGTTATATGAACCTATTTTATTGACAGGGAAAATTGTCCATCACACTGGATAACCTCCCCTACTTGTCTTCAATAAGTGCCATGGGAACTTTTATTCTCACCTGAACAGTGAACAGAGATGGGCAGAAGGGACCTCAGTTTAACATCCTATCTGAAAGATGGTACCTCAGCAGAGCAGCACCCCCATCCTACTGCACTACAGTGCCAGTTATGGGTGTTAGCCCAAGTACCGGGTGAGGGGCTAAAAATCATAGCTTTGTGATTTTCTGTCCCTAAAGGTGAGTGTGCTACCTACTGAGCAACTGACACTGTTGCCAATTTGTTGGTGAAAATGCAGCAAATTTTACACTTTTAAATGTGAACAATTTCCAGTTGTTTTCACAGAATTGTGGGACCCCTCTCCACACATGCAGTTCTGCAGCCAAAGGGAGCAGAACCACTCATTCCATAAGGAATAAGGCATGACAAAGTGGGGATTATGTTGTGTTAATGCACCAAGTGGTGAGTTGGAGTCCCATTCCAGAAGGGAAAGGGACTTCAACTACCACAAGGTACATGGACATGGCATAATCCCTGACAGAATTGATGCAATCCACTTATAAAATGTTTTGTAATGTTAGTTTTTTAGCAGTGTAGTAGTGTTGTAATTTGGTTTTGTTTCTTTAAATGGTTGGCTTTAGGGCATTAGCATCAATTACATATGCAGCAGTAGTTAAGTTGCACATGGTAAGCTGCACTAGTTGGGTGTGGTTGCACTGCAATGAGTGGGTTATGGCTGCGTGGTCATAGTTAGTCCTGTTGTTTTAAATAGGCATTCTTGACTTTTAATTTTCTGCACTTCCCATGTGATCTGCCAGGCTAAGCTGGAAGCCTGGACTGCACTTCTTGTACTTTTCATTTGATCTGAGTCAGACCTGGAAGCCTAGGCTGATGTTATGTGACCTCACTTAGGTGCACTGCATGCAGTTAATGAGGTTCAAGCAGGACCTTTGAGCTGTCCTGTGTTTGTTTCTGTATATTAGATTTAGGTAAGTAGATATTTTATTATCTTTTAGAGCAATGCATGTAAGTTTTGCTGATGGTTTAGTGATGTATGTATATATACATGTTCTGTTGTTGTGTAGAATTGTGGTTTTGAAATATAGTTTGTGTATTTATTAGGTGTTTAAAATGTTTTTCTTGTGTGATCACCACAGAGACATTTTAGATTTGGATTTCTGAGTGGGAGGTATGTTTTTTCAAAGTTGGTCAATGGATTTCCTTTACAGTTTGTGATTCTTGAGCAATATGTGCAGACTGAGTGCTTATAGATTGCAGCATAGTTATTCGATATGGCTCTTTAAAATAAACAAAGGTAAACTTACCTGAGGAAAAGATGCTGTGTGCTAGCATGAAGTTTACATACACAGCACAGTTTCAGTCCTTGCATGGCATCTTATCAAAATGAGGTGAAATAAGATTAAATCAACTGTGGAGAAATGGTTGTCTCAGTCTTCATAGGTAAATTAGTTTCTTCACTATTCATCTTTTTTATTATATACAAAGATCATGTTTTGCCAATTATGCTTTTTTTTTTAAATCAAGCTGTGAGAAAAGTGGCTGATGAAAAGATTTTACATATTCTCTGTCATTTTTTTTTTACCCAAACTGTAAGTGAACTTGTAAATTCAGTTAATTGTTTCAGTCTGTACACAGCTTGCTGTATCGTTGTTTTTGCTAACTGACATTTTAGACCCAAAGGTATAGTAGAACCTGGTCATAACACATCTGTTAATGTTTAGGCATGGACTCAGGGATCTAGTATTCGCTACAGAGACTGATAGATACTAGAGATATCAACTTGTGATACTTATCAAAACCTTGTAAATACCCAATACTCATACAGAGCTGTCCAGAACTAACATTTGACTTACTGAGGCAGATTTTTATCAAGTGATAAAGTACTATAATGCTTTAACATTCTGGTTTATCACTCAGTAAAAATATTATAGCTGGCAACTTTCAGTTGTCAACATGACATTTTACAAAATGTATTTTACAAAGAGAATTATTTTTGAAGATAGTTTTTATAACAGACAATGACTGCTAAATAGCAGCGTATAAACTAAGTTGATAGTTTAGGTATGTTACATGTACAAAAACTAGCAAGTAAGTAGTGGTAGTTTCTCATTATGATAACCTATTGAATTAAATACCAGTTTTGGATGGGTAATAACACATGACAGGTGTGCATTCAGTGGGAGATATAGGCACTTCTCAGGTGTGTGCAGACTCAGGTATGATGCCGCGGGTAGGATTGTCACAGTATCACAGTTTCATGGTATACCACGGTATCAGAAGTCATGGTATTGATATCATGGGCAATTTCCAATACCGCGATAACCGTGACTCATGGTATATCGCGGTATTGAGACCTTTCAACTATTTTTGGGGGGGCATTTTCAGGAACAACTGCCCTTTCCCTGACAACTCTCCCTGATGCAAGAGTTCGAGGAGGCTTCTTTTTTTGTGCAAAAATTACTTGTTCTGCAATACCGTGGTATGACGATAACCATGGAATTATATGTGACAGTTATCATACCATCAGAATTTCATAAGGTGACAAGCCTAGCCGTGGGTCAAGTTCTCCTCAGCACACACCGGAGGACTTCCTACAGTATGTCCCCAACAAACACAGCACACTGGAGTGTGTTGTTGCATTAATAAATGGCATGTTTGCAAACATTGTGGCTTAAAATATGCAGTGATGTGTGTATGTGACTTCATAAAAGCATAGCAGGTGACCTGGTTCATCCAATGATTGAGCAGTAATTTTGGCAGTCTTCATGACCTGTTTTAGAAGTTTGTGTTAATGAATGTAACATTTCAACTGGATAATATTGCAGCCTATCTTGTCCTAATCTGACTTTTACATCAGTTAAACTGTATATGCTAGTAGCCATTTGGAGGCATAAGGAGGCAGTATAGCACAGTGGTTTAAGGCTCTGAGCTGCAAATCTCGTGATATCCAGCAAACCAGACCTGGGTTTGAATCCTGCAGCTTCCACTCGCATACTGTGTGACCCTGAGCAAGTCAGTTAACTTCCCTGTGCTTCCCAGGTCACACCTGTAAAAAAGTGTTCAGCTTAGTGTGCTACTCCTGGTTAAACAACTAAAAAAAATTTTGAGATTTAAATATGCTGTACACCCTTCCACCCCCCGTGATATGGTCAGGGTCCCTGACATGCAAAAGAGGAATTGAATTAAATGGTACAGCCACATCACCAGCTCCCCCATGGCTCTGTACTTTTTAATAATATGCAATTTCATGCTTTCCTATTACTGTATGTTCTGTTATGTTTCACTGTATTAATTTTTGCCCTTTCTTTAAAAAAAAAAAACTGTTACAACAGTAGCCTTCTTGTTTGGCCTAAGAGTTGGCCCCTCTCAAGGCTGGATGCCTTGCACCTTAAGTAAAAACCCATTTACTTAATCTTGTCTTCTTTTCATATGTCTGATTCCTCTTCTTCTTTCTTCCTTCTTCTTGTTATTTTACAGACGTAGTGGAGTCTGCAAGTCCCTGCCTTTGGATCCTTAAAAAGCTAAGCAGGGTTCATAGTTTTTAGATTGTTTCTCCCTTTTGGTAGGTAAAGAAAAATGCCTGATGCAGCCCTGCCTTTGTCAGCTATGGGAAAACCTCACTGCAGCACCCACTCCTCTAAGTTGTTTTGCAGGCCTACTCCCCTCCTGGTTTACTAGTGTCTTAGCAGTGTGTCAGGGTGGCCATGTGGTTGGGGAGTACAAATTACTCACTCCTCAAGGCTGGTTTTTCTTTTTATGATAAAAGACAACGGTTGCAGACCTGCCAGTTCGCTGAATCAGGAGCTCATGAGTTGGTGGGACAGCAGGAAAAGTCGAGGAAAGCCCCTGGCTAGAAGGGCCTTGCCTGAAGCTGTCCATGCTCCCTGTCCAATTTGGCAGCAGACAGGTGGAACAGCATAAATGAGTCCTCATTCTATGCATCAGAGCAGTATTATTTATAATTAAAATACGGGTCCCATGTTTTGCTCTAAGAAAGAAGCAAAGTAAAATAAAAGGTTTTTCTCCCACCCCAGAGCATGGACACCGTAGGCAGTGTCAGATGGCTGGCAGGGTGGGAAAGAGAATGTGGTGCTAATCGTAGAATCATAGAATTCCACCAGCAGAAAAAGACAACTTGGCCCATGTAGTCTGCCCGAAAAAAACAAATAGCCCCCCTCCCCCCCTTACCTCCCACCTCTCTGCCCTCCCTCTCTCTCTCTCTGTTTAGTCCCATGTAGTTGTCCCATGCTGTTTTGAATTTATCCACTGTATCCACCCCCACAACCCATTCCGGCAACTTGTTCCGTGGTCCTACAACCTTCTCTGAGAAGTAGCGCTCACTTATGTCCCAACAAAATCTACCCCCTTCCAGCTTGAATGCATGGCCTCTGGTGGTTTTGGTTTCACTCAGCCTTAAGAGGCTGCCTCCCCTTACTTTATTTATTCCCTTCAGGTATTTGAAGGTTTCCACCATATGTCCCCTTTCCCTTCTCCCCTCCAGTGTATACAGACTAAGCTGCTCCAGCCTCTCCCCATATGACCTTTCACGCATCCCCTGGATCATCTTGGTTGCCCTTCTCTGGGCCCTCTTCAGCCTATCCTTGTCACTCTGCAAGTGTGGCCTCCAGAATTGCACTCCATACTCCAGTTGTGGTCTGACCAGTGTTTTGTAGAGTGGCATGATCACTTCCCTCTTCCTACTTGTGAAACCCCTCCCTATGCACGCCAGCAATCTTTTTGCTTTGCCTACCACTTAATTGCATGGATTCATAACCTTTAAGGTATCAGAAATCCAAATTCCCAGGTCGTTTTCTTGCTTCATGACCTGCAGTGCCCCCCCCCAAAGCCAGTCTGTTGCCCTGGGTTATTATGGCCTATGTGCATTATTTTACACTTTTTTGCATTGAATTGAAGTTGCCACCTTTCCACCCACTCCTCCAGCTTGACTAGATCCTGTCCCATTCCCCCCACCATGAAGTGTCCACTCTGTTATAGACCTTCGTGCCATCTGCAAACAGACACACCTTCCCAGTTAGACCCTCTACTAAGTCCCCCACATATATGTTAAACAATGTGGCCCCAACATCAATCCCTGTGGAATCCCCGCTCATCACCTCTCATTCCCTGGAGTGCTTCCCATTGACCAGTACTCTCTGAGTCCTCCACCCCCCCCCGCAGCCAGTCTTCCACCTAATTTGTAAGCTTGGATCCCCCTCCAAAACTGCTTAAGTTGCTTACCAGCCTCCTGTGGGGGATGGAGTCAAATGCCTTCCTGAAATCCAGGTAGGTCATATCTACTTCTCCCCCCCCCGATCATACACCTCCATTACACCCTTGAAGAATTCAGTCAGGTTGGTCTTACATGACCTACCACCTATGAACCCATGCTGGCTGTCATCAATTAGTCCTTCCTCCTCTAGGTGTTGTACCAGTCTTTCTTTTATGAGAGCTTCCATCAATTTGCCTACCACAGAGGTGAGACTAACTGGGCGGTAGTTGCCTGGCTCATCTTTACACCCCACCTTGTATAGCAGCACCACTTCCACCTGCTTCCAGTCCTCCGGGACCCTCATTGCTTCAAGAGATAGATTAAACAACGTAGTAAGAGGTGCCACCAGTTCCTCCCTTAATTCCCCAAGTACCCTGGGATGGACTTGATCTGGGCCCATAGGTTTGTCAGTTTTTCTTTTCCCCAGCTCCTCCAATAGCCTAGCCACCATGAAGGGGCTTGTGTCCACCTCCTTATCCACCCACTCCTTTCAGCTTAATATAGGCCCTCTTCCTTCTTTCTTGACTGTGAATACTGATGTGAAGTATTCATTGAGCAGATTTGCCTTTTCCTCATCCCCTTCAACTAGTACATCCCCTTAAGTCTTAGAATCCCTTGCCTGCTTCTCTTCCTGTCACTCACATACCAAAAGAATTTGTTGTCCTCCTTTTTACATCCCTAGTTATTTTCACTTCCATTAATGCTTTTGCCCTTCTAATTGCGTTCCCCGCTTCCTTGAGCTTTTCCTTATAAACCACTATTTCCCCTAACCCCTGTGACATTTTGAAGGCTTTGCATGCCTTTGTTTTCTCCCTAACTGCCTCCCTAACCTCTGCTCTGAACCACAGGGGGTTTCCTTTCTCTTTTCCTTTTGCTTATCCTCCGAACGCATTGCTCCATGGCCTTCAGGATACCTCCCTTTATTGCCCCCAAAGCTCCTCTACGTCCTCTAGATTTTGCTTCCCTTTGAGTTCCTTCCTCAAAATTTCCTTCATCCTCCTAAAATTTGCCCTCCTGAAGTCCAGTACCTTGATGGTTGACCTGCTCATTTCTGGCCATGCCCAGAGGGAGAACCTGACCACCCAGTGGTCACTGTCTCCTAAAGTTTTCCCCACCTCTACCTCCTCCATGCTGTCCTCATTTGTCTAAATTATGTCCAATGTTGCCTCCCCTGGAGTTGGTTCCCTTACAAGCTGGTGCAGGAATGCATCCTGCATGGATTCTAACATGTCCCTGCTTTTTTCAGATGTGGGCGATGGGATTTGCCAGTCCATGTTGGGTAGGTTCAGGTCTCCTACGACCAGGATCTCCTCTTTGTTGGCCCTCCTCTGTATGTCCCTAGCCATTTCCCTATCCACCTCCTCGCCCTGATGTGGTGGTCTGTAGACCATCCCTGTCCTTACTGTCCCCCCTCCTTCCTGCTTAAGGTGACCCAAAGAATCTCAGCAGATCCCTTCTCCTCTTTACCCTCAACTGCTCTGATCCCATCCCTTACATACAGGGCTACTCCCCTGCCTTTTTTTCCCCTGTCTATCCCTCCTGAAAATACTGTACCCCTGTAACTCCACCTCCCAACTGTGGCAATCTGTCCACCATGTTTCAGTTATTGCTATTAGGTCCGGGTCGTCCAGTCCCACCACTGTCTCTAAGTCACCCATTTTATTTCCTAGACTCCTGGCATTGGCTAGTGTTCCTTTCCATCTCACCTTACCCCTTTGTTCACCCTTATTCCCTAGACTACTGGTGTTGGCCAGTATTGCCTTTCATCTCACCCCACCCCTTTGATCCCCTTCTCACCTGCTGTCTCTTTTCATTCACATTGGGAGAGTGTGAGCTAGGTTAGTTCCACTAGGCTGAGATTCCCCTCCTCCCCTAGTGTTGCACTCTCCCTGTCTAGTTTAAATTTAAATCAACCACCAGTCTCTCATCTATGTACCCCTGCAGTTTCACTCTTAATAATCTAGCCCCTGCGTTGCTTATGTGCAGCCTGTCCCTTGAGTACAGTTGCTCATCTACCCTAGTATCCCTCCAGTCTCCCAAACATATGAAGCCTTCATATCTGAACCACTGTCTCAGCCAGAGGTTGAATTCCTTTATTTTGAGTTGCCTGGCCGTGCTAGCACAGTGCACTGGCAGGACCTTTGAGAAGGCCAAGGAAGGGCCACACTGGTGGCAGAAAAAAGGAAAGGACTGTCCTTTCAGGTGTTCCATCAAAAACCAATGCTACCTCAGGCCAGTATGTAAGCTGAGCACTGAGGTCATGGTGCAGGCCACCATTAAGGACAGAGACAGGTATTCTCTATCTCAGGCAGCTTTATGCTACAGCTCTGGTAAGAAATGTCCTGCCTGTTAAAAAACTTACATATATATATATACAGTATATATATATATATATATTTATATATATACAGTATATATATACACACATATATATTTTGAACAGGCAGTTCATTTCAGCAATATATATTCTTTGCAAAAAATTGTGTTAATGCATGAGTTTGGCTTCAGATTAAAGTGACAAAAATAGGGAAATATGAAGTTAGGGTTTCCAACCCTAACACCCCATCCCCACCCTCCAAACCAAAAAAAAAAAAACATTACCCAGAAATACTAAGAAGAGAAGAATGACCTGAAGTAATATTCTGTTTCACTGCACAGGCAGAAAAGAAACATTATGTGCCATTCAAATGGGCAAATGCCCGCAGTCACAACCGAGGTGTTGAAGTTTGGCACAGCTGCATGTTCAGGTATATGAGCAGCATGTCAACTGTGTGTGTCTCACTAAAACATTATAAAATGTAATTCTGTTAGTTTTTTTTTTTTTCACGATTAACATATCCTGATTTTTGTTAATGTCTGAGCAAAAATGCAATTTATTTAGTATTTAAAGCCTTGGTACTTAAAGCCTATGGGTGTTCTCATTGCAAATTAGAACTTGATCCCCTGGGTTATTAAATGGTTCTTGTCCTTTTAGAACAAAGTCAATAATGCTAAGGACAAAATATATTCACTGCATGATAAAGTATGGAAACTGTGATACTCAGGGGCAGAACCACACAACTGAGTAAACAACACGAAGCCCACTTAGCCAGTACATGGGGAAGAGTCTATCTAAGGAGGTGGAGGAATAGGAGGGGAGAGTGATATAGAATTAAAAAAGTGGAAAGAAAACACATAAGGAAGAGGGTACGGGATTAGGTGGGGGAGAAGGTGAAGAATTAAGAGAAATGAGTAATAGGGAAAGGCATGTGTTTAAGAGCAGGAGCAGGAAGGGGAAATGTGGTTACAGAGAAGATAGGACAGTGAGTTAGAGGATAGGGCTGAGTGGATATTAAAGGGAGGGAGTTCTAGATATTGGGAAATGGTAGGAGAAGGCAGCCTGTCCTGAAGTAGAAGTACGGGCAGGGAGGGCAAGAGTCCTATGGGGGAGTTACGGAGGGTGTAGATGGGAGAGAGGGGGTAGAGAGGAAGGAGTTTAGGTATGGTGGAAGGAATTCAGGCCAGAACTTCCCAACTAATGAGTTGCAATGGGCAAGGCGCCTGTCCTCAAGAGGAGGGAAGGAGAGGGCAGATTAAAGGTCACAGTGATGTGTACGTGGGGGACAGTTTAGGGCAAAACGACAGAAGGACTGATGGTCATTTGAGTGAAAAAATATTTTCTCTTGAGTATGCTGAATCTATTACCTATTATTTGTAGAGGGTGTCCTCTAGTATCCTTGTTAGCTTGTTTGAAATCAGTACCCATCTCACACATCATATACTGGTCCTTTATAAAATCATACATTAAGAGTAAGTCTCTTCTGAGACATTGTGTTTCAAGTGATATTAGGTTGAGATCTATTAAGTTGTCATGATACAACTTATCCTTAAGACGACTGTTATGCTTTGTAATTTTTCTTTGCACCTTTTCTAGTTAATCAATGTAATTTTTTCTGAAAATGGCACCACAGCTATGAGGCATAATCTAAGTGGGTTCATACATACACACTGTATAGTGGGGTGATTACATTGTGTTATTTATATCTAATATTTCTGTGAATGGTCCACATAATTTTATTTGCCTTGGCAATGGATTCATTCATCTGTTTTGTACAACCCAGATCACTGGTAATGATTATGGCTAGGTCCCTATCAGTTATTGTAACAGAGATTTTTTTCACACAGAAAAAGTAAGGATGATTTCTATTTTTTTTTTACCTAAATGCATTACTTTACACTTATTATGATGATCAAAACTCATCTGCCACATATCTGCCCAATTAATTCCTTTATGTTTGTTTTATTACTAAGGTCTGTTGTTTAACTGTCGTCTTAAAACTTTTTTTCTGTTTATATGTGAAACAGTGATCAATGCAAGATAACTTTGTAAATAGGTCTCTTTGGGACCTAAAGTTTATTTTCTGTTGAAAAATAAAGTTGTTACTACTACTATTAGTACTATAATTAGTAATATGATCTAGGTCGTCTTGCAGTCTATATATACAGTATATTTGTGCTACAGTTTCACAGGGGCCCCCAATTTTGCAATCATTGGCATATTTGGCCAACTAACATGCTAGTGTGTTGGTTAGGTCAGAAATAAATATTTGAAAGATCTGTGGTCCAAGCACTGAACCCTGAGAAACACCACTAATTACTTCTCCACTTTTAGAATTATGGCCATTTATAATCAATCTTTAAGATCTATTCTCCAGCCATTTTAATACCCATTGAATATATTTTGTATTAATGCCAACGTTTTTTAAATTTCAAGATGATAGCCCAATGGGGAATTAGATCAAACGCTGTGCTGAAATCTGGGTAGATCACATCACAAGGTATGGTCTTGTCCAGAAATTGGGTGACTTTTTTTCATAAAAACACAGGATATTTATTGTGCATGATCTGCCCTTAGAACATCTGTATTGTTCAGGGTCCAGATAGCAAAGTTGACACCAATCTCCCCTTGGTGATGGCCTTCAGAACCTTGAAGAGAATCAGGGTAAGACAGTAGTTGGTAGGATTTTGCTTTTCGACCTTTTTAAATAGGGGAACCACAGATAAGGTACATGGACCAAACACTACATACTAACATACAAAAATGCCAGCAGAAGTAGACCTATACAGTCTGTCGAGTCTGCTTGAATGTGCAGCTAGCCCATCAACTTGCAGCTGCCCCACCTTATGATGGGTACTGTGCTGCTTTCTTGGATAACATTGTCATGTACAGTGCCAGCTTACCTTCAGCATTTGAGGGTAGTAATCACATCCGTCAAATAAGCAGGAATGACTATTAACACCACAAACTGTCCTTTGCTGTGCATGAGACATGATATCTAGGATATATCCTAGGTAATGGAGAAATGAAATCTGAAATATTAAAAATTTAGATGTTGCTTACCAGTCTGAGGCCTCCAGCCATAACACGTATCCAGTCTTTTTTTTTTTAATATAGATTTTTATTGGGTTTTCTAGGTTTTTCTCCCCATATCCCCTCCCAGGGCCCTGGCACATGGCCGTACATGCGTGTGGAGACACACATGCAAACTGGAAGCCAGCTCAGCCCCTTCCACCCAGCCATACTGCCGCCCCTGCCCACCTACATTACACCCCAACGGACCTCCACCCGCTAGGGATGGGACTACGGGGGGGGGCAACAACCCACTCCCACTACCTCTGGGAGAGGAGAACAGCCTGACAGCTCACTCAATCCTACTCCTACCACCCCCCAATCCTGGCACCCCGATGACCCAAGGTCGTTCCTGAACCCGGGTTGCTGACGCAGCTTGAGGTAAGACATCCAGCACCTCAACCCTCAGCGCCACCAGGCCTGCCACATATCCAGTCTTTTTTTGGCCTAGCCAGGTAAAACAGAAAGTTTGTGCCACACTTTGCTGAGATTGCTGCCCACCCCATTTACAGATTTAATGAAGAAAAAGTACCCCAGTAAGGTTCATTGGACAGAGACATGCGAGAAAGCATTCCTAGTAATAAAGGCTATTTTCTGCTTCACTCCAGTTTTGAAGAGTCTGGGTTTTCTAAAAAAAAAAAAGTTTAAAGTTAGACAAGTGTCTCTGAGTCTGGCATTGTGGCTATATTACGTCAGAGGTATAAAAGGGAAGAGTATCTACTATTATATGTCTGCCACAGATTGTACAGTCAAGAGAAGAAGTACTCAACTGGAAAAGAGTTCCTAGCAGAAACATGGGCAGTTGTGGCTCTATATATTTAACTGTAGGGAACTAAATTTCCCCTTGTAACTGACCGCAACCCACCATGCTGGATCAAGTAAGTGAAAGACAAAAATCCTAAAATAACTAGTTGGCACCCGGCTGTACAACCATACAATTTTTAGATGGTAAACAAAGCTGGTTCTCTGCATAAAATGCAAATTTCCTGTCCCATTATGGAGCAGGATATGTTGTAACTGATTAAAAAAATGTAAACTGTACATTGTACAGAAAGGTCTTCAGACAAGTGTGACAACTAGGCAATGTTTTGTTTTATTATCCATTTCCTTGGTAAAATAAGTTAGCCAATTTGCTATGTATGGAAAGAGTGGAAAATTGCATTTTCCTATTGCTGCCCCAGGCTTGAGAATAACAATTCCTGTGTTCTCACAGAGGGGAAACAGGCTGGGTATGGATAGCAGAGCTCTTTTGATCTAAAAGAGGCTAGTTAAACAAATGGCTGGGCCAGTCAGTCGCACCCTACTTGGCTGACTGAGACGTGATTACAGAAGGACCTCGTCCAAATCCACACAACTAGTTCTGACTGGTTCTGTCGGGGCTGAAAGATCAAAGAACTGCCCAGGGTGTGATGTAAAAGAGAGAGGCAGGGTAATGGATGTGGGATTTGTCAGTGTCAGCCTGAGGGACTACTTTTTCTCCTCCTTTTTCTTTTGACTATTTATTCTCATACTTTCTTGAAATACTGAATGTATATTTCTTATTTCTTGCTTGGTACCCGTTTTATAAACATGCAGGCAAAGGGTGTGGACTGCCAGGGTTTCTTCTGTCCCATATTCTCTTATGAAAAGTCTCTCATATTGGGATTTGGAATTCACACCATCCCAGTTGGGGTAAGATTCGTGTCTAGTTCAGAATTTAGTTAGGTTATTCTGTATGAATTCTATCTGTCCAACTGTTTTGTTTTACATTTCTGAAGTGTACTGTATTCTCATAGTCTTTAATGTGTATAATCCTGTACCATATGTAAATATAGTAGAGTATTAAATATTTATATATACTTCATGCTATCTATGAGTGCTTTTAAAGTATTATAAAATGGGTAGGAAATTTGCTGTGTCCTGACTAGTTGAGAATATTTCAAAGCCATGTAGTTTAGAAAAAAAAAGACATGGCTTTGGACTTGGACACAGTGCAATTAGGTATTAATACCTGTAAGAAAAGGTTGTTTTTTCATTTTTCTAGCAGCCATCTTGGTACTGTATAAATACATAAGTTCTTATTATTTACTTTTTTTGGCAAACAGTGCATGTACACATCCACAGAAATGAAAGCCCAATTCAAACACAAATAAAACATGTGAAAACATAAAAATTAATTAATTGACTGTTTTTTTAAGTATTCTGTACTTATAAATACAGGCCTCTAAGTGAAGCAATCTAACTGAGATTTGTACATTATAATTACTTCCCAGCAAACTACATCCCTCCCTCTGTGCTAAAATACAGTATATGCTTTAACATTACTGATCCAAATCTCAAAAGCCTACACGCTATAAGAAATAAAATGTGAATGTCTGCCTTGATTTGCGTTACTGACCAAACCCATGTAATAGGACACTGACCACTCTTGAGTTGATCTTCCAAGAACCAATCTTCACTTTTTAGTCCCATTATTGGGTCTGTGCTGGAGGCAGTAAGACCCCATGGGAGCAAAGTCTTTCTGCAGCTGACAGCCTAGGGGCCAAAGCTGGCTGCCCACAAGATGGATGTATGACATAGCACTCATGGACTGGTCAGTAACCGATGCTAGACCTCTACTTTCCTCAGTTCTGTTTTAACTGCCATGGATAGCACACCATGGGAGCACTACAATCATTATTTAACTGTGTCATACTCCTGATGCTGTACCTTGGCACTATATCTGCATCAGTGCTGCTTTTATTTATTTCTCTCTCTGCAACACTGAACCTCTTTCTTTTCTTCAGTTCTTCTTATTTTCTGCATGGCACCATGTCCAGTACTGAGAAGCCCAGGAAGAAATCTTTTAAGAAGAAGAAGGATGGCCTCCCTATGTGTTGGTGCCCCTACGGGGGTCACATTGCAGTTTGGGACTAGCACGATGCTTGTTCGACTTGCTTCGGTGCAAAACATGACATAGATAGGTGCAATGCCTGCTTCTCTGTGGACTACTGCACCCTTGAAATCCACACACTAAAGTGGGCTGCAAGCCCCCCACTTTTGGAGGCATGCATGGCTCCAGGGATGCAAAGGTAAGGTTCCTTGGCTCTTCCCCTGAGCCTCTTCCCAGTACTATATCTATTGCAGAAGACCAGGCTTCTCCTTGTGGTTATCCCTCTGGGACATTGGAGAGCCTGGGGGGTCTGGTGGACAGTCGGTCACCTCCAGGGGACTGACTGAGTGACCTCCCAGTCTATCAGCCATTCAGGGCAATGGATGCTCCTGGTGATGAGGACAAAGCTATACCCTTGGCCTACACTGGTGGGCATTGCAGCCTGGCACCTTCTCGGTTCCCAGTACGCAGATCAGTACCAGTGAGCGGGGCACTACCAGTAACAAAGCTGGGCCCACTCCCAAAACTGCTCATGGTGTCAGCAGAGGGAAGGTTTCTGGAGCTGGTTCCTCTTGTCCCCTGGAGATACTTTGGATATCCTTCCTAGAGTGGTCAGATGACCGGGGGTGTGTGTAGGGGAGGACCTTGGGACAGTGAGGTCTCCAGTGATGAAACAGGCCCACCTGGGCATAGTTCTAAGCCTAGGTTGGGGTCAGGGTCTCCTCAGGTGGTTGTACCTGTGGACAGTGCCAGGGCTGGGATCCCTCTTGGCACCATTCATGATGCCAGTTCAGGTCAGGGCATCGTTCAGGTTGCCAGGACCCCTGTCAGCACCATTCGCAGTGCCAGTTTGGATTCTGGTGTCATTCCTGCTGCTGCCCCCTAGTCCTGGCCCCATTTTCAGTGTCAAGGTGGAGTCAGTGCCATTTGTGGCACCACTTCCAGCACCTCTGCCCCTGAGGACTCTGTTCTTGATCCTGGGCCTGGCCCAAGGGACAGGGCTAGTCCTGGTGAGGAAAGGACCTTGAGGTCTAGGTCAGGTCAGTGGCTCACTCCTTGCCCAAAGTAGGTTTCAGCTCTGGCAGAAATAGCACTGCCATCTCCAACCTTCTTTCCAGAACTAGCTGGACCTGTCACTCATGGGGATTGGGGCACCCCATGGGACCTGCATGGCTCTGCTGTCCCCTCCTGGAGGCTTCCCCCCGAGGGCACCATCCCAATCAGTCTGCAGTTGTTGGCCGTTCACTAATGGGCAAGTTGCCAGGCCCCCCCAGGAGAGGTCCCCTGAGCATTCTTGCAGCCCTTGCAGAGGACCCTGCTTAGTCTTGCATGACCCTCCTACTCCCCTGCCTTCTCTGCCCCCTCTTCCTCCTCTCCCAGACATCTTTGGTCCTTTTGGGCCCCTGTCCTGGAAAAGATCAGGGTGCTGGCTGGTGCTTTTCTCCAGTATCACTGTAGGATAGATCAGGCCATCTTTTGGTATGAGGTCCCTGCTCCTCCACCCCCTTATTCCAGCTCACCATCTTCTCCCACTTCCTCCTCCAGGGAAGAGGACACCTCCATCCATCTCTCCACTGATGCTGAGTACAACCGGTAGCAGCAGTTCCTTGGGGAAATGATGCAGAAGCTTTGCCTACACCATTTTGCTGGTCACAGTTCTACTAACCTGGTGCTGTCATTCCTGGGTGAATACAGCAGAGACTCCACAGTCAACCCTTCATGGCCTTGGCCCTTCATGGAGGCATCCAGTGATCTCTGCCTCCGTCCCTCTGGGGGTCTCCAGGTGCCAGGCCACATCACTCTTATGGGATTCTGCTCCTGGTTACCCCTTCTGGGCATAAGCACTCAGTGCATGACCACCTCCCTGACTCTGACTCCATGTAGTTTGATGTCTGGGGAAGAAGGGTTATTTTGGTGGCATGCACCATGCTGTGCATCTCTGCACATCAGGCCCCTCAGGTGACCTATGGCAGGCGTCTGTCGACAACACTGGGTCAACTCCAAGCATTCATGCCAGACTGCGAGGTAAACAGGCAAGCCATTCACCTCCCCCACCGAGGGGCTGCAGCTGGCTAAGCACCAAGCAAGGGCATCTTATGTCACCAACAAAGTAGCTTCCAGGCTTGTGGAAACTGCAGTCTTCATTCAGCTGGCAGCATGGCCTTGCCTATCCAGGTTGTCCTGCTTGGTCTAGCACTGGGTGCTCGCCTCACACTTCCAGGGGACTCACTTCTTTTCCCGCAGTGTCAGACATGGCCTATCAGGGTGCATTCTTTCTCCCTGGCCATGGGAGCTTCTGCCTGTCCCTGATCAGTCTCAGGTCCTGCCAGACTTGTGAGGGGTCCCTGCCTTCCTGTGATCATCCCCCATAGAGGGCTGAGGGAAAAACCTTTTCCCTTAGTATGAGCAACACCACCTTCTAGATAGTAAGCTTGTTACTCTGATCAAATAGTGGGAATAAATGGTGAAGACTGATTCTTTTAAGATATGAAAATGATATACTTACCATAATTCTTGATCTTGATCGCAGACAATGCCAAGATGGGAGCTGTGATGGACCACATTGAGGGGTGGAGTGGACTGCAGGGGGACCTGACCAAATTACAGGAGTGGTCAAAAACATGGCAGTTGGGGTTCAATGCCAAGAAGTGCAAGGTAATGCACTTTGGAGCTAAGAACCAGAGGAGGAGCTATCAGCTGGGAGGGGTACAGTTGGGGAGCACAGAGGAGGAAAAGGACATGGGGGTGATTATAATGGGAAATGAACAACTCGGCTCAGTTCAGGAGGGCAGCAGCGAATGCCAACAAGATGCTGGGCTGTATAGCAAGGGGGACCTCCTCTAGATATAGCGAGGTGATCCTTCCCTTGTACAGGTCACTGGTCAGACCACACCTGAAATACTGCGTGCAGTACTGGTACCCATTTCTGAAGAGGGACATCAGACTGTTGAAGGGTGTGCAGTGCAGAGCGGCAAAGATGATCCAGGGTTTGGGGGGAATTCACACGAAGAAAGGCTGAACATGCTTAACATGTACTCGCTGGAGAAGAGGAGGGATAGGGAAGATATGATCGAGGCCTTGAAATACCTGAAAGGGATAAACAAGGCTAATAAAGGTGAGATATTCCGAATCAGAAGAGGGAGGGATACTAGAGGGCATCAACTGAGGTTGGAAGGGGATAAATTCAGGAGGGAAGTCAGGAGACATTATTTCATGGAGAGGGTGATAGACAAGTAGAACACTCTACCTGAGGAAGTTGTTTCCTGTAGGATGGTGAGCACCTTCAAGAGGGGTTGGGGAAGAGTGAGGTGGGGAAGGTCAATAAGGAGGGGAGGGAATGGTGGGGCAGCTGCATGCAGAGGGGATAGCTGCACAGTTCAGCAGACTTGATAGACCATGTGGCCTGTTTCTGCTGGTAGTTCATACATTTGTAAGTTTGTATCTTTCATAATATCTTCACCGCTTATTCACTTGCCTGCCCACCATCCCCCTGTCGGCTATGAGCCAGGGCCTCTGGGTAACTCACCCTGTCTTTCTTCTCTTTTCCTTTCCCGTGGCCTTTCTCTTTCCCTTTTTCTTGTGACCCTCTGTTCTTATAGGAACCCTTTCTAGAAAACAAGGGGAAGGGAGAATGCCCCCATTTGGGCACTTCTATCTCCCCAAAAACCTTCAAATTAAAAAAAAAGTATTTTTACTGAGGGACCTTTTCCCTTCTTCCTCCGTTGTCCTCCTCTTCAGCCCCTCTTTTTCTGGCTGTTCCTACCTTAACAATGATGCCACAGCTGCTGCTCCAGCCCCCTGGACATAGATAACTTTTCTGTCTAGCTTCCTTTAAGCCGCTGCCAGCAATTGTTAACCCTTTGAGTCATGACAGCCTTCTTTTCAGGGGAGGACACTCCAGTCTGTTACTTGCCATCTTTTTGTCTCTCTTCTTCCCTATCAGAGTGGCAAGGGGTATCTTTTTTCATTCTAGCTCCCATTTTCCTCTTCTTGTACTTTTGTACAACCTTTTTCTGATTTATTTTAAGACATGACAAAAAGATTAATGAGATCCCTTCATCATTCTCATTTTCATTAGGGAGGCAGTATAGCACAGTGGTTAAGGGCACTGAGCTGCAAACCTGGAGACCTGGGTGTAAATCCCACCGCCTCCACTTGCATACTGTGTGACCATGAGCAAGTCACTTAACTTCCTTGTGCTCCCAGGTCGCACATGGAAACAAGCTTCAGCTTAGTGTGCCTTTCCTTATTAAACAATTTCCCCTTTCCCTTTCATCTCCATTTTTGCCCAGAGCCATTACCATGGCTACTGCCTTCTCACTTTTGCTGCCTAGGCAACCCAAGACTCTGGCTCCCCTTAACCCGATACTCTTAGGCCCATCTTAGCCTCTTTCTCTAGTTGGCAGTCGGGTTCTATTGCTTTTATGATTTTATATCCTATATCCTTTTTCTACACCTTTGGGTTAGTTTCCATAGTCCCTGTCTCTCCCCTTTTTCTCTCTCACTTGTTTTCTGTCCTGGCAAATAGAACTGAGGAAGGTAGGGGGCTGGTGTCGGTTCCTAGCCAGTCCACTAGTGCCACATCATACATCCTCCTCATGGGTGCCACCGTCACTGACGTTAGCCCCTTAGGCTGTAGGCTACTGGAAGACTTTGCTTCTACGGGGTCCTAGTGCCTCTTGCACAGACCCAATCATGTGAGTAAATGGTGAAGATATTCTGGGTCTGTTCATGAAAAGGGGTTACCAAAGTGTGACACGAAGGTCAAATTTTCAAATTATTTCTAGATTACATTTGTGGTGCATTTCAAGATATTAAGACCCAAGTATGAAAAAAGAAACATATTGGGAGATAAAAGTCTCACAGGTTCTGAGATAAAAGAACTGTATTGTGGTGAGTGTAACAAATGACACCACACACTGTGGTGAATGTAACACCTAACACAAGACATTTGTTTTAGTAGTAAAAACTTTATTAAACATATGTAATAAGTTATATTAAAACATGAGAAATAAATATTTATAAAACTTATATTACATTAATTACAAATTTGATGTTTTGCACCACATACCATGGTGAATGTGACACGTGATACCACACTCATGCTTCACTTACTAAAACTGTGCTAAACATACCTAACAACTAATATACAACTGCTACTGACTGGCATACTGCTGTAAAACATGAAAAAATTTTACAATTACATTACTGGCAAGTGTGATGCTTAACACCACATAATGTGGTGAACGTAACAAGTGACACCACACATTTGTTTCAGTTTTAAAAAAGTTTACTGAACATGCCTCATGGAGGAATTTGACAATAATAACAGTAATGGCACATATGATGGTTGACACCACATATTGTGATGAATGTAATGAGTGACACCACAAAGAAAATCCATTTTAACCCTCCACCCCATATACACAGTATAATCCCTATTACAACTGATACTCAGCACTTTCCCTAGACATTCAGTTGTCACTGAAATATGCTTCCTGAAAGTGTGCCCCCAAGTCAGTGAATGATGATAACAAAGCCTACCTGTGGTGAATGTGACTGTAGCCCTCGTTGTTGCATGCAGTGCTTATCTTCATGGAATGTAGCCCTACAAAATGGAGGAGCCACATGCAAACAATGGGTTTTAAACCACAACTCAGCTTCTCCCTCTATGGTTGCTCCTTGGTTCTGATGGACAGGTTATGACTTTACAACTGTTACAGACTGACGAGGAAACATTGGGCCTGATGTGACTCCAAGTAGAGTGAGGGTCAAAGGTTGCTCTCCCTTCTGTGGGAAAGCTAGATCAAGCAGTAACACAGTCAGTTATCACAAGGAGGCAAACTAAGAGAGAAGCCAGAAAATCTTTTAAAGTGCTAATAGTACAATTACAGATCTGGGGGCCATGCGGGTGAATGTAATGTGCTGTGACACCAACTGTTACATTCATCACACTAAATACAAAGCTGCACAAATTAAAAACAGAGCACTATAATGGGCTAAAGAGTACAGATAATAAAAAACGCAACTCCAGATTAGTAAGCAGAGTTATTTTATTAAGGGAATACAGTAAATAAAGCCAATTAGTAAAACATGTGTTTTTGCATGTCACACTTTTTCAGGTAAAAAAAGCAGCAAAATGGATACCCCATCAAATAAAAATATGGATACCCTAGAATTCTATAGTTATGCTATTTATCTGCACATATAGCCAGCATTCAGATTTAGTCAATGCCTGACAGTTTTTTGATTTTTAAAAATGTGGTATGCACTGTATGGTGGGCATTGGTAACCCCTTTTCATGAACAGACCCTTCTATAAGATCAAGAATTATGGTAAGTATGTAATAGAACTAAGGAAGGTAAGGGGCTGGTGTTGGTTACTGGATAATCTACTAGCACCACATCATACGTCCACCTTGTGAGCGCCACCGTCACTGACGTCTGCCCCCTAGGCTGTAGACTATTGAAATACTTTGTTTCTGTGGTATCATAGTGCCTCTTGCATGGACCCAATAGTGTGAATAAATGGTGAAGATATTCTGGAAGATCAAGTATTACAGAAAGTACAGTATGTAATTTTCATTTTCTGCTTCCCGTCCTTGAGATCTCCCGATTCCATGTCACAGTACCATGTAGGCCACTTTGCAGTATGTGCGCTGCTGCCCTCCAACATTTACAAAAATGCAGAGTTGACAGATCCCTGTCACAGAGCCCAGATCTCCACCTTACATGTTTGCCAGTGCCATCCTCAAACTTTTACCTGGTCCTGCTGCACAGTTTCCTGTTAGACATGAACTGCATGCTCAGTTTTAATCCACTTTTTGAGGTGGGAGATCACTTAACCTTTGTAGCGCTGCTCAGCTGAGACGGAGAATGGAGCAGACAAAAAACAAATTAACTGGGTTTATCAACTCCTTACTGAGTGCTGGTGGGGGTGGGGGTCAGGGGGTTGCAGGACTATCTTCCTTGACATTGCAATTTTTTAAATATTTATTGGCAATCAGAGCCGCACTGGCAGTCGAGGGTGCTCAGTGATAATAATTAACATATCAACCAAATCACGGCACTCCAATCTGCACACAAAAAAAGGGCTCACCAACAAATGGTTTAAAAATTATTTATTTCCACCGCATGAGGCTGATCAAACAGCTACAGGGCTCACTCGAACAAACATCTGACGTTTCACCAATTCATTGACTTTCACAACGATAAAATTCATTGGTACATATGCCACTTATATGGTACAAAGTACAAGCACCATGTGACCAGACCTTAAAGAAACAGTGCTAGAAGAAAGCCACTAGGCAATCTCCTATATATACACCTTCTGTATATCAAAGTGCATAACAATAGATATCACATTTACCACACACCAATAAGAAATTAAAAAAAAATTTTAATCACTGTGGTACCACTTAACCATGATTACTGTATGATAAATTCCCTACCAGCTTTCTCTTTTTTATGTATATAAACATGCCCACAAGGGCTTAAACAAAGAACTAAAAGTTCTACTTAAAATAAAAAAGAGAAAGCTGGTAGGGAATTTATCATACAGTAATCATGCTAGGACTTCCCTGAGTTCCTTCAAAACTCTAGGGCAAATCCCATCTGGCTCCATTGCCTTGTCTGTCGTTACTTTTCCTAGTTCTTCCAAGACTCTATTCACTGCAAATGGGCTGGTGTCCACCTCTCCCCACTGTAATCCTTTCCTTGTGACTCTTGGCCCCTCCTCTGCCTTTTTCTTGGCAAATACTGAGCAAAAATACTTGTTCAGTATCTTAGCTTTTTTAAGGTTGTCCTCCACTCACCCACCCTCTCCCTTCTTTAGCTTAACAATACCATTTCTGGTCTGTTGCAACAGTAACTTTTTTGTTTAGCCTGAAAGCTGCCCTAAGACAGGTCATCCCCTTAAGTAAAAGTTACTTCACTTCCCTTGTTCCCTTCTTCTGACTGTTTTCTCTTCATCTTTCTTTCTTCTTCTTGTTCTTCTTCTTGCTTCAGGTGGATGGTGGGATAGGTGGGATGCCTGCCCCCCCCAAAAAAAAGATGGAGACACCATAGTGTCTGCAATCCCCTGCCTTCAAATGCCTAATGGGGCTAGCCTGGAATGCTAAGTTACAGCCCAAATGTTTTGATTTGTTTCTCGTTGTGGAGGTAAGAAAAATTTCTGGTGCTGTCTGTCTGCTTATGGTGGCAGGGGGCAATAAGATATGAGAGCCAACGCTTTTCTCCATTGTGTAGAGTCCGCTGGTGGAGCCTAAACTGCAGTGCCCACTTTTCAGGGCTGTTTTGTAAGCATATTCCTCTCGCAGTTTGACAACACCGTTGTAGCATTTTCAATTACAAGAGTGCAGCATTTGTATGTGTACCTTTATAGCATGCCACGGCAGCACTGGGTAGTTAAGGACCAAGGACACCTCACTGCTTGAAACTTTTATATGTAACAAAAGAAAAAAAAACTTGCAGCCCTGCTAGTTCGCCAACTCAAGAACTTACGAGTCAGGTGACAGGCAAGGAAAGTCAAGGGAAAGCCCCTGGCTGGAGGGGCCTTGAGGGAAGCTGTTCATGCTACCTGCCTGATTTGGCAGAAGGCAAGTGGGACATCCCAAAAGTGTCCTCACACAGCTCTGCAAGGATGGGACTTTCAGTGTTTTAAAAACGAAAAATGTTAAAGAAGTTATAAATAAAATAATGTATTAACTGCACAAGCACAGTGAAAAAAAAAAGTTGTATAAGGCCAAATCACATGTCATGCCATTTTCTGGTGTTGCGGCCGGTATACAGATCAAAGCTGCATTTCTTACAACCTGTGACACCAGGGAATGGGGAGATATTAAAAAAAGAGGATCATGCAAACACTGGGAGCCCAACCATGATGCTGCCAAAGACCCTACATTCCGACATTGGGTGCCGAACCTCAGTGCTAGATATATTTAATTTAAAAAAAAGAAAAATTTTCAGCCACTGGGAGTTAGCCAAGGTAGTGTACCACCAAAACCCCCCATTCTGACACTCAGTGCCCAGTCCTACTGTGGGAAACAAATAAAAAAGTATTTTCACCACCATGATCTTAAACCCCAGCCACAGAACACTTCTCATATGCCACAAGACACACACACACACACACAAATTCTGACACTTGATGCCCAACCGCAGTGCCAGAAACATTAAACTACAAAAAGAAATAAACATGTATGCTCACCAGGAGCCCATCCAAAGACCCTCCCCACTCTGACATCAA
The DNA here is from genome assembly GCA_016271365.2 of Neoceratodus forsteri. Taxonomy (NCBI): domain Eukaryota; kingdom Metazoa; phylum Chordata; order Ceratodontiformes; family Ceratodontidae; genus Neoceratodus; species Neoceratodus forsteri. The sequence goes on from CM028131.1 coordinate 1,660,816,861, forward strand.
GTGCCAACTCCAGTGTCAAATACGCTGAATAAATAACATTTATAAAACTGGAAAATTACAGTTTCAGAGCGCTTCTGAAATCTTTTGCTTTACTGTACCAGATCACAAGCTATCAAGACTTTGCCGCTGTGATGGATCATCTACCCAAGATGTACAAAGCCGTGTATAACCAAATAAAGCAACTGTTAAGGGTAATAAAACTTCAACTGTGCACATGAGCTGTGCTATTTGGACAAGCAATTAAGCCACTGATTACATGAGCATTGCCACACATTTGATGTCATTTGTGGAGTCATCATCTTCAAACACCACCACCACTGCTAAATCTGTCATTAAGGATGGGAAACTGATGATGGCATTAGGTTTGGAACAGAAACGAAGGAACAAATTACAAGAAGGCACTATAAACAAGTTAAACTGGTAAACGTCAAAACCAGCAAAAGAAAATTCTTCCATATGCAAAGGATTCTTGATGTTTAGAATGGCTAACTAGGGGCAGTTCTTGATAGTGATGCTAAGACATCCTTTAAAAATAAACCTGACTGATTATGTCAGAAAACGTAATATGACATTACCTTAGAGACTGTGGTGGCAGACCAGATGGATCTCATGGTCTTCTTTTACCTACTAAACTTGAGCACACCTGCGTAAAGAAAACTAAACAGTTTAAATATTTTTTTTAAATTATATTTGGTTTTATTTGTGGGTAATTCCTTAAAATATGGAACATCTGACAATGGATGGGAGGGATAGACCCAATGCTGCTTGCCATAACACCAGGTAGACATGCAAAACTACACACAAACATCTTGAAGGGATGTGAGGAATGGCATGGGTTCTAGTCACTCTCCTTCCCGTGCTGCCGTAACAAGCAGGCAGGCCCATAACCATAAGCACTGTCAGTAGTACCAGGAGGGCACCCTAATGCTCTGACCCCCCCCACCAGAACGCATGAAGAGGGGCAATATACTTCAAAAAAATTCAAATACTGCATTTTATGAGGCAGAATAAGAAAGGGAACTTTTGTTTATGCTGGTTCAGGTTGCCCTTGATTTATATATAATTTTCAATACGTTGGGTCATCCTATAAAAGCAGTCCAGTACCACTAATAAATAATACAGGATGAACTCCATGGCACTGTCTCTGTTTTAGATTTGAGTTGAACTTAACTATGAACCCAGTGGGGGGGGGGCACCTTATCATTTGAAGGTGAGTCTGTGCATCGGGTTGCAGGAGCAGGCTGCAGGATCTTCCTGGTACACCTGACTCTGGGTCACCAGAGTGGGGTGGATTTCCTGCAGGGAATTGTGGACTTTGTCGCTGAGAAGGTCTTGGAGTTACCCAGATGGATTATTGTGGGTGATTTCAATGTCTCGATTGATGATGAATTCTTGCACTTTGGATGGGATTTCAAGTTGATGGAATCAGAGTCTTATTACTTCTGTGACTCAACTCACCAATAAGAACACATCTTGGACTTGTTTTTCTCCCTGGGGCTTGAGGTAAATAAACTGATGACTGATTCAGTCAGCTGGTTGGATCATTACATGGTGCCTGTAAGTTCTTCTTCTTCACCCCCCAGTCCTCCCCTTTTGGAGATAATTCAGTAAAGCCCTTGAAGAGGGTTCAGGCCAGAAGGACTGCAGATGGTACTGGATAGTTCAGAGGTGTTGGCAGCATGTGAGATGGGGTTGGAGAATGTAGTACTGACCTATAACAGGGTTATTACTGGGGCTTTGACTCCATAACACCCACCTATGTCTCATGCTTAGGATCCCCATAGTTTGATGGGGAGCTTAGGGAGTTGAAAACCACGGTTGGAGATTAGAGCACTTTTGGAGGAGCTCCAGGGCCCAGTAGGACAAACTGGCTTGGATGATTCATTTTGATGAATATCAAAGGGAAATCTCCCATAAGAAGGCAGCAGTCCTGTCAAGGGAGATTGCTGCTGGGAGGAATCAAGTAGCTCATCTCTTCCGTACTGTGGAGAAGTTACTAAACTCAACATGTATTCAGCTGGTCAGAGCGGGTTCATCAGCTAGGTGCAAAGAGTTTGCTTGATTCTTCTTGGACATAGTGTCCTCTGTTACTTCCAGGATCTCTCCCAGTGGGCTGTCATGACCCAGCGGAGTTGAGCCTGCACCTTGAGGGTGCACTCGGGTGTCTTGGGGAGAGTTTCAGCCAATCACAGTGGATGAGGTCTGTGAAGTGATTTCAGAGCAGCAGACCACCTTTTGTGACCTAGATCCAGATCGCACGTATCTACTAGTGAGATGCCTGGGGCTTTTGGAGTCAGTGTGCATTGGAATAGTTTGGTGTTCCCTTTCTGAGGGGGTCTTTCTGATAACATTCAAAAATACACTGGTTCTGCCCCCTCTGAAGAAATCATCTTTGGACCCAGATATGCTAGTGAATTATCATCCTATTTCTAACCTACCTCTTTTAGGCAAGATTACTGAAAAGGTTGTGACACTACAGCTTGAGGCACACCTCGTAGCTCATGATATCTATGAGCCGCTCCATTTTGGTTTCAGATCCAGGCATAGCACCAAGATGGCATTGGTCAGGGTGCATAATGACCTCCCTACGGCTAGAGATAGGGGTGAACAGTCAGTTCTTGTTCTTCTAAATCTGTGTTCAGCTTTTGATACTGTGAAACATGGCTGGTTGTTGTATCACCTGAGGAAGTATGAAGGACTCACCGGCACTGTTATCTGCTGGTTCGAGTCCAACCTCAGTAACAGGATGAAGAGGCTGATGATGGGAACTTTCTCATCATCCCCAATGCCCCTTCTCTGTGGTTTGCCCCAAGGATCAGTCCTCACACCTATGCTGTTCACAGTTTACATGCTGCCCTTGAGGTGGATTATTCATAGAGACATGGAACATAGAAACATAGAATCTGATGGCAGATAAGGACCTTTGGCCCATCTAGTCTGCCCATTTCTCCCAACTTGTACTATTACCGCAGACCATGCCCAGTCTACAGCTCTTTCTCCCTTCCCCTCCCTTTTCAGTATGATTTCCTTGTTCCTATCCTATGCATTCTTGAACCCCACCAGTTTTTGCCCCCACCACCTCCACTGGAAGGCTATTCTGGGAATCCACCACTCTGTCTATGAAGAAGTACTTCCTCACATCTTTCATGAATCTACTCCCTTCCAGTTTTACAGCATGTCCCCTTGTTCTTGAGCACCTTTTCTTCTGAAAAATACTTCCCTCCTGTACTTTAGTTACCTCTGTGATGTAGTTAAAGGTTTCTGTCATACCCCCCTCTCTTCCAGGGTGTACATATTGATGGCCTTTGGTCTCTCCTTGTAGGGCTTTTGATGCAGAATGTAAGGCAAATGGAATGGACTGCACTAGGAAAGCAAGCAGTGCATGGTTTAAAATGAAGCAAAAACTGTAGAAAACCAGCACCTGCTTTAAAACATAAACACTTGTCATTTCTCCTCGTTTGAGTGAAGAAACCATTCAAGGAATTAACGTGTTCACAATGCTTTAATAGTTCATATAAGAGTGCAAACTCACTTAAAAATGATCACAGTCCCTTCAAGATGTGACTAACAAAGTCCATTGAGTTCCTTGAGGCCTTTGAGAAAGCAACGTGCGAAACGCGTCAGGTGACGTCATTGGGAATTGACCCTCAGCGCTTGCTCTTTCTTTGTGGAGACCCAGTCAAATAGTGTTTGGCACGAACTGCCTTTTGAACATTTGGCATTCTTTTCTGAATTCAAGGAACTCAATGGACTTTGTTAGTCACATCTTGAAGGGACTGTGATCATTTTTAAGTGAGTTTGCACTCTTATATGAACTATTAAAGCATTGTGAACACGTTAATTCCTTGAATGGTTTCTTCACTTAAACGAGGAGAAATGACAAAAGTGTTTATGTTTTAAAGCAGGTGCTGGTTTTCTACAGTTTTTGCTTTTGATGCAGACCCTGCACTATTTTAGTATCCCTCCACTGGAATGCCTCTACTCTGTCTATATCCTTCCACAGATGTGGTTTCCAGAACTAGACACAGTACTCTAGGTAGGGTCTTACCAAAGATCTATACAGAGACAACACCATCTCCCTCTCTATGCTGCTGATACCCCTTCCCATACACCCCAGCATCCCACGAGCCCTTCCTACTGCCTTGTGACACTGCCTGGCCATGTTTAGGTCATCCAATATGATTACCCCCAGGTTTCTTTAATGATTGGTGGTGATCAATACCACTCCACCCATTTGTACTCCACCCCTGGGTTTCTGTGCCCTAAGTGCGTTATTCTGCACTTTTTCACATTGAAACACAGCTGCTATACCCTGGACCACTGCTCATGTTTTCTCAGGACTAGGGTTGTCAAAACTAGTTCTAAAAAGATATGAACCCTTTTAGAATCCAGGGAGTTGGAGTTCTAATTTAGAACTAGAACACCCAAGGGTTCTAAGTATTAAGGGTTCTAAATACCAAATAAAATGCTTTAGATGCCAGCCTGGAAAACAGACTAATTATTGATAATTACATCCTAAAATGTTTAAGAGAGAGACGGTGTAGGAATGTGCTGCTCATATGCTGATGTGCCAAACACATGGAATTGTAACACTTGACATTTGCATTTCGAAAGGCACAATGTGTTTCTCGTTCCTGCATGTGCAGTGAAACAATATCATTGCTGTGCTGAGAGGGCAGGACTTTTATGGGAGGGCTTTAAGCCCAAGGTTCGATGGGTGGAGCAAAAACGTCACTCCCCCATTGAGTTTAAAAGGTCACAACATCCTGGGCTTTGCCAGGATTCTTTTTCGTTGCAGCCGGAAGCTCCGTCAGCTGTTCTCCCTCTCCAAGCCTTCGCTCTCACAGCCCCATTCTTCCTCCCTGGCTCCTCATCCGCTGCCAGTTGCTCTCCTGTTCCCTGCTCCTTTTTTGATTTGAGCCACCTCTCTGTGCAGCACTGCCTTTCTTTCCGCGCTTTAGACCCAGGGGTGCCGATGCTTTTTGGACGCCTTACGGAGGCCCCTAACTACTAGGAAATCCTCAGGGAGGTGCCCCTTCTCAGTTCTGTTCAATAAGCGCTGGGGATTTTATATTGTATCCCGAGTTCTGTGCTGTTTCCGCTGTGACAGGTTGATCATCTCACCCTGCTCCATGCTGCAACTCGCTTCTCTCTTCTGCTTTGGTTCTCTACTCCCGCTGTCCTGGGTATCGATCTAGTGTCCTGTTTCTTTCATCGGAGTCATCCGCTTCCTCCTCAGGTAATCCAGCACTACCACTCCTTATGGTGGCATTCTTCCCTACTGGCACCTTCCCATATCTCTGCATTTGTTGCCAGCGCTTTGGGCGCATCATTCCCCACCGGATTTGTCTGGTCTCCCTCTTCATCGCTGCAAGATGGGGAATGACATTTACATGAAATAGCTGAGCAGTAACTGAATTCCTTACAATGATTTTCTGGATTCCAGCCAATAAGTATTCACTTTTGCTTTACAAAATACACAGCTACTTGAAATTACCCCAAACCTTGACTTTCATTACCTTTTATTTATACTGCATGGATGGCGCACTTCCGGGTTTGCCATCCCTCGTCATGCAGCATGATGACCGATGGGGGAGACGTGGGGAAGCTGACCCTATGCATTTCTCTGCCTCACACCCCCCCGCCCCACACACCATGTCTTTGATCGCCTTCCACCTCTACTGAGCTCATCATTTGGCTGCTGCTTCTGATGGCCATACCACTGCGATTCACTCTGTATTTTTTTTAAGGGGGTTCCTTCTCTCTCTCTCTCTCAGGCACATTCTCCTACTGACCAGGAGGTGGCACCTTATACCACATCTTATAGGCTTTGGACCATTCCTGCCCTGCATTCCATGTTTCTTTTGGGCATACCTAGCACATCTCATATGCCCGTCCCCATCCAGTGGCCAAACCACTACTGGGCTGCTGACAGAATCACTGCCTTCGGTGGCAGTTATGGTCTGCTTGGCTCTCCTCCTCTGGCCCCTCATCCTCATGTTCCCTCTGCCCTCCATTTCTCTCCTCCACCTTTTATCTTGCTTGTTTTCAATCCTACAGTTCGCTGCTGCTCCTGCAGTTCTCATTCAGTATTGGCTATTCAGAATTTGCTCCTGTCTCGGCCTCCTGGCTCTATTTCTTTTGCATACACTTGTGCCTCCTCCTCAAGCTCACCCTACTATAGTTCTCATTCCTTCTTACCAGTTCCTTTTCAAGTTACACTCTGGATCCTGACATGCCCCTCCATCTGGCCTGCATTCAATATTTCTTTTGGGCATACCTATCATTACTCATATGCCACCTCATCGACCCATGGCTCTCCGGCCACCTGTATCAGGTTCAAGACTCTGGTCATCATTCACCACTTCGCACCAGCCATCCCGGATTCAGCCGTTCTCATCCTGTATCGGTGGGGTCCTATGCTACCTCATTGACATCCCTCCGTCCTTTGTTCTTTCATACCTTGCTTTCCCGTACCAGCCTCCATGGCTTCAATCACTCAATGTACCTCATCGATTTCCTAATTTTACCTTCCTTATCCTAGTGCCTTTTCTAGTACCAGCCATCATGGCTTCACTCCGCTCTTAGCTTCACTCCTCATCACACATCGTCCAATTTTGCTCACTCCTCATCATACCTCATCCAGTTTTGATCCTCAGTTACTCAACCTGAGTTGCCTCTGGTACCAGATCTCCCTTCTTGGCCTCAGAGTCTACCTCCTTTCAAGGAGCCTTCTTCCTTTTACTTCCTTTGTACAGGTTCATTTTTAAGTTCATTCCTGTCTCCTCCTCTTCCAATTCCATACCAGCCATCCAGGATTCACTCCACTCATGGCCTGCTATCGATATTCTTTTTGGGCTTACCTACCATAACTCCTATGTCACCTATCAACTGCAGCCATCCTGACGCATGTATTGAGTTCATAACTTCAGTCATATCGAGTTCATAAATCTAGTCATCATTCACTCAGCATTACCTAAAGGTTTATCTATTTACATCGCTTACTCGAACATTCCTATCATTGAAGTCTATACTACCTCATCGACCACAACCCCAGGGTCTAATCAGTTCAGAGTCTAATCGTCTATATCGCATAATCAAGCATGCCTCTTCAACCTCAGTGTCTGTTCAATTGCATCGCTCAATCATGCTAGTCTGCATTATCATCTGTCTTCTCATCAGCACATCTGGAATCTCCTCATGAGCACATCTGAATACTCCTTGCGTCTCTGACGCATACATGAATTTACTCCCTCCCATCCTCGCTCTTCTGATCTACTATCTCTCATCGAATACTCTAGCATACCCTCCTTGGGTCCCTGCTACCTCATGTTCCTTATTTAATCTGTGATTCTTTGGAGTTTTTCCCTATCCCATCGTCATCCTCCCTACTTATATCCCTCATCTATGAACCATTCTCTTTACCAACATATGTCCTCAAATCAAACGTTGTCAGCCTGCAGGGAAGGCGACCTAAGTCTTGGATCCCCAGAGGTTTCCTCCTCAAAGGGTTTTTTTCCTCTCCTCCGTGCCAATGGTCATAGTATTAGTGAGAGTTAGTGCTTTCCTCTTGTTAGTTAGTTAGGTTCCACTGTTGGATGGAGGCGGATGGTGGCCCGGCTTTCCCCTCTCCTTAGGAAGTTAGCCCTTCTCTTCACAGAATTCATTCATCATCCTCACCTCTTCGAAGCCCGACATCTTTGGGTATTCTTTTTGGGCTTCTTCCTAACTTACCTTTAGCCGATGCATTAATTCCTGGCACCTGTAGGGGGGGACCCTCTTCTAGGGTTCCTTGCATCGTACCCCTACAGGGTGGTGTATCCCACGGATAGAGAGGCGGAAAGCCACAAAGCAAATCAAGTTACACACGCATCATCTCATATTATCTCATTCAGTTGCGTAAGCACATCAAATGGGAGGGCTTTAAGCCCGAGGTTCAATGGGCGGAGCAGCAACGTCACTCCCCTATCGAGTTTAAAAGGTCACAACATCCTGGGCTTTGCCAAGATTCTTTTTTGTTGCCCACCATTTACCCCTCCTCCTCCTTCTCCAGCGGCTCATCTCTCTTCCCCATGGGCTTCTTCCTAACCTACCTTTAGCCAACACATTCATTCCTGGCACCTGTAGGGGGGGGGAACCCTCCTCTAGGGTTCCTTGCATCGTACCCCTACAGGGTGGTATATCCCATGGATAGAGAGGCGGAAAGCCACATAGTAAATCAAGTTACACAAGCATCATCTCATATTATCTCATTCAAATGCGTAAGCACATCGAATTTATGTTTTTTTCTCCTCTCAGTAGTTTTTTCTGTTCTTTCTCTCCAGCCCTATACACAAAAGAGTACCAGTTCTAAAGGAGATTAGAACCCTAGAACTATCTGCAAACTTCTAGACCAGAACCAGAACCCAGAAATTCAGTGGGTTCTGAGAACCTTACTGAGGTCTCTGTTTATCCATTCCACTCCTCCTGGAGTTTCCACCTTATTGCAGATTTTGGTGTCATCTACAAAGGCAGACCTTCCTTTCCAGCCCCCTGCAATGTCACTTATAAAGATATTAAAGAGGGCCAGTCCCGGCAATGATCCTTGAAGCACTCCGCTGGTCATCCTCCCTTCCTCAGAGTGAACTCTGTTTACCACCACCCTCTGTCGCCTGTCTCCTAACCATTTTCTTATCCATTTATCATATTTGGACCTACTCCTCAGCTACCCAGCTTGCATACGGCCACATGTGCCGCTCCACCCTGATCTAGTTCCTTGGTCAACCAGTCAAAGAAATATATCCAGTTTGTTTGACATGACCTCCCCTCCATAAAACCATGCTGCCTTGGGTCTTGTTACCCACTAGATTCAAGATATTCCACATTCATTTCCTTCCACATTCCTTTCCTTCAGCAGTGATTCCATTAACTTTCCCAACACTAATGTCAGGCTGACTGACCTGTAATTGGCAGCCTCCTCACTGCTACCACTTTTGTGTAGTGGGACTACATCTGTCCTCCTCCAGTCCTGCGGAACCACTCCTTTTTCCAATAAGCTGTTAAACAGAACTGTCAGAGGTATAGCTAGTATTTTCCTGAGCTCCCTCAGTACCTTTGGGTGCACTTGATCTGACCCCATTGCTTTCCCACCTATATATTAGCAAGTCCCTTCAGGATTCTCACCTCAAGAAAAGGGCTACTGTCCACCTCACTCTTTCTCCCCTTCTCCTTCCTTTGTGAACACTGAACAAAAGTATTTGTTCAGGATGTCTGCCTTTTCTTGGTCCCACTCTGCACAGTGACAGTCCCCCCCTTCCCTTTTTAACCTTACAATCCCACCCCGATCTTCCTCTTTTCACATACATACCTAAAACATTTTTGACCCCTTTCATTACCTCCTGGGGTATTCTGTCTTCAGTTTGCGCCTTTGTGCTCCTTACTACTTTCCCTGCTTCCCTCTGTTTCCCATGACACCCCTCCCTATCCTCCTCCCTCTGTATCTCCTTATACCTTATGAATGCTAAACTTTTTGCCTTAACCTTTCAGCCACCTCTTTCGAGAACCATAGCGGTCTCTTTTTTTCCTCTTGGTTTTGCTCACTTGTTTGAAGCAGAAGTTTGTTTCCTTTACTATGCTCCCTCTTATCTTTGCCCGCTGTTGCTCCATCCCAACCAGGCCACCCCCCCCCGGTCAGGTCATCCCTGAGGCATTCACGCACCTTTATAAAATCTGCCCTTCTAAAGTCCAGGACCCTTGCCCTTGTGTGGTTCAATTCCACAGCCATCTTCATACTGAATCACATTGTACAATGACCACTGGTCCCCAGGTTGCCTCCCACCTTGATGTCTGCAACACTGTCCCTGTAAGTGAGTACCAGGCACAGTACTACCCCATCATGAGTGGGTTCACTGACTACTGCAGTTGCCTGAAGAACGCCCCTGTAGAGAGTCCAGGATGTCCCTACTTCTAGCTGAAGCCACTGCTGGGAGGCTGCAATGTATCCATGGCACTGGTTAGGCAAATTAGTTGTTGAGCGATGATACAGCAACAACTTATGCGACCACAGTTGTAGTCGGCTCAGTCGCCTGAAGACTTTGTTTTCTTTGGGGTGCCCTTCCCCCAAACCCCTGCCCCCACACCCCTACATCTGATTAATCAACCCAAGTCGGAGTTGATTCGGGAGAGTGCAAGACCCCAGAAAGAATAGTTGATCCCATTTAGACATTATAGTGATCTGTCACTGTTGTCGCTGTAATGTCAGCCGTAGTAAAATTGTCAAAACAGGCGTTGGAATATGGGCTCCAATCTACCGCTGGCATGTTGAAGTCCCCCACCAGTAGCACCTCCCCCTTTCTTACTATCTTGCCAATGGCTTCCACCATTATCTTATCTAATTCCTCCCCTGTGCTGGAAGTCTGTAGCTCACTCCAGTGTAAATAGTGGCTCCATTCCTCATCTCCAGCATGACCCACAATGCTTTCCTTCACATAAAGCACCACATCCCCTCCTTTCCTTCCCACCCAGTCCTTCCTGAACAGCCTGGTATAGCCATGTCCTAGTCATAGTTTTCAGTGCACCATGACTCAGTAATGGCCACAATATCCAGGTCGGCTTCTGCCGTGATGGCCTCTGGGTCCAAAATCTAATTTCCTATACTTCTTGCATTCACACACACATGGCCTTCCAGATTCTGTTTCAACTGTGCTTGTTGCCCCTTTTTTTCTTTTTGCCCTCCCTCCTTCCCCACTCACTTTTTAATGCTCCAGTTACTTTCCCCTTTTACCTCTACCACCCTGCCTCCTTTATTAACTTGCACCCTGGGGGATTCCGCTCCTTCATTTTCTCCTTATTCTCTACTTGGACATGTAGGGGGCAGTTTATGACACCCCAATTCCTTCTGCCACCCCCTTGGCCAGTTTAAATATTCATCAAAGTAACATTTAAACTATTGAAGGACAAAGAACCTCTGTGCGCAAGCACTGAGGCAATGGTTACCCCAAAGGGCATTTGGCTGGGAAGCCAAGTTTCAAAGAAATACAAACTCACACATGCCCCCACAATGCAAAGCATCATGGGCTGCATATGCAAATCACCACAGAATATTATGCAGTTCAACTTTAGGCAGAAATGTTGGTGCCGGAAGGCCTCTCACACAGTTTGCAAAGGGAGCCAAAACAAGACATAGACACGTGTTTCGTCCTACCAGGACTCATCAGTATGCCTCGTCTGTTTGACACCAGAGTGGAATGAACCAGCAACCCTAAGATGGTCTATCTGGGTTATGTTGTGGTGAACCCAATTAAAACAAAAAGCAATTTAAAAGACAAAGAACTTCTGTGCGTAAGCACTGAGGCAATGGTTACCCCAAAGGGCATTTGACTGGGAAGCCAAGTTTCAAAGAAATACAAAATCACACATGCCCCCACAATGCAAAGCATCATGAGCTGCATATGCAAATCACCACAAAATATTATGCTGGTTCAACTTTAAGCAGAAATGAGAGGCCTTTCAGCACCATACATTTCTGCTTAAAGTTGAACCAGCATAATATTCTGTGGTGATTTGCATATGCAGTCCATGATGCTTTGCATTGTGGGGGCATGTGTGATTTAAACTATTGACTGAGGACTGTACTTTCTCTCTGGATGGATGCAGGCCATCACCCCTGTATAGGTCTTTATCATCCCAGTGGGTCCCCAGTCTCCTGTGTAGCTGAACCCTTCCTTTCTACACCATTCCTTTAGCCATGAGTTGAAGCTCCTACTGCAGAGATCCCTCTCCTGTCCTTTGTCATAGAAAGGCAGCACCTGAAGGAAACCACTTTGGTTCTCAAAAACGGTAGCAGAAAAGGTCAGAGCCAAAAGGCTGGCCTTCAGGAAATATAAGGGAACACAGCAGGGTGAAGATAGGGAGGCATACCAAACTTCCCTAAGGGAAGCAGGGAAGGCAGTAAGGCAGGCAAAGGCCCAAACTGAGGAAACACTAGCACAAACAGTAAAAGAAGGTGACAAAACTTTCTATAGATACATTAGTGAAGGGAGAAAGTCCAGAGGGGGTATTGCTAAGATCAAAGGGGATAAGTAAACATGTGAGGAGGAGGAGGACCATGTAAAAGCATCTATCCTAAAGAGATACTTCTGTTTCATATTTACTGAAGAGAAGGTAGGGCAGGGCCCACAGCTCAGCACTATGAACACAGGGGGAGAGAGGTGTGTACTAGTCCCTTCACAAAAGAAAGGATCCTACAAGAGCTTGACAAGCTCAGGGTGGACAAGGCAATGGGACCTGATGGCATACATCCCAGGATACTAAAGGAGCTAAGGGTGGAACTAGCAGAGCCATTAGCAGAACTGTTTAGTGAGTCTCTGAGCACAGGAGAGGTCCCAGAAGACTGGAGAAGGGCTCATGTGATCCCACTCCACAACAGTGGTAGCAGGGAGGAGGCAGGGAACTACAGACCAGTCAGTCTTAAATCAGTAGTGAGCAACATTATGGAGGCACTCCTTAAGGAAAGGATAGTGCAACACCTGGAATCCATAGGAGCACAGGATCCAAGACAGCATGGGTTTACAAAAGGAAGGTCCTGTCAAACTAATCTCATAGATTTATTTGACTGAGTAACCTGAGTGGTGGACCAAGGGGGAGCAGTTGATGTCGCCTACCTTGACTTCAGCAAAGCTTTCGATACTGTTCCACATAGAAGATTGACTAATAAGCTGGGTAGGCTCGGAGTGGGTCAGAAGTTGGTCAACAGGGTGGCAATCTGGTTGACGGGCAGAAAACAGAGAGTGGTGGTAAACAGTATACAGTCAGAAAAGGCGCAAGTCACAAGTGGGGTACCTCAGGGATCAGTCCTGGGGCCATTCCTCTTCAATATCTTCATCAGTGACATTGCAGATGGACTGGAGGGTAAGGTTTGTCTGTTTGCAGATGACACCAAGAACTTCAACAGAGCAGATGATCCAGATCGGGTGGGCAGAATGAGAAGAGATCTGGATAAACTAGCAAAATGGTCGGAAGAGTGGCAACTTGGGTTTAATGCAAAGAAGTGCAAGATCATGCACATAGGGAAGAGAAACCCTGAAGCCACCTATAGGCTGGGAGAGGGAGTTGCTGGCAGTCACAAGGGAAGAAAGAGACTTGGACATCATCATCACCGATGACCTGAAATCATCCAAGCAGACCACTAAAGCAGTAGGTAAGGCTAGGGGGATGTTGGGGTGTATTAGTAGGGGTATCACAAGTCGGAAGAGGGAGATAATAATCCCTCTTTACAAGACACTGGTTAGGCCCCATCTGGAGTATTGCATGCAATACTGGAGGCCACATCTTCACAAGGACATTAACCAAATTGAGGCAGTCCAGAGAAGGGCAACCAAAATGGTGCAGGGACTGAATCAGAAAACATATGAAGACAGATTTATGGAGCTCAATATGTATACCCTAGAACAAAGGAGGGAGATAGGTGATATGATCGAAACATTCAAACACTTTAAGGGCATTAACAAGGTGAAAGAGTCTAACGTTTCAGTATAAGAAAAATAGCAGGACAAGAGGACACAGCATGAGATTAGAGGGAGGCTGATTAAGGAGTAATGTGAGGAAGTTCTTTTTCACAGAAAGGGTGGTGGATGCATGGAACAGCCTACCTCAGGAAGTGGTGGATATGAATACAGTGCAGGGCTTCAAACAGTCATGGGATAGGCATAAGGGAGCAGTACAGATGAGTATGAATAGATAGGCCATTGACAGAGCAAAGGCTGATGGCACATTCAAAAGGCAGAAAAAGAAATGGGCAGACTGGATGGGCATTGCGGTCCTTATCTGCCGTCAACTTCTATGTGTCTATGTTTCAGTGAAAGCCACTGAGCAAGCTACCTGTCTAAGACCCTTCCCCAGCTTCCTAAACTCCCCCTGCACTGTCCCAGCCCTGTCCCTAGCCAGGTCATTAGTCCCCAAGTGGACAGTGACATCCAGCTCTCCCTCTTGTCATGTTGCCCTAGTGATCCTCAAGATCCACTTCCCATCCTTCCGAGCTGTGGCATTGGGAAGGCACCTAACATACCTCTCTTCCCCCTTTCCTATTCCCTAATCTGTCCCCCTTCACAGTCAAGTCCCCCACCAGAAGCTGCTTCCTCCTCCTCCTTTGGCTCCTCTACCACTGTCTTTGGGTTTCCACTATAGAGGCCCCCACATCCTCCCTGGTCACTTGCACAGATACCTCCTCTGAGCAGTCCTACCCCACTAGAGTAGTGTATGAATTACATAGTCATACTGGTTGAGGGATGTGCCTGTGTCCCACCACTCCCACATTCCAGAGCCCACCATTGTCCAGCCTTTCCTCCTCTCCGGCATCCTGTGAGGTAACACTGGCAGACTTGGTGGCCCCTGAGTAGGGGAAGAAGTCCCCCAAATCCTAGCCAACTCGATCAGGAGTCTAGCAACCTCCTCCCTCAGACCAGAGAGGTGTTTGCAGATGGAGAAGCACCGCAGTCTCCAGAAGGTCTCTTTGAAAACTGCCACTCCCGGCCACTGCACTGCACCACTCCCAGCATTCTTGACTTCTGGCCTGCCTGTGCTACCTGGAAATACTTTTGCACCCTTACCGCTGATAAGGTGTTTCTAGTTTTCCCCCTTTCTGTTTGTTTCTATTTGTGTTCCCCCATGCCTTGTTTAGATCTTTTTATACTCCTGCCCTAGATAGGGTGTTGCTCCTGTTCCCAGTCTTGGCCTACACTTGACCTTCTGCCCTTCCTAGCAGTGACTGTTACACAGTAGTGAACAGGTGGCTTGCCTTAGTCAACTGGCAGAATCCCTGATTTCTCCTCTTCCTTCTGCTGACACCTGCCAACACCTACGACACCAGTCACATGTTCCACTCCTTCACTGTTCCACTCACTCGCTGGACATGATCATGTGGGATATGTCAGCAGTGGCTGTTTTAAGCACTACAATCTGGGTCTCCACTGCTTTGCACCCGGGACGTCTGACACCACTGAGGTGGTAAATCTGTGCCAATCGGATATTCAGAACTGGATAACATCTAGTTGGCTGAGACTTAACCCGGATACAACTTGGGTACTAGTAGTTGAGCTGAGTCATGGGGGGGGGCAGAAGTAGTCATAGGAAAGATAGGGCTTTGGCTTCGGCCATCTGGGCTGTTGGCCTCTACGAAGGGGAAAAATCTGGGAGTCATTCTAGATGATAGACTGTCACTGGAGGCTTAGGTGTCTGCTGAAGTGTGGAGTGGCTTTTACCATCTTAGGAACATCATCCAGATTAAGTGTCTTATCCCTCTTGATGATTTGCCAACACTGGTGCATGCATTTGTAATGTCCAGGCTGGCCTAATGTAGTGCACTCTATTTCAGTGTTACTGGTGCCTGCAGCTGGTGCAGAATGCAGTGGCCAGGTTCCTGACTGGGCTTTCGAGGTTCAGTCATGTAACTCTGGTCCTGTGTGACCCACACTGGCTGCCTGTGAAGTGACGTGTTACCGTCAAGGTTGTTTTGCTAACCAATAAAGCTCTATATGAGTTGGGACCGGGCTACCTGCTACATCTTCTAAATCCTCTCCAGTCCTCACACCCCATATGCTCCCCTGAGGAGGGCCTACTCTTAGTCCCAGGGGCCCAGCTTAAATCTTTAGGTGACATTGCATTTGAGATTGCCAGCCTAGTGCTTTGGAACACTCTGCCTAGAGTACTGAGGGGGGACACCCTCAGTGGAAGTATTTAAAAGGGGGTTAAAGGCATACCTGTTTAGAGAGGCTTTGGGGAACTAAAATGTGGTCTGGGGGTTATCACACTATTATGTAGCTGCTGTTTCTAATTTTATTGATTGAAATTATTTTATATGTAATTGTTTATCTTACTACTTAATAATGATTATTTAAAGGAAAGTAGTCATCAGCAGAATCTCCCTCCCCCCCCCAACAAAGCTGTACCCCTCCTCGATTCGGGATTTTGCAGTGAAAACACCTTTTTGCAGGTGTTTTATTTTACTTTATTTTATTGTTGAAAAGTCCAGGATTCTGTAACCTGGCGGATGCTACACGGTTCCATTTCAAGTGAAATGCCTTTGCCTATAGGTATTGTTTTAAAATGCTGGATATTGGCAGTATATGTAAAGATCAGCATATGTATCAATACTTAGCTTGTGCGGATGCAAGCTAAGTATCAATACGTATGCTGATATTTACGTATACCAAGCTGTATCGATACATTTGCTGATATTTACATATACCACCAATATCCAGTGTTTTAAAACAGTGGCCATAGGTTTTAAAGCAAGAAGGGAAGCAGACTTGCTCCAATGACATCATCACATAGCACATTATCGCCATTTTGTGAGTCGAGCAGTGGCTCGGCAATGGGGCTAATCTGAGGTTTTGTTTAGAGTTCAGGGCAGTTTTCCACCATGATGAAAATGTTATAAATCACCAACTTAAAGGTAAACACTAGTATACTTTAACTCAGTGTTCCTTATTCTACAATTACATGGCAGGGTTTGTGATTTCATTCATCCCCCAAATTGCTTGTTTGCTTGTCCTTTAATCCAGGTCTTAGGGTGAGAAAACTTACACAGTGAAGAAGAAGAGGAGGGCCAGCGCCATGAATCCACAAAACTACCTGGATGATTTTTTTCCAAAGGACTGCACATTGTGCACCCAGCTGGTATATTCATTGGCGGAGACAGTGCTCATTTTATCAAGTCCCTGGCATCCATCTGAGAATGGAGAGAGAGAGAGAGAAGTGATCTGTCTGCTCCCCCTCCCCAGCATGGTTAGCACTTGCCTCACTCTCTGCCACACTGATCCATGCTGGCAGTGCTGTGCCGAGTTGGGCTTATGCCAGGTCAGTAGGTATTTCTCATTTGGGCTGCTGTCAGGGGCCTTTGTGATAGTAGCCTGCAGTCAACCTGATACCGTTTTGCCCTCTGCCCCTCCCCAACCCCAGCACCAATGTCTTCTGCAGCCTAAGTCAGCCTAGACCACTAATTTGTTAGGCAGTGAACATTCTATTCAAAAATGTTTATGTATCAATGCTTTGTTACAAAACTTAATTTGAGCAGTAACAGGAAAAATATGTGGGAGCCAGTATAGCGCAGTGGTTTAAGCCTCTAAGCTGTAAATCTGGTGATATCCAGAAGACCAGACCTAGGTTTGAATCCCACAGCTTCTACTTGCATCCTGTGTGACCCTAAGCAAGTCACTTCTGTGCTCCCAGGTCGCTCCTGTAAAAAAGCTTTCAACTTAGTGTGCTACTCCTGGTTAAACAACTAAAATAAATGTGTATTATTTGCAGGTATCCTTGTGAAGAGCAGCTGTACAATAACTTTTGGGTGAACTCATGTGTAGCAAGTGACTGCTATTGATAAACAGTTTTGTGTAGCAGTTGATGAAAATTGTGTAGATTTTTGCCATGCTGTACTTGGTAAACTATTAGCTATTGATAGGCTGGCTGACATAGGCTCAGGACAGCATAATGCATCAGCAGTTGGACATAAAGCAGATTTGATTGACACAATTTGACCTGGTTTTGAAAATTGTGCCAGATGCTTCCGAGTGGGTGATCGATGTAGACAGTGGCATAGATGCAGGCACATCCCGGGAATGCATCGGCAGCTGTTCCTTCAACAGCTCATCCTAAGTTCTCCACCTCTCTGGACTTAAACACCCCTGCATACTTCAGGGTGAGCATCTGGAACCCTCAACTTTAAGTGGTTTAAGACTATTACCAACTAATCAGCTGGGTTTCAAAAAAATCCACAATCTCAGTGAGTGATGGACTGCAAGACAACCTCTCCATGCAGATTAATGGCCAGGCAGGGAATTTTTGTTCCAAATGATTCTGTGATACAGCAATACGTACAGTATGTCTGTGTACTGATCCAGCTTTCACAGATGGTGGAAATGATACAATGCTCCTGCACCCTTCCAGTTGTAATATTAAGATGTACATTTGTGCAAAATTAACTACAAGTTCACGTGGAATCCTTAGACAAGATGTCCAGTGTATGAAAACTTATTTCAGGCACTGTTCATTTAAAATACTGGAAAAAAAAATAATCTGACAAGGATTGTGATCTGTATTGTCAATTAGAGTTGCAATTAGCATCATTTGGGGGTAGGCCGATTCTTTACTTTTGTGTATAAGCAGACCCCCTACACAGAATAAACATTAGTTCCATGTGCAAGATATCATGGAATGCTTTTGTTTGCTAAATATGGAGCAAATTTACAATGTGCCAAAATTCCCCCCAAAGCTGCAAATGGTTTCACCATTTTACTACTTAGCAGCTCATTAGTAAATGTGGAGAAAATTAGGGCTGGCACCAGAGCTGAGAATGGTGCTAATTAGCACAATTTTCTTGTCATTATAGTCTGTGCAAAATGTTAGCACAGTATATCAAGTCCTTCATCTTTTAAATTTGTGGATAAATTGATATTTATTTCAAGATGCTTTTGGGAGTAAGATCTTAGTAATAAATATGCTAAATGTGTGACAGTCTCAACATATTTACGTAATTCAATACTGCACACAGAATATCAGGAGTTTTCAAGAGACTTGTATTTTCTATGCTATAAAAATATGTTGACTGCCATTTTAAAATACTGCACAGAATGCTCTGGCATGTATACAAAAATGTTGTTGGCATTCATCATTGTTCTGAGTTAACAGCAGCTTACTTCCCCACATATCTTTTTTTTTTATGCCAGCAGTCAAATTTTACACACACACACACACACACACACAGGCTGAGACAGAGCAGCAGTGTTACTCTGTTGCACATTTCCACAATGAAAGGTACTGCTGACACTCCTTCTTTCTCCACCTGAATAAGAATGGTGAACTGCTATGTAAACAAGCATTTGTCAATGCCAAATGTTTCCTTGCATGGTTCATGTGGCAGGGGTGTATTGTGTTAGTTAAACTTCTGTTGGGAGGAAAAGTCTGCCTGAATTATGTGTTGACAAGCTGTCATATTTTGGACAGCATTTGAATGTAGTAGCTCCAGTAATAAGAAGGCTATGTTGAAAATGTGGGGTGCAAATATTTAAAACTTCAGCAGTTACGAGCATGCATACCACAATTGCAACGAATGGGCATAACTTTGTCATTTGTTCAAATTTTGATTCCAGATGTTGAACATAGTCTTCTTATCATCCCACCTCCCTGAAAATTTTCAAATGACAGCTGTACTGTTCATGAGGTGGTGTGATAAAATGGCTATATTGAAAATTTGGAGTGAGAATATTGAAAATGACCAAAGTTACATGCGTGTGTAGAAAATTTTGAATGACCATGTGTAACTCAGCTATTTTTTGGAGTTTTTCACCAAATTTTCAACATGGCCTTTTTGGGACCCCACCTCATGAAGAGTACCACTGTCATTATGTTCATTGGTCCCGAAAGGTGATTTTGCACAGCGACCATACCATTCTGCACCACAGGTGTGAAAACACATGTTTCAGGCAGGATTTGAAAAATAGCAGCTATACTATTCATGAGCAGGTGTGAAAAATGGCAATGCTGAAAATCTGGAGTGAACATATTAAAAATTGGCAAACTTATAAGCGTGCATAGAAACTGTGTAACACACACTTGTAACACAGTTATTTTTGGAATTTTTTGCACCAACTTTCAACCTGGGCTTTTTAGGACCTCTCCTCATGAACACTGGCACTGTTATTTCGTTAATCAGTCCCAAAAGGTGATTCCACGCAGCAACTGCGAAATCACCTTTCAGGACCAAGCAACGAAATGACAATGCCAGTGTTCATGAGGTGGGGTAGCAAGAACCCCATGTTGAAAATGTGGGGTCAAAATTCCTTAAAATGGCTGAGATATCAACATAAGTTGAAAACCCCATTGACAACCATTATACAGGCTTACCTTGATTCCTCAGTTTGCAGTTCAGCATTGAAAAGTGCAGACATGTCCCAGTCCAGAAAAGATCGCAGCCACCAACCTCTGGGGGTAAGTATGGGATAAGGAGGGGTAAGGGGAGGTGGGTACACAGAGGGAAGGTCAGGATGGGGGAGGGGGCGGAGAAGATGACGAAGGAGCATTTTCTTTTACAAACTAAAAATTACATTAGACAGTTTTTTTTTTTTTTTTTTTTTTTTTACAGGGCATAAAATATGTTTATTTCAGGACACTGGGAGGGCTCCCAGTGTCCTGGTGTAGATAATGTTACATGGGGATTGGGCACATCAATGTTGGCATGGAACAGGGAACAGAGGGAGTAGGGTGGACTGAATGCAGAGGGAGGGAGGGAGCGGGAGGGGTTATTGTGCTGCTGGGACAGGAACAGAGGGAGTGGGGTGGACTGCATGCAGATGGAGGGAGTGGGAGGGGTTATTGTGCTGCCAGAATGGGGAACAGAGGGAGCGGGGCAGAAAGCATGCAGAGGGAGGGAGCAGGAGGGGTTATTGTGCTGCTGGAATGGGAACAGAGGGAGCAGGGTGGACTGCATGCAGAGGGAGGGAGCGGGAGCCTGATCCTGTATGGTCAAAGAAGAAGATTCTAGTGTTGGTAGATGTTAAGTGTACTCCAGGGTCAACATAACGGAGGACCAGAAACATCTTTCTCTCCAGAGCGGTTTCCTGGGGTGAGAGACCAGTCAGTGTGCACTTGGGAGCTATTTCGCAAACAGACTTCCAGAAGCCAAGGAGATATGTGGTTGTCTTCCGGAGAGAGGGACTACACCTTCATTTTCCCTTCTTTTACATACGGAAGTAAGTGGCCGCGAGTGGGCTGCAAGGAGGGCCCTCCGAGGAGTAAGGCTAAGGGAGGTGCCCAGGGCTGGATTGTGGTGTCAGGCACCACAGTTACTGGAGGGTGGGGTGGCTTCCGAACACCTTAGGATAGCCTAGGGGGTGGTCTGAAGAAAGGACCTGCCTGTTTGCTGAAAGAGAAAGTCCAGGGGGCCCCCTTTGGAAGAGTAAGGAGAAGGCCCTACAACAAGAAGAAGAACTGATGACACAAGGAGTGGAAATGGACTGGCGTACAAGTTATAACACCAAGACTGGAGGATATTATTTCGGGGACCTCTCTGATGGTGATGTAAACCTGTTTTACACTTTTAAGCAAGTTGGCATATGCTGCTACCACAACTGGGTGTTAATTCAGGCTTGCTGTGGTGTGATTACAACAAGCAAAACACTATTGTATAATAAGCAAGATACTTTTGCACTATCACATTATTTGAACCCAGGTTTGCTGTGGTGAGAGCGCAGCAAACAAGAGATTGTGCTACATTTTTTCTGAATATCTCTGTATAACCTTCTTGAACTCTTTAGTTCTTGTAAATGTTTAAACTACTCTTCTCTTTAAAGGCTGGGACAGAAGGGCTTAGGGAATTGTACATATCCCCTATAAGTTTGCTGCATAGTACTGCACCTAGTAACAGGGGTACCTGTTTACTGTGGGACTGTATCTAGGATTAGTGGGTGACCTGATTAGTGGGTAGGGGTGTATCTTGGACTAGTGGGGAACCTGGTGGTTCACCCAAGGAAACCTACTTGGAGGGGGATGAGACCACACGTCATTAGGGCCGGCATTTTTGGGAGAGTGGTGGGGTGCACAGGGTGTGGGGCAGCCATGATACCGGACTGGGCTTGGAGGTTCGGTGGTTGCCCAGTGTGCTACCAGCTGGCACAGCTTAGGGAGGAGGTTGAGGGGATTAGAAGACAGCTGGAGGGAGAGGGGAGGTATGGTTGGGGAATAGGACAGGGGCTCTCCCATGGGGTTGCACAAAGCACTAGGGGTGGGGGCATAGGGAAAAGAGTGGAGGAGAGTACTCTGGGGTCTCATAGGGACCCTGACAGAGGGGGCCCAAAAGGAGGACACTACCAAAGAAGCAGGCAGGTATCTTGGGACCTTCACAGAGGGGGGCCAAAGGGAGGACATTCTCAGGGAAGTAGGCAGATGGCAGGGGCTGGACAGAAGGAAGCAATGGGGGAAGGTGGATTGGACCTTAAGCTCAGTAACTGCTTCAATTCTCTTTTTCTGCTTGAGGATGAGGGGGGTGATGTAGCCATGACAGGGGTGGTTAGAGATGGAAAGGTAGTAGGGGGGCAGAGGCAGGGCCGGATAGCAGGAAGAACAGGGGGGAACTTGGAACACGGGAAAATGGGGGGAGCTGGGGATCAGAGCAGGAGGAGGAGGGGGTTGAGGGAGGAAAGTGCAAGGAGAAAGACCAGTTGGGAGGAAGGGGCAAGGAGAAGGACCAGTAGTACAAGGAGGGTACAGTAAAGGGAGCTGAGGGTTTAGGTCAAGGGAGCACGACAGGCAAGGAGGGGCTGAACGGAGACGGGAAGGAAGGGAGGATGAGCGAGGCAAGTATAGCAGATGGGGGAAGGACCAGTCACGAGCAGTGACGGGAGGGTGAAGCGGGTACAGAAGGATACTCTGGAGGAGGAGAGGCATAGGACGGAGGGGAGGGGTGTGGCTAGGGTAATAAGGAGGGGTGGCAGGTAGCACCCAGTTAGGAGAGAAGCAAGGAGCTGGGCTGAGAGAGTGGCCGGTAGAAATGATGAGGGACATGGAAGGGGGTAAATGGAGGAAAGGGGTGGTCAGAGTGCTTCTGTTGGGTGATTCCATGATCAGGGGTATCAAATGGGATAGGGAGGAAGCCTGCCGGTTAGAACAAAATGCTTCCCTGGATTAACGGCACAGGCCAAGCATGAGGTATATTAGCTGGCAAGGATTGTGGAGTTTCGGACATACTGGTCCACCTAGGTACTCAATGACATTGAGGAAATAGTGAACTAGAGATACAGGCAAGGTTCAGGAGCTTGCCAGGGTCTGCCATGACATAGGATGCGTGATTTCCTTCTTGAAATCCTGCCGGTGCCAAGGGCTAGTGGGGAACACAAGAGGAAGATTAGAGAGAAACTAGTGGCTCAGGGAGTGGTGTGGGGCCAGAGGTATGGGTTGATGGGGACTGGGGAGACCTGGGAGGATAAGGCTATATGCTAGAGATAGGCTCCATCTCAGTTTGGAAGGGAGGGAAATCTTTAAGTTGAAAGTAGAGGGGTTCGGTGGTGAAAGGTGGGGTTTAAACTTGTGAAGGGGGGAGGGATGGGAGAAAAGGCTGTCAAGGGGGGGTCCGATAAAGGAGGGAATCTGTCTCCACCCCCCCCCTGGGGAACTGGAGAAATTCAGGAAAAGGCCGACTGGTAAGGTGCTGACTGGGGGAAGACAGAATCCCCATGGGAACGCGAGCAGGGGAAATGGAAGTATACGGAAAGGGTGGAAGTAGTCCTGCTAAATGCCGGGAGCTTGGGCAATAAAATGCCTGAGCTCCAGGCGATGCTAACTGAGGGAGAGGTGGATATGACAGTGGTCACTGAGACCTGGGCCACTGCAGGGCACGACTGGGACCTGAACCTGGAGGATGACACCATGTTCAGGAAGGACAGGGGGGAGGGAAGGGGAGGAGAGGTAGCAATAATAGTCAAAAACTGCATTGGCATAGGAGGAGTGGAGGAGGCGGAGGGAACTGTGGAGGTGATTTCGGTCACCTTGATAACAAGGGGGGGTTAAGAGAGTAAAAATAGGAGCGGCGTATAGACCACCCATGCTGGCGGAGGGGCTGGAGGAGAGTCTGGTGGCAGATGTGGGGAGACACTGCAGTTTTGGTAGGGGAAGGGTGGTGGTGTTGACGGACTTAAATATGCCAGGAACGGACTGGGAGTCTATGACATCCTCAGTGGCCAGAGAACAGAGGTTGTTGGATGTCTTTCAGGACGCGTTCCTAACTCAGCAGGTGGGGGAACCGACCAGGGAAGCGCGGATACTGGATGTGGTCCTGGCAGACAGTGACCAGATTGGGGGCCTGGAGGTAAGGGACCCATTAGCGGGGAGCGACCATGCCACGGTCTGGTTCTGCCTGGACCTAGGAGGGGTAGAAGGCTGCACAAAGACGGAGGTAACTCACTTCAGGGGGGCGGATTTCAAGGAAATGGGAAGGATCCTTAAGAAGCATCTGGATGGGATTAGGCCAGACATGGACACTGACAGTAGGTGGGACATCATCAGGAGGGGGTGCAGGATGCTACCAGCACCTGTACAAGAGTAAGATGAAAATGCGGTAGGGCCTGTAAACCCTGCTGGTGGACCAGGGAGATTCAGGAGGTGGTGAGGGGAAAGAAGGTGGCTTATAGGCATTTCAAGTGCTCAAGGAGTGAAAGGGATCGAAGGGAGTACAAGCTGATGGCCAGAAGGGCCACTAGGGTGGTGAGGGCGGCTAGGTCAAGGAAGGAGCAGAACCTGGCCAGGGAAATTAGGAGAGGGAACAAGGGGTTCTTTAGATACATTGGGGAAAAACAAAGAGTGAAGGGGCAGATTAGCAGGATTAAAGCAGGGGAGGGATGGGCACAAGACCTGGGGGAGCAGGCTGAGGTACTAAATGAGTACTTCGCCTCAGTTTTCACGAAGGAAATTGGGGGGGTTGTATCATACATGGGAGGAGACGATGAAACTGAGGAGGGGGGGACCCTTACAGATCGGCGGGTCTGGGGAGAGGGGGGCCATCAATGGCAGGAGGAGGGAAGATAAAGCAGGGGAACAAGGTAGCGGAGGTTTAAATCATGGCAGAGAGCGTGAGGGAAGCCCTCAGGTCCCTTAAGACAGAGAAAGCACCGGAGCCAGATAAATTACATCCCAGAGTGCTGAAGGACCTGGCGGATGTCCTGGCAAAACCCCTGGCAGAGCTTTTCAGCATCTCTCTGAGGACAGGGTGAGTGCCTCAGGACTGGAAGGTGGTGCAAATAGTGCTTATCCACTAGGGGGGATCAAGGGAGGTGGCAGAGAACTACAGGCCTGTCAGCCTGACATCGGTGGTGGGCAAGGTGATGGAGGGCATTGTCAAGGAGAGGCTAGGAGGGGACCTGGAAAAGTCGGGGTGCTGGACGATAGACAGCATGGATTCGTCCCAGGGAAATCATGTCAGACAAACCTTGTGGAATCCTATGACTCGGTGACAAGTGCCTTGGACCTGGGTAGACCAGTGGACGTCCTCTTTCTTGACTTCAGCAAGGCGTTTTACTCTGTTCCTCACAGGGGCCTGTTGGATAAGCTGGGAGAAATGGGGGTGAGGAACCAGATGATCAGATGGATAGGAAATTGGCTCCAGGACCAGACCCAGAGGGTCGTGGTTGGCGGGATAGTCTCATCCCCAAGGAGGATCATTAGTGGGGTCCCTCAGGGATCGGTCCTTGGGTCCCTCCTGTTCAACGTTTACGTCTCTGACATAAGGAACGGTATCAGGAGTGAAATGAGTCTCTTTGCAGATTACTCAAAACTGGGGGTGGTGGTGGATGGGGAGGAGGGGGGTGGCCCTACAGGGGGACCTGGAGGCTCTGGAAAGGTGGTCTAGAAAGTGGAAGCTGAGGTTCAATGCAAGGAAATGCAAGGTACTGCACCTGGGAGCCAGAAACCCAGGCCAAGTGTTCACCCTGGGGGGGAAATTCTACAAGTCTCAATGGCTGAGAGGGACCTGGGGGTGGTGGTGGATGTCAAAATGAACAACTCTGAGACTTGTAGGAAGGCAGTGGCCAAGGCCAACAGGATGCTGGGATGCATCACTAGGGGGATCACCTCCAGAAGGAGGGAAGTGATACTCCCTCTGTATAACTGCTTGGTGAGGCCACACCTCGAGTACTGCATGCAGTTTTGGAGGCCACACTTAAAGAGGGACTTTGAACTCCTGGAGAGGGTCCAGAGGAGGGCAACCAAAATGATCTGGGGCTTGGGGGACAGGACCTATGGGGAGAGACTCGAAGAGCTAACTATATACACATTGGAAGAGAGAAGGGACCGGAGGGACATGATAGAGGTCTTCAGGTACATGAAGGGGGTAAATAGGGGAGGAGCAGTCAGGGTGCTCTGAAGGAAGGAGGGAGGCAACTAGAGGGCATGGGTGGAAGCTGGAGGGGGGCAGATTCAGGGGAGAAAGGAGGTGGTGCTACTTTACTGAGATGGTGGTGGAACCATGGAATGCGCTGCCCAGGGGGCTGGTGGAGGCAGAAACGGTGGAGGGGTTCAAGAGTGGGTGGGACAGGTACAGGGGAAGGATTCTGGAAGCAAAGTCCTGTGCAATGAGAATATCCGGGACTGGGAAGGGAGAAGCCCGAGAGGGTGAGGGGGGGCAGCAAGGTCAGCTCCCAGGGTGGGGGCTGACCAAACGAGCAGACACGAAAGACCATTAGACTTATTCTGGTGGCATTTTAGTATGTTAGTATATAGCAATGAGTGAGTCTTCCACATTCAGTTATAGGCAAATGAAATGGGGTCAGAGGTTAATTTAAGCTCTCCATAATATGATAATGTTAACCTACCCCTAATAGAATAGTATTTGTGTAAGGCCCCCTTCCCCCATTTTTGGGGCTCACCTGATATGGCCTTCTCTCTCCTTCATTTCCATCTTCCAGACTTCACCCTCCAGTTACCAGGACTACCGAGGTTGGGACCAGAGGGGTAGTAGTGGTAGCATCCAGGAGACCTAGTGGGAGTCGAATCAGGTCTACATTCGTAATCCTTGCAGCTGGCACAACACAGAAGACCCTCAACCTTGGCCCTAGGACTGTTTGTGGGGGCAAAACTGGCTGCAATGGCGTAATCGGGTGCAAAGTGGTGATTCCCTGGCCCCGGAAAGAGCAGAGGGTTCAAAGAACAGGAGAGGCTGTGTGGCCACTATTAGTGCTGCTTCACATGCGTGGCTGCATCCAAATGAAATCGGATCTTTGATTCTAAAACCAGACCACTCCTGCACTACATAAAGATTTTTTTTTTTTTTTTAGCCTTTGGTAACTTGGTAAGGCCCACTAGGCACAAGTGTCTGTTTTCAGGGGTGACTTGGGAGCACTGGGGAGGTTAAGTGACTTGCTCAGAGTCACACAGCATGCAAGAGGAGGTTGTGGGAATCAAACCCAGGTCTGCTGGATGTACCAAGCTCATTCACAACTCATTACTCTAACCTCTGGGCTATACTGCCAGCCCCGGCTAAAGGTCCCAGCTTCAGGGAAGGCAGCTGAGTCGGGTCCGAAGAAAAATTGTGTCATCGGGTGCAAGTAAAAGTGTTTGCCAGCCGAAAGAACAGTTATAGAAGAACTTACCATAACAGTGGATCTTCAAGAGAATCTCTTTCATTGGGTCACATCTATGGAACTATTCCTGCCAGGAAGGCACTGACCATCGAGCAGACACGATAGGCCATAGGGCCTAATCTGCTGGCTTCGTAGTATGTCAGTATGTTAGGCACTAGGACCACATAGACACTTTTTTGCTAGCAGTCTTCTAGGGGCCGCCCATGATGACGTCATACTCCAATGTCCTTATCCTACATAAACGTGGGAAAGCCAGCACCCTCCTCAGTTCCACCCAGTCGACCATCTGCAGAGGACCTTCTCCTGGGAAACTGAGGGAGAGCTAGATGTTCCCACCATGAAGTAAGTGGTGAACAGAAGGTAGACTGTCCTGAAGAAATAGAGACAGAGTGAGAAACTCTGAGACCAAGGGGGACGGAAGGTGGGGCGGCTTGACCCGATGAAAGAGATTTTCTCGAAGATCTACTGTTATGGTAAGTTCTTATGTAACTGTTCTATCTTCTTCAAGGATATCTCTTTCATCAGCTCACGCCTCTGTAACGAGTCCCAAGCAGTACTGACAGCGAGACAGTCCGGATGGCTGGAGGCTAGTGGCCTAAGACAGAAGGCCTTGGAGCACAGCCAGGCCAAAGCATACCCTGCTTCTAGAGGCAGAGTCCAGGCTGTTGTATTTTGTGAAAGTGTGGACAGTACTCCAAGTTTGAAACATGCAACAGAAGTGGCCATGCCTCCGGTGGAATAGCGACAAACAACCCCAGGAAGTTCCTTAACGTACTTCCTGTAACAAAAAGTAATACAGTTGATCAACCATATGGACAAACACTGTTTAGAAACTGGAACATCCTGTTTCCCAGGGGGAAAGAAGCAAAGAACTACAAGCATTTCCTGCAGTCCTTCGTACAGTGTGTATAGTATCTAAGTATTCTATGCACAACCAATGTATGGCGTGATGCATGCCCTGGATAATAAACAAGCAAGTGGATGGTTTGATTTAAAGTAAACTCAGACACCATAGGACTGGTATGCAAAGACACCCTATCTTTGTGGAAAATTAAATAAGGAGGCTCACACGTGAGAGCCTGCAGCTCTGAAATACTTCGAGCAAAAGTAATAGCAACTAAAAATAATGTTTTCCACGACAGAAAGCATAGCTTGCAAGTCATGACTGGCTCAAAAGGAGCCAAAGTAAGTTTCTCTATCACAAAAGTTCAAGTCCCAAGCTGGAACTGGATTGCAGATAGGAGATTTCAATTTTCAAATGCAGAATGCCTCTCAAAAACGTACAGGGTCCAGCTGGGCCGCAGTATGGCCATCAATGGGCACATGGTAGGCTGGTATAGCAGACAAGTGCACTTTAATGGAAAAGTATTGCAGCCTGGTGTCCAACAAGGACAGCACATACTCTAAAATCTGGTTCACTGGGCAAGTGAAAGGATCCAGGTGGTGGGAAGCAGCCCACAGAGCAAAATGCTTCCACTTCATGGAGTAGGTAGCCCTGGTGGAGGGCTTCCTGGCAGCCACTAGGATGTCAGCCACTTTTGGGGACACTCCAAATCTTACAGTATCTATATCTTCAGGAGCCAGGCATGGAGACAAAGAGATCTGAGGTCCGAATGGACCAGGGTGCCCTTTTCCTGTGTCAGCAATCCCTTGCATCGGGGTAGGGACATTGGTGGTTCCACTGCTAAATCCTGTAACAATGGAAACCATATCTGAGGAGGCCAGAAGGGAGCCACCAGAATTAGAGTGGACCCTTTCATTTGAAGCTTGATTATCTCTCTCTGAATCAGAGGAAAGGGAGAAAAGGCATAAAGGAACCCTTTCCTCCCTTTCCGGGAGAGGGACAGCACTTTTTGACAGAAACCTTCAGGCCCTGGAGCAAGCAAGCAGAAACACGGCAGACTGATGTTGAGTGGGGACACAAAAAGGTCCAACTCTGGATAACCCCAACTGTCAAACAGATCTTCTACTACCGAGGTCAGCAGCTCCCACTCGTGCATTCTGGACAGTGAGCGACCTGCTTAATCTGTCTGCCAGGATGTTTTGGACGCCTGGAACATGGATGGGTGACAGTTCTAGGCCATGTTCTAGAGCCCAGTACCAAACTCTCATTGTTTCTCTGCACAGGGAGTGTGAATGCCCCTTCCCGGCTTGTTTATGTAGTGGACTACACTGATGTTGTTCATCTGCACCAGCAGAGGTCCCGGGGAAAGGTGAGTCTGGAAGGCTTGCAGGCCATACAAAATGGCTCTCATCTCTAGGATATTGAAGTGGAGGGAGCTTTCCACAGCGGTCCAAGTACATTGGGTCTGGTGAGACTCCAGGTGAGCCCCCAGCCTATCCCCAAAGCATCCATGGTAAGGATCTGATGAGGAGAAGGGATAAGGAAGAGAACCCCTTTGAGCAAATTACTGGGGTCCATCTACCACTGATGCACCCTCTTTACAGGCAACGTTACTAGAACCATCTGTTCCAGATCATCAGTGCGCTGTTCTCACGGGACTCTTAAAGTCCACTGGGGGATCTGCATGTGCAGCTGTGCCAAGGGAACCATGACAATGGCTGCTGCCATCAGGCCCAGCAGTCTCAGAAATGTCCTGGCTGTGACATACCTGTTGTTGTAAAGTTCCTGGGCCTGAGCTATCAGGCATTCTGCCCAGTCCTGAGGCAGAAAAACTGTGCCATAAGCAGTGTCCAGAATGGCTCCTTTATACTGTAGGTGCTGACAAGGGTCAAAACTGACTTGTACAAGTTAAACATGATCCCCAATGTGCTGAACAACTGCCTGGTATATGCAAGAGTGTGAGATAGTTGTTCCCAGGACTGAGCCTTGAGCAGCCAGTCATCCAGATAGGGGAAGATGTATAGTCCCTTCCTCCTGAGAGCTGCTGCCACTACTGCTAAGCATTTGGTAAAGCCCCATGGCACAGAAGACAAGCCAAAGAGCAATACCCTGAACTGGTAATGTTCCACCTGGAACAGGAACCCGAGGTACTTCCTGTGAGGATTGCAAATCTTGATGTGCATATAAGCATCCTGCATGTCTAGGGAACATATCCAGTCCCCCTGATGTAGTAGGGGCAGCAGGCCTTGCAGAGTCACCATCCTGAACCTCTTGTACTGAATATAGAAGTTCAGATTGCACAAGTCCAGGATGACCCTCAAGTCCCCTGTGAATTTGGGGACCAGGAAAAGTGGGAATAGAACCTTCTGTTCCCGGGGAACTAGTTCTATAGCCGTCTTTTGCAACAATGTGTGAACTTCCTCCAGTAGCAATGCTATAAGGGCTGGAGGGTAGATAGAATGATTCAAATGGAGTTCTGGAGGCAGCTCCAGAAACTCTATAGTGTGTGTCCTTGCTCTATGAACTGCAGGACCCAGGTATCTGTTGTAATCTCTCTCTCTCCACCTGTCCAGGTTGAGGAAGAAACAACCCCCTACCACCACCTCCCGGGGTACTGGAGGGTGGGTGTCGAGCAAGGAGTCAGGCTGAAGTGGAAATTGCAGCTGGGGCTGCTTCTCCACCCCTCAGAGCTTTTCCTGTGGAGACAGGGGCAAGCAAGGCTGCTACTGCTTTACGCTT
The DNA here is from genome assembly GCA_016271365.2 of Neoceratodus forsteri. Lineage (NCBI taxonomy): Eukaryota > Metazoa > Chordata > Ceratodontiformes > Ceratodontidae > Neoceratodus > Neoceratodus forsteri. The sequence goes on from CM028131.1 coordinate 1,660,847,539, forward strand.
GTCAGTCTGCTGCTTGACCCCTGACCTGGGTCTGTGGGTGGCCTGACAAAAGGGTACCCACTGCCCACTTCTTGGCTGGGTGTGGCAAATAGAGTGGACAGACCGTAGGGTTTTCTCTGAGGCTTGCAAGTCAGAAAAGATGTCCTGTACATCCACCCCAAAAGGGGGAGTTCAGGATGGATTGCTGGACATCACTAGCAAATCCTGAAACCCTAAGCCAAGAATGCCTTCTGAGGTAGATGCCAGCTGCAGCTGCCCTGGCTGAGGTATCTGAAATATCATAGGTAGACCACAAGAGGTGCTTACCTACATATGCCCCAGTTTGGAGAGCCTTAAGCATCTCCTGTTTCTGGGGACCCTCAGGAAGGGCTTGGGCTGCTGCTTAGGCCTTTTTCCAGAGGGTATTCTGAAATTTTACCACATGGGCCTGGTAATTCACTATTCAGAGGTCAGAGTGGCAGAGGTAAAGGTCCTCTTGTCTACTAGGTCCAACTTTCTCCACTCCCTATCTGGGGGAAGGGAACTGAGATGTTGGGGCCTCTTAGATCTATCATGGGCTGCATTTATCACTACTGAATCAGCCTGGGATTGTTCTGCAAAAAAAGACTTCCCTGAGGGAGCCTGGTACAGTTTGTCTGCCTTCCTAGGCATGGCAGGGATCATTGCCAGCCTGTATCATGCAGCCATTGTGGCATCCTCCAATGCAGCCAGTAAAGGAGGAATAATAATAGAGAGAGAGAGTCTGGTAGTTCCAGAAAGTCTACCTGGTTCCTCCTGGTAATATTTTGCTCCTCAGCATCAGACCCCATTGCTGATTGAAGCTGTCTCATGATGGAAATAAAGAAGAGGCCATCAGGGGAAACCTCGGGGTATACTTGGTGGACTCCTCACTCCCTGAGAAAACAGTGGAATTATTCCTAGATGGGCTACTATCCCCTCTTCCCCCTCCTTCTCCAATGGGAGGAGGTTAGGAATGTATTTCAGATCCTCATCGATGGGCTCAGAGTAATGGAGAGACGGTAATGATGACTTCAACACCATGGCGCGACTGGCGCATCGTCACTGGCATCGACACTGGCACTGGCGCATCGTGGCGCATCATCATAGTAGTTGTCAACACCAGGGCAGGCCTACTAGGCCCTGGCATCATCAGGCATGGAGGAGGAACCAGGCACTGAATGACCTCCATAAAGGAGGAAAGCACCATCTGTATGTCGACGGGGGCCGGTGTTGGAGTGCCCAGCGGCATCCCCAGTGGAGGCTGGAACCCCGGTGTTGGTGGAACAGCTGAAAGCTGAGGAGCCGTTGTTGGGAGAACAGACAGTAGTGCCAAGGGGGGAAATTGAGGCCCCAGTATCAGTGGAACAACTAGCGGTGCAGATTGGGGAAGCTGAGGCTCTGGCATTGGCTGAACAGGTTACAGCGTCGATGGGGGAAGCAGAAGTCCTGACATTGAGGGGCTGGTGCTGGCCATAGAAGGTCCAGCAGAGTCTACTTCCAGCAGACCCTGAGAAAGAGGTCTTAGCTGCAGGGTTTGCAATGACAATGAGGGTGTCAGGAGGTCCAACATTGCCATGTCATCACCAGCCATAGAGGGCCTGGTGGTACTTGCTGCCAACGCCAAACATGTGGTAGCGAGAGTGTGAGTGGCAGGAGGGGTAATCACCGAAGCAGACAACAAGGCTACAGTGGCCAGCGCCATGAGGAGCGGTGACCGTGAGCACACTGGGGGGGATTTCTCCCTGCTCTGCTCCCTCTCTTGGTGCTTGGGATTCCCAGAGGATTTGTCCCGGGCCTCCAAGAAGTGGAAGCCCCTGGATGCAGTCGGCGACATGGAAGAACTGCCCAACAAAGCTCTTTCTCCATTTAGGCTACTTTCAGTTCCAGCAGGAAAGTTTCAGGGCCTTCAGGCGGCATTGCTGCGTAGCCTGGTTGAAGCCACAGCAGATCTCGCAGGCCTGTGCATTGTAGGCCTTGCCAAGACAGCTGACACAGGCATTGTGCTCGACATTGCCGAGGATCTTCTACCGCACTTGCAATGTCTAAAGAGTTTTGAGGTGTCAGACTTTGACATATACAACAACGAGAGTCACTTTGAATAAAGTGATAGGTGACTAGGAAGAGAAAAATAAAATGTAAAATATTAAAGTTTTGGTGGTCGACTGAAGTGGTGGTGTCTCTGTGCAGTCTGGCGAAGATGGTCGATGGCAGGAAAAGAACTGAGGAGGGCATGGGGCCACCCACATTTATGTAGGGTAAAGACGTCGGTGTATGACTTCATCGTGGGTGGCCCCTAGAAGACTGCTAGCAAAAAAGTGTCTATGTGGTCCTAGTGCCTGGCGGGTATAGTTCCATAGGTGTGACCTGATGAAAGAGATATCCTCGAAGAAGATCTGAATAAGTATACACCCACATCAGGAGTGCATCTCAAAGGTAACTTCCCATGATGGAGTCCTGACTCCAAAACAGACTAAATACCCTAAAATATAAATAGCTCCCTGATCCCATGACAGGCAGTGGGGGCAGGACATCATATAAGTAGCCTCCAAGGGCTTAAATTAAAGCAGCAGCAAGCTTCCCAAGACTGCACTTCAGTGTAAACAAACATGGGGCATGCCTGTATTCTCTCAGCCTCGGACTTCAGCAAAGACTTCTGGGAAGAGACTAGAGGTCAGCACACAAAATGGCCCATGATTTTTGGCCAGTCAGAAGCTTGTTTTGCTTCTTAGCAAAGATGCAAGCCCATCTCAGCTCAGTCAACATTCCAAAGACAGAGTGCCTGGGAACAGGACTGACAAATAGGATGTTGAGTTTTCTCCTCTATAAAAGGGTCTGGTCCCAGGGATCTAGGCCAGTTCTACCAGTGTGACAGAAAGAGAGGAGCTGTGAGCTGATGAGCCACTGCAGACCTAGCAAGCAACAGTGTCTGGGTAACCAGGAATTGACTCTTTTGTGAAGAAATCAACAATTGTTATTAAAACTAACCATCTGAAGGCAAGGATTGGAGCTGGGATTTTCCTGCTGCACCAGTGACTTTCTCCTTTTGGGGATGAACTCCTGTGGAGATCAACCAACCAACCAAGATGGCCACTACCTGCTTCAGGGTCCCTTGACCCCCTGCACTTGCAACACCAGACCCACTATGAGAGAACAGAGACATGTGAGTTAACACAACATGACACTAGGGAATCCTGTTCTCCAGCTGGGAACATGTCCACCTGTCTCACCTGTTCCATCATCAGACACCAAAGGTATTTCTCAAATTTAGTTTATTTCTCACCTAGTTCTTATCATTTTTATTTTAAAAGTCATTGCTCTCATTGTGTATGTCATCTAAAGAAGCCGCTAAACTATTTTGTTATTACAAGTGTGGTGGAAAGATTTATTCAGGCAACCATCACAATGTCTGCATGTGCTGTCTCGGAGAAGCTCACGACATTAAGGCCTATGAGGTCTGCCTGAAGTTTAACATAACTACCCAGCAATACCATCAACAAGCCCTGCGTATGTTTTTCCTGGAACAGCAGGTAGCCAAAATGGAGACAGAGCCCCAGACGAAGAGTTCCACCATGTCGCCAACCCACTCTTCCAGCTCGCAGTCCTCCAGGGCCCGAGAGAAGTCCTCTAGAAAGCACAAACACTGGGAGAAGGAGAGGGAAAGGAGCAAGGACAAATCACCTGGACTCCCAGTCACCACTTAACTTGGTGCCCATTGCTGCAGTCCCATTGACTGCTTCGACGGCATTACCTCCTGCTGCTCAGACCTCAGAACCCACAAGGTTGGCTCAGGCAGTGAGTTCCGCTGGGCCTACTATGACCAGTAAGGCCCTTCAACATCGGGGCTCCAGACAACCCCATAGACATTGCAAGTTACCTCTGCAGTTCAGGCTACTGTTGATGTTCAAACAGTGCTCTCCTCCTTTGTGGAGATACTACAGCACCTCATACCTCCTCCTCCTCCTACACTAAGCATGATGATGACAGGACTTATCAGACCAGCCCCTGCAATGACGCCTGCTACGTCGATGCACCAGACACACACACCAGGGCATCAATGTCCTCTCTTCCTTCCCTGCAGTCTTCAAGGCCCATCGACAAGAATCAGGAATACAAGCCTGACCTCCTTCTACCAGAGGGAGAAGAGGAGGAGGAAGATATAGGGAGCTTATCTGAGCGATCTGGCTCCACAATTTCTACCAGAAGTGAGGATTCCACCTTATGTACTCCGAGGTTCCCTCCTGAAGACCCCTCTTTCATCTTTATGATGAAGCAACTCCAAGCTGCAATGGGGTTTGATGTTGAGGAGCAAGACATCACTAGGAGAAATTTGGTGAAGTTTCTACAGCTGCCAGATTCTCCACCCCTTGTCATCCCTCCTCTTTTGCCTGCACGAGAGGATGCCACCCTTGACGCCTAGAACTGAACAAGCATGACTCCTGCCATGCCCAGAAAGGCGGACAAGCTGTACCAGGCCCCCTCAGGAAATCCCTTTTTCACAGGCCAACCTGAGGCTGATTCAGTTGTGATACAAGCAGCCCATGATAGGTCTAAGGTGCCTAGCATCTCAGTTCTCTACCCCAGATAAGGAGTCGAGAAAACCAAACTTCCTGGGAAACAAACCCTTTGCCTCTGCCATACTGGGCCTCAGAATAGCAAATTATCAGGCCCATATGATCAAATACCAAAATTCCCCTCTGGCAAAAGGCTAAAGCAGCAGCCCAGGCCCTCCCAGAGGGTCCCCAGAAGCTGGAGATGCTCAAGGCCCTCCAGACTGGGGCTGACATGGGTAAACACCTCGGTCTACCTACAACATTTCTGATGCTTCAGCCAGAGCAGCTGTGGCTGACATCTGCCTAAAAAGGCATTCTTGGCTGAGGGTGTCAGGATTTGCTAGTGATGTCCAGCAATCCATTCTGAATGGCCCTTTCAGAGGATACAAGCTCTTTGGGGCAGATGTGCAGGATATCCTCTCTGACCTGCAAGCTTTGGGAAGGACTCTAAGGTCAGTCCATTCTCTCTACCACATACAACTGAGAACTAGGCAGAGGGTACCCTTTCGTAGGGCTACCAACAGACCCAGATCAGGGGCCAGACAACAGAGTAAAAGCAGAGCAGGATCAGCTTTTAGCCAGCCCCAACCTCCACCACAGGTGCACACTCGAAAGCCCCTAGGGGAGGAGGTGTGGCTCAGCTGCTGGATTTGCTTTAGCATGACTCCTTCTTAGGCCCCCACCCTCTGGTTCTAAATCTGGAGGTGGTGGCAGGTGGTCACCTTTCCCGCCACCTGGGACAATGGAAGGAGGTTACCACAGATGCTTGGGTCCTGCAGTTAATAGAACAGGGCAACACTCTAGAATTTCTGGAGTTGCCTCCAGGCCTTCCACCAGTTCCCTCGACTTTTCCTCCAGACGACATACCAGTGCTGCTAGAGGAAATATGTACACTGCTCCAGATGAAGAGCCATAGAGCCAGTGCCCTGGGATCAAAGGAACAGTGACTTGAGGCCCATCCTGGATTTGAGAAATCTGAACTTCTCTATTCAGTACATGAAGTTCAGGATGGTCACTCTGCAAGGCCTGCTGCCCCTCCTGCAAAAAGGGGACTGGATATGCTCCCTGGACATGCAGGATGCTTACCTGAATATCAAAATGTGTCCCCACCACAGGAGGTACTTCAGGTTCCTGTTTCAGGGGGAGCACTACCAGTTCAGGGTATTACCCTTTGGCCTGTTATCTGCACCACAGGTATTTACCAAAGGCTTGGCTGTTGTGGCAGCAGCTGTCAGGAGGCAGGAGTTGTATGTCTTCCCCTATCTAGATGACTGGTTGCTCAAAGCTCAGTCCAAGAAGCAACTGTCTCAGACTCTAGCATGTACCAGACAGCTGTTCAATGCTCTAGGGATCACTGTCAGTTTGCCCAAGTCAGTCTTGACTTCTTGTCAGCCTCTGCAGTACATAGAGGCAAATCTGGACACAGAGTGGAGCACCTCATGCCACAGGCCCGACTGGTTTACAGCAACAGGTATGTAATGGCCAGGACATTCCTGAGACTGTTGGGCCTGATGGCAGCAGCCATTGTCACAGTACCCCTGGCCAGGTTGCACACGAGGATCCCTCAATGGACATTAAGAGTTCAATGGGATCAGTGCGCCGAGAATCTAGAACAACAGGTTCCAGTAACCTCATCTGTACGAAAGGTGCTATAGTGGTAGATGGAACCCAACAATTTGCTGAAAGGGGTTCCTTTTCCTCATCCCCTCCCATCAGCAGATTCTCATCACAGACACTTCGGGGCTGGGCTGGGGGGCACATCTGGGATCTCACCAGACAGAGGAAACATGGACCAGGGTTGAGACTTCCCTCCACATAAATGTCCTAGAGATAAGGGCTATTCCGTTTGGCCTGCAAGTCTTCCAAACCATCTGTCCCCGGGGCATCTGCTGGTGCAGATGGACAACATCAGTGTAGTACACTACATGAACAAGTAAGAGGGGACTCATTCTCATCCCCTGTGCAGAGAAGCAATGAGGGTTTGTTACTGGGCTCTAGAACATGACCTAGAACTGCTGGCCGTCCATGTTCCGGGTGTCCAAAACATCCTGGCAGACAGGATAAGCAGGTTGTAGTCCAGGATGCATGGGTGAGAGCTGCTGACCTCGGTAGTAGAAGATCTATTTGACATGTGGGGTCATCCAGAGTTGGACATTTTGTATCCCCACTCAATGCAAAACTTCCACTTTTCTGCTCACTTGCTTCAGGGCCTGGAGTTTTCTGGTGTGATGCATCGTCCCTCTCTTGAAAAGGGAGGTCCCTTTATTCCTTCCCTTCCTTTCCTCTGATTCAGAGGGTGCTAATCAAGCTCCACATGGAGGGAGCTACTCTAATTCTTGTGGCTCCCTCGTGGCCTCTCCAGATATGGTTTCCCTTGCTGCAACAGTTAGCAGTGGAACCACCAGTACCCATGCCCCTGTGCAATGGCTTGCTATCACAGGAACAGGGAACTGTGATCCATCCGGACCTCTGGTCACTCCATCTCCATGCCTGACTCCAGAAGACATAGCCACTGCAAGATCTGGAGTGTCTCCAAAGGTGGCTTATGTCCTGGTGGCTGCCAGAAAGTCTTCCACCAGGGCTACTTACTCCATGATGTGAAAGCGGTTTGCTTTGTGGGCCGCTTCCCATCACTTAGATTCCTTCACTTGCCCAGTGAATCAGATTCTGGAGTAGTTATTGTCCTTGTCAGATGCAGGACTGCAATACTTTTCTATCAACGTGAACTTGGCTGCTATTTCAGCTTTCCATGTGTCTATTGATGGCCGTACGGTAGCACTGCTAGAGGTCACCATACATGCTTGAGAAGCACCCTGCACTTGAAGCCTCACATCTGCAATCCTGTCTCAGCTTGGGACCTGAATTTTGTGTTAGAATAGCTTACTTTGACTCCTTTTGAGCCAGTTGCGACTTGTGGCTTACACTTCCTTTCTTGGAAAGCATTATTTTTAGTTGCTATTACTTCTGCTCGAAGGATTTAAGAGCTTCAGGTTCTAAAAACTGAGCCTCCTTATTTGATTTTCCACAAAGACAGGATGTCTTTGCATATCAGACCAAAGTTTCTACCAAAGGTGGTGTCTGAATTTACTTAAAATCAAATCATCCACCTGCCAGTTTTTCTGAGCATGCCAATCCAGGGGAAGCATTGCTTCATACATTAGATGTACACAAAATACTCATATATTATGTTCACCATATGAAGGACTGCAGGAAGTCCTCACAGCTTTTTGTTTCCTTCGCTCCTGGGAAAGAGGGTGTACCAGTTTCTAAACAGTGCCTGTCCAGATGGTTGGCTAACTGTATTACTTTTTGTTATAGGAAGTATGGTAAGGAACTTCCTGGGGTTGTTCATGGCCTTTTAACCAAAGGGATGGACACTTCTGTTGCCTGTTTCAGGAATGTTTCAGCTGCAGAAATTTGTGCTGCTGCAACTTGGAGTACTGTCCACACTTTCACTAAACATTACAGTCTGGACATCACTTCTCGAAGAAGAGCAGGCTTCGGCTGGCTGTGCTTCAAGGTCTCCTTTCTTAGGCCTATATCCTCCACCCACCCAGACTGTCTCTCTGTCAGTACTGCTTGGGACTCATTCCATAGCTGTGGCCTGATGAAAGAGATATCCTCAAAGAAGATAGAAGAGTTACACACTTACCGTAACAGTAGATCTTCAAGAGAATCTCCTTCATCAGGCCATGCCATCCCACCCTCCATCCCCCTAGACTCACAGCTTCTTCACTCCTGTCTCTCTCTCTCCTGGATGGATTACCTGCTGTCTTCAACCTCACCTGGTAGTGGGAACCTTCAGCTCTCTCTCTTGGTTCCCCAGAAGGAGGTCTTTTGAGTATGATCTGTGGTGGAGAACTGAGAAGGGTGAGCGGCAGCCCATGTTTATATACAGGGTGTTGATGTAAGACATCATCGTGGGTGGACCCTAGTGGACTGCTTGCAAAAAAGTTTCTGTGTGATTCTAGTGCCTGGTGGCTATAGTTCCATAGGTGTGGCCTGATGAAAGAGATTCTCTAGAAGATCTGCTGTTACGGTAAGTATGTAACCGTTCTTTTTTCATGCAGATAAGTGAAGAAAGAAGAAAAGGGAGGAACTATAGGGTAACCAAGGGGAATGGGGTGATTTAAGAGGATGGGCAAAAGGCCACCATCCTAAATTATTACTTTTGCTCAGTTTTTACTAGGGAGGACAGTGGGTCCTTGCCAGAGAGCGGTATCAAAGCAGCCACCAAGGGGTCCCACAGATGAGCAGTTAGCATTTAGTAGTAAAAGGGGGGTCCTGAAGTTGCTGACAGCCTTTAAGAGTGATAAAGCCCCAGAATGAGATGGGTTGCATCCACGGATACTCAGGGAATTGTCAGTGGTACTGGCTGATCCCCTTATAGGTCTTTTTAACAGCTCTCTAATAACAGGTGTAGTCCCGAAGGACTGGAGTGTGGCAGATGTGGTTTTGCTCCATAAGACCAGTGACAAGGAACAAGTAGGTATCTACAGGCCTGTCGGTTAGGGAGGCAGATGGAGGCACTGATCAAGGAGGACCTCATGGACTACTTGGAGAGTAATAGTCTCCAGGATAGTAATCAGCACAGATCTGTAGCAGTAAGATCTTGTCAGACTAATCCGATAGTTTTCTTTGACTGGGCGATGAGAGATTTGGATAGGGACCACACTGTGGATTTGCCCTACTTCGATTCCAGCAAGACTTTCGATTCAGTGCTTCAAATATGAAGAAAATAGAGGATCTGGGGGCAGCTAAGGTCATAATAAACTGGGTAAGAAACTGGCTAAAGGGGAGGCAGCAGAGGGTAGTGGTCAACGGGGTTAGATCAGAAGAGAGGGAGCTCATGAGCAAGGTTCCACAGGGATCTGTTCTGGGGCCAGTTCTCTTCAACATGTTCATCAATGACATTGGTGAAGGGATCCAGGGCTGGCTGTGTCTCTTTGCAGATGACACTAAGCTCTGTGGGAATGTGGACACTGATGAGGGAATAAAGGAAATGCAGCGGAAAGGTCAAAGGCTTGGCAGTTGAAATTCAATGCCAAAAAGTTCAAGGTGATGCACATAGGGAAGAGTAACCCTAGGACACAGTACTAGATGGGAGGAGTGAGACTCAGTACTATGACTAAAGAACGAGACCTTGGAGTCATCATAAGTGACTCCCTAATGCAATCAAGTCAGTGCAACAAGGCATATAGCAAAGCGAGTAGGATGATTGGTTGTACTGGGAGGGGTATTGACTGCAGAAAAAAATAAGTGATATTCCTCCTGTATAGGTCCTTGGTGAGGCCCCACCTGGAGTACTGTGCCCAGTTCTGGAGTCATCACCTCAGGAAGGATAGGGATAGGCTGGAGACGGTGCAGTGCCTGGTAACAAAAATGATCCAGGGCCAGCAGTGCAGGTCCTATGAAGAGTGCCTCAAGGCACTTAACATGTACTCACTCAAAACCAGAAGGAGAGAGAGAGCAAGGAGAGTGGAGACATGACAGAGACCTTCAAATTCCTAAAGGGAATAAACAGGGTGAACTGCGGGGAATTATTTAATTTGAATATTGGCCCACGGTCACATGGTCACAAATGGAAACTAACAGGAGGGAGGTTAAGGAGGGACATGAGGAAGTATTATTCTACAGAAAGGTTGGTAGAGCCATGGAACAACCTAAAGGCCAGGGTGGTGGGTGCAAAAACCGTTAGCAGTTTTAAGCACAGCTGGGACAAAATGAAGATTTTTGTGGTGGCTTGGGGCATCAGATATGAGGAGAAGGAGAAGGAGAACGGGTGAAGATGGGAGGGCCATCACCCTGGAGGATCAGTAGGTCCCAGGGCAAAATAGGGAACTTGGGCAGACTAAATGGACCTTTGGTCTTTTTCTGCCATCATTGTCCATTTCTGTCTAAAAGACGGGCTTTGAGGAAATAGCCATTCATTATTTGAATGATTTATTGCAAATAGTATGTGTTTGAATTAGAAATGCCAGAATAGTGCCTTATTTGCTTTGTTAGTGATGAATGGGTCACTATTCACATTCACTCCCTTTGGAAAATTGTGCCCATGATTGCCACAGTCTGAGTCGTACTATAACTATCCAGGCCAATTATTCACCTTGCATCCACTCCAGGTTGATTGTATAGTCATTCACTGTGCACAGCAATGACTGGCAGGTTGCATTATTCGCATCAATCTGTCTTAAAATGGCCATCATCCAGGGTATCCAAGCAAATGTTATCAAAGCATTCTCGTTTGAATGCCCACTAAACATTCAGTGAAGAAGAGAAGAGAACTGTACTGAATTCAATCTAGAGCGACTACACTTCAGCAAATGTTTCACAATAAAATGGACATCTGTTTTCGTGGTAAGTGTCTTATTTTAGTTTTCAAAAAATACAGTGTGTTGAGTTACCAGTTAGCTGATGGCGATGGTCCCCTCCATTAGTCTTGCTGCATATGGCTTCTAGATCCTTTAGTCACTACAGTATAATAACAGAAGGAGAATGTGACTGGAAAGTTATGTTTACAGCACTAGACAGACCTAAGAAAAAGTGAGCTATCTTTTCTATGTTGCCTCCATTTCTAATTCCCTCTCATTTAAATGTTATCTATTTAATCCACTATCTATCTGTCATTATATACAATGATGCAAAACGATCCTATATCTAATATTTATACAATGTAAAATGTCAGTGTAGTATATACATATATATTCGTTACATTTTACAAATTTATGTAATCTATACTTTTCATTTTTTTTATTTCTCTGTAAAGCATTTTTAGATACAATTTGTATTGAAGACGCTATACAAAAGAACATTTTATTGTATTGTTTTGTACTTTTCATGTGGATCCAAGTCGTTTTTTTTCCAGTTCCTGTGATTCATTCTAAATGAGTAGGATGTTTTGCATATTTTGGATATTTGGCTAGTGCATCAAAGAGTACACTTCATAGACTTAACCCTACGGTCATGGAGAGCAAAATTCCATAATATTTCACTATAAAGATATCTCTGCTTTTCTGTATGCCAGTTGTTTGGCCATTATTCTAGTATAAAATTTCAAATGGAATGTATCAATTAAACAGGACTTACTATAGTTTTTTTTTTTTGTTCCTTAAAGGAGACTACAGCCAAAATTTACAAAACAAAATATGCAGTGCATAATGTTTTGATTTGTTTGTATTCCTAGTGCATCTTTTCCGGTGTTTGTTGTTGGAACTTTTTTCTAAATTTGCCTACTTATTTTTTTGGTCCCTGGTGTTGTCCATGCTTGCTTCTGTTATTACCTTTCCTTTTCTGACGGTGCCTTCTGTCCCATGAGGCAGTGATATGTTTGTTGAATTTTGTTGACCCGGTAAGCCCACTGGGCCTAGAAGTCCCTTTTTCAGGGGCGACCAGGGGGAGGGGGGATACAGATGGTGAGCAACTGAATTTGAACCAGATTAAGCTGTTGGAATCTGTTGGTGGTATTTTTAGTGAATGAGGGAAATTTGGCCAGGACACCGTGGAAATTCCCCTACTCTGCTGGCGCTGGGAGGCCAGTAGGGGTGTGCAAGGGTCAGTCATGGCCACTGCAGCTCTGGAGGAGGAGGAGGAGGTGGCGTTGGGTGGCGTCTCAGAGGAGAGACGTCTGCAAGCAGCAAATGCACAGCCCGCGTTAAGTGAGAAGTTGGAGTCAAAGGAGGATACTACAATCATTGTCCAGCATGCGATGAGTGTTTTTTCTGAGTTAACTGAGTCGGGGAGTCTTAAAATTGCTTCGGTAGCGGAGAACCCCGGGGTCAGTTTAAAAGTGGTTTCGGCACCTTTAATTCATGCTGGAGAGCGTAACAGAGCGTCTAACATGACGGAAGAGCGTGAAATCCGGAAGAAAGTGGAGCGGTTATCGTGTTTAGCGTTGGAGGCAGTGGAAGCTGCAGGAAGCCTGAGGCGAGAAAAACAACTTTGCGACTGGGGAAATAAAGTGCTGGATCGGTCCAGAGGCAGTCAAAATGAGCGTTCCCATTGCACAGGAGAGAGAAACAAAGAAGACAGCACCAGGAAAGACTGTATGCCACATAATGGGCCTGTAAGTACTGATCAAAGACTTTCATCCTTCCCCACTTTCCAACTAAAAAAAGAGTATGGGTTCGTTTTTAAGCCTCCCACAATTGAACCTGTGGGTGCAGAAACCAAAGACACGATTATTTACCAGACCAAGGTGGGATCCCAAGAAGGGGTAACAGACTTTTATTTTTCAGACAATAAACAGGAACTTAAAAATTCTAAGAACACAGTGGAGTCAGTGGACAGTGATTTCTTGAAAAATTCTTCATTTCCTCATTTGGAACACGATGAAAACTGGTCCCCTCAAGCAGCTTTAACAGCTGCAGGGTGGAAATCATTAGGAAAAGGGATTTGGACACCAGACTCTGCATGGGACAATACTTTTGACCTAAATAAAAATGGGCCAGAATGGCAGCCTGGGGGTAATGAATTAAATGCCACTGCTGGAGAAGTTACTGTTACCAATGTGTTTTCGGGGGTGGAGAAGCAGAGGTGAACAATATTATGCAGAATGATATCCCAGTACTGCAAAACTCAAATAAGGTAGACAAGGTAGAAGGGGGTAGGGCTGAGAAACCCCTTATGTCCAGTCTTTTTTCTCAGTGTAAAAGAGAAGCAGCTCCTAGGAGAAATGCTGTCCGTATCAGATATAAGGGAGGGTTACAGGAAAGGCCTAACAGATATTACGTGGGTAAATCATTGCTAAAAGAGTCATTAAAGTTTTCACCTCGGGATGTCTTTGCTTTTATTAATATCTCAGGAGAGGATAACTTTGACGTAAGTTTTCGTTCCCCTGCCTTATTAGACCTTTTTTGGGAAAGATATAATCAAGTAAAGTTCTCCCCTCTATGGACACCTTTTTTTAGTCATCCCTTTATCAAAGCCCCTAATTAAATATGTTACAGTCATGTTCAGGAACGAAGGTGTTCATGTTGAGGACATTGTTTTCTGGTTATCCCAAAAATGTGAAATACAAAGTGATCCAGAACCAATCCTAGATACTGAACAGTTCTGGATGGGTGGGTGGAAATTTAAAGTAAAATTATGCCAAACAACAGCTGATATTGAGCACATTCCTAACTCCTTTATGTTAGGTAGGGATAGGGGGGTGGTGTTTTACAGCGGTCAGCCAAGAGCGTGTTACAGGTGTGGCGCTAAAACACATTTATCAAGCTCATGCGACCAGCCGAAATGTGATAATTGTGGAGACGTGAGGCATGTAACTATGTTTTGTACAAACCCTATTAAGTGTGACTTATGTGAGGAACAAAATCATGCCTTCAGGGACTGCCCATGGGCTGCACAAAATAAGAACGTACGTGGGAATTCAGAGTTATTTATCCAAAAGCACAGGATGCCAGGGAAAGCCAGGAAATAGGAAAGTCCTTGACAGACCCTCTCCTAATACCACAGAGCCCTGCAGTCACAATAAATGGAATAGACACTAATGTTATGGAAACAGGCCTTGTTGATTTAAAGAGGAAAGAAATGGAAAAAAATATCACTGAGTTGTTGCAGCCGGTTTGCTATACAGAGTCAAAGGGTGTATTATTAGATAAATCAGCTGTTCCTTTAAAACCCCCGCCAGTTCTTAGAAGATCAAGCAGGTCCCTAAAACCTCAGTTGCTTCCAGAACCTGAAGGTATCGAAACCCAAAATTCTTATGAGGCCCTAAGTTGGGGGGATTCAGAAGTTGAGATGGCAGACACAGACTCGCAGGTTTCAGTTCAAGAGGGCCTAGTGATTTCTAGAGAAGATTATAAGTGAAAAAAAAGAAAGAAGGAAAAAATAATAAGGGTTTCTAGGTACTTGACTACATATGTATGGATTTAAACTTCTCGTGGGACACCTTAAACACTCATAGCCTTTTAAAGACTATGAAGAGACAAGCAGTTTTTCACCTGATTCACGACTTAAAAATCTCAATAGTTTTTCTACAAGAAACTTGGATGTTTACAAAGAATCAGTGCACTGCCTTTGCTAAAGACTGGCCGTGGGGGCCGTCTTATTGGTCCTTTGGGGAGGACAAGGCAGATGGGGTGGGTATCCTTTTTACTTCATATAACTTTACTCTGCATAAATTAATTGATTTATGTCCTGGGAGAACGTTAATAATAGAGGGAAAATGGTTTTCGTATACTCTTCGTTTAATAAACATTTATAATCCCCAAACCAAGGCTGGGAGAGTACTATGCATGAGACAGATACAACCTTTCTTAGTGACCACTATCCCTATTTTTTGGGGAGGACACTTTAACTGCAGTACAGAGGCAAACAAAAAAGGAGTCGAGAAAAATAAAAAAATTTATTGTGATACTGCATGTTTAACAGACATCATTAAAACTGAAGACTTAATATCCTGTATGGTCAAGAGGGCGACTGGGCCGGAAGGTAGATTTTTTAAAAAAGGGAAAGGGTATACTATAGATTACCTTTTCATTTCAAAAAAAATCTTGTTTAACCAACTACAGATAATCCCGGTTGAATTCTCAGATCATGCTTTATTAAGGGTCAATATAGGTCTTACGAGAGATAGTGGGAGACAGAATCTTAGATGGAAACTTAACACTTCTATTCTGCAAGATAACTTAGTCCAGAACTCCATAAAACTAATATTACAAGCAAGATTATCAGTGAGATTTCTATATCAGGATGTGGGGAAATGGTGGCAGGAAACTAAAGAAGATTGTATTTGGTGGTTTAAAAAACATGGTAAAGTATGTCAAAAGAATAAGTTTTTCCATTACCTAAAATTAAGGAACCAGTTGCAATTATTATTATCAAGAGCTAACACCTCAAGAGACAATTTTTCATCTCAAATAGACGAAATTAAAACAAAAATGAAAGCTTTTCAATATAATAGAGCCAAAACGTTACAAGCTATTACGTCAAACCATATGAGGAAGTCGGTGTATGGTGATCCGTTTGAATTATGTAAAGAGGTCAAAGAGCATGTGTCTTTGAATTCGTTAAATCAAGGAACTAAGAAAGTTTTTTCAATACAGGAGATAGGGGAAATAATACATAATCATTTTAAGGAGTTAGAGTCTCAAAAGATACCTTCCCCAACTCAGATTAATAATTTGCTGGGACCTCCTATGGAGAAGGGCCTAGAGCCAGACTTACTTAACTCGCTCAAACAACCCTTTTCGCATGAGGAAATTAATAAAGTCTTAACTTCACTAAAACCTAATGTGGCTCCAGGGCCAGACGGCCTTTCCAATTTATTTTACAAAACTTTTCAACTAGAACTTAGTCACAGTTTAGAACTAGTGTTCAACCATTTTTTGGAGAGAGGAGTTAGTATAGCTTCCTTTTCTGATGGTTTACAAATTTATATTTTTAAATCGGGAGATAAGGGTGTCTTTCAAAATTGGAGACCTATTACATTACTTAACTCTGATTATAAGATCTTGATGTCTTTAATTAATAATAGACTTAAAGAATTAGCAAAAAATAGTTTTACACAAATTCAGCATTGCGGCATTCCTGACCGAAGTATCCAGTCAATCTTATGTTTAATTAGAGACTTAATTGAGAAAATTAACGAATTAGGAGGAAATGGTTTTTTATTAACCTTGGATTTAGAAAAGGCCTTTGACAGAGTTAGCCACGTTTTTCTGTTTTCGGCCTTGGAATTCTTTAAAGTGCCACCGAATTTATTAAATTTAATCAAAAATCTATATTGTTCAGGTAAGGTTTTTCCATATATTAAAGGAGAAATGGCAAGGGGCTTCCAAGTAAAGTGTGGGGTAAGACAGGGTTGCCCGTTAAGCCCCCTGTTGTATAACTTTTCATTAGAACCTTTTTTAAGAGCTGTGAGTTTGGTCCCCCTATGGCAAGGAGTACGTATTCCGGATTCTAATTCATCAATTACCATCCAAGCATATGCAGATGACGTATGTCTTTTCTTTACAGAAATTTCACAACTCAAAATATTTTTTACAAAATTTGAGGAGTATGCATTAGTAGCCAATGCTAAAATTAACTTAAATAAAACTAAGGGTTCAATATTAGGAGGAAATTATCAAAACCCGTTAGCCTGGAACTCTATTAATATAACTACAGAACCTTTAACAATCTTAGGGGTAAAATTTAGTCCACAGAACTGCCCTGAGGATAATTGGAATTTGGTGTTAAACAAAATTGAGAGTAAGGTCAACAGATGGAAAAAGTTTAGATTTTCCAAAATGAAAAGAATCCAGGTTTTGAAACAATTTATCCTGCCCTGCCTTCAATATATTGCAGCAGTGTTCCCTTTACCAGTTAAATATGAGACTAGACTGTATAGTATTTGTTTTCAGTTACTTTGGGGGAACAGACTAAACCCGGTTAAAAGGTGCTTTACATACTTAGAGAAGAAAAGAGGGGGGTTGGGTATGGTAGACCCAGTTTTTTTCTGTTTCTCAATCTTCTTTTCTAGTTCATTAAAAGATATTTTAGGTGGGGCAAACAAACAGGAGGCCCCCTTTTTTTTAAGCTTACTGAGACGTTACCTTACTGCCTGGATACATTGTGTCCCAAAACTGTCCAGTCATTTATCTTTGCCAAATTATTTTAAACCGGCTGCACAGAAATTATTTAAGTGGCAGGTAACAAAACACCAAATTTTAAGATGTTCTTCAAAGGCACTATACAAAGAGTTAATGGCTGCAACCTATTCGGAAGTCCCTTATTTTAGGAATTGTCCTAGTAATCGGAATGAGGACATTTTGAATCAACTAAATAACCCAAGATTACCAGACTATATGTGGGAAACGCAATGGCTTATTTTATATGGAAAATTAAATGTTAGAGGAACAGCTAAATATAAAGCCAGAGAAGAGAGAACTTGCCCTTACATTGAATGTATAAACCAAGAAGAAACAATGGAACATTTTTTTCTTCAGTGCTCAGTGGCAACTAAAATTTGGGATTATTTGGCAAAGGCATGGCATTTTCCTTGGTTGGCAAGGCTTACTTACGATATTCTGGTAATTGGATCTTTTCCTTTAGGTTTACAGAAATACGAGAAAGGGACTTTATGGGTTTTCATTGCTAGTCTAAGATATTGTTTATGGCAAACAAGATGCCAATGGGTTCTACATCAAAAGAAGCCTTCAGCTCAGGGTTATAGAGAATATGTGATAAATGTATTAAATAAGGTATTTCTTTCAGATTCACAATTGTATAACGTGAAGAAAGTTAGAATGTGGTGGAAATGCTTCTCCCACATCATTAAATTCAAATGAAGTTGTTTTTCCTTCATCAGTTATTAAATTAATTATGAAGTTGATAGTCAACTGTGGGTTTATATTAAGGGGGTAATATTAATTTAATCTAGAAGCTGAATTAAGTGGATAGGAGGGAGAATGTTTTTGTTAGGGTTTGGTGCTCAGGTTCATGTTTTTTTTCCTTAATTTTACTTCACTTTTATTTGGAGTTCAATGTAAAATATGTCCTTTTTCTGTATTTTTTTTTTCTGAGTGTCTTGTATTACCATTCTCTCATGTGTTTTGATTATTATGTGTTTATTTCAATAAAATTGCCCCTACTCTTTTTCGATAAGTGCCATGGGATCTTTAACATCCACCTGAACTACCACCAATCCAGGCAGATGGGACCTCGGTTTAACGTCTCATCCAAAAGACGGCACCCCTCTCATGCTGCACTACAGTGTCAGTATTGGGATATTAACCCAAGTGCCAGATGTGGGAACTGAACCCACAGCCCTCTGATCTCCCAACCTCAGAGGTGAGTGTGCTACCTACTGAGCCACTGACATTGCTAGGAGAACACTGATTCAGTGAGTGCTGATTTGCTGTTCAATTTACAGAAATAGAACTGTGCTGGAAAGGGCCTTGTTGTATCCAGTGAGTACTAATAAAGGCTACATTCACGGTCAGGCAAGAACCGTAACTGAGTGAGCTTTTCATTAAAGGAGAACTGCACTAAAACTCTATATTTTCACAGTAGACGCTGCTTTTTAAATACTGATTCAAATTCTGTTATTTCTCTGGCTATATAGGCTTTTTAGTTATCCTAGTGGTTGTTTCTGATTTCTATGCTGCTGGTAAGATCCATTTTTAGAACTGTATGATGTAGTTTATGTCCCTGTTCTGCTCTTCTGTTGTTGGCACAATGCACTTATGCTCTATTTTAGAACTCTTGCTTGCATGGGACATAAACTACATCATACAGTTCTAAAATAGTACTTAGCAACAGACTGCAAAGCAGAAACAACCACTATGGTTACTAAAAGTCATGTGTAGATGGAACAATAGCAGAATTTGAACCAGTATAGTACATACAACCCAGCCTCAAATGGGAAAGGTGACTCACAGGCTCAGTGTACTTCTCCTTTAAGGAAAAAGCTACAGTCCTCACTAATTATGTCATTGATCACCTGGTGTGATTTGTGTGCTCTTAATGGCTGTGTGTGATTTGATGAATTTTCACTTTTGCTGGCTAGACCTAGACACACCTAGAACAGAAGAAGACTGAATAACAAAGAGTTATTTATTGTGGCCAGAACAACAGACACTTAACAGCACAGTGCAGCTGCTGACAGGGCAAGAAGTCATCAATGGTCTCTAATACATCACGGTCCCATGAGACAAGAGACACTGTGGAAAACAGAAAGCTAATACAACAAGTAAACATCCCCGGGGCCATAAAACAAGTAGGCACATCTAAAAAGAAAAATACTAACAGCAAACAAAGGATAGGACGTACTAGGAACACACATGCACATATATATCAAAACACTGCTCAATATTGTTTTGTACATTTTTACTTTAGTTCTCCATTAAGGAAGTATTTTTATTACTTTAAATTTATTGTTTTCATATCTGATTACAGCAGTAACCATACCATATCTTAAACAAACCATACAGACAGTATAATACCACCTGGAGAAACAAGCAATCACGTTAATCAGAGGCTATATGTATCCCAAAGAGTCTGATACCACAATGGGAGGGATGACTAGAATAAACAGCAAAAAATATAGTAAAATGTTCACTGTAGTACTGAGCCCAGGAACAGTATCACTATTCCAATGAACTGAAGTCCAGAAAAAGAGTCCAGTATTTCACACCCCTTTACAGGGCTTGTGGCATCATACTGTATAACGTAAGAGAAAATATTTCCAACATCAACGCAATACAGCAAAAATTAGCTTATGAAATAGAACTGCAGGCAGCCCCTATAGAGGTAGTTAATCTAGTGGGGGAATTCGCTCTGAAGGTTCAAATGCAAGTAAATCAACCTTCAACCCCCCCATAAACAAGATACCGAACTACAGAACAAATTTCAATTAACAGTATAAGAGTATAGGAAGTATTTGTGAAGAGCAATAAGAAAAATGAGAATGAAGATTCAAAACTCATACCAAGTGAAGCTGGTGGAGTAGAGAGTGATCATTTGCAAAGTAAAAACTGATTTCAAACTAGAGTGCAAACTGTTAATATTTTATCTTGTGAGAAATGTATGTAAAGAACATTGGTGATTAAAAACAAAAGTTAGATGTAGTGCCAAAAAAGCCTGACTAGTAATTGTGTTTTTCCTGGGTGGATGGCTGTACACATAAAAGCAACCACATATGACCCAGCCCAGTGGCATGGAGGGCTGAGTCACTGGCACCTTACCTCCTGCTATGCCGGTGACCCGGGTTCTGGAATAGACACATGCCACTGGGAGTCAGCCAGGGCAGGAGAGGATTGAGCGTCTGAGGGACTGCTCTCCTCTGCTGAGGAAGGGAGATCTGTTGGCTTGGCTTTAGACTGCCACCAGGTGGAAGCCTGATGGCAGTGCAGCATGGGCAACAAAGAAGGGAGGGAGCTCTGGGAATGTCAAAGCATGCGCTCCTCCATGCACGTGCCTGATGTTCCACAGTAAGAGATGGGGAGAAAACCTGGACAAAAGGAGCCTTGTCTGCTTGTCCATGAGTCCTTGCCACCACCTGAGAGCTCACTTCCAGTTTGTCCTGAATTTTTTTACTTGGAAGGTAGGATGGCCATCCTACCTTCAACCACACCATGAGGAGGAATTTGTGGGAGAACTCAGAAGGAGGTGAGTCCCGTGGGAGGTGGGGGCTGGCTTGGGGAATCAGAGACAGGGCTGATTAGCCAGCTGTGGATGATGGTGGCATAAAAACCTATATGGAAAAAAAAACACATACTGTAGTCACACACACACACACAATCAGTCATGCACACATTATAAAATGACTGCAGTCATACACAAATACATACTCAAAGTTATAAGCCCACTTAGAAGCACATACCCACACATGCCATTACACACACACACACACACACACACACACACACACACTGATGCAAATGCAGTAAATGCAGACACTAGCACATACTGTATTTACAGTCATGCTGTCATGTGCACGGACTCACATGGACACAAAGTATAGATATGTGGTCAATGTCGGAGGCTAAACTTACAGTCGTGGTGATGCTTTGCTGTCCTTGATGATTAAAGGGGAACAGTCACCACCATGGGCCCCCACACTCACATGTGGGACTGGCCCAGTGTGCATTTCGTGTGCAAAAATGTTTTACTTACTTACTGTTTACTGTAGTATAGTAGATTGTATCAGACTAGTTTTGCTTACTTGTATGCTAACATCTTCTGTTAATACAAATTCCGGAATCCCCTGCAGATGACATCAGAGCAGTAGGCATCAGTGAGAAGATTCAATAGCCTGCAGTGCATGTTAGAGTTTAGATAAGCTCTGATCTTCCAGATGTGGACTGGAGTCTCCCAACAGTTGCAACAACCAGGAGTAGGGATATACTTGACTCCTTACAGGGAGCATTCCTCCAGCAGCTTGTTTGAGAACCAACTTGAGGGGATGCGATATTGGACCTCATACTAGGAGATAAGCTGGACTCCAGTGACCATTACACGACCATCACACGATAAATTTCAAGATAAGGGCTGGGACAGAGTTGAGACCCACTAAGACAAGGATCATGGACTTCAGACATGCAGACTTTAACAAAATGAAGGCAATCCTTAAGGATGCCCTGTAGACATAGAGAAACTGGGGGGAGTGGAAGAGCAGTGGGCTGCAATCAAAGGGGGCATTGAAAGGGCTACAGAACAATGTATAAGGCAAGTCAGCAAGGATAAAAATAGAAGGACTCTACTCTGGTTCACCAGTGAGGTGGCGAGAGCAGTGAGGAAAACACGCCAGGGCACAGAACACAGAATGCAGAATGCAGCTACAGTACCATATGGAGGAGCCAAAAATACAACCACCAAACAACAAAAACAAAGGGAACTTTCAGCCTCAACTCCAGGAGAGCATAAAAATGCTTTGAGCTAGTCTCGATAAATATAATCATGGAAACACAAGAGTTGCACCCCTCACAAAGTGTCTACATTTCATTGCACTAAAGTGTCTCATATTTTGCATTGCACTTGATGCTTTATCAAGACGTGATGATGACATTTTGATAAAGCATCAAGTGTGACGCAAAAATGTAGACACTTTGTGTGAGGGGGTTGCTACTCTTGTGTTTCAATAAATTACATTTTTTATCGTACTCTAGCTCAAAGCATTTTTTTATGCTTTCCTGGAGTTGAGGCCGAAAGTTCCCTTTGCTTTTGTTGAGAGCAGAGAGGGAAAGGAAACAAGCCTTCAGGAGGTACAACAATGCACAGAAGATTGAGGGCAGAAGGAAGTACAAGGAGAGACTGAGGGAGTCAGGGCAGAAAATTAGGAAGGCAAAGGCAGTGACAGAGGAAAGGATAGCCAAATTGATTAGGCAAGCTGAGAAAACTTTTTTCAGATACTGTATATCAGTGAGAAAAGAAAGTCAAAAACAGGGACAGTAAGACTAGTAGGGGAAGGAGGGGTTCAAGCAGAGGGGGGATCACCAGAAAGCAGATTTATTGAATAATTACTTCTGTTCAGTTTTCATGGAGAGGGAAGGTAAGGGTCCAGTGTTATGTAAGAAGGACATATAGGCAAGACCCCTGGAATTCTGCGGTTCTGCTGTTGCAGAATTTGCCACAGAATTTACATCATGCCATAGAATAGATATAGTGCCGCAGAATTCATTGTTTTTGGTGAATTTTCATATAAATATACTGTTTTTCCATAGTGTCAGACTTTCTTTCCCATCTCATTTATCCTGATGCCCCTCCTCTATGCTCAGCATAGGATGTCATTGATGACATCACATCATATTTAGCCAATGACAGGACTGCATTCTGCCAGAGAAGTGAATAAATCATGCCACAGAAATTAGAAAATGCTGCTGCAGAAGCCAAGGAGCCCTGCTGCAGAAATCAGAAAATTCTGCCGCAGAACACCAGGGGTCCTGCATATAGGGTCAGGGGGTGGATACCAGTCTGTTTACAGAAGAAAGGGTCTGCAAAGAATTGTTCAGCTTAAGGGTAGACAAGGCAATGGGTATGGATGGAGTACACCCACGAGTGCTGAAGGCGCTAAAGGAGGTGCTGTCTGCACCATTAACGGCACTGTTCAGCCTATCACTAGACACAGGGGAGGTTCCGGGGGACTGGAAAAGGGCTGACATTGTTCCCTGCACAAGAGTGGTAGTGAGGAAGTGGCTAGTAATTACCGACCAGTTAGCCTGACCTCGATGGCGGGAAAAGTAATGGAGTCACTTTTGAAAGACAGAATTGGTGAATACCTTACAACCAGTGGTCTCCAGGAACACAGGCAGAAGGTCCTGCCAGACGAACCTTATTGAGTTTTTTGACTGGTGGACCAGGAAGGGGTGGTGGACGTGGCATCTGGACTTCAGCAAAGTGTTCAACACCATCCCTCGCAGGAGACTAGTAAACAAACTGTGCAGTATGGGGGCGGGCCATAAAATAGTAAATTAGGTGAAAAACTGGCTTAGCGGTAGAAGCTAGAGAGTGGTGGTGAATGAGGTTCACTCGGGGAGGACAGGATGACAAGTGGGGTGCCATAGGGGTCAGTAATAGGTCTGGTCCTCTTTAATATCTACATCGGTGACATTGCAGATGGCTTGGAAGGGAAGGTGTACCTATTTACAGACAACACAAAAATATGCAACAGGGTAGACACACCCGGAGGGTAGAAACAATGAGGGAGGACCTGGAGAGGCTGGAGAAATGGTCAGAAACATGGCAATTGAAGTTCAACACAAAGAAGTGTAGAATCATGCATGTAGGACACAAAAACCCACGGGCCATGTACTAACTGGGGGAAGCAGTCATGACAACAAGGCTGGAAAGGGAACTAGAGATTATCATTTCGGATGACTTAAAGGTGGCAAAACAATGTGATAGGGAAATAGGAAGGGCAAATCGCATGTTGGGCTATATAGGGAGGGCATAACCAGTAGGCGGAGGGAAGTGATAGTGCCCCGCCCTATATAGTTCACTGATGAGACCCTACCTTGAGTACAGTGTGCCATTCTGGAGACTACATCTATAAAAAGATATTGACAGGATGGAGAGGGTGCAGAGAAGGGCAACAAAGATGGTGCAGGACCTGCACCAGAAGCCCTATGAGGAAAGGCTAAGAGATCTTGATCTTTACTCTCTGGAGATCAAGAGGGAGCAGGGGACATGACTGAGACATTTAAGTACCAAAAGGGGATAAGCAAGATACAGGAAGGGAGCATCTTTCAGAACAAAAGATGTCCGAAGACTAGAGGGCACAATATGAAATTGGAAGGGGATATGTTCAGAGGGAACAGGAGTAAGTACTTCTTCACAGAAAGGGTGGTGGACCCCTGGAACAGCCTCCCAGAGGAGGTGGTGGGTGCAAAGTCAGTTACTGGATTTAAGAAAGCATGGGTTAGACACATGGGCATTGCTAGAATTAGTAGGAGAGAAAACCCAAAGCCAAAACAGGAAATGGAGACACCAATGGTTAGGGATGGGAGGGCAGAGACTGACTATCTAGGGTCTATGGGTTTATATTAGGTGGGGAAATAGGGGGATCCTGCTGTCCTCCATGGGCTATGTACTGTCACAGAGGACTGCACTTAGCACCTGGAGAAAAACAGTCCCAGAAAACATTTGATCTGAGATCACAAATGCTCTAATATGCACTGCAGGCTACTGAAAGTTATGCATATTGGAGCCAAGAATCCCAGGACAGAGAACTACCTGGGTGGAGTGCGAGTATCTGGATCAGAGGAGGAAAAGGACCTGGGAGTGATGATCACTAGTGACCTGAAACACTCCACGCAGTGCGAGAAAGCAGTAGCAAAGGCAAACAAGATGCTGGGATGCATATCTAGGGGGATCAGTAGTAGGAGTAGTAGGGAGGAGGTAATACTGCCCTTGTACAGGTCACTGGTAAGATCACATCTAGAGTATGGGGTTTAGTACTGGTGCCCACACCTCAAAAAGGACATTAACCTGCTGGAGAAGGTCCAGAGGAGGGCTACAAAGATGATAGCGGGTCAGTAGGGTAGGGAGAGGTTGAAGGCACGAACATGTACTCCCTGGAAGACAGGAGAGAGAGAGAGAGAGAGAGAGAGAGGAGACATGATTGGGACCTTCAAGTACTTGAAAGGGATAAATACGGTTGATAAGGAGTCTTTAAGCTGAGTGGCAACCGCAACACAAGAGGGCACAGTCTTAAGCTGGAGGGTGGTAGGTTTAGGAGGGAGGTCAGGAAGCACTTCTTTACAGAGAGGGTGGTGGACACTTAGCATGCATTGCTGGAAGAGGCCATCTCGTTGAAGACAGTGGACAGCATTAAGAGAGGCTGGGATAAACATAGGGGGAAAGTAAGGATCATTGGTAGGGAGGATGGGAGGAGTGGGAAGGGAGGGCAGGGACATTAGCTAAAGCTGTGGACCCTGAAATACATGCAGACTTGATAGACCGAATGGTCTTCTTCTGCTGGTTTCTTCATATGTTCATGTAACATATATCTATATATCTACAGGTTCGGGGAAGGATGAGGTTACCTGGCACAAGGGACCTAGCTTTGGCTACTCTGCACAGGGGCACCCAAGTAAATCCAACTACAGGAAGCAATAACTGTAATGTCCAGAACCAGAATTGGGATTTTTCAGTGTGGCTTTATTTATTAACTAACTGAACATAAACAAAGCATTGCATGGTCCCCCAAAGGGCTACATTACTGTATGTGCAGATTAGAGGTTAACACAGCGGTCCATTTGAGGAATGAACACATTACTACAGTTGTCTGGCTTTGGACCCACCAGGCACTCAGCCGGACTTTGCATGCGCATTGATACATAGCACAACTGGCTCTGCCCTGCCGCCACTGACTGACGGGTCCACTTGAAGAATGAACCCAAACTTACTTGGAAAGACATCCCATCAAACAAGGAGACTCCCAAACTGTGGCTCCCCACACCACTTGAAGTCTGCGACTCCTGGGGAAGTTGTTTTCGTACTTCCAATCAGCTCCCATCAAACAAGGAGACTCCCATCCAACAAGGAGTAATTTTCCCATCCTGTGGCTCCCCCACCCACTTAAGAGTCTGCGACTCCTAGAGAGATTTTCAAGTTGCGACCCACGTCTGGGTACCCACCCCATCACTGGCCAAGTGCATGAGGCAAGTAGCAAAACACAGAAGAAATCCGTAGAGGTGGACCTGGTTACTAAAGATGGGGGGTTTTCCCACCTCAGCTCCCACAGCCCATACCCGCCATTTCTCTGGACACACACAGAAAACTTTAGAACTTTTAAAATGTAGATTGAACGGTGGATGACCTGAAGCACCCCCTCTACAGCGAACTTTAAATCCATTTAAAACTTTAAACTGTTTGACTGCTCTATTTGTTTGTCCTAGTTGACATAGTCCTCCCAAATAGCAGTCCACATTTATTTCCCAACTGAAGAAAACAAGATGTTTGCTCCTTCAAATGGAGCCAAACACTCACCCATTTGTTGCAGGTGCCCCACAGGCGAAGTACTGTAACCTTTGCTGTTATACAAGAACAGACTGAAATTAAATCAGGCAGTTTCCTTCCCAGGGTGGGAGAAGGGGATTGCGCCTGGAACCCACAGAGAAATTTCCTCCCCCCCCCGAGGGAGGGGGGCACTGAGACCTGGGGAGCGGTCTCCACCACTTTAAAAAAGGTAAAATACAGGAACACTTCCTTTTTTCTTAGTGAGAGATCAAACTGCAGACTAATGCTTCCTTCTTGCTTAAGGACAAACGGAAGACTGACTTTGAATTTCCCAAAGTTCTAAACTTCACTCCCTGAGCTGGAGATTCCAAAGTGGCTCATGCAGCTGTGACAGTTCTATAATGATGTCATCTCTCAAGTCTCAGCTGTGACTGAGGACAGAGTGAGACAGTGTGAAACCCATTTAACTGGAGTTTCACAAGCTGCCTTCCCTGCCTACAACTAGGTCTTACTGGGATTCTAGTAACCCTGGGTAACAAAGGGGTTACACTCGCCCTTGACCAGGAAAATGACTGTCCCCAGTCATTATGCACCCGGCCTTAGGCCATCCCACCCTATGTGCTACCTGCGGAGGGGGTGATCAGGCCCCTCCTACCATATGCAAGCACAGGTAGGCAACACCTAAGGGCCTAGAGGCCTAGCTGACATGCACAGCCTCTACTCTATCGACTTCACTATGGACACCTAGTGGCTCTGGTAGAACCGTCCAGAGCATAGCCCTGATAGATCAGCACTGCAATCCCCTACAGCCGCTCAGGACCACAGCCTGTCTATCCCCTAACCCTCTAGGGAAACCTATCTGCCTCTAACATAACATCCACAAACAAAAACCCGGGACCTCCGACCTTGGGCAGCCTGCAACTACAACCATTAGCAATAATAACACAGTACATTTAAATTCTACACCATAAGCACTGACAAGGGACTCCGATGAGCCCCTCCTCCTCCTCTTCTTATCTTCTCTTCTGTCTTCCAGGAACACCTGTAAGAAAAGACAAAAACAAAAAAAAAACACATCCTAATCTGCATGTACAGTCTATCTAAACAACAACAATGACAGCAACAACCCTTACCACACAGAAAAAGCACTGAACAATCCCAAAAAGAAAAAGATTTTTTTTTTTAGAAAAAGGTAGAAAAACAGTATTTACATTAAAGTACAGTAATGACATTGGTAACAATACACCTTTGGGGGGATGGAATG
Organism: Neoceratodus forsteri; assembly: GCA_016271365.2. Lineage (NCBI taxonomy): Eukaryota > Metazoa > Chordata > Ceratodontiformes > Ceratodontidae > Neoceratodus > Neoceratodus forsteri. The sequence goes on from CM028131.1 coordinate 1,660,875,235, forward strand.
CCCTAAATGTCCCAACTAGTGACTACAAGGCCCGAAGGCCAGTCCATTAAAGAGTCTCTCCTGGGCCGGAGCCCCATGAAGCATAGTTCTTTAAGGCAATAATCCCGAAGGGGAGAGTCTTTTCGGACAGTTCACACACTGTTTGAAGTCTGTAGTGTAGGGTGTGTATTGCAATGTCATAAAGATAGAATAAAAGTTTTTTGGACTTACCAGCCTCTTGAAGTATTCGGATTTACAAACCTGGTCCCTTCCGAAGACTCTCCTGGCAGCATTTCTTCTGATACAGCTGGGCTAACATCTTCCGGAACCCACAGGAGTGCACATCTGGAAACAGCTGGGCTGATGTCATAACTGGAGAAGGAACCTTAGAACAGGAACAAAAAGAGAAACAGCTGGTCCGGCGTCATCCGATTACCAGGCGATGAACAGGAAACAGCTGGGCTGGTGTCCTCTCTGGATCTGAAGTCATCTGGTGGTGCCAGTAGATGGCTGCTGAACAGGACAGTACACTGTGGAATGAAGAATATGGGGCACCTGATTCCTTGTTTATTCATATCGGCAGTTCAATAAGGGCACTTCACAGTCTAGATGTGGTAGTATTGACTACCACTGCTCAGCTCTCCATTTTGTAGGCACTGGCTTAATTACTGGGAGGTCCTTGCACTGAGGCCAATAGTAGAGGGGGTCAGGGGCTTGAATTATTACTCCGTCTGGACGCAACTAATTCACACAGTGGGAGACTTCACGTCCCTCTCTGTCCACTATTCTCACTCTGTCCATAAACAGTGTCCTGTCTCTCTTCCACTGTGTATACTTTTCGTGGAACAGTCTATTCTTTACATGCTGGTTAGCCCCAGGATGCACATGTTTTATTGCTTCATCCCAGATCCAGGATTTCCTGCAGTTCTCAATCTCCTCCCAGACTCTCCGAGGAAAGGTAGGAAAGGTCATACCAAAGATTTCATTGGCCTTTCTACGAACCAGTCTCTCCTCTTTACTTGCTTTGGTCAATCTGAGACCGCTGGCCTGGCTTGGGGGTGGCTAGCCCTGGTTCTGCCAGCTTCGCATCCTCAATGAAATTAAAAATGGATCCCTGACTACTTCTTCTTCTGGTGAAGCCAGGGCAGTGGCATCACCACCTTCTCGAACACATTCCTCCGAGGCAAGATCTTGAGGCTGTGTACCCGTTCCTTTCTCACAAGGCCACATAGGTCCCCCCTCATCTTCCTCTTCACTGAGGATCTGAGCCCAGGAGTGAGCAGTAGTTCTCACCCCCAAGACTATCCATTCATCACTGGGAGCGGAGGTCGACACCTCCCATTCAAAGGCCTCGCACATCTCATCTTCACCTTCGAGACTTGGGCTAGGCCCTCCCACCCAGGGGACTATTGATGCTTTATCTGAACTTGCCTTCTGAGATCCAGCATCCAATGCTTCAATTTCAGATTCAGTCTCTAATTCTGCACTCTCTAACTTTGTGCCACACTCCCCCAAGGGACCTTCCTCCACAGGCTCCGCCTGATGCTGTGTGCTGCCAACTGCAGATTCTTGAAGTTGTGTCCATGTGGGAGCCAAACGAATTTGAGGCGCTTTATACAAGCCATATTTTTGTAGACATCCAGCACAGTGAGGAACCATGAAGACATCCCTTCCAGCACTCAAGCACATCTGGCATACACGCACTGGATAATTAGGAATTGCCACATCAGAAGGGAGTTGCCCTGTATAGCACCAATTTTCAATATCTCTCAATCTATTTACTGCTGCTGTTACTGCAACCCGGGCATGATCCGGGTAACGAGCTGGTCCTGAGGCCATAACTGCAGAAAAACAAACAAAAGTTCACTGTAACTGAAAGTCCCACTTTAAATGAACATACTCTGTAGCTTTAAAATGGCTTCTCTGCTGCTGTGTTTACTTTATTACCCACCCTGAATGGGTGACAGCACTCCTGTGCATCAACATTCAGACTCTGGGTCAAGCCATTGCGCACCCGATTTACATCAGCTACTAATAACTTTTACTCAAACTGCACAACTTGCTCTGTTCTGGCTGTTCACACATTTACAGGATTTTCCTTGGACTTTTCGCATGCTGGCAACATTCATTTAATTACAGTCCCTTTTAAAACTTCAGGTTTCAGCACAGGATTGCCTGCTTCTACTAGTGTTGCACTTATTTTACAACCCACAGTTTCTCTCTGGCTGCAGACTTTAAACTGAGGCTACTTTCATTGCTATGCACAAATTTAATGGCTTTACAGACTTGCACTTGCCAGCAGGACATCACACAATCGCTACTTGCAAAGCGACTATACAGTTGCACACACATTTTATATGGCATTCTCTGAAAATCACTGATTTGAGCAGTTTTAAATTGTTTACTCACTGTTATTGTAGCAGATTGCTGTGATGGGGTAAAACGGCCTGCAGCCAGATTTTGAAGGCCTCAGATTGCAAACGGGCGGGTAGTCTCCGCGATCGTAGTATTAACCACACAATTCACTGATCCCATGATCGATAAGCGGGTTAAGCCCGATTTTTAACTGGAAAGTCACTTTTTTACTGTTTACAGCGCTTTGAACACTTCGCGAACGCTCCTCCACTGCCAGTACACGCACTACTTTCTGTCTCCTCAAGGAATGCTGGAAGCAGACTCTGAAGAGCTGGCTGAGGGCGGACTAATGGCAAACTGACCAACCACACGACACCATGCAAATGAGCCTCTTCTTCCTCACGAGGGCTCCTCTCCTCACGACGATCGTCGAGCAGGCAAATTTAAACTGAAAAAAGCACTTTTTTTTTTTCCAACTGACTCCACGGCAGGAGCCCATTTCAACCATGTAACATTGCCATTAACTCTGCAGTCTCTATCATTGCACAGAAAGCATTTCCAACGTCCAGGGCATAATTTCCCTGTTGCTACCCCTAGTTTTCCACACTTTCCTTCACAGAATTTTATTTTAAAACTGACAAACGCTGTAAACTATGTTGATGCACGACAAGGACACACACTTTGGCTTTACAGCTCCTTGGTAAACAGTTGCCATTTTTTAAACAGCAGCACAAGATTCACAGCACACAGCACACACTAGGGAAATTGCTTCAACTTTTTTGGGCTACCGACTGCCAGATAGCCAACACGCTAGCCCACTTGCCCAAGCACCTTCCTTCCCAAACAAATCCAAAGCGGTGCCTCCATTTTTGTAACATATATCTATATATCTATGTTTCGGGGAAAGATAAGGTTACCTGGCACAAGGGACCTAGGTTGGCTACTCTTCACAGGGGCACCCAAGTAAATCCAACTACAGGAAGCAATAACTGTAATGTCCAGAACCAGAATTGGGATTTTTCAGTGTGGCTTTATTTATTAACTAACTGAACATAAACAAAGCATTGCATGGTCCCCCAAAGGGCTACATTACTGTATGTGCAGATTAGAGGTTAACACAGCGGTCCATTTGAGGAATGAACACATTACTACAGTTGTCTGGCTTTGGACCCACCAGGCACTCAGCCCGGACTTTGCATGCGCATTGGATACATAGCCCGACTGGCCCGGCTCCCCTGCCGGCCACTCGACTGACGGTCCACTTGAAGAATGAACCCAAACTTTACTTGGAAAGACATCCCATCAAACAAGGAGACTACCAAACTGTGGCTCCCCACACCACTTGAAGTCTGCGACTCCTAGAGAGATTTGTTTTCGTACTTCCAATCGAAACTCCCATCAAACAAGGAGACTCCCATCCAACAAGGAGTAATTTTCCCATCCTGTGGCTCCCCACACCACTTAAGAGTCTGCGACTCCTAGAGAGATTTTCAAGTTGAGACCCACGTCTGGGTACCCACCCCATCACTGGCCAAGTGCATGAGGCAAGTAGCAAAACACAGAAGAAATCCGTAGAGGTGGACCTGGTTACTAAAGATGGGGGGGTTTTCCCACCTCCAGCTCTCACAGCCCATACCCGGCCATTTCTCTGGACACATACAGAAAACTTTAGAACTTTTAAAATGTAGATTGAACGGTGGATGACCTGAAGCACCCCCTCTACAGCGAACTTTAAATCCATTTAAAACTTTGAACTGTTTGACTGCTCTATTTGTTTGTCCTAGTTGATATAGTCCTCCCAAATAGCAGTCCACATTTATTTCCCAACTGAAGAAAACAAGATGTTTGCTCCTTCAAATGGAGCCAAACACTCACCCATTCGTTGCAGGTGCCCCACAGGCAAAGTACTGTAACCTTTGCTGTTATACAAGAACAGACTGAAATTAAATCAGGCAGCTTCCTTCCCAGGGTGGGAGAAGGGGATTGCTCCTGGAACCCACAGAGAACTCCCCCCCCCAGAGGGAGGGGGGGCACTGAGACCTGGGGAGCGGTCTCCACCACTTTAAAAAAAGGTAAAATACAGGAACACTTCCTTTTTTCTTAGTGAGAGATCAAACTGCAGACTAATGCTTCCTTCTTGCTTAAGGACAAACGGAAGACTGACTTTGAATTTCCCAAAGTTCTAAACTTCACTCCCTGAGCTGGAGATTCCAAAGTGGCTCTTGCAGCTGTGACAGTTCTATAATGATGTCATCTCTCAAGTCTCAGTTGTGACTGAGGACAGAGTGAGACAGTATGAAACCCATTTAACTGGAGTTTCATAAGCTGCCTTCCCTGCCTACCACTAGGTCTTACTGGGATTCTAGTAACCCCGGGTAACAAAGGGGTTACATTCATATGAATCTCCCACTGCTGCCTACTGCTCTGATGTCATTGCTGGGGATTCTGGGGTTTGTAGTAAAAGAAGATGTCAGCCTATAGTTAAGAAAAATTAGTCTGATATAATCTGTTGTACTACAATAAACAGTAAACCAAAATGTTTTTGCCCATAAAGTGCACATTGAGACCAGCCCCACACTTGGGGGCTCTGTGCTGAGTGTTCCCCTTTAAGCAATAAACTGTTATGGGTGTGTGTTATTTAGGTGATAACATTCAGTTAACTGGAGTAACAAAAGAGTACCTGGCTGATGTGGGGATTAAATGCTGAGGCCAAAGGCTCTGAAACACTAAATCTACCACAGAAGCTGGTTATTCCAAGTATGCTTTGGCTAACTGAATATTATTACTATTATACTGTACAAGTAGGAATTCTGAATCCAAGATTTTAAATGTTCTGTGGTAGTTATAGTGGAGCATGCCTTTTTCCCCCTTTTTGTGGCATAAATGAATAAACTACTCTGGTCATGTCTGAATGTGGATAACCCACTGTGGATTTGTCTAATATGCGCATAACCTACAGTAGGCATGTCTAAAATATGGATACGCTGCTGTGGGCATGTCCAAAATGTGGTTATGGTAATTTGTAGGGTATTTAAATGACAGTTTTATCCTGTTCTGATTGGCTTACAAGAGATACCGTCATATAATGTGGAATAAGGGCACACTTCAGAAAGACATGCATGAAGAGAAGCCGAATGTGTCTTACACAGTAAAGAAGTATCATTATCACAAATTACGTGTATCTTGAAGTGCAGTAATGAAATTACTCCCTTGATTTTTAATGAAAATTATATGACAGGTATCGCATGTCAGTCAATCAAAAGACAGGAAAACTGTCATCTAACACACCACAAATTACTACAACCACATTTTAGACATGCCTATAGAAGGTTGTCCACATTTTAGACGCCTCCACAGTAGGCGATCCATTTTTCAAACACACCCACAGTAGGTTAACCGCATTTCAGACATGCCCACAGTAGTTCATCCATTTAGTCCACAACAAAAAAGGAGTGTAAGCCCCCCTCCCAGTGTCTAGGGGTATGCCAGATGATATCTTAGGGGGAGTGGGATGCTTGCAGCCAGAAACAGTTCCAGAAAATTAAACTTGTTACCTGGGTTCCTAAGGGATGTCTTGGGGGGGGGGGTGAAAGCATACTTCAGCAGCGAGGGGTAACAGCAGCTGAGGGGGCAAACTTAGTTAATGCAATCACAGAGTGTCATAATAAAGTCCATTTCCATTCAGGGAAAAGAAGAACAAATGATTTCATTGAACAAATTTGATCAAGTCACTCTATCGATCTCAGGGAGCAAATCTCACACTGTGGGTAACTTTCTGGACACAGAGCCCAATACAGTCTACAGCAAACTTTTGTTTCCCCAAAGCTCCTATACTACAGTGCTCCCTCAAGGCCTAACATGCTCCTCGAATTCTGGCAGCAGCAACACTAGTGGGGTGAAAGCAAGGCCACACAGGATGTTTTCTCCCAACTGCTCTTCTGCGCAAAACTTGCTTTTCACCTCACGAGGCAATGAACATGCTGGCCACACACCGCATTAGCAGCTACAAAATATAGAGTAGCTGTGATCTGAGCGATACCTACCAGCACCGGTGGTTCGAATCTGGAGCTCACAAATTGGTGGTCTAATAAAGAGCGAAGTCCCAAACAAGAAACACCAAATTCCCTCTATCTGAAGCCAGTGCAGCTCTGAGCATCGCAGGGCAACATATACTCTGAAGAGCCCTGGTGATCTCGGAGACCTGTGCACTTTCTGCACTTCAGCTTCATAGGCTTGCAGACACCTCCTGGCCAGGCTGAAGTGCCACTGGAAAAGGGAGACAAGGTGCCACCACTGTACTCCCTGCTGTACAGACTGCCACCACCACACTGCCCCAATGACCCAGCACAGGGCTTCATTCACTTTCACCCATGGATGAAGATACAAGGGAACTACCTGTGCCGCCCCCTTCACAGTGCCAGAGATCATGAGATGGGCCACTACACTTTCTTTCTGGGCTCTGGCTCCCCGATGGTGCAGGTGGTCCCACACAAGGGGCTCTGGACCCCACATGGACTCCCGACTGCTACATCTTCTGCCAGTCTTCAAGGGTGGTGGGTGGGGGTGGCAAGTGTCCCACCACAGCCCCGAACCTCGGCCCTCACAGCCAAACAAACATTCAGGCTGACTCCTCTCTCTTCTCTTTCTCAGGTATTCCCCCTTGCTTTGCACCCAAACTTCCCTCTTATACCCTCTGGGCTGAGGCCCCCCCCTGCCAGCAGGCAGGGCCTCAGCACCAAGCACTGTGGCTACAATAAATTAACTAGTAAGCTCCCAAAGGGGGCTGACGGGGAAAAAAGGCGTTCCGCTAACTACCACATAACATTTTAAATCCTTGGTTCAAAATTCCTACTCTTATAATGGTAATAACATTCAGTTAGTCTGAGCATACTGGGAATAACTGGTTTCTGCAGTTGATTAAACACCTTGGCCTTTGCATTTAGTCACTGACATCAGATGGTTATACCTTCGTATATTCTGACTAATTGAATGCTATCACTTATCATAGAAACATACAAACACAGACAATGATGGCAAAAAAAAGACCAAAGGTCCATCCAGTCTGCCCAACTTCCCTGTTTACCCCTTGGACCTACGTTCCTCCAGGGTCCAAGCCACCCCCATTCTCCTCCCCAATTCTGATATCTCAAGCAACCACTATACCCTTCATTCTGTCCCCGCTGTTCTTAAAACCACTAATGGTTTTCACACCCACCACCTTGGCTGGCTGCCTGTTCCATGGTTCCATTATCCTTTCTGTAAAATAGTACTTCCTCATGTCCCTTCTGGACCTCCCTTCTGTTAGCTTCCAATCATAACTACATGACCGTGAGCAGGTGTTCAAGTTAAGTAGTTCCCCACAGTTCACCCTGTTAATTCCAATTAGGAATGTGAAGGTCTCTATCACATCTCCCCTCTCCCTCCTGGTCTCTGATGAGTGCATGTTCAGTGCCTTGAGGCAGTCCTCATAGGACGTGCCCCACTAGCTCAGAATTATTTTTGTTACCCCACACTGCACTATCTCAAGCTTATTGCTATCCTTCCTGAGGTGAGGACTCCACACCTGGGCATAGTACTCCAAGTGTGGCCTCACCAAGGATCTATGCAGGGGAAGTATTACCTCCCTTTTTCTGCTATTAGTACCCCTTCCCAATACATCCAAGCATCCTATTTGCCTTGCCATAAGCCTTTTTGCAGTGACTTGATTGCTTTAGGTAGTCACTGATGATAACTCCAAGTTTTCATTCCTTAGCCGTGATAGTGACTCTCACTCCCCCATGCAATATTCTGTCCTGGGGTTCTTGTTCCCTAGGTGCAAAACTTTGCACTTTTTAGCATTGAATTTCAACTGCCAAACCCTTGATCACCCCTCAAGCTTTTGCAAGTTTCTCTGTATTTCCTTTATTCCCTTGTAAGTATCCACCCTGCCACTGAGCTTAGTGTCATCTACAGAGAGACACAGCCTGCCCCAGATCCCCTCATCAATGTCGCTGATGAACATGTTGAAGAGGACTGAACCCTGTGGAACCCTGCTCGTGAGCTCCCTCTCTTTTGATTTAACCTCATTGACCACTACCCTCTGCTGCTTCCCCCTTAGCCAATTACCTACCCAGTGTACTATGACCTTAGCCACACCCAGACCCTCCCATCATCTTCAGCAAGTGTCTGTGGGGTACCGAGTCAAAAGCCTTACTAAGTCAAAGTTCAGCAAATCCACAGTGTGGCCCCTATCCAATTCCCTGAGCACCCAAATAAAACTATCACATTAGTCTGACAAAACCTCCTTGCCATGAAGTCATGCTGTTTACTGTCCTGGAGATCATTGCTCTCCAAGTAGTCCACGAGATCCTCTTTGACCAGTGACTCCATCAGTTTTTCTTTAATGGAGGTAAGACTGACAGGTCTGTAGTTCTCTGCTTGTTTCTAGTCCCCCCCCCCTTTGGAGTGGAACTACAGTATGTCTGCCACCCTGCAATGCTTTGGAACCACCTCTGTCCTTAGCGAGCTGTTGAATAGACCTAGGAGGGGATCATCCAGTTCTGCTGCCAATTCTCTGAGTATCCTTGGATGCAACCCATCTGGTCCTGGGGCCTTATCAATCTTTAGGGCTGTCAGCCCTTTTAGGACTCTTTAGCTAGTAAATGTTGGCTTCCTCATCTCCGGGACCCTCTTAATAGCTGCTTTGATGCCACTGTCTGGCAAGAGCCTACTGTCCTCCATAGAGAAAACTGAACAGAAGTAATTGCTTCAGATGGCAGCCACTTGCCCATCCACATCAATCACCCTGTCCCCTTCTGTTAGCCTCCCAGTTCCCCCTCCTTTTTTCACTAATATAGCTGAAGAACTGTTTTTCTCTGCTTTGACCCCCTCAGCAATACGTAGCTCTGTGTCTGCTTTTGCATCCCTAACCACCTTCTTTCCCTCCCTATTTTTTGGCAAATATTCTCCCTGTTCTTCCTCCCCCCGCTTTTCTTTAAATTTGTAGAAGGCCTTTTTCTTGGCCCTCATTGCTTCAATGACCCTTGCCAAGAACCATAGTGGTGTCTTGAACCTGTTGTTTTTTGCTACCATACTCGTGCGTACTCTAGGTGCTGCGAGAATGGCCCCCTTAATTGCTCCCATCTCTCTTCCTCCCCGTATCTGTTGTCCACCCCTATTAACTTATCCTTGACCAGTTCCTTCAGCCTATTGAAGTCGCCCTTCTAAAATCAAGGACTTCAGCTCTCAGTTGCAGTTTGCCAGACCTGAGGGCCAGTTCAAACCAAAGGGAGTTATGGTCATTGTTACCTAATTTATTTATTTTTATTTAAAAATTGGTAACCGGGAAAGGCACACTGAGCTGAAGCTCATTTCCAGGTGCGACCTGAGGGACAGAAAATCATACAAATAGTACGTGGCACAGTACAATAAGTAGGTTAGTGAAAATAAAGCAGATTTCAACACAACATTTTATAAACAAATTTCAAGACATATTAGAGAGTACAAGCATTATATATGCAGAAAACACAGTAACATTAAAGAGCAATTCGTTCAGAGAAAATTGGAGATACAAATAGAACACACAGGGGCACTTCGGTTTGATAGCCACGTAGCGAGAAAAGAAAGAAGAAGATAAGAAATGTGCGTAGTCTTAGAGGGTTTGGGCATATAGAAACATAGACTTTGATGGCAGATAAGGACCGCTTGGCCCACCCAGTCTTCCCATTTCCCTACCTACAGGATAAGCTGTGGATCCTAGTTAACCAACAGCCTATTTCTTCCTACCCCCACAAGAATTGCCTTATGTCTGTCCCATGCATTCTTGAATTCTCCCACAGTTTTAGAGCCAACAACCTCCTCAGGAAGGCAGTTCCATGCATCCATCACCCTCTCCGTGAAAAAATACTTCTCACGTTGCCCCTCTGAGCTGTCCCCCTCCATCTTCAAATTGTGTCCCCTTGTTCTTGCACATCTCTTTTTCTGAAAGGTGCTACCCTCTTGGACTTTGTTGACTCCACTGAGGTACTTAAAAGTTTCTATCATGTCCCCCTTCTCCCTCCTTTCCTCAAGGGTATACATATTAAGCTCAAGTCTCTCCTCGTATGGCTTCTCTTGCAGACCCTGCACCATTTTAGTTGCCCTCCTCTGGACTGCCTCTATCCTGTCTATGTCCTTGTGGAGATGGGGTCTCCAGAACTGGATGCAGTACTCCAGATTGGGTCTCACCAACTGTCTGTACAGAGGGATAACAACGTCCTGTTTTCTGCTGGTGATACCTCTCCCTATACATCCCAGTATCCCCCCAGCCCTCCCTACTGCCTTCTCACATTGCTTGCTAACCTTAAGATCATTTGATATGACTACCCCCAGGTCCCTTTCCATTTTTGTTGTTGTTACTACCCCCCGCGTTGTGTAATCTTCTGGGTTTTTGTTTCCCAGATGCATTATTTTGCACTTCTTTGCATTGAATCCAAGCTGCCATACCTCTGACCATTCCTCCAACCTTGCCAAGTCCTTCCTCATCCTTTCCACGCCTCCTTGTGTATCAACCCTGTTGCAGATCTTTGTGTCATCCGCCTCAAGGCGCCAAGGTATTTAAAAAAACTTAGACTCGCTACAAAGCACCAGATATTTGTAAGAGTCACTGTTTTGAAATAGGAGATAAAATGCAATACAAGGGTAAGGGAGCAAGGGACAAAGACTTTTAACTGCTTGGCTTTGGGAGGGTGCAGGAGGACAGCAGGGGACAAAGAACTGCAGGAGCAGGATGCAGAGGGAATTGATAGGCTGCCCTATGCCCACAGCTTCTGCTCCCTCCGAGTTGGTGAGCCTCAGATTTAGAATTGCGGTCTGCCTGATGGGCTCCTTAACTAACTGTACCAGCAGACAGTCCTGGAACATATCCAGCAAAAGCAGGCTTCTAGTGCTCCTGGCAACTCACGTATGGGATTTCAGGCAAACACCACATAGAGCGGCAGTACCTCTTACACTCCATAGAGTGGTCTCTCATGCAAGAGCGTCAGAAGTGGAGCATTACACTTCACAGCCAATGGAGGACTGCTAAAGAAACTTTCAAAATGTAAAAACCTGTCCGTAACCCGACTGGTTTCTTTTGACAGCATGCCTAACCAGGAGTACATGGATGTAGACAGCATGACCAACAAGAAATTCATGTCCCAGAGAATCGAAGGATATGCCCTCAGTTTGGTGGGCCAGCATTCAACTCTCACCCCACCCTCAACTGAGTGCTATTTATTTAGTTAGTTTTTGTTCCTGTTTACCAGGTGATGTGCACTAGACGAACAGTTGCCTATTTTCAGGCATAACCCAGGAGAAGTACAGACACGACAATTACAATTACAATGCAATCCAAGCTAACAGTAACAACCTAGAATTTACAAACATACAGTAACCAGGAAGGCAGATCAGGGCAGGGATGGATGACAATATGCAACAACTCATTCAGCATTATATGGTGCTATGCAGGTACACAGTATTAACGCCTAAGTACAGGAAAAAGCATATAACTGTAGAAGGTATGTTTAGAACTGTTTCCAAAAGGTGCCAACAGTAGTACATTGCCTGATGTCGGGGGGGACCCTATTCCACAATTTCAGGGCACATGTAGCAAAGCCTGTTGCTCTGAATTTGATTTTAACTCTAGGGGTGGTGAGCAAGTCCAAGTCTGTAGACCTGAGAGGGTAGGCAGTTCTGTAAGTCACCAAGAGGGAGGTGAGAGAGAAGGGGAAGTGATTGTTCAGGACATTATAAATTACATTCCTGAGGGGGAGAGGTCACACTGACCAGGTGGGGGCAGCCATTGTAGCTTTGAGTATAAGGCACAGTGGTGGACTAGCCGAATGCTAGCTAGTGCAAAGTGGCAGATGTTGTTGTAAGTCACATCCCAATTAAAGCACATGTATCAGGCGTGCTTTGGGAGTTCATTTTCCATGCAGCCAGCCTGCTGTTGACTTCCCTTTGGCACTTCATTGTGGCTGCGCTCAATTTCCGTGGGCATTCTCCCTGCCTCTTCTGTTTCTTTTGCTTTTGCCACACCCAGCTGTGCCTGCTCCACTCCTACTAGACTCCAGGCTGCATCTTCCCGTTCTCCTGCCATGTCTTATCTCAGCTCATCCTCTGCATTTCCTGCTGGTGAGTAGTGGCTAGCCTTCTCATCTGTTTCTTGCCTGTGCATTCTCATCTGGTTCTGGCCGACTCCCTCTACTGTGGACTGTGCTTTCTGGCTTTAATTTGCCTGACTTATGCCCTACCTTTTGCCCTTTATTTTGCTGTTCTTGCTCCCACCACCTCTCAGCCAGCTTCCTACGGACCCTCCTCTGACTTCTTGCCTTTCTTCTTTCCCAGAAACATAGAATTTGTCATCAGAAAAGGACCACTTGGCCTCCAAAGTCTGCCCATATGGTCACTGCCTAGTCTGTCTCCAAAGACTCTAACTGGTCTCCAGTGACCCTCCCTCCTCCCTGCTTATTTGCTAATATTCCACTGTGTTTATCTCTTGCATGCTTGAAGCACCCTACTGTTATTGTCTCCACCTCTTCTGCTTGCAGTCTATTCCAGGTGTCTGTCACTCTTTCAGTGAAGTACAACGGCCTCACATCCCTATTAAACTTCCCACCCTCCAGCTTCATTGCATACCGTCTGGTCCTGGTGCTCTTTCTCATTCAAAACAAACTCCCCTCCTGCACCCTGTTTACCCCTGTGAGGTACTTGTGGGTCTCTATCATGTCCCATCTCGCTCTCCTCTCCTCCAAGGTGTACATGTTAAGATTCCTCAGTCTCTCCTTGTAGGGCTTTTGGTGAAACCCCTGCACCATTTTAGTTCCTCTCCTCTGGACTGTCTCCACCCTGTCTATGTCTTTTCTGAGGTGAGACTTTCAGAACTGGACGCAAAACTCCAGGGGGAGCCTTACCAGTGTGCAATACAGTGGCAACACTACCTTCCTTCTCCTGCTGGACTAGAGATGATGCAAAGTTTTAATTGGCAGGCGAAGTTAAGGCAAAGTTGCCAAATCCGCCTCCTGGGATCGGGCTGGCAGTATAGCCTAGAGGTTAGAGTAACGAGCTGTGAATGAGCCTGGTACATCCAGCAGACCTGGATTTGATTTCCACAACCTCCACTTGCATACTGTGTGACTCTGAGCAAGTCACTTAACCTCCCCAGTGCTCCCAGATCACCCCTGAAAACAGGCACTTGCGCCTAGTGGGCCTTACCCAGTTACCAAAAGAATAAAAAAAAATTATTTCACAATGTTTTTCCTGTTTAATAGGAAATTCGCTATTGGTAACCTCCCCTGTAATTTCTTCTTTGGGGTACACCAAGGCGAAGTTTGGTCAAAATGAAGCTGCTGATATACAAAAGTCTGTCTCCCTCCCCCCACTCCCTAGCAGCCTGAAGACCCTGTGCCACCCTCTCCCTGTGGTACCACCACCACAGGCTGCATCCACTAATCAATCTCAGTCAGGTGCAAATCTAACATTTTCTGACCTGTTTGATCCAGTTACACTCTTCACTGCCAGTGTGACATGCTGGCAAATGCCCAGAATGTTGCTCTCACTGCAGTTGGACTTAGTACAATCCCCCAGCCAGAATCGAATACTACTGCAGGTACCTATGCCCAATGTGCTGTAATGCACAGAAAGGAGCGACCAGCTGTTTGGCCAGTGATCCACATATCCATACTGGGGGCCTATTATCCAGATCAGACTCAGTGCCACCAGCAGCAGCAGTCAAGGGAACACCAGCAATCTCCTCCTTGACCACTGTTCCTAATCCTAAGCCAGAGATTTTGCCACCTCTTGGACTAATCCTCTTGTTGCCGCCCCCCAGCACCCATCAGCATGGATGCCATGGATGTGGCAGAGAATAATTTGGCAACATGAATGCCACCCCCCCCCCACTTCCACCAATTCCTCCTTTGCTACTACTGCTACTGGCCCTAGAATCAATGGATAAAGCTCCTGCGGAGGTAGTTTTTACGTGCAGCAACATTTTGTCCCACAGAACCTAAGCACTTTTTGGCCACCCTACCAGCACCTCTCCCTTTACTTAAGCTTCTCTTTCCAGCCATTTTATATATTTGGATTTTTAATATTGCAAGGAAAAAAATACACTCCAGTAAAACTAAATGCCAGCAGCAGTGGCAGACAGCATGGGGTCATTTCGCCACACACAAAAACCGTGCGGCAATGAATACCACAAGCATAAGGGCATGCGCCACAATATCATCAGGCAAAACACTGATGAATATAGGATAGCACATGCCCTTAAACTCTATGGGCTTCCTTGTTTTTTGTGGGGCTTTGTCCCCCACACCTCTGGAATTTAAATAACAAACTCTGGGGGGTTGTGGACTTTAGGGATGGGGAGAAACTCCATCGGGGGTGCACACCCACCCCCCTAATCTCTAGCCCGCCTTCCCCCAAATTGCTCCCCCTTAGCTGGCCTCCCTTGATCTCTCACAGAATGTAAAGGACCCCAGATGCTCTCCACAGGTCCCTCTCCTACCCTCCCCAAGGGGCTTGTATCTCTGATCTGCTCCCTTCCCCCACCATCCTAAAGGGGTCTGTCTGGGACACTGCCTTATCCCCTTCTCTCTGGTCCCACCAGTCCCCTTGCAGGGCTCCTCACATCCTGAGGGGTCTCCAGGGACACAACTCTTCCCCCTTCCCCCACCCCACCTCACCCTTCCCTCCCCTTTTCCCTTTTCTTTCATGTAAGCACTTACTTATTAACCCGGCACTTATTATTGTCCACTCTTTCTACATGTTATGCGCAACTCTGTTGTAACACTGTTTGTAACACCTGCCTTACAACTGGATGTTAATGTTGATCTTGTAACTTGAATGTTTAATGTCTCATTCCTATTGTATCCCTTCCCCCTACGTTGCACCGGGAGGTGAGTGACTTGTTGCTCAGTGTGTCTTCCTGGTGAAACATTTCAATAAATAAATACATAATTTATCTGCTTCTTTGTAAGTGACATAGTGGAGGAACTGGAAGGGAAGGTCTGCCTCTTTGCAGATGACACCAAGATCCGCAAGAGAGTGGACATTCCAGAGGGGAAGGTGGTAAGGATGGGCAGGAATCTGTAAAGACTGGAAGAGTGGTCAAAGGTATAGCAGCTGGGTTTTAATGCAAACAAAAATACAAAATAGTGCACTTGGGCCATAGAAACCTGGGAGCTGAGTACAAAATGGGTGGAGAAATACTGACAGAGACCGAGCAGGAAAGAGACCCTGGGGTAATCATATCAGATGATCTAAAGGTGGTCAGGCAGTGCGACAAGGCAGTCGGAAGGGCTAGTGGGATGCTGGGGTGCAAAGGAAGGGGTATCACCAGCAGGAGGAAGGAGATGGTACTGCCTTTATATAGATTACTGGTAAGACTCTACCTTGAGTACTGTGTCCAGTTCTGGAGACCACATCTCAAGAAGGACATAGACAGAGTGGAGGTGGTCCAGAGAAGGGCTACAAAAATGGTGCAGGGTCAGCATCAAACGCCCTACAAGAGGAGGCTAAAGGAGCTAAATAGGTACACCCTCAAGGAGAGGAGGGAGATGGTGGATATGACAGAGACCGTTAAATACCTCATGGGGATTAACCCTTGCTGTGCCATGAGCTGATACATCAGTCCAGAAATCCTATATGTTTTAATTCTTTTAGCAGCCTAAGGGTTAATAAGGTATAGGAAGGAGGTAGTTTTCAGAGAAGAAGGTGCTCTAGAGCAAGGGGGCATGCGGTGAAGCTGGAGGGGAGTAAATTCAGGAAGGATGTGAGGAAGTACTTTTTCACAGAAAGGGTGGTGGATACCAGTAACAGCTGTCCAGCAGTGGTAGTGGAAGTGAAAACAGTGGTAGGGTTTGAAAATGTCTGGGACAGGCACAAGGGAATCACAGTGATAAGGGAGGGGGGAGACATTGCACCATAGATCAAGTACGGTCTGCAGTAAAAAATGAAGGTTAAAAAATTGGGCAGACTGGGTGGGCCCAGCGGTCCTTGTCTGCCATCACATTTTGTGTTTCTGTTTCATTCTAATTTTCTTTTGTTGTGCTTGCATCAAAGAAAAATATATTAAGTGTTCATCTTAACTCCTGGGGATTGATTTATACGGGCAAAAATTTTTTTTTTTTTTTTTTTAGGCATAACTCGGTCAGTGTTTGTCGTAATTGTCTGAAACATGGTATGGTTGTAGTCAAAAGCAGATACACCTTTGGTGTATTTTTGATAATTGTCAGATTTAAATTGTGGATTTGACACTGTGTTGAATTTGGGAGATAATTTTAGGGTGCTATGGGTACCCCATGAATTTGTCCAGGAGTATCATGTGTTAGTTTTGTAGCACTCATTGAGACTTTTTATATATATATATATATATATATTTATATATATTGTCCATTAACTCCAAAGATTGACAATCTTATGGCTTGTAAAGTTGCAATGTTATCCTATGGGAATTTTAATTTTTTAATGTTTATAGTTTTTTATTTCTGTTTTCAGCTGGGATTTCTTAGGGGCTTAGTCTTGTAATACACATTGAGACTGTTACCTTTAAAGACTGACAGAGTTATGACTTGTTAAATTTGCAGTGTTATTCTATAGGAATTTTCTTTTTTTCATTTTTATGTTTTTGTATGTCTATTTTCAGTTGGTATTTCTTAGGGACTTAGTCTTATAGTACTTATAGAGACTTTTTTGGTTTGATGTATAGATTGTCCCTTAACTCCAAAGATTGACAGAATTACGGCTTCTTAAAGATGCAGTGTTATCCTATTGGAATTTTCAGCAGAAATTCGCAAAGGTCAAGTTCGCCTAGTAACTTCCACTTATAACTTCGCCTTTGGTAACTCCTACTTTACCGGACCGTGGGCCTAATATTCAGTAAGGCGCAAAGTGTAGCACAAATGTTTGCACTGTGCTTTCCCATTGCCCAGGGGTCCCAGGATGATATATACAGCCAGATGCTATCCAACACATATAGGGCCATGTGTGCAGCACTAAGTTAGATAGCACTGCCCCGACATGACTCCCGAAATTGGCCTCGAGTTGATAGTGCCGGAGAGCTATCTGCAATTTTCAAAGGTATCCATGCAAAAGCAAGGCACTAAGGGGCCATTTGCATGCCCATTATAGGCCCATTTGCATGAGTAATGGAGGCAGGTAGCATGGCACCCCCCCCCGTCCATGACATATACTGTATGTAGCACCCCCTTCCCTCCAATCTCCAGCCTGTCAAGTCTCCAATAAATCCCCGGTGCTTGTGGTCCCCCGCTCTGATCGTCAGCCCGTCATGTCCCAAATAAATCCCTGGTACTAGTGGTCCCCCCACCCCACCAATCACAAGCTTAGAATTCAAATAAAAACACTCCCTGATGTCCAATGATTCTTCCCCCCCGGCACAAATCCACAGTTCCACCGTTTGATATTCCATACTCCCTGGTATCGAGCTCCCCACCCACAGCACCAAGCACCCCCACTCACCAGTATCTGCAGTGCCGTGGCTACTTACGGTGACTGGCACAGCCCTTCTCATACCTCCTTGGCTGGCCACTGGATGTCCAGGCAGGGAGCATGCCACTTATTTATAGGACAAGGTGATGTGCCCGGTCCTATAAGTAAGAGGTGCGCTCCCTGCCTGGACGTCCCGTGGCTGGCCGAGGAGGTGTGAGGAGGGCTGTGCCAGTCACCATATGCACCCATGGCATCATGGATAGTGCTAGGGAGAGTGGAGGGGTGCTCGGTGCCACGGGAGAGGTGCTAGATGCCAGGGAGTATGGAATATAGAGTGGTGACAGCTGTGGATCAGTGTCAGGGGGAACCACTGGACAGCAGGGAAGGTTTTTTTTTATTCAGGGCTGGTGATCGGCAGGAGGGGGGACCACTAGCACCATGGATTTACTGGAGACATGATGAGCTGGTGATTGGTGGGGACCACTAGCACCAGGGATTTATTTGGGACATGACTGGCTGGTGATCGGGGGAGGCCACTAGCACCAGGGATTGTGTTTTTCACCTAGAGGATGGAAATTGGAAGGAGGGGGTCCACTAGCACCAGGGATTGTTTGTTTCCCTTAGCGGCTGGTGATCAGAGGGAAGGGGGAACCACTAGCACCAGGGAGTTTACTTTCCATATGGGCTGGCGATGGGGGGGGGGCCACGAACTACAGGGGTGAGTATGCTCCTCTAGCAGCTAATCAGCTAGCTGCATTATCTCCGGTAGCCACAAGGCTTACATGGAGTAAAAGGAGATTTTCTTCGGTGGTGTTTGCGCAGTGCAAAAGGACCATGCAAAATCCTTTTGCACCATGCAAAGCCACTGAATATCAGCTTGCACCAATATTCCTGTCCCTGCCCTACCATTTGCATACCCCCCTTTTTGGTTTGGGCAGGTGCTCCCCCTGTTTGGTGGCACAGCAGAGCCTTTTAAATTTTGGGCTTCGGTGCAAAACACAGTTTGCATGGGCAAACACCAGTTAGCACCTGCACAAACTTTTGAACATCTGGCCCCATGTCTGTACAGGCATTTTATTGTATGTGTAGATTTAGGAACACGATACGAAACTTTACAAGACTTTACTGAGGTACACAGACAATAAACAACAGCGCAGTTTCTTTTTTCTTTATTTTTTACACAGACAATACACAACAGGGATTTCAGGGACTAAGGGGACACACGAAGATGCAACAACTCTGGCAATTGTAACAACATTACTTTGTACACGAAAACTCTAACTTCAATCAATATAAACAAAAATTAAATCAATACAAACAATATTAACAAAAATAATTCAGTAAAATGCACCTAACTATTACAGAACTAAAATTACAAACCACAAAAAATGGGAAAAATCATTTGTACAAAACTCTGACTACAATAGCACTAGTGCTGCTCAGGTAGAAAAGGCTGCCTTTTACTCACTGCCGCTAGCTGCTAACACAGCTCCCCTGCCCCCACAGCACTGCCTCATTACACATGACACAGAAAATGAAACTAAAACTTTAAAGTAACGAAATCAGAAAAAACACCACAAATAATTGGCAATCTAGAGGCACAAGGCATACTAGATGCTTTATGGAGTGATTTGGTTGAAAAACTGCGTGTTTTAAACACTTTTCAAAGGTTTTTTGGCAAAGATTCAGAGCAGACTTAACACCAACTCTCTCTTCACAAGACCACACCGAATTCAGCCTACACCTCAGATACAGCTCATTGTAGCGCCATGTGACCTACAGTCCTATGGATCATTGCAAACGGCGCCTTGTGGGCACAATCCACAGGAGAAGTTGCCATATTTGCCATTTGCAAAGTTCTAGCTGTGAGGCGAAATTGAACTTCGCCTTACATATTAAATTTGCGAATTTCTCTGTGAAACAAAGTTTTTCCTAACTTTGCCCACCACTATACTGGAAATACGTCTCCCAGTGCATCCCAGCATTGCACTGGCCCTACCTACTGTCTTGTCACACTGCCTTGCCACTTTGAGGTTATCAGATATGATAACCCCAAGGACCCTTTCCTGTTTAGTGATTGACAGTACACCCCCCCCCCAACACACACATCCTATACTCAGTTTCTGTGTTCCTATGTGCTAAAGGAAGAATTTTGCACTTTTTGGCAATTGTCTCCTTTTGTGGCATTCTTCCCCTGCTCAGGTTCTATCTCCCTGCAGGCTGTGGCTCTGTGAATCTGCCCCTTGTCTTTCTGCTGTTCTACTACCTTCTGCCATGCTGTTGCTTGCCTTCCTCTGCTGTCTGTTTCTGTCTCTCCCCCATTTTTACTCCTATAGTCCTGCTGTTCTCCATGTGGACCTGACCTGCCTGGTCTCCTTCATATCCCTCTACCTTTCTTGCCGTGCATGCCCATGATCTACCCTTTTGAATTTTGGCTTGCTCTTCCATCCTTAGGCACCACCTTTGATACACTGCTTCACACTCTCCAGTTAATGCCCCACCAGTCTGCTTTGGGGTTGCCCAGCTCCTCCTCCAGGGCTCTATGCTCTCTATATACAGCTTTACCTTCATATCTTGGATTCAGTCAGGGCTGTGTCATCTACAACTGTACTGCTTCTCGGGTCATCGACCCATAATGCCTACAAGGGGACTAGTGCCTATCAGCACCAAGGCCTCTCTGCTCCTCAAGGGATCTAGGTTCAATATCTGGGCTCATGCCTCTCAAGAGTTTGAGACTCACATGATATTTAAAGATGGACCCTGCACTTCAGAGGCAGGATGCCGAGCAGTCTTGCCAGCTGCAGCTGTCTGTAAGAATGTTGTCTCTTTCTTCTTGGGTCTATTTATTTATTCCTCAATGTTCCTTTAGCTGGACTGAGCCTTGACACTACCAAAGGTGGGGCCCTCAGTGGGTTAAGGTCCCTTGAGATGCAAAGCCATTCTCTGTAACTTCTATGAAAAGATGAAAGTCTCAGTCATGAGGTAGAGGGTGAGGACATTATTTAGTTCCCATCCAAGATGCACTGTGTAGTGGTTTCGTTTATTGTCCACCCTGCTTTGGCAGGGTCTTTTTGAGGTTTAATAATTAGTAATAATAATCAAGGAATGGCGACCTAAGGCCCTGGATTTCTATTTGTTTCCTCCACATTATTTTTTATCTTCTCTGTGCCAAAGGTCATAAAATTCTGCCTTGAGTTGGGTATGGTTGGTGTGTTGATTTCTCACACTCTGTTCCCTCTCTTATGGGACGTCATCCATACTTCCCTAAGGTATCTTTATTCATGTAATTGATCTTAGTTAGAAATTGGTAACCAGGAAAGGCACGCTGAGCCAAGGTTCATTTCCAGGTGCAACCTGGGGTACAGAATGTAGTGCATAACCATAAAAAATGTACAAAAGGAGTGCAAAACAGTAAAATAAAAGTAAAGTACAAAGAGTACTAAAGCAAAAAAATACATAAAAGTGTAACTAAATATACAGTAAAATACAAATATATACAGCATATACAGGGTATAGTGTTGCCCAGATAGTGCTTTTGTGGAGCCTCCCACTATCTATCAGATAGTGCTGGTATCCTACATAAGAACCTACCAGAAATCCTACCAAAGACAGATGTGGGATCCAGGGTCAGATAGCGATGGGTCCTAGTTAGGATCCAGGGATCCTAGGTTAGATAGTTAGGATCCAAGGTCAGATAGCAATGGATCCTAGGTCAGATCCAGGGATCCTAGGTCAGATAGTTAGGATCCAGGGTCAGATAGCAATGGATCCTAGGTCAGATCCAGGGATCCTAGGTCAGATAGTTAGGATCCAGGGTTAGACAACAATGGATCCTAGGTCAGATCCAGGGCTCCTAGGTCAGATAGTTAGAATCTGAGCTGGATATGTTGCTGGGATCCAGAGGATCCACAATGTTTGTAGGATCCATGCACTGGATTCTAGAGGCTAGGAGCCATGGTCAGATAGCACTGCTATCCTACCACAGCAACTAACTGTCCAAATGGTAGATATCTGTTTTAATCCTAGTTTCTAGGATACTATCTGAGCAACACTAACAGGGTATTAAAAATATGCAAACCTCCTCAGTAACAGTGGTGATAAGCAAACAGACCAAATAATTCAAAATTTAGAGCAGAGTGCAAAAAGTGAAACAAGCAGAGACTATAGGGTAGGAGGGGGAAGGAAGCTTCAGAGGGGAGAATTGCAAAAAAGGGATGGAAGGCAGAAGAAGCAAGCAGGAGGAGGAGGAGGTCAAAAGGCAGCAGGAGCTATGGGGGTGAAGGAGAGTAAGGAATTAGAACACAGAAGTGATGATCAGGTAATAGGAGGAAGGACTTTAGTCTAAGGGGACCTGGTTCATGTGGCACCTTGTGGGCTGGAATCCTTCTCAAGAGGGTTTGTTTGTTCACACGGCTCAGCACTAATGCACCTCAAAAGGGTGCTAGTCCCTGTCCGGTGACGGAGAGAATGAACAGCCAAATCTACATTTACAAAATCTATGTTCCAAGAATTCTGTCTGTGTTGCACAACTGTTCTTATACATGCTTAATTTACCAGTCAGTTAAAAAAATATATACTGGCAGCAATCACCCTCCTATTACCAGTCTGCCACTTTTGTATAATTTCTCCTTCTTAGCATTGCAAAGTTCTGAGCCTTTGGTGCCACATTTGCAAAAAAGGAAACCCCCTACCCAAGCCCTAAGCTCCTAAAAACCTTCCCTCTGCACCTGTGTCTATTAGTTTAAAATTCACCAGTGTTGACTCCATGGCAGTTCACATTTAGTTGGCAGTCAGCAAGCTGAGAAAAATGGCATTGTGAATGTTACTATAGCAACATTCGCAGTGCCATCTTTCTTAGTTCACTCACTGTGGACTGAAAGCAAAGCACGCTGGAGTTAGTGGCTGCAAATGTTAAACGGCTAACAGATACAAGAAGAGAGAGAGGGGTTTTGGCAGTTGGGTGGTTGGGGTATGGATTTCTATTTTTGCAAATGTGGGACCAACACATGCTAAGCATTTTGTAGGGTTAAGGAGCAGACAGTGTTTAAAAGAAACACCCAGGTGGGGTTGCAACAGAACATTTCTTTTTAAGTATGTATTTAAACAGTTGATGTTCATGTGTAAAGGGGGAAGGTCTGGCAGAACAAAACAAAACAAAGCAAAGCTGACACCTTCCTCCCAGAAAAACCTACAGATTACTTTTTAGGAGCATTTCTGTTTAATGTTCATTTAAATACGACTATAAACAAAAAAATACATTTTATCCTCTCCACCCCCCAACCCCCACCTACTCCCTTCGAAACTCTGGCTACTGGTCTCTTGCTGTCCCTCCTAGGTCAACCACTGCTGGCCAGGCCGCTTTCTCCTACCACTTCCCTAAACTCTGGAACTCCCTTCCCTTATCCATCTGCTCTGCTCCCTCTCTTCAATCCCTTTCTTCTTGACTTTGTCTCCCCTTCCTTCAATTGCAACTGACCCCCTCCTCTGCTGCACTGCTGTCCTACTCTCCTACTCTCTCCTTCCCTCCTTTTCCTCCCCTCATCCTTCCCCAGTCCCTCTGCTTCACCTCAGCCCCTCTCCTAATCAGCACTCCTTGAAACCTCCTTGTGCTTCTCCCTCCCTTTCCTCTTACATTAGTCGCTTCTTCTTCTATAACCCCTACTACCTCTCTTTCAACTCTTTCTTTTCTCTGCCTTTGTAAACCTACTGTTACAGCCCCAAACCCCCAAACTACCCACAATGCACTTTATTTTCATACTATATTACACCCCATGCTGCTACTTGAATAACTTCTAATCAAATTGTAATTGTATTTGTTTGTGATTTACTGTGATCTGTAATTGCTATTTGCTCGTACCTACAGTATTGTACTTTGACTATTTCCTTGTCCTCCTTTACCCCCTCACCCTCTAAGATGCATCTGGAAACGAACTGTTACTCTGCTCAGTATGCCTGTCCTGGTGAAACATTTGAAATAAATAAATGTTATATGTGGGATAACACACTTCAGAGGATATGGTTCAAGGGAGTTTATGCATTTTCTGAGTGTTTAAAGGCACACAGACTTAACAGTCACTCTTGGTGGGCATATGTTCCCTTGCAATGGTAGACTAGTTGTGTGTTATTCTTTACCTACTGTATCGCAAGATCATGTAATCACATTTCACTGATTACATTTCTTGTTTCATCTTACCCACTGTATAATAATAATTAAAGTCTCACAGTATCCTTACCTGCAAAACAGCTGAACTGCTTTCTCCCCCTATTAGCATATCAGTTCTACTGGAATGCTTACTTAGTCAGTGCTTTGCTGCAGTCCTGTCTTCTAAATATTTTTTTTTTTTTTTGCATTATATTTTACCCATGATAGCCTGGCTAAGATACAACATCTCAGTTCCAGTGGGGTCCTGCCTTCACTCATTTCTACAGATAGGTGGAGTGGAACAGTAGGAGGGTAAGTGACTTGCTCTGGGTCACACAGTGAATATAAGGCTCTGGTGGGTTTTGAACATGTGATTCGGTGATTTCGCTGTTTGAACGTCAGTGCTGTAGCCACTATACCACACTGATACAGGGACCTATGCACTTCCATATCCTGGCCCTACACACCACGATACATTGCACATAGGGCCAGAACACTGACATCCCTGGTTCGCAAGGGATACAGGCATGTGCACTTGTAACCAAGGTGTGGGTTTAGGGTTTGTTGTTATTTAGAGCCCTGTGCCTCCATTTTTATAACCCACTACCTGGCTAGCCTGGGTTCGGGGAGAAAACATTCACTTGGCATCAGGGCTAGGTTTGCACTTTTGGACAAGGGCACCCAAGTAATTCCAAACACAGGAAGCAAGAACTGAGAATGTCCAAACCAGGAGTGGGATTCTAAAGTGGGGATTTTATTCACTTCAACACAAGAATACAAAACAAGATGGACCCCCACGGGGCTACACTCACTGGTTTTGCAGTTCTATAGAGGTCAGAACACATCTTCATCATCACAACAACCCTCAGGTTCGGAACACACTGGGCTCTCAGCCCGAACTGGTACTCTCTCTATCTTGGATTCCCCAGCATGGCCCTCGGCCAGCACTGGTACACACTTTCCATATGGCATGGACATTTCTGTTGGTGGCTCCCTCTACCACCCATGAGCACTTTCTAGCTCTAAGGGAAAAACAAACATCCTTAATCCCACGTCTGGGTACTTTCTGCAGACACTGGCCAAGTGCCTGGGAGAAAGCTGCAGGTGCCCAAAATGAATCCGTGGAGGTAAATCTGGTTATTCCAGATGGGGGTGGATCTCCACCTCTTGTCCCCAAATCCATACCCGGCCATTCATTTGGAGTCAACACCTTTCCTTTGAACTCTCTGCTTGTAGAATGCTATCTCAAAATGTATATCACATTTAACATTCTGCTTTCTAGGTAACTGGTGTCCTGACTTGCAGCGTTCTCTAAGTGGCTGTGTCCATCCCTGTAGACCCCCACTGGTTAGACGCATTTCAAGTCATACACATAACTTAAAGTACTGTACTTGGCTGTTCTTTCCTGACCCACAGTAGCAGATACTTTACACAACTGTCTCGGTGAAAGCATAGACTGTCTGGCAGAGCAGACTCACCATGGTTCGCAGGTGCCCCAGGGTTTCTCTCACAGGAAAAACATACTTCTGATACCTCAGCACAAATTCTCTTCAGGCAGCTTTTCTTCTTCCAGCAGGACCAGGGGGTTGCCCCTGAAAACCTGGTCTTGTTCCCACCCATCCCTCTCAGGGATGGGGCACTGGAACAAACTGGGGAATGGTCTCAACCACTTCTATTTGTTCTTCTTCTGTGTCCTTCTCTAGGGCGAGAACACACACCCTCTTCCTGTGGTAGCTCTGTTACAGAGCTGGGCTATGAGGGGCTGCCAACTGCAGCACACCTCCTCCCTCCACTGAGTCTCTCACTAGACTACTACAGACTGACTTTGAAACCCCCAACATTCTGACCTAACTCCCCACTGCAACATTCCACTGTGGCTTATGCTGCTGCAAGAATTCTATTTGATGTCATCCCTCCAGCTCAGGTGAGACTGAGGACAGAGTGAGACAGTGTGAAACCTATTTAACTGGTGTCTCACAAGCTGCCTTTCCCTGCCTGCCACTAGATCTAAGTGGGATTCTAGTAACCCCGGGTGACAGGGGGGTTACACACTAACGATGAGAGCCTGCCCATGCACCTTCCTGGGGCTGTCCATGCTGGATTTCCCGCAGTTGCATGGCTGGTCTGGGCAGGGGGTTGGAGTGGGCATGCCTCTGTTGGCTCGGTGGAGTGCAACATGCACAATGCCCAATAAGCTTCACCAGGCCAGTGTTGTGAGTCTTCCATTATGTCAGCTAGAGTACTGCTATAACAGGTGTGTAACTTTCTGACTGGGCTCCACATGCTGGCATGGCACCCCACAGCCACAGTTCCCAGTCTTCCGCCATGTTACAGAGGGCCTAGGGATGGATAATGCTTACAGGACACAGTTGGTGACAAAAAGGAAACAAAAAATAGGTTAGCCATAGGGGACATGGCAATCCATACGGGAGCCACCATGTCCCATGATCCCCTGCTCCTGCAGAGCAGGGGATCCACTGTGGGGCCAGCTGGAGCTTCTGATTAAAAGCCCATATTCAAGACAAGGTTCAGCCGCCCAGCTTGCCCTGCTCCATGCATGGACCCACACAGTCCGTCAAGACTACAGGGAGTTATGCATCCCAGCCCTGCACATCTGGTGGATGCCAGGTATGCAATGTATCAGGCCTATTAGTGCACAGAACCCTCTGTGTTTCTGTGCTCATAGCATTGGCAAAACAGCAGGGGGAAGACTTGAATGCTATATCTTTTCTTTCTAAATTTACTCTTGTTTGACAAAGATGTTTGAGTCTTTAAACTGTACTGAAATATTTCCACTGGAAGGGGAATGGGAAAAGAGTAGTCCTTAGATGAGAACCAATAAGGAAATAGCCCCATTTGAACAATGGATGTTAAAAGGTAATCTTCATGGCAAATCCGTCTTTGTGGAAGAGGAACATTTTTCATGCAAATGTTTCTACTGCCTGAAACTAGCTATTTTCAACGAAAATATGTATGAAACAATTTACAGCACGTTATGCATGCCGGAGACTACATTAATATGCACACCATTTCATGCATAATAAATATTCACCAGATTTTTTTAGATGAATTTAACTGTACAGCATCAACACTGGCTCACATGACCTTCCAGACATTAGATGGTTGCAATAGAGTTTGGGCATTTGGCCAGCCCCAAGAAGAGAAAGCCCTGTGTTGTTGATAACTGGTGATATTTTGCTGTTTTTTTTCTCTCTCTCTTTCTCTCTGATGTTCTTTGATGCTATGTTTAGACAGGATGCTTCACACAGATCAGCAAAATTAGGACTTGGTTTCCTCTCAAGTGTGTTCTACTTTTGTAAAATTTAAGGTTCCTAGCACCACTAAGGGTAACATAAAATTATATGACTAAACCACAGAATTTCAACAAGTTAAACATTAGCTCAAATATTTGACTCCACATGCAAGAACAGTTGGCATTGCTTTTCTACCATGATATATACAGGAACGATGGAAAACCCAGACAGCCTGAATGACATAGTAGAAAAGGTATTGCCAGTGTACAGGCTTTTGCTTTTTTAAATTACAAACCTTTTTGACCTGCTTGATAGTCTGGGGAGTTGCTTACTTCGTATGACAGCAGTCTGGGTTTGTGCCTCAGGCTCAGAATGCCATACTGGGCTGGCAAGGATGAAGACAGAGCTTGATGCTGATTTCTTCAACCAAATACGTCATGATCAGTCAGCACTCCATTCTCCATTTTATTTACAATTGTAACTCTACGCCACCGTGGATCACCACACAAGTAAAAGTGTAATGGAAAGCTTAGTATGTAAAAACTCTGGAAGTACCCATTTGGATTCGATCCCTGCCATGATGGAGTAGGAAGATGTGAGGTGGGAAGCCTGTCAGTGTGCCACCAAGCTGGGACAGCAGGTAGTGCAAATTTGGATGCGTGAGGTTCCAGTCTATCCACAACATATACAGGGCTGTCATGAGTTCATGACACATGTGGGTGAAGAAACAGTCCCCTGTGGAACAGCAAGTATTCCACAGAAAGCTCCACTTTTGGTGGGAGGGAATAATTCTCCATAATGGCATCTCCCTCTGGTTTTCCAGGGAGCTTGATGCCGACTGACTGGATGGCATGGGGAAGATTGGGATTTGAGCTTCTGACTCTGCCCGGGAAGGGGTGAGGGTAAAGAGAGAGGTGAATAACAAAGGAAAATGTAGATTTACTCATGTAGCTTGGCACCATCATACCCCTATCCATTTGGGCCCCACCACACTGACCTCCGAGACTCTGTTTCCTCCCTCAGCACATCTGTTCTCAGGGGATCTGGGTCAGGGATCTGACTCTGCCAAAAAGCAAAGTAAGCCCTGGGAGGATTAGAGAGAGAGAGACCACAGTGGTTCCTTCATGAGGCTTTTTTTTCTTGGCAGACAGGTGTTTCTTCTGTCATGGGTTGCAGGTGGGTGGCTAACAGTGATGTCCCTGCTCTCCCTGACCGTCACTCACCTCCCCCAGCCACTGGAGAGTCCTCCACAGATTGCTCCCCATGGCAGGGGCGGGGGGGGGCTGTCCCCACTACCCCTTTACACATATCCTGATGCTGGTTGTCAGGCAACAGAGGGGAGTGGACATGGCTTAATTAAGCCAGGCCCAACCTTCTTTTCCATTTTCTTGTCCCTCTTCATAGCTGGGTGCACATGTTGGTAAGCATGTGGATGTAACCATGCACTGTGGAAGTTCCGTAACTCCCTGTCTACTTTGCCACTCATGGTTTATCCTACCACCAGGCCTCCACCTGGTGACAGTCTCGTGACAGAGCCAGCAACCCTCCCTGTCTGGCAGAGGAGAGCAGCCCAGAGGATGCTCGATCCTCTCTACCACCCCCGCAGATGGCCCCCAGCTATCTGAGACTACTCCCGATCTTGGTTCGCTGGTGTGGCGTGGTGGGCGGTAGTGGTAGTGCTAACACTGTGCCACTGGACTGATTCCTTGAGGCATGTTTTGTGTACTCCAGTGGTGGAAGGCAGGGCCAATGACATTCTTTTCATGGCATGTCCAACTGTTCCATTTATGGAGTAAAAAATATTGTTGAAGCCGGCCCGGTGGCACTGAGGGTTGAGGCGCTGGACGCCACACCTCGTGCCACGCCGGCGACCCGGGTTCGGGAACGGACTCGGGTTGCCGGGGGTTGGAGGGGAGGAGGAGGATCGAGCATCCCAATGAATGCTCTCCTCCTCCAGGGGTGGGTTCCCGGGGTGTTATATATGCACCTCGACGCTCCGGGGCCGGTGGAAGCACGGGCACCGGGGCACAGGCGGCCAAGAGCTGGGGAGGGGAGGACATCAAGGGCACTTGACAGGCGTGCATCAGCACGCCATCTGTCTGGACGCCAGTCCTGCGTGTCGGCTGTCCTCGGGGTAGAGGAGAAAACGAAAAACCTCTTGGTGGTTCCTAGATGAAGACGGTTTCACCTAAGACCACCGAACCCAGAACAGACCCCAATGTGCAGAAGGAGGGAGGAGAGAGGCACTCTAGGGGCAGATCCTGGTAAGTGGCGTAAGAGGGATGAGCAGTCTGAAGGAGTGGACACCGAGGTAGGAAAGGAGGTTAAAGAGGAGGGTTAAAAAAAATATATATATTGTTGAAAAAAAAGACTGGCTTTAGGTATATGTGGAGAAAGCCAAGCAATAAATCAAGAAACATTGTATGTGATATGGCTGATGAAATGCTGTGAAATTTAATAGCAAGTATAGAATAGACCTTTTTGTACGTGAACGTCATTATTCGTAATTTTTGGAGTATGACAGCCTCTAAGTTTATGGACACATTTGGCACTGATTCTCTTTCTCCCTTCACTCTCTCTTGTGTCATCTACTTTCTAGCTAGTTTTTATACATCTGTTAATTTCTATTCATTTCTATTTGTCTTGGTATCTAATCTGATATATTCCTCTTCAGTTGACACTTACACTGGTTGTTTCCAAACATACTTGATTGGGACGTTCCTTAGGCTAATGATGTATGTTCTTCTGCTTTAGCATTTTTTAAGACAGGTGATTATGGGGGCATATTTTATATCAGAGGGTAATTCCACAGTAATCAACTACCAAATCTGGTGCCTTTGTTACAAGCGAAGCCACACTGGGAATATATTAGTATTTTCTTTTGTTGTCTTACAGGTTTATGATGACACTTTTTTTTAATAAAATAGCCTTGTAAAACAGTGTACAGTTTGTGAAGAAAAACATTCATAATAATATTTCAATTATTAAGGGGTTTGCAGAATGAACCTTGATGAACAGCTCAATAACCAATTTTGTGGCTGAATATTTTTGATTATACAATGGGCAAAAAATCCTGCCTTCCTATTGGCTGACTGGCACCTTTTCTCCATTGTAAATCATCTGATATACCAACAGGAAAAGGTGCCAGTCAGCAGCATCTGAAAAAGAATCAGAATCAATGAGACCTCCAAAAACCTCTAAGCCGTCATCTTCTTTTACCCGCTAAAACACCGGTATCCAGTAAAACCACCACAGCACCCCGTGTGCACATGCCTCCATCCCTGTTCAACTGAACAAATATTTAAAATGTGATACTAATGCTGAACTGGGGAAGTCCCTGTTAAAGGAGAACAGTACTTAAGTAAAGCTCCCAACCCCAAAACCTGACTGCCTGATTTAGCTTTTGACCATAAAAATAAAAAATTAAGTGTTTGCACTTACTCGCTGCAACACTCTCAAACTCTGCCAGCAGCAACATGACAGGCGTTGACGGTGCCATCTCATGTTAGTGTGCAGGCGCCGCACTGCTCACTTGTATGCTGAGTGAGCGAGTGCGGCGCTACACTAACAGCGGATAGCACCATCGCTCCCTCATGTGCCTGCCAGCGGGGTTATGATGTTGGGCGGCATGAGAACAACGCTAATTATTTTTATTAACAAGGATAGAATTAGAGCGATCGAGGTGAGAATGAAGCGATGCCATACTATTCTCTAACGACAGCTACAACTCTCACAAATCATGGCTGAAAACTGCCGCAGTCTGCCTCTTGTCACTGTAACCTCTCTCCGGCATCTGTTTTTTTTCCCCTCAGCCTAACACTCTATACCAGGTCATGCATGCCATCCATCATCCCCCGTTCAGCTAATGATATATCCTCATAGTTTGAGGAATACTAAAGTGCATAAAGTCTTTGTTAATAAAAAACAAGAGCTAAAATGTTTAAAAATAACGGTCAAAAGTGAAGCCGTGAAACCCGGCATGCGCCTATGCATAAGCGCATGCCCAGTATGACGGCACAGTTTTTTGGATGCGATTTGTATCACTTTTAGCCCTTGTTTTTAATTACTGAATGCTTCCCAGCTTAAGCATTTCTGAAACTACTAAAGCAAATTATTGTTATTGTACTAGCCCCGAAACCATAAATAGTGCCGCATTGCCACATCGGCTCTGTCCTCCTTAATCTGCATCTAATTTGTGGAAAGCCAGCATCTCCAAAAAAGGCAATATCTCTATACCCAGGCTCCATAACAGCAAAGAAAACAAATCCCAACTTTATTAAACTAAAAAAAAACAAAAAAACAGTTTACCTGCTAACCTTACCGATGGCTGAGCAGCCTCCCACCTGAGCTCCATCTTCCTAGCAATGCTCCCTGCGACCTCAGCTCTACCTTCCTAACAACAAGGAACTATTTTATCTAGCGGACCAATAAATTCCATAAAAATAATTTAAAAATTAAAAAAAGAAAACTCTTTCTTTTCACTTCTCACCCAAAAAAGGGGGCATTGTATAATCTCAATATACCACTCCAGGGTGAGGGTATATGGTGGGATTTACCACTACTGGTGTGGTTTACTCACTCAGCCTACGGCCTCATGAATGAACCACACCAGGTGTGGTAAATCACATCATATACCCACACCTTGTCGTGGTATATTGCTTAAATGCCCCGCTTATGCTATTAAAAAGAATTATCAGAGATGTAAGCAGTAGGTCACAGTAGGGTGTTGGTAGTTTTGCCACCATTACATACCTTGGGGCTTTGTAAGTCAGGAGATCACAGACCAGAGGCCTTGGAACAGTGGTCATGGCACAACTACCAACAGCCTGTAATGTTTTATTGCACTTACAAAATGGGTTGCTGGACAGCTTTTACAAAGTTAGTTAAAACAGAGATGTTGCATTGAGATATAGAAACATAGAATTTGGCCGGCCCGGTGGCGCTGAGGGGCTGGATGCCATTCCTCACGCCACGCCGGTGACCTGGGTTCGGGAATGAGCCCGGGTTGTCGGGGGTCAGCAGGGGAAGGAGGGTGCTGTCGTCTCCCAGGGAGGGATGAGTGCTTGCCCCCCCACCGTAGTTCCACTCCCATTGGGTAGAGGTCCAATGGGAAGCGTGGGCAGAGGGGGTAGCAGGCGATTGCCAGGGGTGGAGTGTAAGGCGCCGAGCCAGAATCTGGCATGCGTGTGCGTCTCCATGTGCATGCTCGCACATGTCTGCTGGGGTCCTGGGTGGGGAGAAAAAAATAAATAGACGTAGAATTTGTTGGCAGAACAGAACCATTCGGCCCATCCAGTCTGCCCATATGTTTCCTACCTAATCTGTATCCGCAGACCCTAATTGGTCTCTGGTGACCCTCCTTCCTCCCTGCCTGTTTTCTTATATACCCCTATGTTTATCCCACGTATGCTGGAAGTCCCCCCACTGGTTTCACCTCCACTACTTCCACTGGTAGTGTGTTCCAGACATCTACTACCTTTTCAGTGAAAAAGTATTTCCTCACATCTGTCTTAACTCCTCTCCTACTTCATTGCATGCCCCCAGTCCTGGTGCTCTTACACATTTGAAAGAGACTCTACACCTGCACCCTATTCACCCCTGTGAGGTACTTGTAGGTCTCTATCATGTCACCTGTCACTCTCCTCTCTTCCAGGGTGTACATGTTGGAATCCCTCAGTCTCTCTTCGTAGGGCTTCTTGTGCAACCTCTGCACCCTTTTAGTTGCCTTCTTCTGAACTGCCTCCACCCTGTCAATGTCCTTTCTGAGGTGCCACCTCAAAAATTAAACATAGTATTCCAGTTGGGGTCTCACCAGTGAGCAATACAGTGGCAACACCACTTCCCCCCTCCTGCTAGAGATACCCCTCCCTATGCACCCCTACCATTCCATAAGTCATACCCACTGCTTTGTCACACTGTCCTGACACTTTGAGGTCATCAAATATGATAGCCCCAAGGTGCCTTTCCTGTTTAGTGACCGTCAGTACCTCCCCCCGTCCTATACTCAGCTCTTGGATTCCTATGCCCTAGGCGCAGAATTTTGCACTTTGTGGCACTGAACCCCAACTGCCATGCTCTTGATCACTCTCAGGTTTCCCAAGATTCCTGTGCATGTTGTCCACCCACTCTTCTGAGTGTCCACCCTACTGCAGATTTTGGCATCATCTGCAAAAAGCATACCTTCCTCTCCAGTTCGACTGGTCCTAGTACTGAGCCCTGTGGTACCCCACTGGTCACTCTTCCATCATTAGCGTGAGTGCCATTAACCACCACACTCTGTCTCCTATCTGTTAACCAGCTTCTAGCCCAATTCAGTTTTTGGATCCCACCATTAAGCAGCTCAGTCTCTTTATCAGCCTCGTGTATCACAGTATCGAAGACCTTGTTAAACTCTAGATGGGCCACATCCACTGCCCTCCCCTGGTCAATTTCCCTGATAACCTAGTCAAAGAAACCTATCAGATTCATTTGGCATGCCCCCAGCTGTGAATCCATGCTGCCTATGGTCTTTTAGCCCACTGGATTCAAGATACTGTGTTAGTCTTTCTTTCAGTAGGTTTTCCATTAATTTCCCCACCACTGAAGTAAGACTGACTGTCCTGTACTTGCTAACCTCCTCCCTGCTGCCACTCTTCTGTAGAGGGACCACGTCAGCTCTTCTTAAGTGTACTGGAACTATGCTCGTTTCAGTGAGATGTTGAACAAGCCTGTCAGTGGTGGCAGCGAGCACCTTCCTGATTTCTTTCAGCTAGCACCTTCCTGGTTTCTGTTAGTACCCCTTGGTGCATCCTATTTGGTCCCTTAGCCTTGTCCACATTCTAGGCTGCAGGTCCCTTCAGGACTCTTTCCTCTGAAAATGGGCTTGTGTTCACCTCCCCACCACACACACACAATGTTGTGACGTTTTACTTCATTGGTGAAGTTCCAGTGAAGTTGTGAACTTCACCTTATTGATAAACTTTGCAAATTTCCCACTTCGTTACTTTGTCACTTCACAACAGGTTTTCCTGGGAAAGTGGCACTTTTCTTAGGCAAAGTAAGATCACTTGAAAATATGCCACTTCATCTGTGGAAAACCTGAATGTGCCAAACTTCATGAATTATTTGCAAAACAAAGTTTGACAACTTCACGCATCTCTACTTACAAAGTAAATGCAAATGTTCACTTTAAAAAAAAACTGCTTTAAAATTGGATGAAATAATCCCTTTGCCCGGTAGTGTTAGTAGGGGTTGCAAACATGATATTGTTGTGTGCCTAAAAGAGACAATGACAGCTAAACAAAAAAAAAACTTTGGTACTGTAACTTGTTCCCTTGATCTCCATTCCCAAATAGTTTCTGGGAGGTGACTAGTGCGGAAAAACTTTCCCTCCAAGAGGATGCAGGCAGGCAGGCAGACCAGTGATGTAGAAATGCATACACTATATAAGCCATGGACGCAATGTAATTGGGAGTGTGGAGCTGGACTTCAGGAGGGCTGACTTTGGCAAGATGGGAGAGTGCCTTAGAAAAGCACTAGCAAACAGGCTAGAAGGAGGGCTGGAGCAACAATGGGGACACATCAAAACTGCCATCACAGCGGCAACAAGCCTTTGTGTGAAGCAAATAAATCAAAACAAAAGAAAAAGCCACTATGGTTCTCAAAAGAGGTGGCGGGGAAGGTTAGGGAGAAAAAGATAGCATTCAGGAAGTATAAGGAAACACAGAAGGAGCAGGACGGAGACCTGTACCAGTTAAGGCAGAAGGAAGCAGGGAGGAAAGTCAGAATAGCAAAGGCCCAAACTGAGGAAAAGATAGCCAACTCGGTTAAGAAGTGGGATGAAACCTTTTGTAGGCACATCAGGGAGCATAGAAAGACAAAGGAGGGTTAGTATGGCTGAATAGAATGGACAGTGGGTGGGCAGAGAGGGACAGTGAAAAAGCAGTGATACTGAATGAATACTTCTGCTCAGTATTCACAAAAGAGAAGATGAGGAGGTGCCTAATCCAATTAACAAAAACACTCTGGATAGGGGGCGTCGATCCTAGTCCTTTCACAGAAGAAAGGGTTCTGAAAGAACTCCTAAAACTGAAGGTGGACAGAGCAATGGGGCCTGATGGAATTCACCCCAGAATTCTAAAAGAATTAAGGGGAGAACTAGTGACACCACTGACTACCCTTTTTAACAAAGCATGGGAGGATGGTGTGGTACCTGTGGACTGGAGGAAGGCGGATGTGATTCACCTTCACAAAAGTGGGAGCAAGACAGAGGCAGGAAACTACAGACCTATCAGTTTGACCTCTGTGGTAGGGAAAGTGATGGAATCACTTCTGAAGGAAAGAATTATTGAGTACCTAGAGGCCAGTGGGGCACAGGACCTAAGGCAGCATGGGCTCACAGCGGGAAGGTCATGTCAGGGGAATCTAATTGATTTCATTGACTGGGTGACCAAAGTAGTAGACCAGGGAGGGTCTGTGGACATGGCCTACCTAGACTATAGCAAGGCATTTGACACAGTCCCACACAGAAGATTAATAATCAAATTAACCAGCCTGGGAGTGGGTCCCAGGGTGGTAGCCTGGGTAAAACATTGGCTGGACAACAGGACACAGAAGGTAATTGTAAATGGAGTCCACTCTGAAGAAAGAGGGGTTACTAGTGGGGTACTGCAGGGTTCGGTACTGGGTCCAGTCCTTTTTAATATCTTTATAAGTGACACTGCAGAGGGACTGGAAGGAAAAATATGCCTCTTTGCAGATGCCAAAAAGATCTGCAACAGGGTTGATACACAAGGAGGCGTGGAAAGGATGAGAAGGGACTTGGCAGGCTTGGAGGAATGGTCAGAAGTATGACAGCTTGGATTCAATGCAAAGAAGTGCAAAGTAATGCACCTGGGAAACAAAAACCCAGGGGAAGATTACACAGTTGGGGGGGGGGAGGTAGTAGCAACAACAAAAATGGAAAGGAATTTGGGGGTAATCATATCAGATGACCCTAAGGTTAGCAAGCAATGTGAGAAGGCAGTAGGGAGGGCTGGGGGATACTGGGATGCATAGGGAGAAGCATCACCAGCAGAAACCAGGAAGTTGTTATCCCTCTGTACAGACAGTTGGTGAGACCCCATCTGGAGTACTGCGTTCAGTTCTGGAGACCCCATCTCTGCAAGGGCATAGACAAGATGGAGGCAGTCCAGAGGAGGGCAACTAAAATGGTGCAGGGTCTGCAAGAGAAGCCATACGAGGAAAGACAAAAGGAGCTTAATATGTATATGCTTGAGGAAAGGCGGGAGAGGGGGGACATGATAGAAACTTTTAAGTACCTCAGTAGAATAAACAAAGTCCAAGAGGGTAGCATATTTCAGAAAAAGAGATGTGCAAGAACAAGGGGACACAATTTGAAGATAGAGGGGGGACGGCTCAGGGGCAATGTGAGGAAGTATTTTTTCACAGAGAGGGTTGTGGACACAGGGAACAGCCATCCTGAGGATGTTGTGGGGTCTAAAACTGTGGGAGAATTTAAGAATGCATGGGACAGACATAAGGCAATTCTTGTGTGAGGTAGGAATAAATAGGCTGTTAGTTAACTAGGATCTGCAGCTTATCCTGTAGGTAGGGAAATGGGCAGACAAGGTGGGCCAAGCAGTCCTTATCTGCTGTCAAAGTCTATGTTTCTATGGAACAATATATATAACTGGATAATAGGCTGCGTATCCCACAGAGAAAGCAGCAATTTGGGAAATCTCTCATTAGTTTTTAGTTCCCCAACTCTGGCACAATTTGCCCAGAGGATCACATCCTCACTCCCTGAGGTGATTCCCCTTGCTGTACACCCCAGCATCCTACTAGCCTTCACGTCCACTTTCCTACGCTGTGTAGAGTGATTCATATGGCCTGTGACTAACACACCCAGATCTTTCTCCTGATCCCCCATCTTCATGTATCTAAGCTAAAATTTAAGCAACACCTCATTTCCTCTTATGCTTGCCCACATGAATCAATTTTGTTTATGCAAAGCAATGCATCTTGTACTTCTTGAGCCTAAGTTTGATGCTAGCTGATGTTTGAATTGTTGTTATTGCTATTTTACATGCATTTTTTTCCTCCCATTCCCATTTACCCTTCCCATCCCCCCAGCTTTCATCCATAAGTGAGACTGTTTTGTATTTTTGCATGCTCACCTGTTACAACAGTTTCAATTTATAAGTCTAATTAATTATTCGTGAGCCTAGCGAGGCTCCTGATTGGCTACTGGATCTGTCATTATCGTCGTAAAAATGACCAATCCTGCTGATGCTGTGTGGTACATGTGACTTGCACCACTCTGCTTAAAACATTAATTACGTTAAAAATAAATGGGAAAAAAGAAAATTGTTATTGCAGTTAGATTTATAATTGCAATAACAACCTTGAAGCTGAGAATTTCATTGAATTAACGATCAGCTGAAGGGAAGTTGGCTGTACCTGAGGCTACCCGTCTAGCTAACTGGCCATTAATTCCTCAGAAATGACTGGCTTCTCGGCATTATTGCCTAAATAAATAATAAATATAGTTGGCTGGGAAGCTCTGCACTCTGACTGGTGGAATCTGGCCACTTAATTGTGGTATATCCCTCAATTTACCCCTGGGTTCAGCACTCCTTTTTATTTTCTTGTCTATTTTGACACCGCTCCATTTTAAAATAATGATAGCACACTCCAAAGTTGTGTGTACTGTAGTGTAGCACGCTCCAAAGTTGTGTGTACTGTACTGTATATAAACTGCTATACACTCACCTTACAAACATATGAACATATGATGAAGTCAGCAGATAAAGGCCTAACAGCCTAGCAAGTCTGCTCAAGTGTGCAGCTCTCAGTGCTGTGCACTGATGCCGCCCCCCACTCCCCTCACCCCCTCCCCACCAACTGATCCCACTGTTTTACCCTTTCCTCCCTTCCCCATTTTGATTTTGCCCTTAAGTTTATCCCACCCCCTTAAATCCCCCACTAATGCCCTCGAAACCAGTTCCTCTGGCAGAGCATTCCATGCTGTCACCACCCTCTCGGTGAGAAAGTGTCTCCTCATTTCCTTTCTGAACTCCCCCCCCTCCAACTTTAGACTATGCCCTCTTGTAATTCCTTCCTTCCTTCCTAATTTTAAACAGACCCTCATGACTTACCTTATTAATGGCCTTCAAGTATTTAAATGTCTCAATCATATCCCCTCTGTCCCTTCTGTCCTCAAGAGAGTGCATATTGAGCATCTGTAGCCTCTCCTCATAGGGCTTTTCCCTCATCCCACTCAACATCTTGGTTGTTCTCCTCTGTGCCACCTCCAATAGCCTGATGTCCTTTTTTAAGTATGGATGCCAGAACTGCACATAGTATTCCAAGTGAGGCCGCACCAATGCCCTGTACAGCGGCAGGATCACCTCCTCCCTCCCTGAGGTGATTCTCCTTGCTGTACACCCCAGCATCCTACTAGCCTTCACTTCCACTTTCCTACACTGTGTAGAGTGATTCATATGGCCTATGACTAGCACACCCAGATCTTTCTCCTCAACGGATACCAATAACTGCACACCTCCCAGCTTATAGCTAAATCCAGGATTCCTTTTTCCAAAAGTGCATAATCCTACACTTCTTAGCATTGAAACCCAACTGGCAGGTACTTAACCACCTCTCCAAAGTTTCTAGGCTCCTCTGCAGTGCCTCCCATCTACCCCATCCACTACTGCACCCAATTTAGTATCATCAGCAAACATACTCATCTGACTCTGAACCCCAGCTGACATATCAGCTACATAGATATTGAATAAAATTAGCCCCAGCACCGAGCCCTGTGGGACCCCAATGATGACCTTCCATGGTGTTGATAATTCCCCCCCTTACCACCACCCTCTGCTGCCTCTTTTCCAGCCAGTTACCAATCCAGCTGGCCACCCTATCACTAACACCCAGGTCCCTCAGTTTGCCTATCAGTCCCCTGTGTGGCACCGAGTCAAAGGCCTTGTTGAAATCCAAGTACAGGACATCCACTGCTTTACCCTCATCCAGAGCCTTAGTCACCCAATCATAAAAATCCACAAGGCTGGTCTGACAAGACCTTCCCTGTGTGAACCCATGTTGCCTTTCACCTAAGAGACAATTCTCCAGAAATGCCATTATTTTTTCCCTCAGGATAGTCTCCAATAGTTTACACACAACTCATGTGAGATTAACCGGCCTGTAGTTCTCTGGATCATCCCAAGAGCCTCCTTTGTGAATGGGCACCATATGCACCAACCTCCAACCCTGGGTCACATGGTTTTACCACAGCGCTGCGACAGCACTCACACCGACATCCCCCACAGTGACAGACACAATGCCGATTGTCGGCATTGTGCCATTGGGGATGCCGGTGTGTTCTAATCAGGGGCTGTGCCCTGATCCTCCCATGTGGGCTCCACCCCCACCCCACAGTCTCTAGGTATCTAACTCGCCGGAGTTGGACCGGGGGCACAACACCAGGAGCCTCACCGCTGGTGTTCTCCTTGTACCAATACAGTGACTCACCACTCACAGGTGAATTCTGTCACTGTGCTGGTGTTTGCGGTGGTGGTGTCGACCTTGTGTCGGCACACCAGGGAGCACAACCTGATTGAACAGACATGTAGAAAATGTCTGCCAG
The DNA here is from genome assembly GCA_016271365.2 of Neoceratodus forsteri. NCBI lineage: Eukaryota > Metazoa > Chordata > Ceratodontiformes > Ceratodontidae > Neoceratodus > Neoceratodus forsteri. The sequence continues at coordinate 1,660,915,040 of CM028131.1, forward strand.
AGGCCTGCCAGCATCTCCACAAGTTCTTTCAGAACTCTTGGGAGTATCCCATCTGGTCCCGGTGCTTTAACCATTCTCAGAGCCCTTAGACCCTCAAATACCCTCTGCCTATGATCTCCTCATCCACCATCCTTGCTCCCTTAACATTCCACTCATTTCTCTGTCCACGGTGACTAGGTAATCCCTTTTCCCTTGTAAAAACTGAACAGAAATATTCATTAAATCCCTCTGCCTGTTCATCCCCTTTATCTACCCATCCCTCACCTGTCTTAATTCTAGAGATCTGCTCCCTGCACTTCCTTCTCTCCCTGATGTACTTGAAGAACCCCTTTTCAACCTGCCTGATCCCCTGAGCAAGCCTCATTTCTTTCTCAGCCTTGGCAGCCCTTACCAACCTCGTCACCTCCCTGGAACTCCTAATATAATCCTCCTTATCTGCTTTCTTACCAGTCCTCTTATAATTTCTAAAAGCCTCTCTTTTTTCCCCTCACCATCACCTGTACTTCCCTGGTCCACCAGCTTTGTTTATCAGACCTTGCCTTCTCACTTCTCCAGACAGTACAAGAGTTAGTGGCCTTCACCACTCCCAACCTTACGATGTCCCATTTTTGGGTGGTATCCATGTCAGGTTTTATGCTAGCCACATGCTTCCCTAGTACTTCTGCCATCATACTGTAATCAGTCCTCCTAAAATCAATAACCTTTGTGGCTGTATTTGTCTCCTGACTGTCTAACTCAAGTGCGAACCATACAGTGCTATGATCAATCCCAGCTATGGGAACATCCACCATCACTTCCCTTACTTGATCGCTATTTGACAATAAAAGGTTCAATATATTTCTCTCTCTCTCTCTCTCTCTCTCTCTCTCTCTCTCTCTCTCTCTCTCTCTCTCTCTCTCTCTCTCACTCTCTCTCTAATAGGATCCTTTACCAGCTATGACCTTATTCCCTCAATGAATGTTTACCAAAGTCTATATATACTTACCTTGTTTGTTTTTTATAAATAAGTATGAGGGACAACCAAGCTGCTCACCGTTAGTGCCTGACTACTTATAGATTGAATGGGTCCACTGATCTTTGTGAAATGTTACTCTTTGTAACATGGTAAATAATGAGCTCTGAAATGGAACATAGCGATTTGTCCAAACCCAGCATGTGATAGAAATGGAGTGGGTATTAATCCAGTAGTAATACACGCTCTTGTAATCCCTTCCGCATCCAGCAGTAATGAAAGGCACATAGAATAATACTCACTGTTGTAATAGCACAGTGAAACCACCACGAGAATGTGGTTTTAAACTTGTCACAAGAAACAAGATGTGTTCCCCACCTGACGGACATTGTGCTATGTACGCAGATACAGATTCGCCATATGTGCAGTTATTGGCAGTAGTCGCTGACAGGATCAGTAGTATGATAGAAGAGGCTTATGAGGCAATCTGTGGATGAGAACGAAGGAAATCCAAACAGCATGACAGTGATAAGTAAAAAGAAAATATTAGTAAAACCAATGTGCATCAAATGTAAAAGTAGTGTGCAGTGTTTGAATAGTTGAAAAATGTCTGAATCAGCTGAAAAAGAGCAACAGTCAGTGTACATGACAGATCTTAAATGTGCACATCAGGGACACACAGTAAATATGCAAATTAGAGAGCATTGTATGCCACTAGAAGCAAGACACTTCGGTGAAACAAGAGAAACGATGGGAAAAATGAAAAATATTAAGTATAGTTGGTATAAATAAAAGTAGCATATCACTAATCATCACCATCTTCCTTTCAAATGAGACAGTTATTAATCAGTAAGGAAAAATACACCACTATATAAATAAATATGGGTCTGAGCAAATAAGAAGTACTACATAGTTTTCACGTGAAATCATGTTTTGTAAAACAGTGCATGTATCGGTATCTAAAATATGTAAGAGGTAGTAATGCAACATTACTCATTTGCACATTGCCCATGTTACAAGAGCATTAATCCACTCTAGAGTCAGGCTCTATTAGGGGATTAATGCCTGCTTGGTGGTTAGAAGCACTCAGCCTGCAGCCTCGTGCACCAACCCCCCCCCCAGCCAAGCATTAATGCCCTAGTAGAGCTCTCCTCTGTCATGGATTAATGCTTACTTAGTTGCATCCCTTCAATATGGCAACCATTTATTTTTACTCTCTGTCTTCTGTTATTCACCATTGTCAATCGTCAGTACATTTCCTGAAATACCCTGCTCTTCCATTTTATGACTTGCCCTCTTGAGCAGCACTGACTCACAGATGTTACAAATGGCTAAATATCTAAATTGCACACATTTCCCTAGTTACTTCCTGAAAGAACACGTTGCATTTGATGTCATGATTTCCCTTTATTGAATCTATACTGAAATAGAGAAGCTAAATTTAGGTTCTGTTGTATTTGGTGCGCAACAAACCTGTCTCTGATAGTTCCATCAATTTTCACAGTACTGATGTTAAATTTACCAGTCTTTAATTTCCTGGATTGTAAAATTTCTCATTTTAATATGAATATGTGGGCCTTCCTCTAGTCATCTGGTTCACACCCTGTCCTCCCAATTTACTTATTGAATATATTTGCAAGAGGCGCTGTTAACTCGTGAGCTAATTCCCTCAGAATTCTTGAATGACACCCGTGTGGACCAAGAGCCTTGTTAACATTAATTTTCTTGAGCAATTGTTTTACCACTTCCTTTGTTATGAATAAATTATTTAATGTATCAGTATCATGTCCTTCAGCAGAATACTTGCACTACTAATTTGGCCATCTCTCCCTCTCTCTCTCTCTCTCTCTCTCTCTCTAAAACCTGATATAGAATGTTTACTTCTTCAAGCCATCCTTCAGCTAAGCCATTCTGCTGGGTTTGCTTCTGTCGGTCTTTGGTGGCAATGCAGGTTAAAACTGAAGATCAAACCATAATTTTCACAAAGAAAAGGGAATTACCCATTTCCTAACTAACATTGCCTCTGTCAGTAAAAGCTTCTTTTAGCAATCTCCCTATTTATGTCACCCCACCTTGTCTGTACTTCAAGAATATGATTACTAAGCTAACGTATATCTGATTTGTTACAATTTACATCTAAGCTATGGCGGATTATAAAGAAACAGTATGGGACCCATATTCAAAACTTGCACTAACTGGTGCATAGACTGCTGCGTTCTTGTGCTAATGTGTGCAAGATACAAAGGAAGACATGTTAAAAACATTTTGCAAACCTGCTGTGCTGCACAAAGAGGTTTCTAAAATAGATATGCTAGCAAGAAAAATAAAATAAAAAAGCCAACTCACCATTACAAACTGATGGTTCATTCAGTAATGCAAGGTGCAAAAAAGAGCTTTACTCATTCTGGCACATCTGTGAGAAGAAAACAACAAACAGCAGGAAATAGGCTGTCAGTCTCTGACCGGTTTCAGTACAGAGACCTTCTTGACAATGGTGAGATGGATTTGTGTTAGTCCTCATGTTACGTCATACCTACTTACAAGTATGACTGACTGCCTATGTGTCCTGTATAGGTGCACAGATTCCAGGAACCATGGCTCTTGGTCTGCATATCTATATTGTTTTCCTTCGGGGGATGGACACATGTGCCTAGAGACATTAGACAGGGCTATATGCCTGAAGTTTAACATTGGGATTATTTTTCTTGTCTATTAATGAAGGAGTTTCCAGCAACACCCTGATACAAGATTTGCAAAATGTCTCCCACCAGCACACACACCACAAAACTACCCTAACCCATTTCTGAGCACAAAGTGGCATCCCTGTGAGCTAATCTAACCACTTTGCAGAAGGTAGTTAGTGGGGCACAACCACATAATCAGTAATCTGCAATAAAACTATGACCCCGTTCAATATGCAGGACTCTCTGAGCTCCTTACCATCTCTTCATGAGCATGTGAATGCTCATAAACTCCACTGAGTGTGTCACACTGCCGCTGTCGGCTGTCACTGCTGCTGCTACTATTGGTCTTCCAATGTTTTCTCCAGATCCATCACTCGCTTCAGTGGTCCCTCTCCCACTGATCCTGGTCCCAATAATTGTATAATGCAAATCCTTGGCTTTAGTGGTCCTTCCTCCCCCAGATCTCAGTCCTAGTAAAAGTGGAATGTAAATCCTTGGCTCAGGCAGTCCTTTTTCTCCCAGGTCCTGGTACCGGTAACTGTATAATATAAGTCCTTTGCTGTACCTGTCTACCCTCCCCGATCCCAGTAACTGTAAAAGGTAAATCACTGATTTTAGTTGTGCCCCCATCCTGGTCTATCCAGTGACGATAGTGGTGTCCAGTGGTTCCCACTCCAGCTGTCCTGGAACCCACCCAGCATATATTCCTGTCATCTAGTGGTAGCCCCCACCAAACTCCCTCTGAGCTACCCATCAATGCCCAGGCACGATCTGCCACACACAAGTCCTGCAATAGCTGTACAGTCATGTATTATGATACAGTATGTGCATGATATCCTGTCAAAACCATGGATCTTCCATGATTTGGATAAGACATCGCACAAGTACTGTACTGCTGTACACAAGGCCAGCCATGGAGGTGAACAGAGGGTATATGCCATTGTCATCACCAGGGTGGGGGTTTGGGGAGTGCAGGAATGGGGATATAGAGTGCCACCAGATCACAGAAATATATTCTGGATGGACACTGGGAGTGGAAAGGAGGGCAACTGAGCACCAGGGAATTGTCATTATTCAATATACTGGGATGTGGGGTACCAGTATGCCAGGAATTTACATTTTATAGTTACTGGGATCTGAGGAACTGGACCCTTACAGCCATGGATTTACATTTTAGAGTTACCTGGACTGAGGTCAGGGAGGTGACCAGTAGAGCCAGGGATATACATTATGCAGTTACGAGGACCAGAATAAGGAGGGAGGGGACCACTAGACCCAGAGATTAAATGTCACAGTTATTGGACCAGGATTGGGGAGGGGAACCACTAAACGCAAGGTCTAGCTGGTGCTTGCAGGAGGGGGCATTGGCACTGTGCACTTTGTTAAAAGTAGGATTTTTAATGCATTGTGTAGCTGTGTGCAGGTAGCCTGCTTCCATTTCCAAAACTATCTGAATATGCCAGTGTGCCCTGTATGCATGCCATCACCTTCATTTGCATATGCACCAGATGTCAGCACTCAGGCATTAACAGTTATGGGACATGCTAACACTACCTTGGAATATGTCATTTGCTGTGCTAACCCACTTTTGGACATACATAGCACATTTACTATGGTGCAAAGCCTGTAAGCATGGCACCAACATTTTGAATATCTGGCCTTGTGCATTTGAAAGCTGTAATCTGCAATATCTCTTTCCTCCCCTGGCTGCAATTAGACATTAGATTCTATAAATCACCTCATCATTGTCTTTTGTCTGGATGAAATATATTTCAGTGAAAGGATTTCCAATAAGATTGTCCTAGATTGCATGTTGGAGTTGTGTGGGCAAGAAAATGTATCTTCTGGCATAGGGGACATTTCTCCCATTGGTGTTATGTGGGCCTGCTGACATAGAGCACTGTGGCCCCATGCACCCAGTCCTGTTCTGATGGGTGTCAGACTGAATATGATGGGATCACTTGATCTCAGACTGCTTCTGAGTGGCCAGAAAGGTGTTCCATCTTGGGCCATGCCCCAGTGGGGTAGGGTAGGTCATTGTGGAGACTCAGACAGATCCTCTTACTACACTGGCCTAGCTCTGCCTGGAGAGGTAAGTCTTATACAATATTTATGGGGACATGCAATAGGTAATAGTGGGTTAGTTGTGAGCATCCCAGAAAGTGAGAGATTCAGGACATATGGACAGACAAGAGGAAAGTCTGGCTTATTGGGTAAGAAGGTAAAAAGAGAAAGTAAAATACTTATTGAGGGTGTTATTGGTAGCTGTGCCAAAGTGCATTATGAAACATGGCTTTCCCCAGAGGCTCCTACGATAGGAAAAAGGAGGGCAGTAGTTAGCAGTATGTATAAAATGGAAGCGCTCACCTGTTCCATTCATCCACAGGAAGAAAAATGGAGAAACTTGTGGAACAGATGACTGTTGTATATGATGGCTGCAGATCCAGATTTTGTGACCTAAACACGATGTACAGTATCCAGTGTATGTGTCAGGGAACTGCTCGTGATCATCTGGACCATTTTTTATACTATTGCTTAGGGGCCTAATGTATTAGAAAGTACTTCTCATAGCTGGCAGCAGCTGTTTGTTGTTTCTACATCTTGTAGTGCTTGTATATTGTTTGTCTGTTTTACTGTGCTGGAGAAACTTTAATAAACGTTGAATATGAAAAAAAAACAGAACGTAAAAAATATATGTAGGATGTGTTTATGTGTGCTTGGGGGTGTAAGGAGGTAAAAACCGAAAGTAAGCATTTTTTCTAGAAAGAATGCGTGGGGAGTGCACAATATATTGTTGGCTTTTTAAGAAACCAATATGTTGGTTATTGTAATAGCATAACATGTAACCCTTAGGCTGCTGACAGAATTAGAATGTATAGGCATTTTGGACTGATATATCAGTTCGTGGCACAGCAAGGGTTAAAAATACATGAGCAATAATGTTGGCTCCTTAACCTATAAAAAGAATAAATGATATCAAAAACATTTCTTCATCTAAACCTCACAAAAAGAACACATGTTCGGCAAAGCTTCCATAAATTCAAGTCAGTAATCTAAAGGCTCAACCCACATATTGAGCTGCTATATGCAGAATTTGACTGCAACCCCAAGTCGCTCTGAATCCCAGTGCTATACTATGAGCCGAGCTCAGATCAGCATTCACTCATCCCAGAAGCCTCTGTCCCTGGTAAGGAGCAACTATTTGTTGTAGCAGAGGCAGCCTGGGGTGGCACTGGCTAAAACACTCCAGTCAGAAGGCCAGATTAGAGTTCAAGTGGACCACCTACTCTATAAGAGCAAGGGATTATGGGATATGGCAGTCAGGTTGGGATTGTCACAACCTCTTTGGAAAATAGCAGAATATTTTTTTTTAATTAAAAATATTTGGACCACTGACCCTTTCACTTGTCCTTATTATGGAGAAGGGATGGGTGACATTGGCAAGGCAAATTTTATTTAAAAGATGCCCAATTGCAGAGGCTCTGGGTGCCATACATAAAAACCACCACAAAACAACATTAACAGATAAGATAATCATAAAACTACAATACTAATTAAGTAAAAATAAATAAATAAAATTGGGGACAAGAAGTGTAACAGGTCAGAAAAGGACAGTATTTACAAGGCTGGGTCAGGAAAAACCTGCACAAACAGGAAGGCCTTGAGGAGTGCCTTAAATACTTCCACCAAAGGGGCCTCCCTAATTGATGGAGGGAACGAATTCCACAGGATGGGGCCAGCAACACTAAAGGCTCTGTTGCTGGCAGTTTTTAACCTTGTCCTGGGAATCACAAGGAGGCCCCTCAAGGAGGAATGGAGGGAGCGGACTGAGGTAGCAGGTCTAAAAAGGTCTGCCAGGTAACCAGGACCCAAGACATGTAGGGCTTTAAATTTGAGCAAGCCCACCCTAAAGAGGGTCCTCCACCTGACCGGCAACCAGTGCAGTTCATGCAGCACTGTGATGTGTTGTGGCAATACTTAGACTGCCCCATCAACAACCTGGCAGCTGCGCTCTGCACTAGCTGAAGCCGTCGGAGGGTTGGGTCCTGAAAGCCTTAGGAGGATACAGCAAGGGGTATGGACTGGTTACATTAGGGATGAATCCCCTTGTGCATAATGTCTGTTCCTTTCTAGTGCCTAATGCTAGTCATACATACCTGGCACTGGTCATATTGCATCATGGCCCAATCCCCTGCCTGCCTGCCTCCCAACCTGATCTCCCATGTAGTTTAACTGGCAGAGTTGTATCAGTGTGGGGGTATCAACCCCAAGAGAACAGGAGGGATGGTGGATGTCATAGACTCTTCCATTGTTTGGAGGGTACGCGACACCATTTTACATACTGACCCTATGCATTGATGTAAGATTTTGAGCACTGGGCTTTAAGAATTACTTGTATTCCACGTACAGACATGAACATTTTTTCTATTGTGAGAAAGAAACCTAAATATCATCTAAAGCTAATGTTGCCCTTCAGCAGACTAATTCAACAATTTATGAAAAAATAATTTAGATTAGGATTACACATTTTATCATAATGTCAGTTTTACTGCAGTATTTTCTTAAAGATGATTTCTCAGATAATATTGTTACATCTGTTCTGGTGAATTGATACGCTTGTCCTAATTGAGATGGTTCTGCCTCATGCATCAGACATTTAATGGAAATAAGGTAACTTTACTCCCACCCTGAAGCAAGTGTTTATTATTGTTTTTAGACCCTGGCTGCTAAACTATAATAATGCATCATAAATGGTTTTAGATGTTATTATTAAACCAGCAGTAACTGTGAGTTTAGAAACAAATGTAAATCATTTAAAACCCAGAACTGTGAAATACTGTGACTTTACAGACAGTTTTGGCAGAAAAATAGTTAAAGAGTGTACATTCCTTGGTACGCTAGATACATATGGTAGTACAAAATGCACGGGTCTCTACATCGTCTTTTCTTCTTAATTAATCATACGATGCTTTCACGATTTAAATATGGAAATGGAAAGCCATCTGCAATTATTAATGAGCCTCTAGGCAGTCCTGTGGCGTTTCGAGACAAGCTGTGTCAGCCTGCAGAAAGCAGCATGGCATCTCCTTTCTGATGTGTGTGAAATTATGTGCACAAAGGCTCCTCCTTATCTGTGCGGGAACTTAATAAAAAAAAGAGGCTTTTGTTTGCCTGGCTGTTTGCTCATGACTGTTTAGACTGAACCATTATACCGTTCTGTATTTCTAGTTTATCCTTAAAATATCACTTGGTGGAATCATCTGCTGCTGTTACATCTAAAGCAGTGTACTGCAATGCTAGGGACTGCTGATAATATGTGATGGAGAATTTTTTTGATTTGCCCTTGACTGACATCAAGTTTGCAACAGTAAGTTTGGCATCCTGCCAGTTTCTCACCCGATAAGACAGGGCAGGAGGATAGAGAATTGTGCTGGCAACATTGATGTTGTTTAGTCTACATTCTTAAGACCTTAATAGGAGGGAGTGATTCTCCAGTGCCATGAAGGCCTTGCCAATCTGCTGCAGAGAAGAAATAAAAGTAATGGTTTGCAGGATTTCAAATGCAGTAGCCCTTTTTAATGCCTAGTTTAGACTGTGTATGAAAAATAGTCTAATGCATCCTGTGTTTCCAAATGTAATTATGAATTAAAGAAAGGTAACATGCTTTCCGTGGAATGCCTTATAATTGAAATGGTTAATCAGGGTTTTAAGCGGCTTATGGACAAGACGTACCAGAGTAAGCAAGACAGCCTTTCAAAATCTCTCTCCAGCAGGATCAGGCTGGAAGATATCTGTTATGTTTTTCTGTGGACTGTAACTATTTCATAACCCATTTGCCAGACCGACCAAATATAACCTTACAATGTTATAGGAATGAATGCTAGCTCCAAGTTTCCCTAGATAGGAAAGGGTTATATGCAGATTCTGGCTCTCCCGTGTAATGCCAAAGAATCTCTTGCATTAGAATTGTCAGAGAAGAAGTCAATTCTCATGGAAAGTAACCAAATAATATTTTATATAGGCACTTCAGGTAATTTATTTTTGTGCTTCTGTTACAAACTTTCACTAGTAGCTTTGCTTGTATCCTAACATAGAAAACAAATTGTGCCAGTTACTACAATATCCTGCAATAGTTTGGAAATCAAGCTGGATTTGAGCTAAGAAAGTAAGTTAGGCTACTGTGGAAAGGGCAGGCAAGATTTTGATTGTGACAAGATCAGCAGTGTTGAAAACGGCAGGAGAATCATGTTTACTTTTAAATATTTGGCATATTGCCTGGTTGGTGCTGTTTTTTTTAGGTTAGAAGAGGTCACGGGAGGAGCCAGACTGAGGTGTGGCCAAGGACTGTCAAGGAAAAGGGCCTGCAAATTGATGTTCTCAGCTTTTTTTCTGTTGGAAAACGCAGAGCTTCCCCTTGAGACTATTCAAAATGTAGAATGTTAACTGTGAACTGTACTGTGTGTTCTAGCAGTAAAGAGGAACTAATTCTACCAGAAGACTGAATAATGTAGAGAATCACTATAAATACTATAAATACATGTTTTGACATTATGCTTATTCATCCCTACTTATAAAGATTGGGGGAGGGGGTACACATAATGACCCTGGAGTTCATCCTAACCTTAAATTAGTATGTTTTTATTTATTTCTTTAAAAATGTGTAACCTGGAAAGGCACACTGAGCTGAGGCTTGTTTACAGGTGTCTAATGTAACAGCTTTCTGTTTTTCTGAAGTTCATTAGTAGTATACCCATTGCTCAGAAAACAGTAGAGACAGAATAATATCTTAAAATTGCTCTCTAGAGAAGATCCACTTTTTCATAAATACCAGGTTATTATAGCGCAGGCAATTCTAATACAAATTGCCTTTTCTGATCACATACTAGGTATGGTCCTGAATTTCAACAGTTCTAGTTTATTGTTGCACACGGAATGCTGATAATTCAATTTAAATTTGAGTTCAGTTTATTCACAACCGTAAGCTGCAACCCAAAGGTTAAAGTTAAAACATAAGATTGTGTATTAGGTTTCATTTGCTGATTACATTACAATTCTGTTTCTCTATCAATGCAATCAAGCAATTGAAAAAAAAAACTCAATTTACCTTACAAATGTATTGATTTTATTGAAGCTCAGATTAATTCCTTACAAACAAGGATAACATCCCTAAAGATTTGACAATATTAATAAAATGTGCTCTATAACTTCATTTGTTTTATTCATTATATCTCAAAAATTAATGAATGTAGATATTTAAAATTTCTAATTAGGCCTCTAGTAAGACTTTCTAGATAACCTTGAAGAATGAATAAACACTGTAACCTTAACTGAACCTGAACGATTGGTTTAATCATACTGTGCATATTTGCAGGATGTTGCATTCCTACTCTTTCTTTCTCTCTATGTGTGTGTGTGTGTGTGTGTGTGTATAATACATATGTACATATTTTAAGTTGTTCAAACTATAGCAAGTCTAAGTTTTGATTCTAAAATTATTTTTATTTTCAAGCAAGTCGTTTTACCTTAGATATTACATTTTTGTATTGCTTTCTATATTTATGAGGCAAATAAAGTGAGTGCTAAGCTGGAAATCAAGTAGGGTCTGCAGTATTACAGTAGGTAGGGAAAATGGGCAGACGAAGTGAGCCAAATGGTCTTTATCTTCCGTCAAATTCTATGTTTCATTTTTTTCGACAAAGTACAGTGTACATTTTCTCAAAGTGATAAACGTGCATGGCATATATATTATTTTAGTGAATCAAAAAATATGGTGTACTTTGTTACTGCAGTTAATAGTATTTTTTGATAGTCAGATGTACATTAATTTTAACAGGTTTATCAAATGGCCTTCTTACAATTTAATTTTGTATATCAGGTTTAGCTGATTCACTTTGTTGACTCTTTCTTTTCATTGTGAGAAATAAATCATGATCATAGTTATAAGACAAAGCACATGCCTTGTATTGGTTAAAAAAACATAGAAAGGGTCATTGCAATTATCAGCTATAATTTCTATGTTGAAATAATATTACAACATACATTTTAAGTAATATGCTTCTGCTTCTTTGGACATTATTAGCATTTGAAGTGATAGTGTAATGGCATTTTCCTGACAGTGCACTGTTCTGTATATGGTTTTATTTGTTTGAATGTTTAAATATCTAATTGTATTAATATTACTGTATTGTATATTGACACATTATCTGTTGCAGAAATGAACAAGATCTTTTTCTGTGGTATCATTTAAAAGATATAGTTAAAGAAAACAATGCCATTTGTGCCCAGTTCAAAAGTATAATAAACAGTTTATGCATCTAGTATCACAATATTTTCTTACTATGGAGAAATATATTTTTAATAAAACACTGACTGATAGAGCACATTTTATTTTAATGATCTATTCAGGCATGCTGTATATTTGGATCTACCTCTAGTTCAGTATTGTCAAGTGTGTGATATGATGGTTTTTATCATTTTAGTCATGAAAAAATAAATATTGCATATTTCAAATGAAAGCTAGATTTTACATTCTAGCAGATGTCTACATACCTATGGTGTTTCACATGACAATGCATATACTGTATATCCAGCTAGTAATAAGTGCAGTATATTTACGTGGTCTAATGGTTACAGCAACAGCTTGGAAACCAGGTGATCATTTGTCTGAACCCCACTAGCAACAAATATTCACTGTGGGACATTGGGCAAGCCATTTAACCACCTAGTGCCCAGTCTACCCAACTGCAGAAATGGGTAGATGCAGAACCCTGCTAAAAATGAGATGGTACATTCTCAGCTCAGATAGTCTCCATAAATAAATTATAAAATAGAATAAAAATAAATGTATTTTCAAGGACAGCCAGGGATACACCTATAGAAATACAGGAGAACAAAGGAATCACACAGTGCCTGCAATACAGAAGATTTTGGAATATAATGATTTTTTTTTTCTTTGACATGTTAACAAAATAAGTACTCCTATAATTGATTACATTGGATACTGATGAAATACACAAGAACAAAATCTTTGCATTTTCAAACATTTTCTATATGGCTGCTCTAGCAAATTTGACAATATTTGTTGGCAGAAAACTGCCTGCCCTGAATTTCTAGGGACTAAATGTAAACATCTTATAAATAGTGGTGCTGTCATTACAAATTCTGGATAGACCGTTTTCTGAACAAAATTTAGATTTCCTAAAGCACTAAATTACACATCATGTTTTGGGGAAAATCTTACCTGGCATGAAAACACTCAGCAGCTGTGTCTATATGTTGAGAACCTAAACTTGTTCCCTAGGAATTTCAGGCTATGGGATGTGCCATGTTTAATCTTTATGCCAAAATGTGAGGCAAATCCCATATTTGCTGATATCTGGTATGCAGGGATCTGTTATGCAGTAGTTCAATATTATACCATTCCCCTGCTTAAAGTCATGATTTACTCTTATCAAAGCAATGTGCATGTAAGTTAACCTGGTGAAAAATAAAACAAATATATAATCACATCAGAATTTCATATTTATAATTAAATTCCTATCAGTATTTGAATTTGTTAATTTGAAAATAGCCAATTACAGGATCAAGCAATTTAATAGAAACGCTGGCTTAATAGCAGGATTTTCTTAAAGAATGCTGTACTTTGAAAGGCAATTATTTTAGGTGGTTTTACTTCAGTCAAAGAAAATGATTATCAAATAAGATTTTATCTAATATTGAAAGAGAGGCTAACACTGCCATTTAAATATATTGATAGTTGGAATTTCATATGCATTTTCAGATCAAATTCTAAGCAGCCACGGGGGAAAAAACATATTGTAGTTTTTTAACTGTCTTTTGTCAACATATTCAGTCACCCATTCATGATTTTGTAGTTTATTACATGACCCATGTTATCATTATATCAGACTTTTGTTGCAATATAAAAATAGGTAAGCCGTTGTACAGTGTGCAGATATATGTAATCTATTACAAATTTCACATTTTTTTACATTACATCAGCCAAGCATTTTCTCAACATTCACATATTTACCTAGCATTAAACAATGATGAACTAATTTTATAGACACACAAGCACCCACACACACACACACACACACACACATTCATGCACACATACACACACACACACACACACACACACACACTCTCACACTATTTTAGAAGTCTCAGGTATTATTTTGTTTGGTTCAGTAATGCTCAAGAAATATTGAATTATGGAATTATATCTCTCAGTAATTACACTGAGTAATGTACCTCTAGCTACCTTTTCAACGTACTAACCATATGTGAGTTATAAGCAGAAATTGAAAGATTAAGCACATGTGTTAAAACTGTAAAATAGACACAAAGACACGTGGATGAGAAAAGTACATGTAAGATAAAACAAATAGCATACATAGAAGCAGGGAGTTCTCCTTGTATATGTTTATTCTATGTCCAGTAGCTATAAAAACATTTGCCTTTTGTTATAGAGGCCCTAGCATCCATTTTCAGAAAATATCAAACACTTTGAATTTGCTGTCATCCTGCTAATTCCTTACATTTAGTGAATAACTTTTGCTGGGTCTCTTGATGCAGCAAATTATTTTATTTTATGACTAAGCATGTTAGATAATTACCTGTAAACCATCCCATGTTATATATTTATAATTAACATTTAATTGCTCTAAAATTCCCTTACGGGTAAGATCTGAGCTTTCATCTCTATGCATTGTGTAATCTGGTCTTCTCAATCTTTGGGGCTTTGAACATATTAGAGATTTGAAATGTAACAGGGTTTTTATTACATATAACATAATACATGGTGAGCAATGCAAAATCAGAAGTGTGATGCCACGTAAACAATGAAAGCAAAGCTTGAGTGGTTTAACCAGGCATCACACAATGAGGATATGCAAACAAATGAGGTACTCTACTCCACTTGTTTTATTTTTTTATAACTGCTAGTTTTAAAACTGGACAGAAGTGAAACTCTACCATGCTGCCCTTCCACTTGGCCAGTAAATTCAGAATAGAAATGTGGCACAGGCAAAAACAAAATATTTCCTTATGGATAGTTTGCAGCTGTTTCTTGCTCCACTATACACAATTACATGTAATGGAAAATTACAACCTAGTTTTTAAGTTGTAGAAACACTTAACCAGTAGTTGTATAACCAGTTTCATGTGACGTGACACTTACCTTTCTTTTCTACTGTCACCATATAGAAACACTGCTGGTTTTCAGGGCTTCTTTTTGCCATCACATCAGAATTCATTCTTGGACCTGCTGTACAAAAAAGTATCTTTCTTGGCATTGAGATGCCATTCAGCACTTTACAATAAGGTTGCTTCACACAAATTGTTAGAAGATGCATAATGAGGTAGTTACTTACAACTTGATATTGTATAAGCAGAAAACAGTGTATGAACATGAAATACGTTTGAGAGTCTGTTCTTTTGGACTAATGTTGCAAAATATGTTATGGATGCAAATTGTCTTCAGAGAAACAGTATCTATAAAAAAAGGTTTTTCTTCCTCATAAGATAAAGAAGTCTATTCATTTTAACTAACTGTTGAGTTTTGGGCTGATTGTTGCTGTGTCTGGATTATTTGCAATGGCCTGTAGAAATATTCATTGTAAAACAATGTTCTACAAAAGATGAAGAGATTTGCAAAACAAGGAAGGAAGGAAGGAAAGAAAGAAAGAAAGAAAGAAAGAAAGAAAGAAAGAAAGAAAGAAAGAAAGAAAGAAAGAAAATCTGATTTTTTAAGTAATGTCAGATCAATAACATATTAAAGAACACTAAAAAATTCAGAACATTTAAAAGTAAAACCTAAATATCAGATGTGCTGAAGTATTCCACAGGACTATAGTATGTGGACCATATACAACTGTACATGCATAGTTTCATTTAACTTGAGGCACATGTATTTTCATTTGTCCATCAAAACAATTTGCATACAAAAATATATAGACTTCTAAAAATAAAATTTTCTTCATTAATGCATTGTCACAAGTGAATTTTGTGTAATTCTGGAAGTAGTAGTATTGTTTGAATTTAAAGTGTGAATGTCTGTAACATTTCAGTGTTACACATTTTTCTTCCCTCATCCATCCTGTAAATGAGATGGCTTACTTCAGTGAGCTTTTCCTGTAAAATTTTTAAAACATAAGAAAACCTACGATAGTATAATATCAATAGTTTTCATATGCACCAATATGTTCTGATATGTACTGTTGAAAGAAATTTGATGATACCTGAGCTAAAATACACAATATATTAATTTGAGAAGGGGGACAGTCATAAAACGTGGATGTTCCTAATTTTACCCTAATAGTTTTACTGTTGATACAGATGTAGCATTTTTTATATTATGATAGCTAAGTGGATCTTTTCTTACAGATTTTGCTAAAAAATAAACATTCATACAGCAAACATTATAAGTTTAGAAGCTGTGCAAAAATAATACTTCTTGTTTTCAGTAAGCCTTGCCAAAGGTGTATGCAATCTTTTCTGCTAATAGTTTTTAATAAAAGGATAACTGAATATGATTAATCAGAAGATACTGCTGTAAAGTTAGTGATTCCACTTATTTCAGTGCAGTTCTTTTGTATTATAAATTATAAGCTGTTGAGGGAGGGGAGCAAATTAAAAGATCGCAAGATGAATACAAGCATGTTGATGAACTGTAAATTATTGGGATCCCTCAACTAGTCAGGGCAATACATGGAAGTTAAGTAGCCTTCCTATACACATTTCTTATACAAAACAAAAAAGTTCCACATACTTGAAGTGGTCAAATATCAGAACTCACTTTTATAGATGTACAAATAAATATTGCTGTTTAATTAGAAGCTGGTCTCACATAAACTTCTAGGTTAAATGACCCTTTATAATGTATCAGTCTAAGTATTATAATATTACTTTAGTTATAATGATTTTGGTTTAAATATTTAAGATTCCATGGCAATAAATCATAGTTATATTGTGTTTTATATAATTTAAAACCATGTAGTTTACATATGGTGTGCTTTGGGTGACAGTAAGAAGCATTTATAGATTTTTGTCTAAAGCCTTGCATGTATTCATGACCACCAAAGATAACTGATTATTTCTCATACATTACAGTATTTATGAAGAATCAAAATTATTTTTAATCCAATTATATACTGAAAATGTTTAGAAAGTTTAATGTTCAGAACTACAATTGTATTTTTTATTATTTTGTCACTGCTGTGTAAAAGAAAAGAAAAAGAGTATACCTCTTCATTCCTATATGTTTTGTATTCTGCTACATAGTATGTAGACATTTTCTATTTTTTAATTGAATGTTTATTAAGTTTTTACATATATAGGTCACATAACACACATATATTGGCTTTAGTTCATATAAGACATCATTGCTGAATATATCCAAAGAAAAACAAAAGACATACTTGTATGCCGATTAAAGTGTCAAGCTATACACAATTTATATCTTATTGCGTGCAATAAAGTGTATTAGTTAATAAAGAAATAGTAAGAGAGAGAAAAAGAAAATATATAAAAAAAATTTTTCTGAATTTTAAATTGGCACTTGAAGTTTGGAAAAGGTCCCTGATTATCTCAATTTAGTTTTGCAGTTCAGTGCTGCAAACGTTCTGTGTAGTCATTACTGATTTTTATATTATTTCATCAGTTGTTCAAGCATATTGTGTTTGAAAATTGAATCTATAATATTCCTTTCTACTAGCAATTTTTTTTGTATTACAGTATTTACATATTTGTAATCTCTATATTTTTTTTCTAAAAGTTCAACATTAGGTTTAGGTATACAATAAGTAATAATGATGATCATTTATATGTAGCAAATTATTTATTGTTTAGTAATTTTGTTTAACTTAAAACTATTTATTTCATAATTACAGTAATTATGAAGATTTAGTACTTGCAAAACAAGTTCCTGTGTATTAAAAACATAAATTAAGCAGCAGTTACCATATGCATTGCTAAGCAGTTCCTCCCTAATGAAAATGGATTTAAAATGCTCTTCTTTGCTATCCATTATTTAAAAAGTTGTTAAAAAGTGCTAAAGCCTCTGTTTTAAATGTTTACTTTTCTCTGCCACTAGATAGTTGTACAGGTTTTTATAAATGGGTATATACAGTATTTCACCTTATAGCATTGATAAATAAATTGTTACTACAGGCATAGTGTCCCTTTGCTCTAGATTAATTTCCATTAGGGAACCTATTCCATAATTAAGTAAATCACCCAAAAGGGAACGTGATTTGTACAGTCTCCCACGCTGTATATAGTTAGCAGTGTCTCCAGGCATTGTAAATAGAAAATCCTGCTTTTGAAAACAACAGGGTAGAAATGTTTTTCCATTAAAAAACTGATGAGTTGCCGGGCTCCCCTGCTTTAGGATATGGTCCCCATCACCCATATCGGCCATATAGGCAGCGGCTAGGAATAGATGGAGGGATTGGGGGAGATGTGGAGACCTGCAGACTTTGGGAATCAGATGTGGGTGTATCTGGGGTCCAATTTACAAAAAGGAGAATAAATATGAGAGGCAAACATGTCATAAAAATTATGCAGAATGCCTTTTGCAAGGTGGGACATTCTGGAGAAAATTGCTACCGAAGTCTGACAACTCTGGACCACAAGATCCTACACCTTGCACATGAGGTAATGGGTAATTAGTGTTTCAGTCCCTTTATCACAAAGGCTTTTTCTGTTTTTCCATGACAATCTCTCCTATGTTTCTTTGAAATATACTGATCATAATATGACTGTTGCATTTTGTAATTTTTTTCAAAAGTACTGTGTTGTTTCACACTATATGCATTGTGATTATGTGCTTATAAATGGTACTGTGAAGGGATCAGGTCAATAACTGCTAAAATGTAACAGCACGGTAGAACACTGTGCAAGCAAAACCATGTGGTAAAAGGCCATGTCAGGGGAAAAACAGTGAGGCAAACAACCACGCAATGCAGCACTCCCCGACACCACAAATCATACAGTACACAATACTAAGTATAATTTTTAATGTGAGGGACAAAGCCCCCCGCACCCCCCCATATGGGGGGCTTGATCCTACGCACCTCTCATAATAAATATAATGAACTCCAGGGGGCCACACTTGGGGAGGGGGATGAAATCAGGCCAGCAAGGGTCAGGTGCAAGAGCAAAGAAAAACACTAAATGGAAAACATAATAGCAAAAAAAAAATATGAATACAGCACGGGGTAGGACTCGAACCCTTGATGCTTCGATATATACTACCTTCCCAGACTGTGGCTCTAGCCTCTGAGCCACAATGGCAGCATGCTGATTCCAGTCACAGTTGTATACTTGTAATACTTAGCATGAGTGAACACAGCTACAGGTAAGTGCTGTAATGTTCACTGATATTATTTCCCTGTTGCTGTATTCGCTCACGCTGTTTTTCCTTCATGGTTTTTACCATGCTCATATTGCAGCACTCTTCTGACTGGATACCACTGTGATGTTGTGTGCATCTTATTGAACCTATTCAATGAAAAGTATTAACTGAAAAAAAAAAAAACTTAGAAGACCGAACACAAACTTGAACACTGTTCAGGACCTCAAATAACAGGGTATTTCTTATTTAATTATGGAAGAGGTTCTGGTCATTTAGTAAATAACTTTCTGTAATTCAGTTTTTAAAACATTGTGTGTGAGTATACCTATATCACTATATCTATATCAACATATCTATAGCAAAAAAGTATGTTATTGTTAATGCATCTATTATGGTTGAAACACCAAGCACTCAAAGATTAGAAATGTAGAATTAGGGTGCAGAGTCTCAGGAACCTTGGCAAATTGGTGGTGTGGTGTTCCTCGGGTCAGAATTAACATACAGTGCAGGGTTGGAAGTCATTACCCTAATAACAGCACTATCTTTCCAAGTATTGCTGTGTCACTGACTTTGTGTGAGAAGATATTGCTAATGTTAGTGTATTGCCAGTACTGTGTCACATGATCATACAAACCCTGAGGAACAACACAACACTGACTTGCTAAAGTTCCAGAGACGTTGAACCCTCAATTTCCATTGGGTATGGGGCCAGACCTGTAGATTGCATTGGGCAGGGCCTGTGGGCCTTATGGGAAGCAACATTCCCATTAGGCAGGCATGAACCTTGCCAACTGGGTGCTCATGGGGAGGTGTACTAAGTATTGGTGTTAGTTTTTGCCGACACTCATCCTGCTGCTGCCCTAGGTGCATAGTCAGTATTTATTACTAAGTAGCCCATCACAAATTTAGTGATAAAGTACTGAGAAAAAAATTGTAAATGTTAGAAAAAAAACCTTAAAGAAAAACTTAGTCAAACAAAAATAATAAAGAAAGAAAAAAATGAATAAGTCTTTACATAGGAGCAGTGCTCTTTTGATAGAACTTACAGTAGTTTTTTTAGGAGGATGATTCATGATTTTTTTTCTAAGAAACATGACTTTTTTTTTATTTTTCAGTATTGTCATTCCACAGTTAAGAGTTAAGGATAATCTAACCCCCATGAATACCCCGGTTTTAATTTTCAAAATTATTCCTAAGTTGCATTTTTGGACACCCCTTTCTCCAGTAAAATAATTGAGTCCTGCTTTTAGGACTTGGGTTTTGATTTTCTCCTTTTGTTTTCTTATTTCTTACCTGTAGGAAGAGGATCATGTTAAGGAACAGCTGAGGATCACTGCTGGTTGTTTTACAGTTCAGCTGGGCAGAAGGGGGTAGCAGGAGTTGAGATGAGCACCTGCCACTGGTTCTTTTACAGCTTGGCCAGGGTGGGCCAGCAGTGGCGATGGGCTCACAGCAACTGGAAAAACCTGGGGGGAGGCCAGTGCCATCAGAGGTGATGGATTCCTGACACCTGGTAATGTAAGGCATATTGAGCCTGTTTCGTAATTTGAAACAGCACAAAAGGGGTAGTTTCAAGTCACAAAAATAGATTCTCCAAAAAACTGGCGTATGTCAATATGAAAACAATCCAGTAATAAATAGAAAGAAGATTGAAAAATCTTTTTGAATTTGTGCATTTTATTTTCTTACTAATTAAAAAGAAAACAGATATTTCAGTAAAATTACCTATGAAATAATCATCCTTGGGCCAAACTCTAACAAACCAATAAGTTTCAGGTTTCAACGTCCAACATTTTTGTGCTATGGGTGAGCAAAAAAAAAAAAAGGTCTCAATATCTGGATTTTATTAATTTTCAACCTTCAAGAACTTTTAAATCTTCTGACCCAGTGGCACTGAGGGTTGAGGTACTAGACGCCATGCCTCATGCCACACCAGCGACCCAGGTTTGGGAATGAGCTCGGATTGGGGGTCGGCAGGGGCAGAAGAGGATTGAGCATATGAAGGACTGCTCTCCTCTCTTGGGGGTGGGTGGGTAACACACACCGCAGTACCAGCGGCTCCAATTGAAGACTGGGGATAGCATATCTTGTGGCGCACGCAAACAGG
This sequence comes from Neoceratodus forsteri, assembly GCA_016271365.2. Lineage (NCBI taxonomy): Eukaryota > Metazoa > Chordata > Ceratodontiformes > Ceratodontidae > Neoceratodus > Neoceratodus forsteri. The sequence goes on from CM028131.1 coordinate 1,660,936,144, forward strand.
GGATAGGGTGTCAGCAGACGCCTTAGGCACGGGTACAGGATCATGCCTGTCACATGCAGGGCATCATTGCATCTCTGCAAACCCCACTGGAAAAAGTGGAAAATCCCTGGCACTTGGACAGGCGATGGTGGGATATATGGCATGGCAGCTTCTCTCAACACTGGGTCCTTCCAACCAGCCTCTGACTCTCACCTCCCCCCGGCCACCTACTAGATTCTAGATAGAGCGCTGGAAGAGTGGCAGCCCTGCCTCAGGGGGCTCGGAGCCAGGAGGTTGGTTAGGTCAGAGCGAGGGGAAAGAGCATCCCAGGACAGAGGTCAGGTCAGAGGACCTCAGCAGAGCAGGAGAAATGCTGTAGTCCTGTAATCCATGCCTGAGAGAGGTCTAAGGAGCCAGTGTTCAGGGGGCATAAACAGAGTTCACAAAAAAAAGAACATTTAAATCACTGAGCTGACCATTACATCCAGAGATCTCTCATAGACACCATGCATGCCAAATTTCAGGATATTCCATCCAGGGATGACCACGTTATTAAGATGCAGATATAAGGGCTTAACATTAAACTGCCTACTCAACCCTAACATAGAGGGACTATTCTGTCCCTCTACTATACATTTATTGCAAAAAATGATGTAAATTCATACTGCCAGTGGGTTGGGATGAACATTTTTAGTTTTCTTGTTTTTTTTCATTTTTGACTAATTTTAAAGTGTCAGTCATGAATAAAAAACATTGCATTTTTCAGTAGCTATTTCGCAGTGCATCTTTTTTTTTTTTGTAAACACTTACAACTTTTTAATTTGAACATTCTTTTATTATTGACAAAGTGAAATCCCTAGTCTGGGCCAAAATGTAACACACCTGAAAGTTTGGGGTTTTAAATTGTTGCATTTGTTTTCATTAACATTAGTGGGGTCCCTCAGGGATCAGTCCTTGGGCCCCTCCTGTTCAACGCCTATGTCACTGACATAAGGAAGGGTATCAGGAGTGAGATGAGTCTCTTTGTGGATGACTCTAAACTGGGGGCAGTGGTGGGTGGGAGGAGGGAGGTGGCCCTACAGGGGGACTTGGAGGCTCTGGAAAGGTGGTCTAGAAAGTGGAAGCTGAGGTTTAATGCAGGGAAATGCTAGGTACTGCATCTGGGAGCCAGAAACCTGGGTCAAGAGAACACCCTGGAGGGGGGAAATGCTACAAGTCTCAATGACTGAGAGGGACCTGGGGGTGGTGGTGGATGTATTTATTATTTATTTATTGAATTTTATTGACCCGGGAAGTCCACTGGGCCTAGAAGTCCCTTTTTCAGGGGAGACTGGGGGGAGGGGGATACAGATGGTAAGCAACTGAAATTGAAACAGATTAAGCTGTTGGTGGTATTTTTTTAGTGAATGGGAGAAATTTGACCAGGACACAGAGGAAATTCTCTTACTCTTTTTCGATAAGGGCCACTGGATCTTTAGCATCCACCTGAACTACCACCAATCCAGGCAGATGGGACCTCCGTTTAATGTCTCATCTGAAAGACGGCACCTCAGAAGTGAAGCACCCCCCTCATGCTGCACTACAGTGTCAGTATTAGGATAATGTCAAGATGAACAACTCTGAGACTTGTAGGAGGGCAGTGGCCAAGGCCAGCAGGATACTGGGATGCATCACTAGGGGATCACCTCCAGAAGGAGGGAAGTGATCCTCCCCTTTATAACTGCTTGGTGAGGCGCAGCTCAGGAAGCACTGCATTAGTGCAGTTTGGGCGACACTTAAGAGGACATTGAACTCCTGAGAGGGTCTGGAGGAGGCAACGAAAATGATCTGGGGCTTGGGGACAGGACCTATGGGGAGAGGCTCAAAGAGCTAAATATGTACACATTGGAAGAGAGAAGGGACTGGGGGGGACATGATAGAGGTCTTCAAGTACAAAATGGAGTTAAATAGGGGAGAAGCAGTCAATGTGCTCTGAAGGAAGGAGGGGGGCAACTAGAGGGCATGGGTGGAAGCTGGGGGGGAGATTCAGGAGAGAAAGGAGGAGTTGCTACTTCACTGAGAGGGTGGTGGAGCCATGGAACGCACTGCCCAGGGGGCTGGTGGAGGCAGAGACTTGGAGGGCTCAAGAGGGGGTGGGACAGGTACAGGGGAAGGGTTCTGGGTGCAAAGTCCTGTGCAGTGGGAATATCTGGGACTGGGAAGGGAGAAGCCAGAGAGGACGAGGGGGGTAGCAAGGTCAGCTCCCAGGGTGGGGGCTGACCAAACGAGTAGACTCAAAAGACCGTTACGCCTATTCTGCTTGCATTTTAGTATGTTAGTAACATAGGATAAAAAAGTCTGAAAATTGGGACTTTTATGTAAACTTGCAATCTGCAACTTAAAAACTACCAGACCTAATGTTTTGAAAATTGTCATGCACTGAGGAACAGAAGTAATCAGTGTTTTGGTTCTCTGTTTTTGGGGTTGACTTTTTCTTGTTTAATTTAGGAACAGAGAACCAAAACACTGACTTCTACTTACTTACACAGGCCCCAAAATTAAGAATTCAATTTAGCGTACTTTAGGGGCCTATGTAAGTAAGTAGAAGTCAGTGTTTTGGTTCTCACCTCTGTTATGGAGTTGACGTTTCTTAGTGTAACTTTTATTTGCCAGGGAGGAAATTTAGCTGGGAGAATATCTGCAGTCATTTATGACTAGACCTGTTACTTAAACTCTGTGAAACAGGTGTCTGAAAGGAAGGAAGGCACTCACCAGGGTGATGGGTCATAGTTGTAGTTGATTGTTTCTGGAGGGCATTGGCTTAGTCACACCCACCCTGCCCCTCGCCTCACCTGCCCCAAGTGCATCATTTCCTTTATATCGGGGGTTCTGACATCACTTCCCCAAAAGTGCAAAGGACATACACCTGTTCATATCCTTAAGGGCATAGCACACTGACTGGGGGTAGACACACTCACACTCTTCCACACTCTAAAAAAAAATGCCAAAAACCAAAACAAAAAACTCTCTTAAACAGGAAGGGAAACAGACATATGAGGAGTGGTGCAATGCACTGACTGTGGAGCGGCAGTCTTCCGGGAGATGTTCTTGAGGCCATGTTGCTGTCCTATTTGCAGGCACCTCTCTGATCTGAGGGAGGAGGTTGCCTGTATCCATGCTGACCTGGTGAGGATTCAGGAAACCTCCTCCCCCAACAATGACCACCCAGACCACCACCACTTCTTCAGAGGTTGTCAGGAAAGAGGAGCAGTTGGACCACAGTGGGCTCAGGGAGAGTGACGGTGGTGGAACAGAGGTGCATCTCTCCAGTTGTTCCTCTTCACAATTCATTCACCATTCTGGCAGAGTGTGGTTCCTCTGTGGAGGCACCCACAGTGGGGACCAAGGAGGATGCTGGGAACCTCCACAAAGGAGACCCACAGGAGGGTGGCACGGGACTCCACAGGGGAAGGAAACAAGTCCTGGTGGGGGACTTAATCATTAGGGGGTAGAACTGGGGAGGGAATGGAGAGGGAGGTAAGGTGCCTGCCCGGCGCCATGGCTTGGAGGGACAGCAAGTGAATCCTCAGGATCATGGGACCAGCTGCACAAGAAAGGGAGCTGAATGTCACTGTCCACCTAGGGACAAATGACCTGGCTGGGAATGGGATTAGAGCAGTGCAGCAGGAATTTGTGGAGTTGGGGAGGAGCCTTAGACAAGTGGCACATACTGTAACTTTCTCAGAAGTGCTGTCTATGGCATCAGTGAGGCTAGGGTACTCTGCACCATAGGATTCAATGACTGGTTGAAAAACTGGTGCAGAGTTCAGGGATTTGGCTTCATTAGGAACTGGGGGTCCACTTGGAGGGATACAGGCCTATACTGGTGTGATGGTCTACGTCTGTCCAGGAGGAGAATCAGGATCCTAGGTGATAGCTTTAAATGCTTCATTGGCAGGTGTAACCCCCCTATAAATGGGGGTTCCTGAAAAGTCTTCCTTGAGCTTGCCTAAATGCTCACTGCCAGGCTGGTGTTCTGTGTTTTAGCAGTTTAAATGTATTGCCAGAGAGTGCCTGTATAGCCTCTGTGTACTGTCTCTTTAAGAGCTGCCTGGATTGCAGTCATAATTAATTTGAGAGGGAGCTCTGTTAGAAGATGTACTTGTTTGCCGATCATTTGTTAGAGTAGTAATACTATTGCTGTTTGTTCTAACCTCCCTTCTTTGCAGCATGGACAGTTTGTTTCCATCATCTTGGTCCTGGACTGCAGAATGGGCCAATCAGTACATTTGGGACTCTAAAATGGAGCCTGCCTACAGGGGCTTGGTGAGGCCAAAACTTGTAGGAATTTTAGTTTTGGGCTTTTGGCGCCTAAAATAACCTGGAGTGGGAGCCCTTGTTGTGATTGACAGACAGATCAGCCAACCAAACCTTTTGGATCTTGGGGAAAGTCCCACACTGCTTGCAGTTTCAGTTAGATCTGAGTTGGGAAGTGAATAAGTAACAGCTTGAGATAGTTTGAGACGCAGTCCACATTGGATTCGCGCAGGAGAACTGTGGAAAGGCCTGAGTTTGGCTTGCATGCATTCCTGCTGTTCCTGAGAGGGAGCTTGTGCTTTTCTTTCAGACTGAATCTGAATTTGGAGAGCGAATTAAGCCACTGAATTGTGACCAGGCTTTAACCGGAAGAAGACCAAAGATTTGCTGAATGTGATCAGCCTGTCAGGACTTCCAACTACCTCTGAACTCCCGGATTGTGCAGAGACTCTGTAATTGTGACCGCAGAGCCATTTGCCTGGTACAGTGGAATTTTCTTACATGTGAATATGTTGTGTGCTTATAGTGGGTTGTGATTTGTTCCGCACTGTGTGTCTGAACTGTGTTTTGCTAGTTGAAGGCTGTATCCAGCTCCATGGCCTGAAACTGTATCCATTTCCATTTGCCTCGGCCCTGCTACACTGGCCCAGCCAGAATACCTTCTACACAGAGAAAGTAATTGACGAGAGACCGGCCTGAGGATCAGCCCCCTGCTGAACGCCTTGAACAGGAACGACGCATCAGTGATTCGTGTGGGCCCTGCTTCTCTGGGCACTCCAGCTCAACAGCCTGCAGTCTCGATTTCATCCTGCCTGTGTCCACTATTGGGTATCATGAGTAAACATCAGGGTAGCTCCCTGCAACAACAGCTAAATCTAAAAGTGTTGTCATCTGATTGCCTTGTTGCCTTTTCTTTCTCAAACTGAGCCCTCCGGCTCCGGATTACAAATTGTGTGTGTTGTGCATGTTGCTTTCTTCCATCATAGGGCCCCAACCAGCTGCAACATTCCTGGCTAGCCCACTGTTTTCCTACCTGGGTACCCAGAGTGTGTGACTGTGTAAGGACTCTGAACTGCATGCATAACTGTCTGATTAATATAGCTTTTAAGCAAATCAACCTGATTATGCCCCTCCCTTGTTCAAGTCCCCTGAATAAATCAGATTTAACTTTGTTTGCATTTAACCTGACTGTGGTTCCAGTTTGTGCCAAGAGTATTGTACTGTTGTTATTTGCTGTGCTTAACCTTGTTTTATGGGGGGTCCCCAGGGTAAAGCTAGAAGAACCAGTCCTGGTGGTAAGTTCAAACAGTGTGGGTAATTGCCTGGTGAATAAGGGTCATTGTGAAAGTAATTATTGTATATTGTTCAGGCCACTAGAAGGGAAAGAGGGGGGTTACAGTGTCTCAGAAGCATTGGTGCTGGAACAGTTTGAAAAGTGGTAGGGCCAAGGATGTAAGGGGTAAATTCTCCCCTATTAAATACATTAACATGATTGCAAAAACTGATAGGGCCACTTATGAAAGTGGTAGGGCCATGGCCCTAGTGGCCCCCCTATTCCGGCACCTATGCCCAGAGGGCTGTGCCCAGGTTAGCTTGACAACTAACAACCCTGACCTCCAGGTGGAGGCCCCTGTTTCATTACTCAGGCCGTTTAACCTGCTACTAGCCAAGCAGGCAGGGGTAGTAGCCCTTGAGATAGCACCACCTAGGGGTTACACAAGCATTTAAACCAGCTAAGGGGGGGGACGGAAGAGAAGCAGGGAAGTCCCAGGCCCCCCTTCCCACAAAACAGGGTAGCTAGTGAAGTAGACACAAAGGTAGAGACGTTACTAGGAAGCAGAACAGGGGTAAATCCAGAAAAAGGCAAAGGCAGTAAGGACAGGGATGGGCCTAAAAGGGATAAGGCCATCAAAAATGGAGGGTGGTGAGTATCAATGCCCATAGTCTGGGCAACAAGCTCCCTGAACTAGTGGCCTTGATGGAAGAGGGGCTCCTGGATACCATGGCAATCACAGAAGCATGGTATACAGGGAACTATGACTGGGATGTCAGTATACCAGGGTACACAATCTACAGGAGGGACAGGGAGGGTAAAAAAGGAGGAGTAGCTCTCTACATGTGGTGATCTTATCAACTGGGGTGCTATCCTAGAAAATTGTCTGTCCCAGTTGCACACCCAATGTTACCTCAAGCAGGTGGACTGGCGAGACAACCCTGTGGTCCGAATCAAATTGGGTGCCAGGAAACACCCTTTAAGGAGAGGCAGGAGACGATCTGAAGTTTGATGCCCAGCAGGCTTTTACTTACACCAGGGAAAGTAGACACTGTCACAAGGGAAAGGCAGAGAATAATTCTTATTTATAGATAATAACTAACAATTACCACTCTAATTCTTTATATGTACATCGACCTAAGGCCACTCTACAATATACTTATCTATCACTCTCACAATTTTCCACCTAGAGATCTATGCATTCAGAGTATACCTTATCACTTTATCATACCATGTGCTAAGCATACAGTATACAACCAACAAATGGTCTCACAGACTCAATAGTCCATAAGATGAAGATGTCCGTCATTTTTGTGCACAACTGAAGAAGAGGGGTCAAGAGAAAGAGGAACTCTTGCTTGGCGCAAAGCTCACCATGAGACCTATGAGAGATCGCAAACAGGGAATAGAGAGACTGGTAAACAGACCATAGGCATCAGCCAACCCACTGTCCAGGATTGCCAGAATACAAGAGTGTGAACTGACTGACTTGGGGAATGCTCTTTCTTGGCACGAAAACCATTGATCTGGGCTGCCAAGGATGAAGAACCAAAATGTGGCAAGGAATCCACTTGCAGAATTGCCACAGCAGAAGAAATCTGCTGCTTTCTCCTCGGCACCAACCCTTGACCAGGGTTGCCAAGGATGAAGAAGAACTGCTGTGGGTTTCCCTGGCACCTACCCTTGACCAGGGCTGCTAAACAAACACCGGACTTGGTGAAGAATCCACTAGGAGGACTACCAAGGGCAAAGAAGAAGGAGAACTGCTGAGCATGCTTTTGGCGACAGATCCACTTGAAGGATCACCAAACTCAAGCTGTTACCCTGAGGAATGCACTGGTGATGCTGGACGACACAAGCAAGAAAGAGTGAAAGGTCATGATCAGGATTCCACAAAACTGAAGAACAAAATAAGAAAACCACCATCACGAACACACTTGACTATGACGGATTCGTCTACTGGTGGGTGTTTGGGAGGGACAGACGAGGCACTTCTCAGTCATCGTTTCTTCCAAGCTAATCAGGAACCGGTGGCCATGACTACTCAAAGGACGTCAACTTTGGCTACAGTGGATGGAAGGGCAAGAAGTAGCTGAAGTCTTCTGCTGGCTGAAGATCGCTATGGTGAAGAGTTGATGGAGGCTGAAGATTGCTATGGTGAAGAGTCAATGGAGGCTGAAGATTGCTATGATGAAGAGTTGATAGATGCTAAAGACTGAATCAGAACCTGATGCCGCACAATGGTACTTCTCTTAGCACGGTATGCTGAAATATTCACTTTCAGGGACAATTTGCCGGCAGCAGGGGCAAATTGCAACAATTTGAGTAATTGTTCACTGGCAGGGACAACTTGCCTGGAGCAGGGGCAAATTACAAGAATTCAGGCAATTGTTCATTTCCGGAGCAATTGTTCACTGGCGGGGCAACTTGCCTGGAGCAGGGGCAACTTGCAACAATTTGGGCAATTTTTCACTCCCGGGGCAGTTGCTCACTGTCTGGGCAACTTGCTTGAAGCAGGGGCAAATTGCAACAATCTAGAGCAGTTGTTTACTGGCAGGGGCAACTTGCCTGGAGCAGGGGCAAGTTGCAACAATCCAGGGCAATTGTTCACTTCCGGGGCAATTGTTCACTATCAGGGGTAAATAACCACAATCCTAAGATTGTACAATCCAGTCTCAGTGCTTCATGCAATAGCAAAGCAGTTGAGATGCTGGAAGAATAAACAGTTTGTAGAAACAATACAACAGGTGATAATTACTTTGTAACAGGTTGTGTGCTTAAGCACCCCTTAGTCGGACCCTTTTCCACTGGGGTCCATCTTCGTTAGGATTTGGCTTCCCCTGAGCAGTCTAATGTAATTGCCCCAGCTATTTAGCCTGGTTACACTAATTGCCCATATACCTGCTACCGTATTCCCTATGGGTTAGATGCCCAACCTTTACCGAGCCTGGTGCCCCTTTACCACTGTGGGTCTGGTGCCCTTCCTTTACTTGGGCCTGGCTGCCCCTTTACTACTATGGGCCTGGTGCACTTCCTTTATTGGGATTGGTGCCCTTTACAACTGTGGACCTGGTGCCCTTTCTTTACATCGTGCCTGGAAGCCCCTATACTACTGTGGGCCTGGTGCCCTTCCTTTACTTGGGCCTGGTGCCCTTCCTTTACTGGGCCTGGCAGCCTTTACTACTGTGGGCCTGGTGCCCTTTCTTTACTTCAGGCCTGGAAGTCCCTTTACCCTAGGCCTAGTGCTTTGGGCCTGGTAGCCCTCCCAATATTTTGGGCCTTGTGCTCTCTCTTAAACGTGGGCCTGGTAGCCCTTATTAATCTTACGGGCCTTGTGCCCTCTTTTATATAATGGGCCTGGCACCCTACCTTTAAATTTCGGGCCTGGTAGCCCTCTTAATACTTGGGTGCTTAAATGTGGCTGGGCCCCTTTAATTATGCAGCTCTGTGAGAGCTGTCACTTCTTTTTCCTCAGCCCCGCCTCCCTCATGAATAATCGTAGGGCTTTGACTGGCCTTGCTTCCCTGGTTTCCCCTTGTGGGCGTCGCTAGCCTGCCCCCTTATCAATATGTAATTTGGGTCCTTGTGACCCGACTGCCCTTCAGCGCTCAGCTGCTTTCCCCAAGTGCCTACAGTGCTAACAGTTTAAATAAAAAAAAAAAAAAAAAAAAAACACTCTTTCCCAAACGCTGGACAGCTAACACTCTTCTTTGTGCTGCCATCTGACTCACCGCCCCGACCGGGGTGAAGATAGCTGCAGTCGGGAGGCGTTCTGGCAGTGGGAGGGAGCAAACAGGCAGCTAGGAGGATGACAGGGGGCCTCGGACAGCCGACAGCAATGTGGTCGTGATGTGGCTCTTCTCTGCCACCGATGGGGGACTGGACTTAATTTTTAAAATACTCGGGGGCCAAAACAACTAACCGATGGGGCTCACCAGCCCAAACTGTGACAAATGGGCATCTTCTTTACTTTCGGTGCCCCTATGGCACCGCGGACCGAACCGGAGCTTCACGGGGTCTTCACCAGCTGGAGACCAGAGCAGGAACACCACCAAACCCTTGGGGAATTGGCTTCAGCCACCAGGTAATCCCTAAACAAGTTCCCCTTAGTTTGTGGTGTCCTCTCTTCTCCATAGCCTGGCAGGAACTACCTAGAAAACTTAAACTTTTTAAAAACTAAACTTCCAATTCTAGACTGGTTGGGGTGGAATGCTGTGCATGAGCAGCTCAGCACAGCATTCAATCCAAGCCATTGTCTCTTGCAGCTACATTAAATCTATCTTTTGACCAGGTTTACAGTGCACAAGGCACTTTTTCTATTATTTGCAGCGTTTCCCTTTACCAAGAGGGGAAACTTTACTTTAGAGGGGCTCCTTTGTACTGTACCCTGCAGCTCACTCCTACCACAGGCACCCTGGGCACCTGTAAACCCCTAGACTTTATTATTTTTATATTTTCACTGTGATGCCCCAACTCTGGGGCATTGCATACATAAGGGAAGGAATCAAAGCAACAGAACTAAAGGGTAAACATGGAGGAGAGGAGGCACTGTGGGTCACCCCGGAGACAGGCAATGTCTCCACAATCCGCACAGGGGTTGCTTACAGACCCCCATTTCAGGGGGAGGCAATGGACAAGGAAATGATAGAAGAAATCCTTAGAATGGCAGAAGAAGGAGAGATATTGCTGATGTGGGACTTGACTATGCGAAACGTTAACTGGAGCACCTTTACTGCAGCCACATCCAAGAGCAGGGTCATTCTCAATGCCCTACTGGAGGAATGCCTCAGACAGCTAGTGTTGGAACCCACTCAGGAGGGAGCAATCTTAGACCTGGTACTTTCAAATGGGGATGGAGAGAGGATCTCAGATTTAGAAGTGGGTAACCATCTGGGAACAAGTGACCACCAAACCGTGTGGTTCACAATAAACACAGCTGTAGATTCAAGCCATACAGAAGCAAGGGTGTTGGACTTTAGGAGGGCTGACTTTGGAAAAATTGGAGAGCATCTCAGAAAAGCACTAGCAAACAGACAGGAAGGAGAGGTGGAAGAACAATGGAGAAAAATCAAAAATGCCATCACAGAGACAAAAATCCTTTATGTAAAGTAAATCAACTAAACAAAATGAAAGAAAAAGGTTAAGGTAAGGTAAAATGTATTGAAAGATGCCCATTCCTAGAGGCTCTGGGCACCGTACAGATAAATAAACACATGTTCACAGTACATCAATAAAACATAAAAAAGCAGTTGTAAACATACATGTATTTCATAAGAACAAAACATCGGCCATACTACTCAAATTGGAAATCATAGGTCAATAACTTAATCTAAAAATGCCTGGGGGAATAGGAGGGCTTTAAGGCAGGCCTTGAAAACCTCCAAGGTGGGGGCCTCCTTCACCCCAGAGGGAAGCGAGTTCCATAGGACGGGGGCAGTGATACTGAAAGCCCTATCGCCAGCCGATCTCAACCTTGACCTAGGAACCTCTAGGAAGCCCCCACAGGAAGAACGAAGGGAGCGAACTGAGACAGCAGGAACCAGGAGGTTTAACAGATAACCAGGGCCCTGACCATGTAGGGGCTTATAGGTGAGAAGCCCCACCTTAAAGAGGATCCTCCACCTGACTGGCAGCCTGTGTAGCTCACGCAACACTGGTGTAATATGACAAAACTTCGTCTGCCTAGTAAGTAACCGGGCAGCTGCACTCTGCACTAGCTGCAGTCTGTGGAGTGATCCTCCCATGACCCTGAGAAGCCACTGTGGTTCTCAAAACAGGTGGCAGGGAAGGTTAAGGAGAAAAGGATAGCATTCTGGAAATATAAGGAAATACAGAAGGAGAGAAACAGAGAACTGTGTCAGTTAAAGCAGAAGGAGGCAGGGAAGACAGTCAGAATAGTAAAGGCCCAAACTGAGGATAAGATAGCCAACTCTGTTGAGAAGGGGGATAAAACCTTTTATAGGTACATTACGGAGCGAAGGAAGACCAAGGGAGGGATACTGAGGCTCAATAAAGGGGAGGGAATGTGGGCAGAGGATGACAGTGAAAAAGCAGGGCTACTGGACGGATACTTCTGCTCAGTATTCACAAAAGAAGAGGAGGGGGAGGTACCAAAACCAAACAGTAGAAATACTCTGGATAGAGGGGTCAATACCAGTCCATTCACAGAAGAAAGGATTCTGAAAGAACTCCTAAAACTGAAGGTGGACAACACAATGGGGCCTGATGGGATTCATCCAAGAATTCTAAGGGTAGAACTAGTGACACCACTGACTACCCTCTTTAGCAAATCATGGGAGGATGGGGTGGTACCTGAGGACTGGAGGATGGCGGATGTGATTCTACTTCACAAAAGTGGGGCCAAGGCAGAGGCAAGAAACTACAGACCTGTTGGTTTGACCTCAGTGGTAGGGAAAATGATGGGATCACTTCTGAAGGAAAGAACTGTTGAGTACCTAGCAGTCAGTGGGGCACAGGACCCAAGGTAGTATGGATTCACAGTGGGAAGGTCATGTCAGACGAATCTAATTGGTTTCTTTGACTGGGTGACCAAAGTAGTAGACCAGGGAGGGGCTGCGGACATGGCCTACCTAGACTTCAGCGGGGCATTTGACACAGTCCCACACAAAAGATTAATAAACAAATTAGCCAGCCTCGGAGTGGGTCCCAGGGTGGTAGCCTGGGTAAAAAATTGGATGGACAACAGGATACAGAAGGTAATAGTAAAGGGAGTCCACTCTGAAGAAAGGGGGCTTATTAACGGAGTATCACTGGGTTCAGTACTGGGACCAGTCCTCTTTAATGTCTTTATAAGTGACATTGAGGATGGACTGGAAGGAAAAGTATGTATTTTTTCAGATGACACAAAGATCTGCGCAGGGTCGATACAGAAGGTGGGGTGGAAAGGATGATAAGGGATTTGGCAAGGTTGGAGGAATGGTCAAATATATGGCATCTTAGATTCAACACAAAGAAGTGCAAAGTAATGCACCTGGGAAACGAAAACCCAGGGGAAGAGTACACAATGGGGGGGGGTGAGATACTGACAACAGAAATGGAAAGGGACCTGGGGTAGTCATATCAGATGATCTAAAGGTGGGCAAGCAATGTGAGAAGACAGTAAGGAGGGTTGGGGGGATACTGGGATGCATAGGGAGCGGCATCACCAGTAGAAAACAGGAAGTTGTTATCCCTCTGTACAGACAGTTGGTGAGACCCCATCTGGAGTATTGCGTGCAGTTCTGGATACCCCATCTCCGAAAGAACATAGGCAGCATGCAGCTGTCCAGAGGGAGGAGGGTAACTAAAATGGTGCAGGGTCTGAACCAGAAGACATACGAAGAGAGATTAAAATAACTTAATATGTGTACCCTCGAGGAAAGGAGGGAGAAGGGGGACATGATAGAAACTTTCAAGTACCTCAAGGGAATCAACAGAGTCCAAGAGGGTAGCATCTTTCAGAAAAAGAGATGTACAAGAACAAGGGGGCACAATTTAAAGATAGAGGGGGAATGGCTCAGAGGTAATTTGAGGAAGTATTTTTTCACAAAGAGGGTTGTGGATACATGGAATGGCCTTCCTGAGGAGGTAGTGGAGTCAAAAACAGTGGGGGAATTCAAGAATGCATGGGACAGACATAAGGCAATTCTGGTGGTGGGTAGGAAGAAGTAGGCTGTTGGTTAACTATGATCTGCAGCTTATCCATTAGGTAGAGAAATGGGCAGACTAGGTGGGCCAAGTGGTCCTTATCTGCCGTCAAATTCTATGGGCACGCTTCTAGAAGCTTGGCGCAAGTCGCCGCCAAAGGCAATTTGCGCCAAACGCCATTGCGACTTGGACCCTGCGCCCTATTCTAGAAGGGGCACGGTCTCCTCAGCTAAGTCCCGTGACTTGTGATATGCAGACAGGTACACCAACCTAAGAGGCGTACCTGAGGGCATGTGCATGAGTAAGCAGCCCTCCCATAGCGTAAGTGCCCCTAAAGCCCCACAGGGCAGCTGTGTCCCCACCCCAATCCATTCCCCACCCGATATTTTGTCACAAATGTTTAAAACTTAAAACCCCGAGATCCCTGGTGGTCTAGTGGCCTCACACTTGCCCCACCCAGCAGTGCCAGTCCTCCCTCACCCATCCCCAGCTGGTGACTGGCACTGCCCACCTCTCACCTTCATTTCTGAGTGCATCTATACAGTAAGCACTCATGCGGATCTCAGTCATGGCTGACCGTGGAGGTGAGAGGTGTGCTATGCCAGTCGCCAGCTGGGGATGGGTAGGGGAGGACTGGCACTGCTAGGTGGGGTGGGTGGGGGCCATTAGACTACCAGGGATCTCAGGGGTTTTAATTATTTTTAAACATTTGAGGCAAAAAGTTGGTCAGGGAATGGATGGGGGGGCACAGCTGCCCTGTGGGACTGCTAGCAGTGTGGGTTTCAGGGGCATGTATGTTGGCTGCCCTGCAGGGCATTTAGGGTTTAGGTGTTCTGGGGCTGGGGGTACAAGATGCCCACCTGGTCACCTCTGCTATGGGAGATCGGGGCTGGGGGCTGTGGGCTACCCTCTGGGGTGCCGACAGGTGTGTTCTTGGCATGGGGGGACATCCTGTAGTGGGTGCAGCAGGTCTACAGAACCTCCGGAGAACATATGTACTGTTATGCCAGCTAAATGTTGGTGTAATGTGCGTTGGGTTCTCCTCGGGGGTTCTTGTAGAATCCTGACATTGTGGACTTGTTGCTGCTCTACTGGTATAGGCGCGGCACCACTGCCGTAAACCCCCTAACATCGTGTTGCAGGGGTTTTGTAATTCACCCAATTAGCGTAACTGCTCTTTGACACAAGTGGCCTGTGGCATGCCGCGGGCCACATTGTAGAATCCCACATAACAGAACTGTTGGCGAACTTGCTACTTGCACCATTCGACGGCTTAAGTGCTGTTATGCCAGGCGATTCTTTTAGAATCGGATCTATGTTTCTATAATGCCTGTGAACTGAGAAGGTGCATACAAATTTTCAAAACCCTCAGTCCTAAGACAAGTGTGGTATAAGTTGTAAAACAGAAGTTTTGTCACTAACTCACCCCTAACATACAGGCACTACAGCAATTGTACAGTATGCATTCATTGCCCTAAAAATATGTTGGTGCATCATTAAGGTTCAAAAGTCACAAAGCAGGAAAATGTGGCATTAAGGTTTTTTCAGCCCTAATGCCTCCCACCCCTCCCCCAGCCCCTAACCTCATCTGGGGACAGGCCCCATGGCTCTGTGCTTTAAGCTCAGGTCCAAGGCAATACCCCATAACGCTGTTGCTCCATGTAGGGCTCATAGAATCAGTCATAGGAGTCTTCATGCAGTTCTCTAGACCTGTACTGGACAAGCTACAAGTCTGGGGCATGCAGTCACTGTCTGAAGAAAGTTTTATACAGGATCCTCTGCTTTGTACATGGCCCTGCATGAATAAAGTTATACATGATCTCTTGCTTCACCCTAGGTAAGCAGGTCCTTGACCAAAGAAAGTTATAACAGAGTCTGTATTCCCCATGTGGAGAGTCATAGTTGTCAAGTTCCAAGCGCTAGACCAGTCTGGATAGGGAGCTGGTTCCCATTTTGCCTTTCTAGAGATTCCTTACTAGCCACCCCACATTTACAGTCGACCATGATGTTGAGTAGTTTGAGCTATTTCCTTATTTAGATTGTTCCTGAGGAGGAGGCAAGAAACCCAAGGGGAAAAAACTCTTGCAAGGAAAAACCAGGAAAATTCCTTTCTAACCCCTAGTGTGGTCCCCCTTCACAGGATGAAGAATTCTCTACTCTCTCCTGGCTCTACTGATGCTCTGCTTTTATGCTGGTGGAATTCTCAGATTAATTCAGGTGGGGATAGAGGGAGCTCCTGGCTCTGCAGCCCCTTTTAGCCCTTCCTTCTTTCTTTTCTGGATTGCCTACCACACCCCACTCTGTGGGTAGCCTCGGTCCTGTGCCTTCCATGCCCTCCTTCTCCACTTTCTGATCTGACTCTCCCACTTCCCTTCCAGGGAGAAGGACCTCTTTGGCAGATCATGCAAGGGTGGGGAAGCGACTTCTAGCTCCCACATAGGGTGGAGACGAGGGCCATCCTTTAATACCCTTTCCAATGCAACGCTTAGGAGAATAGCAGTTGGACTGACGGGCCCCATACATCTCCCTGTTCCCAGAAACACACTACACATTTTCTAGAGTTTAATGGCCATAACCATATGTTTATTCTGAAAAATTTCATGTCAGGACATTTCAGCATGAGGTGCAGTGTTGGGGATCTCCTCCTTGGCTCCTCACTTCACTGAACATATAGGTCTGCCCACCATCTTCGGCTGGTGCTCTCCAAGGGATTCAGGAAACCACTAGAGGACCCTTCCTCTAACAGCTGGGGGTGAGTCACTTGACTGATAGGAGAGTCTGTTGCACCCATCTGGCAGGTCACATTTCATCACAGGGAATCCCAATGAGGGTATGCTTAGACCCATCCGGACCAGGTGTGAGTCTACCAGCACCTGCCCCCCCCATGTTGACCAAAAGGCACAAGTCTATACCAGGCACTAGTCCTCCTTCCTTTTCTGTACCTTTTACCGTTCCTGATACTTCAAGGCTGCCACCAGAAAGACCCTTCCTGTCCCCCAGGCACATTGCCACAACCATTCCCTCCCTGCAACCTTAATGGCCATGTTGCAGTGGTCTTGTCCCATGTCTGACAGGAGTACCTCATCATGTGCATACACTGTTAGACCCATTGCCAAAATGTCCTCATGTTTGACCACCCCAAAGACTTAGTAAAAAGTTCTGGACAGGATTTTTAAAAGGATACATAGATATCGTCGGCAGATAAGGGCCTATGGCCCGCTCAGTCTGCCCATTTGAGCTTGTAAGATCATTTTAAGTTTTTCTAGAAGTCTGTTGCCCCTTATCCCTGACCTCCAGAATTCCCTTATGTCTGTCCCATACATTCTTAAATCCCATGATTGTTTCAGCCCCCACCACTTCCTCAGTTCCATGTGTCCACCACCCTTTCTGTGAAGACATTCTTCCTCACATTTCCTCTGAATCACCCTCCCTCCAACTTCATCCCATGCTTTCTAGTCCTGGAACATCTTTCTTGCTGGAAAATAGTGTTTTCCTGCACCCTGTTCATCCCCATAAGGTACTTGTATGTCTCTATCACATCCCCTCTCCCTTCTCTCATCCAGGAGTACATATTCAAGTCCTTCAGCCTGTCTTCATAGGACTTGTGATGCAATCCCTGTGCCATCTTTATTGTCCTCCTCTGAACCTTCTCTGCCTTGTCTATGTCCTTACGTAGGTAAGGTCTCCAGAAGTGGACACTGTACTCCAGGTGGGGCCTCACTAGTGTCTTGTATAGTGGAATTATGACCTCCCTTTTTCTGCTGGTGATGCCCCTGCATATGCATCCCAGCATCCTTCAGAAATGTGCCAGACACTATTTTCAAAGTAAAATCTGTCCAGCTGTTAGAACAGCTGTTACATGGTCCAACTACATCTGAACTGTGTGTCCTAAAAAAGACGCAGTTGTTGGGGGGGGAAAAAAAGACACAAATCACATTTGAGGCAATTTATTACCATGAATTGTGACTTTATGTTGAGAATGGCTGCATCTTTTGAAAATTGCAGCAGGGCTGTGCAGATGCAGTCAAATGGATATAGATGCAGACACAGCTTGCATTTGCATCTGTGTCCAGCCCTGTTAAAAATCCCTCATCTTCATGTTGATCAGTCACCGAACCATTTCCATTGCCTGGTCATCTTGAGTGTATCTCCAGTGGCACCTCCGAATCATGTAGGACCAGACCAATGCCATGCTAGTCCATTATTGATACAGATACGATAGGTTATCCTTCATCTCCTGCAAGAGCTCAATAAAGGTTCCTTGCTTCAGATAATTTCCTCCCAGGTGAATTGCTAACATATCTGGAGGCCCATCCTTCCATTCCTCAGCCACCTGTCTAGGGACCAGCTCCCCCTAGAGCATCCCTTGCTGCCCCAGTCATCTTGCCTAGGTTAGGGAAAGGGGAAATTGTTTAAACAGAAAAGGCTCACTAAACCAAAGTTTGTTTCCAGGTGTGACCTGGAAGCACAAGAAAGTTAAGTGACTTGCTCAGAGTCACACAGTATGCAAGTAGGGGCTATAAGATTTAAACCCAGGTCTTCAGGTTTGCATCTCAGAGCCTTTCTCCCAGCTCATGATATAGGTCCCTGCCCCTTGGCTGGCACTTTATTCTCTGTCCTATCCAGTGTACACTCTGTGGGAGTGCCAGCATATCCAAACCTTTGAAACCATATGCTGTGGACCTGCTCGAAGGGGAACAAAAGAAGACAGTGTATAATAATTGTGGACAAGTAAAACTGGTTAAAGCCCATGATGTCCACTGACCCAGCTCCTGACTTTACCCATCTGTCAGCCCCTTCACTCTTGCATTTGTTGCTGCTCCAGCTGAAAGGAGTGTGTCTCATATTCCACTGGATCAAGCCCCACATCCCCAAGACCTTCTGAATTATGTGGCACAATTCGTTCTCTGTGTGAGAGGATCCAGCTTCATGCCTGCAGAAGTCCGTTCCTTTTACTGAGCCTGATGCTTAAATTTCAAAGGTCCACTGCTACATGGGTCACTTGTCTCCTTTTGGAACCTTGATCATGGACCAGCATCCCCCAGCCTGCCTGATCTGTCTTGGACCTGCCTAATTGCACAAATTCCTGCCTTGGTGACCTTGAAGTCTGTCTCCTCAATGCTGAGCTATATGAGGCAGCTCTTACACTGACCACCAACCCAGTGGCATAAAAGGCCCCACAGATCAGGATCAGGAGGAGTATGGGGAAGCATCATTGCTTTGTAAGGTCACCAGCACAGTACCGAGATGACTCAACGTTCTGCCTCCAGCTCTAGTAAGTAGACATCTTGCATCTGTTCATCTGTTTCATACAGTTCCAGCCCTCCAATGCCTAATGCTCCTTAAATACCTGAGTTGTCTCACACAGCCTCATGACCTTAGAAACCTAAGCTGTCCCAACTAGATGCTGCCCCCTCCATGGATAGGGTCATGCTTTCATCTTTCACCACCACAATATACTGGCAAAGTTGTTCTTTAGGAATAGGCATCTTTTCTCAGCCCTGAGCTACAGGAAATGCTCACTACAGCAGTGTTTTCTTCTCATACTCTGTGCTATAGATCTGCTAAGAATGTGCCAGGTTCCAGGAACATCAAGTCCCACCAGTACTGAGGAACTCAGTGTGGGTGCTCATCTTCCATTGGCACCAGTGTACTGAACCTTTGCTACTAGAAAGACAAGGCATCAGCTATCCCATTGTCAACCTCTAGCACATGTTTTACTCTGAACTGTATGTTCAATAACAAAGTCCTCACCACAGACACCCTCACTAAATATCCTAGCAGAACCTTAGACCCTATCTGGCTATTAATGGTGTATACCACTCCTGTATTATCCATCCCAAACAACATAGACTTCTCCCTGAATTTCTCCCCCTTCCCCCAAATCACCAAAGTCACCACAATTGGAAAATGTTCCAAAGTTCCAAAATGGTGACACTCCTGGTGACCCCCACTGAGACCCAGGCCCCATGGTGATGCCTCTGTGGCACAGGCACCCACACAGTAGATCATAAAGCCTAGCTTCCCCGAAGCATGTGGATAGAGTTCTTTAATCCTACTGACATTCTGTTATAGTGAGTCAAGAAGGTATACCATAGCTCCAAGTCTTCCCTCATTCTTTCTGTAACCCAGATCCTATGGTGAGACTTGAAGTCTCCGACCCTGCTTTGGCAAGCTGTTGCACAGATGGTCATCCACTTAAGACAATCCAACCCACAAAGTTTCAAATACCATAGTAGTTGCAGTAGCTGCCTCAACTATGCCTTTCTGGCCTCATTTGCTGCCTCATGGAGGTCCCACAAGACCTTCACTTTTGTGGGCAGTAGCCAGCATGCGACCCTCACCAAATTTATTTCAATTTCCAGAAAATAAGTAGTCTTCCAAAGGCTCTCTGTCTTGTCCCCACCTACTGCAAGTTATGTACCCTACAACCATGAAGTCATCTAAATATTGAACCATCTCCTGCTTCCCCAATTCCCATATGACCACCCAATGCAGGAAAATACTAAATTCCTCAAAGATGGCAAGCACCACAGACCAGCCCATGAGAGTGCCCTTATCTACATACAGTTCTCCCACAGATTTCATATTCAAAAGATATTACTTCACCTTGTGCATAGGCACAAGGCGAAAAGTGAACTTGTCTGTTTTGGCCATGGGTGCCCCTGCACCACATTCCCTCACTCTCCATACTGCCTCATTCAGGGAGACTTTTAATGCTGAGTTACTGCATACTGTGGGTCTTTGAGATCATTCACCAGCTTCACATCAGGTTATGATAAATGATTAATCATCCTAAATTCCCCAGGAACCTTCTTGGTACCAGCCCTATGGGGGAAGCCTATAGACTAGCCAAGGGGGGGAAGGTCATTTAAGAAACCACTGACACTATCTAATGTGACATCCTTCAGTAATTTGACCTGAACCACATCAAGCCTGCCCTGAACTGATTTGAGATTGTCTGCCTCATAGCACCGTCAGGCACCCTCATACAGTATTCAAACCCCCATGTAAAATCATTCTTCAAAGTCCAAGCCGCTGGCCAATCCATATGCATAACCAAAGCCTAAATCGATACACCTCTATTGGCACTGCCAGATGTTTCCTTCTGCTTTTTAAAAATGTCCCATTTCCCTTAAAAGGATTGACTGGAGGAGCACTGGTTGGAGTGGCGGGGTCTGCCACACGACAGGCATTCATTCTTGTAGTTGCTTTGGGAGCACATTCTCTTATTATATCCATAGCACTGATCATAGTTCCTGGCAAAATCTGCCTTCCCCCAATTTTGAGGAATCTTTATCGCAGCCCAGTATCTGTATGTCACACCCCGTCCTGGTCATGGTATCCAGTCATAACACTATGTCCAGGGTGTCACAGTTTTTATCTCAGTCATACTGCATACAAACATAAGAAGAAGCCAGCAGAAGAAGGCCATTTGGTCTGTCAAGTCTGCAGGGTCCACAGCTTGAGCTAATGTCCCTGTCCTCCTGCCCCACTCCTCCCATCCTCTCCACCAAAGATCCTTCCCTTCCCCCATGCCTATCTTAGCCTCTCTTAAAGCTGCCCACTGTCTTCAATGAGATGACCTCTTCTGGCAGCGCATTCCAAGTATCCACCACCCTCTCTGTGAAGAAGTTCTTCTTGTCCTCCCTCTCTCCTAAACCTCACACCCTCCAGCTTAAGACTGTGTCCCCTCATGTTATGGTTGCCAGTCAGCTTAAAGAGACTCTCCATATCAAACTCATTTATTCAAGTATTTGAAGGTCCCAGTCATGTCCCCTCTCTCTCTCTCTCTCTCGCTCCTGTCTTCCAGGAAGTTCATGTTCAATGCCCTCAATCTCTCCTCGTATGCCTTACCCCGCTGACCTGCTGTCATCTTTGTAGCCCTCCTCTGGACCTTCTCCAACAGTTTAATGCTCTTTTTGAGGTGTGGGCACCAGTACTGAACTCCATACTCTAGATGCGGCCTTACCAGTGACCTGTACAAGGGTGGTATAACCTCCTATCTCCTACTACTGAGCCCCCTAGAAAAGCATCCCAACATCTTGTTTGCCTTTGCTGCTGCTTTCTTGCACTGCATGGAGTGCTTCAAGTCACTAGTGATCATCACTCCCAGGTCCTTCTCCTCCTGTGATGCAGATACTCAGACTCCATCCAGGTAGTTCTGTATCCAGGGATTCTTAGCTCCAATATGGATAACTTTGTATTTCTTGGCATTGAAGCCAAGCTGCCAGATCTTGGACCACTTCCCCAGCTTTTCCAGATCTTTCTGTAGGTCCTGTATCTCTTCAGCTGTATCCACTCTCCCACAGTGGTGTCATCTGTGAATAGGCACATTTTGCCCTTAATGCCATCTCCAGTGTCATTGATGAAGACATTGAACAACACTGGCCCCAGCACTGGGCCCTGCGGGACCCCACTAGTTATCTCTCTAGTGCCAGATAACTCTCTCCCCACAACCACCCTCTGGGTTCTGTCCCTCAGCCAGTTTTCCACCTATCTGGCCATCTTTTGCCCAACCCTGAGATCTACCAACTTCCTGATCAACCTTTCATGGGGCACAGAGTCAAAGACCTTGCTGAAATCAAGATAGAGGATGTCTACCACTTGGCCCCTGTCTACTGTCTTAGTGACACAGTCAAAGAAGTCAATTAGATTTGTTTGACACAATCTCCCCCCGCCATGAACCCATGCTTCCTCACATCCTGAAGATCATACTCCTCTAGATATTCCACCAACCTTTCCCTTAGTATGGTCTCCATGAGCTTGCCCACAATGGATGTGCCTCCTTAGTTCCTTATCATACTTCAACCATGCTTTCCCACTTATGCTCATGGGAACTCAGGATCTTATTCCAATAATTGAATAATTGGTGTTGTCTGACAAATTTTACTACCAAAAATTACGAAGCCAGCTGGTCAGTTTTAAAATGTCTGTTCCACTCTGATTTGCTTTTCATAGTTCTTTTTTCTTTATTTACTCCTTTCTCTTCCTCATCCTTTTTCCTATGCAGAAGAAAAAACATGTTCATATACTCCCTATTCCAAATCTACTGTCTAGTATCTTCTGATAAAAGCATACCCAGCAGTTTTGTCACATTTACAGTACTAGGGTGTGGGAGTGGTTGGCTTGTGACCACCCAGCCCTCCTTGAGCCCTCAGGTGTTGGGATCCTTGGGCTAAGCTCCATGCATCCCATCCGCTGTAAGAGCACTGTAGCCATAAGGTAGCCATACCTGCATCAGTCTTCCCATTGTCAGGTCTGCCACTGGGGATGGAGGGGAGCCTAAGGGTGCACTGGTAACTGGGGGGGGTGCCAGACCCAGAGCCTGGAACCCTTGGGGGAAATGACCACACTGACATCTCCTTCCCCACCTGCAGCCACACCCTTTCTCATCTGCTTCAACCTTGGTTTGGGTCCATCCTCGCCCAGCTGATTGCCCCCGCACCTGCCTCAGAACACCTTGTCCTAGATTTTTAAAGCCCCTGAAATTGCCGCAGCTTCAGGAAAAAAATGGCACAAGTGGGTCTCCTCTTGCGTAGCTGTAGTTTCTCTTGCAACTGCAGTATTCTCAAAGATGGAGCTGGTTTATGACCAGCTCAGAGATTTAAGGCAGCTTGTGGCTGTTTTTTCAGCACAGCTGTGCCAGAATACTATGCGTGCTGGGACCAGGCATAACATCCCCTGCAGCTACGCCGGCTGAAAATACAAACCTATGCAGGTGCAGAGGTTTTGTCCTGTGGCTGTGATGTGGGACTTAGTTCCTATGTCTTTTGAAAATCTTGCCTTTTGCATTTTCTCATCAGTCAAGTTATTGAAATAGACTGTTGGCTTACCTCCAACAGGCTTCTCCACCTTCAACTATGTCCTGACCTTTCTTCCCTTCAGATCACCCTTTTAAATCTTTGCTGCTCCAGTGCTCCCTGCCAAACTCCTCACCTCAGGCATCCAGGCACGATTCCAGCTAGGTCTTGTCCTTTTCAACCACCACAGCTAGCATTTTTCCAGTGAGGGCCTGCATGACTGGGTCATCCTCTGTTGTCCTCTTTCTCTGTCCCAGTATATTTCCACGTAGCCTTACACCATTAGAGTAGCCTGACTCCCCCAATTGCTATTTCCATTTCGATATTGTATGTGTTTATTTATTTTATATAATGTGGTAGGAACCATTCACCAATAGGAATTATCTACGTGGGCCTCTGACACTCCAACCTATGCACCAGACCCCTCTACCCTCTTTACCCCTGTGCAGTTATGCCATCAAGCTTTGCCTCAGTACGGCTTGTGTTTCCCCAAACCCAAATAATGGCAGAAGGCAGAGAAGGTAAGTGACTTACTCAGGGGCCCACAGCATGTTACACTGCAGCAGACCCCATTTCTACTGTTATTCCCTCTTTTTTTAACAAGGTCAACTGCATCAGAATTCAATGTAAATTATTCCACTGGTCTGGACACCAGGAACTCAGTGCACACAACATTTAAGTAGCTGTGATGAGATTTAAGCTTGTAGTGCCTGTGTTTTAACCACTAGATCACACATCCAGTGCTGGCTTTCTTTTTTTACTAAGTATGCCTTATGCTCCCTGTCTGGCTGTCCCCCATCAGTCCTACCTCCAACACTCAGCCCAGTCATCCACCCCGGGACTTACCTCATTTCCTGAGCACCATGGTTTGCCCCCAGGGCAGGGCTGCCAGGAAGGCCCTTCCCCTGATGGAGACTAGTTCAGTACAGCAAGAGTGAGTGCCTCTGTCAGCAGCATGGGGCCTGTGATGCTTATGCTGCAGTCAGATTGTTTTTCCCTGTTTTCTCCCCAGAGAGGCATGACAGGCAATGATGTTAGTGGACTCACGACGAACATCTGGCATGCCTCCCAAGTTTGTCCAGCCCTGGCTTTTGGACCCTCAGCCTCTGCATGGGGTCAGTTGAGCACCAGGGGCTTCGCCACTCTCCCCCAGAGGAAGAGGAGAGCGGTCCATGGGATAGTCAGTCCTCCTCCCTCCAGCCAGCCTTCTGACTCCCCGGGTTCACTTCTGAGCCCAGGTCATTACCATCGGAAATGGTAGCACTAACACTGTGCTGGTGGGCCAGCCTTCAGTGACGGCTTCCTGTGGCCAAGGTATCTGTCTTCCCACAGGTTACCTGGAGAAGCTTGTCCAGCTCTGTTAAAGTTTTTTTACATATTGCCTGCTTTTTCACATAGCCCATATGGTTTAATATGTTGGTGCTCCGCAGCTCCTGTGTATGAAGCCAAAGTCCCATGCCAACTGACCATAAGGTTAAACACACTAGCTATGCAGTTCCCAAGCATGACCAACTAGTCTCAAGTTGACTGACCAAATGACCAGTAGTGAGTCGCCTGCTCCGCTGTTGAGCTTGCCTAAATGCTGATCTTCCCACGCTCCCTCTCTGCACTCAGTCTTCACCCTTTTGCTATCTTTTCCCTTTTTTAAATGGACAGGTTTTAATCATTGCCAGTTAACACAAGAAGATGGGAGCAGCAAAGTACCCAGGCAATCACTAATCAAGAGATGCCTCCTGCACCCCTTCACTGACCTAAAGCTGAATGTCTCGCTTACCAGTACATGGGGGGAATGAGGCACTCAAGAATGCATGGGATAGGCATCAGGGGATCCTAGCAGTTGGGGTAAAGGGACAACCCGGTTCAAGAGAAGCATGAAGAGGCAAAATTACATGTGCAGTTGGGCAGACTAGGTGGGTCAAAGGCCCTTATCTGCCGTCAGTATCTATTTATCTATGATCAAGAAACCATAGCGCAGCAGTAGGAAGCAAGAGCAGAAGACATATCACCCATGTCTGCTCACAAGCCTCCACAGGACCACCACTGACTGACTTCACAACAACTTGTTGACTGATTTTACTTGCTGCCAGCTAGCATGGGCAGAAGCAACACAGAGCCAAAGCAACCAGGATCGGTAGATGCTCTAACCTCTGTGAGCCCTTTACCATACTAATGGTGATGCTGCAACTATGAGCAAAAAGGAGGTTAGAGACATAGAAACAGACAATAATGGCAGAAAAAGATTATTGGCCCATCCAGTCTGCCTGTACAGGTAGTTCCTTATCAAACTCCAGGACCTATTGTCCATACAGGATACTAGCCCTCACTATCTGCCGCCTGGTTTCACTGCATACTACCAATACCCTGAGTAACCACTACATCCTTCATTCTGTCCCTGCTGTGCGTGAAACCATTTATGATTTTGGTGCCACCAACTTGGCTGAGGTTCAGGCCCACAAGGACCTATGGGGCAGCAACAGAGAAGGAGAGGCAATCATGGAAGCAATTGTGAAGCTGGATTCAGCAGGTATCCTCACATTGAAATTTGCTGGGTGGTTAACTAAGCAATCATTGCTGGCCTGCACCAGATGGGAAGGTTGTGAATTTAGGTAAATGTCTGCAAACCAAGCTATCAAAGGATCCTTGTTACTATCTCCTCTTTACTCTTCATTCGTCCCCTCTTGGACTGGTCAGCCCTCCCCTGTCTAGTGGGAGGCCTCTTCTCCATCCCTTCTCTGCCCATTGTTCCTCACCAGTTTGACCCTCCTACTCCCTTGTAGAGAGAGGAATGCTTCCAGTAAATCAGAGAAGGGCAGGGCAAGGTAGAGACTAACTACCAGGCATAGTGAAGGATGAGCTGTTCTTCAATACCACTTCCACTGCAATACTTCGCAGAATGGCAGTTATCTGGGTAAGGCTTTGAGATGGTCATTATCGTTTCATAGTATTGTGATGGCAGAAAAAGACCATCCTGGTCCATCCAATCTGCCCATATCCTCCCTCCCCTTACCTGTTTCCCTTTATCAGAGATACTTTTTGCTTCCTGGTCAGTGAAGGGGTACAGGAGGCATCTCTTGATTAGTGGTTGCCTGGGTACCTTATACCTGTCCCAGGCTTTTTTGGAACCTTCTACAGTTTCAGTACCTACCACCTCCTCAGGTAAACTGTTCCATGGTCCCACCACCCTCTCTGTGAAGAAATACTTCCTCACGTCACTTCTGAATCTACCTCCTTCTAGTCTCAAGCTATGACCCCTGCTTTTAACTTCAAGTTTCCTTTTGAATACACTGCCATCTCTGATCCTCTTTATCCCCTTGATGCACTTAAATGTCTCAGTCATAACCCCTTTCTCCCTTCTAATTACCAGAGGGTACAAATTTAACTCTTTCAGTCTAGATTCCTAAGACTTATCCTTCATTCCCTGAACCATTTTGGTCGGCGCCCTCTGTATTTATTTATTTGTATTTATTTGAATTTTCATGACCGGGTAGGCCCACTGAGACAAGGCAGTCTCTTTTTCAGTGTCGACCCTGGGAATCTAAGCGTTCCACAAATGATAGACATTAAACATAGTAGATGGACATTAAACATAGAACCAACAGTGGTACAAACAGTAGTAACTTAACAAGTAGAAATATTCAACAATTTGATGCAGTAAGTATATAAGATAGAGAAACATCATACATTTTAGGGCATAAACAACTTTCAGACCATCAATATCCTTCTTTAAATGAGATCTCCAAAACTGGATACCATACTCCAACTGCGGTCTGACCATTATTTTATACAATGGCATCAACACCTCCCTTTTCCTACTTGTGATTCCCCTACCTATAGAAGCCAGCATCCTATTTGCTTTAACTGTAGCCTTACAACATTGGTCTCCCACCTTCAAATTATCTGAGATTATAACCCCAAGGTATCTTTCATGACTTGTTATTTTTAACTGTTCAGCACCTAAAGTATACTTTGTTTTTTTATTGTTCTATCCCAAATGCATAACCTTACACTTTTTCACATTGAACTTCAGTTGCCAAGTTTCACTCCACTGTTCTAAAGTATCCACCCTCTCATAGCCTCCACACCCTCTCAGTATCAATCCTATTACATAATTTTGCATCATCTGCAAAAAGGCACAATTCCCTCTGTTATGTCTCATATATATCATATATAAAAGGATTGGCCACAAAACTGACCCCTGTGGGACATCGCTTGTCACCCTCCTTTCTCTTGAATATACCCCATTTACTACCACCCATTACCTTCTATTATTCAGCCAGTTTCCACCCATCTAGTGACTTTCTGGTCAATTCCTAAACTATCTGTTTTGTTTACCAACCTACAATGAGGAACAGAATCAAAGACCTTACTAAAATCCAGGTAGGCCACATCTGCTGCACCTCCCTGATCAATTATCCTTGTTACCTCATCAAAAAACTCAATCAGGTTTGTCTGACAAGATCTTCCACTAGTGAATCCATGTTGTTTATCATCTAGCAGTTTGTTTTCTACCAAGTAATTTACCACTCTTTCCTTTATCAAAGCCTCCATCACCTTACCAACCTCCAAAATGAGGCTAACTGGCCTATAATTCCCTGTTTCCTTTCTACAGCCTCCCTTATATATTGGCATCACATCAGCCATTCTCCAGTCATTTGAAACTACACCTATATCCAACAATAGGTTAAATAACAACATCAGTGGTTTTGCAAGCTCCTCCTTTGATTCCCTCAGAACCCTAGGATGTAATCCATCTGGTCCCATTCCCTTGTCTACTTTTAACTTACCCAGTTCTTCCTTTACCCTATCCTCTCTGAATGGACTTTGATCAAATTCATATATGCTACCTTCCTTCTTAATTAATTATGGTCCCTTACCTTCTTCCTCAGCTGTGAATGCAGAACTAAAATACCCATGTAGTACCTCTGCCTTATCAAATTCCTCCTTAACCATTGTGTCTCCTTCTCCCTTTAATTTGACAATTATGTCTTATTTTTCTTTTTTTCCCCACATATCTAAAAAAAGTCTTATCCCCTCTTTTTGCCTGTTTAGCTGTTTGTTCCTTTCTTTTTGCTTTTGCCTTTCTTATTACTTCTCCTGTTTTTCTCAACTTTTCTTTATATATGATTTTATCTTCCATGTATTGAGATTTCTTATACCTTCTAACTGCTACTTTTCTATCCCTTATTGCCCCAACCACCTCCCTATTAAACCATAGTGGCCCTTTCCTTTTTTTATTTTTCCCTATCTTTGTTGTACGTAAATTCATTGATTTTAACAGAGCACCCGTAATACTTTTCAACAGTTCCTCAACCTCTAATATTATTTCTCTTTATTCTTTAATTCTTCCTTAAAGACCTTTCTCAACCTGTCAGAATTAGCCCTTCTGAAGTCCCAAACATTTGCATTAGTCTTATTCGTTATCCTCCCTATTTGAATCTTTAAACTTACTACATTATGATCACTTGTTCCCAAGCAGTCACCCACTACCACTTCCTCCACATTATCCCCATTTGTGAGCACTTAATCCATGCATTCCCTGCATTACAATGTTAGCCTTGCCACTGTTTGTATTAGTATTGTGTAGTTTCAACATTTTCATTCTAATTTCATTGTTACAGTTAACCACTTAGGAAATCACTCTGCAAAGATTACCTGGATATGCACTAAAGGTGCATTTCCCAGCAAGATGGCCATGCCTGTTGTATGGTTCACAGCCCCTAGCCTCACCAGGCACAACAGTAGCACAGAAGGGATTAGGGTATGTTAGCCAGCCATCAGACTTGATCCCCTGCTCTATGCAAAGCAGAGGACTGTGGTACATGAAAAACATCCAAGGGGTGCTGTATTCCTAACTGAGGATTCAACAGAAGCAAAAACAATTAAATAATTATGCTGTTCACTACCATCTCTCCATGGCAGCATAGAGGAAATGAGGAAATGACCTATGAGGAAAGGTTGAGAGAACTGAACATGTACTCCCTGGAACAGAGAGGAGGGAGAGGGAGGACATAATTGAGACCTTCAGGTATCTAAAGGGTATAAACTGGGTGCCAGTAGAAAACATATTCCAGCTGAAGGGGAAGCAGAAGATAAGGGGTCATGGGTTACAGGTTGAGGGGGGACAGTTCAGGGGTAACATTAAGAAGTACTAGTTCATGGAGAGGGTGGTGGATAAGTGGAATAGGCTCCCGGAGGAGTTGGTTGGAGAAGCAACAGTGGAAGGCTTCAAAAAGGCATGGGCAGCACAGGGAGTGTTGGGGTATGTCAGAGCAGACAGCTAGACAATGGCATCAGTGGGCCCATCAGTCCTTTTCTGCCATCACAATTCTATGGCTTTATGAATCTATAGAGAACTAGCAGCAACTGAAGATGGGGCCAGTCATGTCCCAGAACTCATTGTGGAGGACCAGGAGGACTTTCACACCAGGCTAGTAAGTGTTACTGCAGCCCCTGGGTCACATAGAGTCATTGGTCACTGCATCCTCTCTTTGTGCAAGGAAATGTATCTGTATGTTGTATATGAGTGTACCCACCCCCCTGCCTGCCCCCAGACTGATCACCCGCATGCACACATGGATGGTGTGACAGGGTTGCGCCCTGTCCCATTTGTGATGTGTAGATAGTGTCTGAAGCAAAGATTCTGCCTACTATCTCTGTCTTTTCTACTGGACTGCACAGTCAGCTCTTGCCTTTACTTGCTGTCCCTTTCCCTTTCCCTTTTTGCTGTCTCTACCTTGCTTATAAATAATTATAACAAATACGCATGAAACTGGAATCCCTGATTTGTAAACCACTGTAGGTATAGTTATTACTGTTGAAATGATTACAGAGATAGCTATTTGAGTTTATTAGCAATGAGGCCAGCTTGTATCTGGGTCACAATGCTCTGGAAGCTAGAAGCTGACAAGGTTCTGAAGTTCTGGCTCACAATGCTTTGGTGGAAGTTAGAGTCTGGCAAGATTCCTAGGTATATAAAAGCAGGAAAGCAGGTGTCTTCAGTGTCTTTTGCAGATCAGATGTTACATAGAGCTGGTGGACTGTAGATTTCAGCTCTGAACTCAGAAACTGGATGTTGTTTTTGGACTGCCTATGCTGAAAACCAGTCTGTACATTTTCTTTTTTTATTTTCTTGTTATTTAAAATAATAAACCACTACTTGTGAATTTTTATCATTTCTCCTGGACTGCTCATGCCTCCTGACCTGAGCCTCCATAATAGTTAATGTCAGAGGTATCTGGATTAGCTACATTTGGTGTCAGAAGCCACACCACATCCAGAAGCCTCTCCATATTTGGTGTCAAAGGAAAAAGTGGATTTACTGTAAGGTCAAGAGTTTGTTCGTGGGTTCCAGACCTGGTACCAGGGAAGCATAGCAGAAAGGTATGGATCCAGTAAAAGAAAGAGCAAGAGTGATCATCAGAAGTATGGCAGCAAAGGTGACACAGACACAGGTCCAAGCTGAGATGGTATAGCCAGCACCAGAGATGGAAGGAGAACAGGTAGCAGCAGACCCAGAAAGTCTGTCTGATTTTTTCAAATGGTGTATGATAGAACAAAAAGAGACAGAGATGCAGAGAGAAAAGGAGCTCCAATGTTTAGAGTCACAGAGAAAAGAAAACATGCAGCTATGGCTGGCTGACATTCAAGCTATTAAAGGAGAAGGAACTGGTACAGGTCCAACAGATCAGCAAAACGCGGGTAACTTGAAAGACACTGAGGCATACCTGACTACGTTCGAAAGGGTCGCCAATGCATGCCAATAGGCAATGCAGCAATGGGCAATCCAGCTGGCACCTTATCTGACAGGTCAAGCCCAATTTGCCTATAGTAATGTGGACACTGCTCAGTCAGCAGACTATGGCCTGGTGAAAAGAGAAATATTGAAAAGATGTCATATCTCAGGAGACCTGCAAGCAGAACTTTTGGTCCCTCAAGTACCAGTCATTCAACAATCCCCTGGAAGCTTACACGGTACCAGGGTGCTGTTCAGGTTTTACTGGCATAGGATTCATGATGATGTAGGTACTTATTGCAGGCCTTGTCCTGAATGTCAGAAAGTAGCCCCAGTGTTAAAGAGAGACAAGGTGCCCCTGCAGTCCCTACCTTTGATAGATGTACCATTTGAGAAGATTGCAATGGATGTGAATTGCACCTTAGAAGTAAACGAGGTAACCAATTCATTTTGATAGTATGTGACTATGCTACTAGATACCCAGAGGCAGTACTATGCACACTGTAATAACCCCAAAAGTGGCTGCAGAGCTTGCAAAAATCTCCAGGAGGATGGGCATACCTATTGAAATGATTGGTGCTGATTTGCTGAAGGAGTTGTACTGATTACTTGGTGTTACCACCATAAGAACCTCCCCTTATCACCCTCAAACAGACAGTCTTGTTGAGCATTTTAATCAGACCCTACAACACATGCTAAAAATATTTGTGAAAGGTAAAGGAAGAGTCTGGGACCAGTATCTACCATACCTGCTTTTTGCTTACCCAGAAGTTCCACAGGAGTCAACAGGTTTTTCACCATTTAAAATACTGTATGGTAGACAAGCTAGGGGCCTGGGCCCCTTGATGTTATAAAGGAAACATGGGAAGATAACCCCACGCAAAAAAAAATCTATTACAGCATGTATTGTATGCGCTGAGAAAGAAGTTAGTCAAGTATGTTGAAAGTGCACATAGTAATCAGGAAGAGGCCCAAAACCAACATAAGGTGTATTATGATTATGGGATAAAAGAAAAAAAATTGAGCCGGGGGAAAGGTATTGTTATTGTTACCCACTTCAGAAAACAAATTGTTAATGAAGTGGTAAAGACCCTATAAAGTGCTTAGGCATTCTGGCACAGTTAATTATGAGGTTGAGACCCCTGACCAAAAAAAATCCTACTAAGATATACCATGCTTATCTCCTCAAAAAAGGGATTGAAAAACCACCTCAGGCTGCTCTGTTATGGCAGGCTAGTACAAACTGTAACTTCTTTTTTTATTTATATTGTGCATGTTTGCCCTCATGTGTGCCCACCCATGTCTCAAGCATGCACATGCTGGCGTGTCTGAGGAATGCGTTATGCCGCTTCCAGATACCATCGATGCTGCCCCCACCCACCTATGCCACCACTGGATCACCACACGGTGACAGCAGAACTACGGGGAGCGACAACCTCCTTGAGAGAGGAGAGGAGAGTTGCCGTTAGGCTGCTCAATCCTGTTCCCTCCCTCCCCCCATGCTGGCTTCTTGATGACCTGAGGTCACCAGTGTGACACAAGGTAAGGCAGAATGCCTCAGCCCTCTGCGTCACCGGGCTGGCACAAACTGTAACTTCTGATGCAGTAAAAAATGTTTCCTTAACCCCAGAGCAAACTGCAGACATGCGTAACTTGGTAAAGGCATTTGATACTACCTTTACTATGGTGCCCAGCCATGCAGAAAGTGTCAACCATATAATAAGGACAGGTTATGCTCACCCCATTACACAAAAGGCATACAGGATACCAGAGAGGTTAAGAGCAGATGTAGTTAAGAAAATAGAAAAAAAATGAAATAATTGGGTATCACAGAAGAGTCGAGAAGTGCTTGGAAATCACCAATGTTGATTGCAAATAAGAGGGAAGGGGAGGATAAGAATCGGCCTTAATTTTATAAAACTTAATCAAGTGTCTGAATTTGACAGCTATCCTATGCCCAGGATAGACAGCTTAGTGGACAGTTTGGGAAGTGCCAAATACATCAGTACCCTTAATCTTACCAAGGGTTGCTGGCAGATTCCTGTAGCAAAAGAGTCCAAGGACAAAACTGCATTTCTAACGCCTACTGGATTCCAACAGTTCACAACCATGCCATTTGGGTTACATGATGCACCTGCTACATTTCAGTGGTACATGGACATAGTCCTAGCCCCACACTCGAGTTATTGTGTGGCTTACCTGGATGATGTTGTAGTGTACAGTCCAGATGGAAAACACCACATGGATCACCCATGAGCAGTTATCCAAGCCATCACAAATGCAGGTCTGACCATTAATCCTACCAAATGTGCATTGGGCATGCAGAAAACCAGATATTTGGGGTATATGTTGGGTACTGGAGAGGTAAAACCAGAAATTTCTAAGACAGAAACTGTAGCTAACAGCCCTGTTCTTAAAACGAAGAAACAAGTCAGGTAATATTTAGGGCTGGCTGATTACTACCAGAGATTTGTTCCCAGCTTTGTCCAAATAACTGCTCCCCTCACTGAACTTTCAAAGAAAAGATATCCAAATATTGTGAAATGGACACCAGAGAGTGATGAAGCTTTTAGGGCCATCAAGGCTGTATTATGTTCAGCCACTGTTTTAAAAAGCACAAACTTTGAAGAACAATTTCTATTGCAAACAGATGCATCAGAGGTAGGCCTATGTGCAGTCCTTAGCCAGAATATAGATGGGAAGGAGCGTCCCATTTTATATGTCCGCAGGAAGTTGCATGACAGGGAGAAAAGGTACTCTACCATTGAAAAGGACGCCATTGCAGCCATGTGGACAATGGAGTTTTTTAAATTTTGTTAGGAGCTGACTTTGTGCTTATAACTGATCATAATCCTCTCTGTTGGCTAAATTAAATGAAGGATTTACAGTCAATTTAAAATGTTGCATAAACCTGGAAAAGAGAATGTCACTACAGATTTTTTGCCACGGTATGATTCAGGAATTGAGAAATCAGAAAGGTTAGAGTAAAAAGAAAATAATGATATATAGGATACGTATGTGCACTGAACTGTAAAGTGTAACGTGATAAAAAAGGGAGTTCAATGATGTCAGAGAACTAACAATAATGTGGTGAGAATGAGGGAAGGTTTTGGAAACCTGTTTCAAAAAGGAAAGAAAAACAGGTTCCCTCCTAAGGGGGAGGCATATGTGACAGGGTTGGGCCCTGTCCCATTTGTGATGTGTAGTGAGAGAGATTGAAGTAAGGATTCTGCCTATTATCTCTCTTTTTTGTTGGACTGCACAGTCAACTCTTGCTTTTACTTGCTGTTTTTTCTCTTTCCTTTTCTACTGTCTCTACCTTGCTGACAAGGTTCTGAAGCTCTGGGTCACAGTGCTCTGGTGGAAGCTAGAAACTGACAAGGCTCTGAAGCGTAAGATCACAATGCTCTGGTGGAAGTTAAAAGATGACAAGGTTCTGAAGTTCTGGGTCACAATCCTCTGGTGGAAGTTAGAGTCTGGCAAAGTTCCCAAGTGTATAAAAACAGTAGAGCAGGTGTATTCAGTGTCTTTTGCAGACCAGATATTACAGAGAGCTGGTGGACTGTAGAACTGTAGATTTCAGCTCTGAACTCAGACACTGGACTTTGTTTTTGGACTACCAGTGTCGAAAACCAATCTGTACATTTTATATGTTTATGTTCTTGTTATTTAGAATAATAAACCACTACTTGTGAATTTTCATCATTTCTCCTGGACTGCTCATCCTTCCTGACCTGGGCCTCCATAATAGTTAATGTCAGAGGTATCTGGATTAGTTACATTTGGTGTCAGAAGCCACATCACATCCAGAAGCCTCTCCACAGATGGCTTGGAATCAAGTGCAGAGGGGGTGTGCATCCAACTTAGTTGGTGTCCCACATTTTCACAGCATGTGTGGATGGGGCACTCCATAGCTTTTCCAGGTCCTCTACACATTTGGAAGGACTGAGACATTTTTGTGGCTAAGACCCTTGAGTTTAATTTTGTAAGGTGCATACCACACGGTGCATAGGTTTATTTAATTTGCCATTCATTGTGTAATCATTTTTAGAATGTGACTGCTTTAACCTTTTATAATTATTCATTTTTGGTAGGAAACTGATTCTTTTCTTTGGGAAAAGGTGCTACATTATCAAAAACTAAGGTGTACTCTTCAAAATGTTTTAAATATAAAATAGTATTGGTAGAAGCTGTATACAGTATAATCAAGGTAATTTTCAGAGCACTATAGACCTATAAGAACGTATGAATAAGGCTACAGCAGAGCTGTAAGGTGAAGTGCTGAACTCCCAAGCTGAATCACTAAGGGATAACCTTTGTAATCCATGTTAGCTAATGGTAGTAATCTTTACTTAGGCAAAGTAAACAGTGCCGTTACTGACAAATGAGAGGTCATGTTCCCTGCATTAAACTCTGACCTCTGGGTCATACCCTTTGTTCACATCTCAATGGGAAGTGCTCTCAGAGGGACCGCTACAAAATGGTGAACTAATTTAGACACGTGCAGTTAAAGAATGCCTTCATATCAGGTTTTACTCTACCACAACCATTTAAGTCTTTGTTCAATTTTTGTATGTTTTCACTTAACCCTTTAACTATTGTTTGTGAAACCAGGCAAAAGTTACACTGAGTCAATAATGGAGACTATGTTTATTGTAATCACTGCATAACATACTGTGTTCATATTTTGAAGCCTGTAAAGATGGTTGTTAAAAGAAAAGGAAAAAGCTGTCTATTTTTTTCAACAGAAATAAGACTTTCTCTGTACATTAGCACTATAGAAAACCATTAATGTTGTTAAAAAATAATTTGAGTGCAACATTTAATTAATCTGTAAGATGGTGGGAGTTCTTGTATATAAAATCAACTACAGCAGAATTTTACAGGTAAAGACATGCTGTCTTTTCATTTAAATACAAATGTTTACGATCTGTAAATGTAATTACTTTAAGTACAACTGAGTGGAATGACACATTTTCATAAACTAAATTGATAGTTCAAATTACAACATTATATCTCAGATATTTCCTGATTAAATATTTTAATAATTATGTACAGTACTAATTC
Source organism: Neoceratodus forsteri (assembly GCA_016271365.2). Classification (NCBI taxonomy): domain Eukaryota; kingdom Metazoa; phylum Chordata; order Ceratodontiformes; family Ceratodontidae; genus Neoceratodus; species Neoceratodus forsteri. The sequence goes on from CM028131.1 coordinate 1,660,971,941, forward strand.
CATACCAGTTCTCATTTGAAATGCAAGTGTATTACGTAAGAAAGCATTACAAACATACATAAAATTGTCTGGCTAGATAAAACTGTAAAAGTTATTTTACATAACGGGTATAAAATTAAATATACAGAATCATGTTACATTCATGCAATTATAAGCACTACTCCAATGATTAAATAATCCCTTTATCTAGAATTTTGAGTCACCATACCATTAGAGCCACTGCATATATTTATAGTTTATTATAAATTATCAGCAACATTTTATATGTAAGCATTGTCATGCTCATTATATTTTATGCAAATACATACTGTAACTTTTTGTACAATAAAATGTTTGCAGTTTCAAAATAGTACTGACTTACCAGAATTAAAGTTTCAAATGTCATGTTAGCCTTGCGAACATTTAATCTTTATGTAATATTTTATATTTCTCATTTTTAGTAAGGGTAATATATATTTTACAGTGTATTTACCAGGCTATCCCACTTAAGATGGAATATCTTATCTTCAGTCTGGTCTTATTTTTACTATCTGAAGTACGTAATGTTAGGACAGTGAACTCTAAATAATTACAGTACTGAGTGCAATAATTAGAAATTCAGTTTTATCTTCATTATGAGCCATCTCAAAACACATTTTAAGGATTTGATTAAAAGAAAAGAATGTGTGTGTGTATATAATTCCAGTAGAGGATTAAATTATCAAACATCAGCTCATGCTTGAGTTTGCATTAAGGTGTGTATGTGTGTGTGTTGTCTTAACAGCTGATACTACCAAAATGTTTTCCAAAACATGTACAGCTTAAAAATTGTAAATGCAAATGTTTAATGTTTGCCAAGTGAGTTTACATATATTCAAAATTGTGAATTGTTCATATTTCAACAGCAGCAAAATCTATAATATGGGGTATTTTACACTTCCTTGTTAAGAAATGTTAAGAAATTGTTTAGAAATGAACTTGAAACACCTGAATGCTGTATTTTGCTTGTTTCCTGCATGTAGCCAGTTGTTGTCATCATACAGAATTCTCCAGCCAGTCGTGAACTGCAAAAAAAAAAAAAAAAAAATTGGAACAATGCAAGTATCAATATTAGAGCTTTTATTTGCACAACCATGGCATTTAATACTATAATGATAACTAAAAGCTATCACTAAATATGTCTCTTCTAATATGTCTTTATATTGAGAGAAGTACTGTATGTTTTCCTGCCTTCAGTCTTGATATGTTTGCTGCGTGTCTGAGAGTCCTTTTGAGAATACTGTTAATAATGTGAAGGCAAAATCATTTAGTCAGTCTTACTTGTATAGTATGATGCCTGACTTTCCTAGAACACAATCAGCATTTTACTGATAAGAAAATAAGCCCATGACCATTCCTATTTTTTCTGTAAAACTAAAAAAATAGATTTTTCATAGCTTTACATAACTCGCACATTTTTTTTAACCATAAGATTTGACTTATAGACAAATTACATAATATACAATGCTGACTGAGTTATTTAAGATCGGCAGTGCAGCAACACTTGTAATAGTATTACTGTATTTATAGCACTATTATTTGATTCTAATTTGCACAAATAAATTAGACAAATGTGCCATAACTTGAGCAATACATGTCCTGGCTGACTAATTCTGTACTTTGCTACAGCCAGCATGTTTTGCCAGTGTGAAAAAGTGAGTTTCACACTGATGCACTTTCTGCTGTTGTCATACTTGTAATTTTAAACTATGCCAAGAAACAATTAAGGGATGATGCCTCTAAAACATCTGTATAATATCACTGCAATTATTTTATTCAGCATCATGGGTTTCATTTTGAATGTATTTTTCCTCACAGACGTGCTAAATACTTGTTAATACAAGACTGATGTGCAGTATGAGAGAGGGCGAGCAAGCAAGAGAGTGAAAGTGAGAGAGAGAGAGAGAGAGGTAGCTTATTTTAATGACAACTGGAAAACATAGTTGGGATTAGTAATAACTTGTTAACATGTACTGGAGTCATGAAATTACAGGTTGGCAGCAGGAAAAAAGTATCTATATTTGGCCAGTTTCTGTAAGATAATGGGGAGTCCATGCTGTAGTAAAGGTACACAGTCACCAACTCTTGGTTGCTACAGTAATACATACAATGTTAGTGATTTTTGTGAACATAAAAAGTATGGGCTTGAGATACTATGTGTGTTTTTATGGATAGATAGATAGATAGATAGATAGATAGATAGATAGATAGATAGATAGATAAGATTCGATTAGATAGAGGTTGTAGGATACCATTAAGTTTTATACTCTGAGCTTTTATATAACATGAGTCCATACCAAACATATTGTATGGTGGTATCTTGTAAAGTGAGAGAGAAAAAAAGATTGGTAGCTTTCTGCTACCATATTGTAGCTTTATGTTGGGATTGCATAACATTATGGCTTTGTAATCAACTGTTTGTAATTGTATTCTCTTTTGTTTCACTTCCCTGGTTCATGCCTGGAGACGAGCTCCAGCTCAGTGCACATTTCACTGTTACCAATATAAATATCAGATAAATAAAATAAAGAGAGAAAATATATTACTCTCCAAGACCATTAACAAGTAAGAAAGAATGAGAAAGTACTGAGTACTTTTTTATTGGTGGTTCTGTACTGTATTGGTTGGATTTCTAACACACTGATTATAACAATATGCCTTTCATGAAAACGTAATCATTTAATTTATACATGGATTTCTAAAATATTCAGTTATAACTATAATGCATAGGTTTATAACTACTTGCACTAATTTTACTTACAAAGTGGGAGTTTCCATGGATTCTGGAAGCAGTAATTGATCTATATTGCAATGTTAATGGATTATACATATTTTAGAACTGAGAATACTCCAAGTGCCATCTATATGTTTCTCACAACTATGTTTTTCTATTTCAATAAAAAAATGTCCCTATCAAATCCATACTTCTTTAGACAGGAAGTTACCCTATTGTATTAGAGTTCTAACTGTTTTTAGCAATGCACTGTAATAAAATCATCACCAATGAAACTGAAATAAGCAGGAAATGACTCTTGATTTCAGTATAAGCCAAAATGTGTTACACACACTGCAGCTTATACATTTATAAGTTGCTGTTTATATATTCTAGGTGTATTTAGTATCTTGGCCATTCCCCCCTGCAAATAACCATTTTTTTTTACATAAGTGTATTACCAAACTTCTTTACTGACTTTACACAGTTTACATGCATTGTACATGTAATAAGTCAACACTTATTATTTACTCTGTCTACTCTTATTCTTTACCCTGTCTACTGTATATGTGTGTTTGTTGTTCCAGATTTGATTTAATGTTTCTTTTTATTTATTATTTATTTCAAAAGTTTTACCAGGAAAGGCTTAATGACCTGGCAGTAGCTTGTTTCCAGTGGTGTTCTGAGGGAGAGGGAGAAAGGAGCAACAGTGCAAAACACAAATAATTTAATAAGGTGCACACATAATAAAAACATAGCACAGTAACTATACAATTGTAAAGGTATGAACTGTTACAAAAAAATCAGTTACAAAAAGTAAAATACTAAGTACAGCATTTATATAGTGATTATACACTATACAGAAACTCTGTATTAAAATACATTTTTTCTTCATAACAGTGTTGACTGTCTCTCTTTCTGTCTGTCTGTCTGCCTCTCATAAGAGGGGGCATAAAACCCATTACATAAATCCTGATATTTAACCTACTGTGTACATTAATTTTGGTTATGTACAGAGTAGGCTCGTCATCTGCATTTATGTACACAGTAGACATGTCACTGTGCGTTTATGTGCATAGTAGACACATCATTCCCCCGCCCACCTGCCCGTCAGCACTTTCATAACCAAAACTGCAGCCCACCACTCCATTCCTATTCCCTTCCCAAACCTGTCGCACACAGTACACATTTTAAATATATGTAACTCTCCTTCACAAATACAACTCTCCAGCTGTGCCAAGCCCCCCCAAAAAAACACTTTGTTTACTCTTTTAGTTAAATCAAAGATTGTAGCATTAACTCTCTTATCCCTCCCGCCCCGCTGCCTTCACCACGCTGTCTCTTTAAATGCTCTCTCCACACAATCAGCAACTGAGAGTAACAAAGGTATATGTTTTTATTTTAACTACCCTAAACCACTCTGCCTGCACCACCTAACTAGCTTTCCATCAGCTCACTTCGTTCACTTGCCACAGCCTGCAGTTCTGATTACTGATTGCCATATCCCCCTGCTCTTTTCATTATTTACAGTAACAAATCAATAAAACAATGAAAAAGAAAGCAATCCTGAACAACACTGAAGCTGTTGCTCTCAATGGCACCACTCACTTCTTTATCAGTGTCGCCATGTTTTCTTAAGACTATTGAAAAGCTGCTGTCTTGACCAATCAGTGGCAACACAGCTCAGTCAATGTTGATACCATGATGTGGCATCTATGGCAACAACCATGGCAATGGTGCTCCTCAGAGGTGGAGGAGCACTATTTCACCAAAGAAACCCACAACACTTTTAAATAAAAAAAAAAAAACAACAGTAAAACCATATTAAAAAAAACACTAACACAAGGTCCCTGTGTGTTGCAAAAATGAAATACACAACGGGGACTTTGTGGAATAAATTATTTAGTTCACATGAGTTGTTTGCTCTTGGGCACATGACTTGTGGCTTACTCCACTCGTGAGGTTACCCAACGTCAAACAACTCTTGTGAAAATAAATCATTTAGTCTACAGGTCCCTGTTGTGTATCTCACACACACACACACACACACATAGATAAATATCTATATATACATATATATATTCATTTTATCTATAGATAGAGATAGATATAGATAGATCGCCGTCCCTAAGTAGCATTACTCCCCAGCCTCAAGTGTAAACTCTGCCAACATCTCACTGTGCTTAGCAGCTGTGTCTGCCTTCCTTAAGTAGCATTACCCCCAGCTTCCCCCTACACCCTCACCGTACCCTCCCCTCCTACCCTTCTTTCCCCTCTGTACCTCCCTTTCCCCCCTTCCTTTTCCTCCCCCTGCCTCCCAGCCTCCCTGCTCCCCTTTCACCCACTCTACAACCTAGCAAGGTCAACTCTGTCTGATTCATGATTGTCTGTAATAATGTACATATCTATTTTGTTTTATTAGGTTTTCAGAATTGTATGTCTGATTGTGTTACTTTGATGTGGAACCTTTGTAAACAAGCTTCTAGCTCAAAGATATTGTAATCCAAGAATTAAATAAATAAATAAAAATAAACATGGATGGGACTTGTGACCAACTGAAAAGCCCATCATCTATTTCCCCATATATTACATCAAATAAAGCCATATACCATGGCCGTCTGTGGTATATGACTTTAATTTAGCGGTGGTATATGACTTTAATTTGGCTGTGGTATATGACTTTGTCTCTGCAGTTCCAGTCTTCCTCTTGCAGTCAGCTCCCCAAAAAGCATTGAGCAAACTGCCCTTGATTTTAAAAAGTGTTTGGAAGAGAGGGTGAGTCTGGAAGGTTAAAAATGAAAAGAAAAAGTGCATTGAGGAGTGTACTCACCCAAGCCCTTCATGCAACAGCTGCCAGAGAAGACACAAACCTCTCCCGATATGACAAAAATCACAGAACACATCTGGCCTCCACAAGGCACTCCCAACTACTGCACTGATGCTGACCCAAACTGCACTGCTGACCACCATGCTGACGCGGACCTGAAACTGCACTCTCAACTGCCACATCAACCAGAACCGCATGCCATTCCCGATCCCCCGATTCTCCAAGGTGCACAGTAAAGGACTGACTGCCCTAATCACACCTCCTTATATAGGAGGACCTTAGACTATGGAAATTAAACTGGGCCAGAACACTGCTCCTACACACACACACACACACACACACACACACACACACACATATACACATACGTCGGATATGCCATTGCCCTAACGGAGAGTGGTGATGCCTTGAGTGTTGTCAAAAGGCCAAACTGCACAAGGGAAAATATTAGTGATATTTTCATTAGGAACATGGCATATTTGATTTATGCCATTCCTTTTATTATGCTGTGGCAATAAAAAATCCTGGGTTTGATCTACAAATGTTCTGAGAATGCTGCAAGCCCCAGGTGTGCCAAAGATATGGCGCATGGATCTTGCAGCATTCCCTGGCCAGGGATCAGGATTCTCAATCCTGTGCACCGATTGCTACACGTTAGGCCAGCTTTGTCTGGTCTAACATGCGGCAGTCTCAGGTACTCTTTTAGGGGACTAGCGCTAAATATTTGCTGTAAGCTGCTGTAAATCAGGAAGAGTGTCACAAATGCACCTGATCTTCCTGAATGGGGGTGTGTTCTGGTGAAGTGTTTGGTGCAGCTGCACCAAAAATGGATTTGACACTGGGCTTGATGAAAGACCTGCTTCGCCGTAACTGGATGGGGCCCCCCATGTCCTGATTGTTCAGTGGTCACCTTCAACAGTGAATGAAGGGAGCAAACCTCCATTGCCTCTATGGCATAAATCGACTTAGAGTGAGACTACTAGTGGTATTCTCAGTCTAGGTCCACAATTCTCACTCTAGGCTCGTAGTGGCAGTGGAGGTCCAGATTGAGTTGTTCTGTATTGATGCTGTTCTTCATACAGTGAGGTTGTGCTAGGATGTCTTGACATTTTATAATAAAAGGCATGGCAAAAGTCAGATATGCCACAGCATTAATGAAACTATCACAGATATGTCTCCGCATGTAGTTTCTCCTTTTAATATTACTCAGGGCTTTGCCACTCATGATGTCATAAAGTAAAATGCACTCAGAAAAAATGTCAGTGATAATTGTATTAGGGACATGGCATATCCCATATACATATGTAATAGATAACCCACTCTAAGGTGTGGGGTTGCATTTTGATTTATGCATGCCTTGGTGTGCATTGTTACACATGAGGCTGCAGGCCGAGTGTGTCAACCACCCAAGCTGTGTGTATATCAGAGCATGGCTGCACACCCTAGAATGGGTTATCTGTCTTATAAAATGGCAAAATTGTTTTGCAGGGGGGTGAACGTGTAGGTGTGCAGTTGTGCTCTGATATACGCACGGTCATGTGATGTGTTTCAACCAACTAGCAGAGATAATTTTTCCTACCCATTTTATAAATATATATATTGCTATATGTGTATATACTCACTACTTTATTTTGTTATCCACATAAGTGCACTGGTGCTGAAGCACTTTTTTTTAGGCACGGCTCTGTGTACACCTTAGTACAAAGATTAAATACAGATGTTAAATACATTTAGTACATAAAAATACAAATACAAAAGATCATGTAAAATACACAATTGTCAATATTTAAGCAGAATATTTGCAGCTATATATATAAAGAAGAAGACTAAGCAAGAGAGGAGAGATAATGAATAAATGACATGTATGATAAGTGTGGTATACGAAGAAATAAACCCATCGAGGCAGTTAACAAGGTCATAAAGTCACAAGCCCTTTTGGCTAGTGACTTTATGATCTGGTTAGCCCTTTTAATGGGTTTCTTTTGAAGTGTAGTGAATGCACTTATCTTTCTTTTAAGTAATGCATTTGGACAGCTGCTTTTTGTTTTGATCACAGTTACAATACAGGAAAAATGTATACAGAGAAATAACTGCTATCCACTTCTATGGGGAAAGTTCCATCCATGTAAAATGTATATGGATGGATAGATAGATATATAGATAGATAGATAGATAGATAGATAGATAGACAGCTTATTCTTACTCATTTGAAACTACAGGTACACCTAACTATTTGATATTTTAAGGAGGTAATTCCCTACCATCATACAGTATATGCAAATGATTGCATTTTGTGACCCATGTCTACTCAAAAGAAATGGTTAAAATGCAAAAGTGCTGTTAAGATCCTGTTATATAAATGTAAAAGTATATTTTAGCTATATTACAGTTTTACTTATATTCTAGGAACTGATAAAATATGCTTTACAAGAAGATTGACAATCATTTTTCATAAAGGTCACTTTATATTCATATATTAAATTTACATCATGGCAGCAAGCTATTTTTTTTTTTACTTTTTCTCTGCAAATGCTCAGCAAATGATTAGTTATAGTCCTGCTAATAATTATTGGGAAGTAATTTGTAAAATCCGTTCTTTTTAGATGTGATCATACATGCAATAATATTAATTATTTCACTAAAACCGATAAGAATTGCAGCACTTATAGTATATTAAATCTAGTGTTGTGCCAAAAAGATCCAAACAACATTTTATATCATTTCTATCTCCTTGAGAATAATTTCCCTTTTTGAGTTACTTAAGATTTGTTGAGTCTGCATATTTTTCTAAATGGCATATCTTGTCTTATTAATAAACCGAGGCGCTTGCCATTAATTTGCTCCATGGCAAAACTCATCAAAATCTTGATTATAACATAGGGTTAATAAATATATTTAAAACTCTTCTATGTTTGTGTTATGCTTATAATTATCGATACACTTTCAAAATGCAATTGTTGAATTATTATAGAAAAAATAAAGCAAGTAAAATCATTGTATATGATGAGAACAACAGAATAATGTTTTTCCATGCTTACATCTGGTTACTTTTTTTTTCTTAACTAACAATTGAGAGTAGCCCATGTGGCTTCTAGGGTGATCGATCCTGCTGTCCTAATTCTAGGAGTTTGTTAAAAATGTTACAAAATAGTAAGGTATCATCTGATTTATTTAAAACAAAATATTACCAGTAGGTCACCGACCAAATATTCACAGAATGTCATAATTACAGTGAGTCTCTTTATTGCATGTTATAGCTTTTTGGCATTTTGTTTTACCAAAGTTAGACCAAGAAAGATGCAGTATTTCATTTTCTGTTGAGTCCTGCCTAGTTTTACAGCTGGAATAATTGAAGCACAGTGTGATAACAAGAGTTGCTTCATGTCATACAATGAGTAAGCAGCTCTTATTTACTGTAAACTTGAATCTTCTGGATACCAAGTCTACTCTCTAACCCCAACCCACACTTCTAAAATGTGTATTTTAGCACAATGTATATTCAGTATTTACGATCTATTAAATATTATTGCTTATTCATAATTGCATAGTATCATATTTACTTGCAATCAATGTTAAAACAGCCCGACATGTAGAAATTCAAAGTAACAAAACTGCTATTGCAAATTCTTTAGGTTGGGCACACATCGCTTGCCCTTCCAAATGCCAGTTCCTGTGCAGCATTTGAACATAATTTAATACTTGCTCGGTATCATGTGTTTGATAATTGAGCGTCAATGTGATCATTGTGTCCTTTGTAACCTGTCACTGCTAGCAGGGTATCCCTGAATGTGAAGTTTTTACACATCAGGGGGCATTCCTTTACAGATAATTTTAAAATAAAGAACTGCATTAATGCTAGATAAATAAGAAAATATAACACTGTTCTGGCAGATTGACAGTTATTAAACCAAAACAAGGTAGTTCTGTTAAAAGCTTTCATTAATTATAACAATGTAGCATAGTACTGAGACATCCACTCTTAGCTTGATCAACTATTTTTGGAAGTCACACAGTCTGATGTTGATCTGCAGTTGAGGGTGAAAGGACACTGTTCATAACTATACAAAAAAAACAACAATGCTGTGAGAATAAATAAGAATTCTTAACACTTTTTTTTCAATTTCTGTTCAGGGATTAAAATGCTTAAATTCAGTAAAAGCTTATCTGTCTGCCAAAATGTTGCTTATGTTTGCTACCAGGTTAATTCAAGTTAATGCTACAAAACACTGTCTGTCAAATACAGACTACTGAATTGTATGTTTTCAGGATTTATTTTTAAGTTTTGAGGGATAAAATGCGTCTTGATATTTATAGGCTCATTTTAATGACAGTATTCTTTTTGCTTTAGTGCACTATCACACAGGCTCCAGTAAACCTATATAAACTGTAATAATTTGTTTCATTGGTTTATTCTGATACATATTTCCTAATCACTGTTACTTTCAGACCATTTAGGAATGGTGTAAGAAATAATCAGAGCCAGTGCAGCAATGAATGCTTAGTATATCCTTCATAATATTTCCAGTGTCCATACTGAATTAATAAACTGATGGAAGCAACACAATGTGAATGTGGTATAGGCACTTTGCTAACTGAATGCTGTGGCCTACTGAAGTTTTCATTTGACAAAAGAACAGCTAAAATTAATTGCCTTTTTCCTCAGGTAATGGAAATATTTTTCTGGTTCTGGCATGTGTGCCTATTTCTACAGCAGAGGAATTATTAAAACATCAATGTACCTCTATTTAAATTCTTCCACTTATTTCAGCAAGATCCTATTTTTCTGTTAAACATTTTTGAGGTTAATTGAAGTACTTTGTATAAAAATAAGCATACTAAGGTAGGATGTGTCACGGGACATTTCAAATCAGTTTAAACAAACAAATGAACAAATAGAGGTGTTGCTTCTTTAAATATCAGAATCATTTCCTTCATGATGAAAACAGGCTGTAGGATATGGATAAAACTATCATGCTAATGAAAATGTGATGCATATGTAGAAGAGACTCCCTTACAGTGATGCTGTTTTGTTTTGCATACTGCTTTCTTGTTCCTTTGCAGTATGCCTGCAGTAGACAGGAACCACTGCATTCACATTGATATACTGCAAGCATTACATAGAGGAGCATATATGTTTCAAAGATATTGCTGTGTTATAGTTTTTAAATTTGGCTTAAATTAGGTGTCATGCTAATGAACACTGAAGATTACTTAATTTAGTGTATACTGCATTGCTCCTGTTTTCAATGCTAGGTTAAAAAGAATATGCTGAGACAAAAGCAGCATACAGAAAGTACAGTTATATTTGGGGTTAAGGCTTCTTCATGCAAAACCATATTTTTTTGTTTGTTGTTTTCTATTGTAATCCAATCCATTTTAGTAACTTCTGTTTCAAGAAAACTGTATTAACTGGACCTAGATATTTGAGCAGTCACAGCCTACTGAGACCAATTTTCAAAATTCTCATCCTGCCATTTTCTAAGGAATGTCTATTGCTTTATAGTGTACCCCACTGCATATCAGTATTTTTAAATCTGAATTCAAGTTACAGGACACAGTTTGTAAACTACATTATAGTTCATGCTTTACAAGAAGAAAGTGCAGTTCATGAAATAAATAATGGCTACATTCTAAAATCAGGAGAAAATAAACTACTCAAAATATAAAAGTTAAAAAGACTGTACTCTGCATGCATGCATGCAAAGTATCATCTCCACATATACAGTACCAACACACCTTATGTATTTAATGAAAAGTATGAGATAAATATAATACTCTCCGCAATTATTCTGTCAGAAGAAGTAGTATTTTAAAACTTTTTAAGTTTACTCTAGCTATAGCCTATAGTCTGTGGTAATATTTTCTAAAATATACATCTATCTGTTTTAATTTTGGCTGTGCATATGTGGATAAGCATATTTATATATGTTATCGCTGTCTCACTCTAGCTGTCATATTTTATATATACTGAACACAAAATTGTTAAGTTTAGCAAGTTTTTTGTTTACGATAATGCTTCTTCTATGTTCAAAGCAACCTAGTGGGAAATTTCTGCTGCCTTTGTGAAGCCCTGAAATAATGAAGTTTTTACCTGGAGAAATGTAATTGTAATATAATAGACTTCCACTGTCCTTTGCATACTGTGCTTTTAGATATGCTGTGTGGGAACACTAAACTGCTGATCATTACATGTTAACATTTTTGCATAGAATAGTTACTGTAGGTATCTAAACTCAAATTCTCAAAATCATCTGATGCTGTTAGTGTAGTAATTATATGAGCTATAACTACAAAAGACAACCACTGAAAATGATTCAGGATTTTATATAAAGAAGTTGGTTGGGATGGACTTTACTACATATTGTATATATGCTTATGTACCGAATAAAAATGGGTTACTATATTCAAAATGTAAAACATGGTTGAATTTAGGCTTAGAAGTACATCAACAATGTGATGTGGTGCCCTTGCCATTTTAATGCTGCATCAGAAAATGAAGCAATAAGGCCCATGGCACATTAAATGGAAAACCACATCTGAATCACAATTTTGATTTATACTTAGTCTTTATATTGACAGAGAAATAAGAATTTACAGAATGTTATCAAGACATGTAGCATCCCCAACAAACAGGCTGACAAAGAGAATTATTTTCAGTACAAAACTGACACAAAACGCAATACTATAACTTAACTTTAGGTTGGACTTTTTTTATGCAAGGTTACGGAATGCAGTAAAGAAACCAATACCTTTTACTGGCTAATAAGAAGGTAATGAGTGCATAGGTTTTATGACATGGCATGCTAATACTGCAAACTTTGCCAGTGTTTTTTGACAATGTTTATCATTTTTTGACCAGTAAATCTTACTGTTGCTCTTTCTTGTCCCAATAGTTCTGACTTCAACATTTTAATTTTAATTCATTCACTATTACTGTGCATGCAAATAAAATAACACTTCCTATAGTTTAGGCCTGGTGTATATGTTAGAAATACCATGTAACATGTTTTATTTCTAGAGTGGTACAAAATGATAATAAACTGAAATCTGCCCAGAAGACAAAGCACACATCAGTGCATAGAAGGTTAATTCCTCATGGAAAATATTTAAATTCTGTTCTGTCTGGTGCAACTTCCTCCTATGAAGTAAGTCAAGATTTACATTAACACAAAGGTATTTAAGTATACTTTGGCCGGCGTGTTTTCATTTTTCTCTGTCATATAATGTTTTTTATCATCAACTTCTGGCATGTAGTCTGCCATTTTCAGAAAGTGTACTTTATCTTTAACTGCCTATAACCAGAAATAAAACAATTGAAAAAAAAAGAATTAAAATTGAGAAATCTCTGAAAAACACCTTATCTTTAACTGAACTTTTGGGACTCATAGATACTAGAAAACAGTCTAGAGAAAATTGTGATATACAACTTCAGTCTACTGATAACTTTCATTATGTGAAAGAAATCCATGTCTTGCAACAAATTTAGAAACAATCATGATTTTCTGTATTATTATTACTACAGATAGAAAAATGTATATATTTTTGATTACATCAGGCACTTTTCAATTGGTTGATAGGAATGGTGAGATGTGACGCAAAAGGACACTTGGACGGGTAGGAACACTAATGTATGCCAAAACAGGCATACCAAGAAATGCTGTTGCTATGAGAGATAGACCTCATGGAGGCCTGTTTTTCCCTTTTAGCTTTCACCAATGGCACAGGTTGTGCCAGGGCCCACTTTGTCCTGGGTAGAAGATTCAGATCTGGTTTAAACAGAATTCTATAGGTGAAACCTAGAAATTCTATGGTACTGATCCCACATATATGTGGCTTAAACTTGCTCTGGATCTTCAGCTATGCAAACTTTAGCACCGCCCCTATTAGGCAAAGTACATGCAGTTTCTGCTTTTAGCTGGGAGGGGGCTTTAGTGGCAGTGGTGCATCTTCACTGGGATAAGAAATGGGGGGAGACAAGTTAGTTCAGAAAGCAAAGCAGAAGAGAAATCAGGGACATAGAAGATATCCCTTGCTGATGTGGAAGATATGCACATAAAACAGAGAGAACTGCCATGTTAGAGTATAAGTGCTACAGTTCAAACATACAGTAAAAAACACCCCACCTTTAGATTCTTGAGCTTTCCGTCTGAGCCACAGACTTCTCTTGCTTCGAGATTGGGAGAGCTGCATAAAAAGCCCTTAAAATCCACAAATAGCAAGAAAGACAGGAGGGAAAAGCTTAAACATTTTGTCTTGTTTCTTCAGCAAGAAAAAAGTTTGTGAAGTGAACTTAGCCTAGCAGTTTCTGGAACTTGAGCCAAAAGGGGCAGGAAGTTGTTTTACAATAGCGTTACAGTGATCTGCCACAAATGGAAAAAGCCAAATGTTGGTCTCTGGGAGGGGGAGCCAAAAAAAATACGTACAACTGCAAGCATTTTTAGCTTTATAACTCTGGGGCAGATTTTCAACTTTATAAATTGCATGATAAGGTTGGAGGAAAAAAAAAAGGAGAGCCATTTCAAAAAATGCACTTGGTAACAAGCAACGTGACTTTTGGCACGATTCCTTGAGTTTGCTTGAGGTTATGGAGGGGGATGGGGAGAAGAAAGGCAAACCTACATTGTAAGTTGTTTTTACCATGCAACATTTCTGTAATTTCTAGAGATATAGGCAATGTTTAAAAACTGAACAACCTCCTCTGGGTCCTTAGGCATTTGTAGTCATCTTTGCAGTCCTTTTTTTTCTTTTCTTTTTTCTGTACACGCTCTCAATCAAACAGCAATCATGGCAGCTGTTTTTCTTCCAGCACAGCAGTTGAGCTGTCTCGCCCAAATGCTTATCAGCTTTTGACTCGTTGCCAAGATAGTTATAAGGGCCAAACAGCCTCAGCTCAGTTGTGCAGCTGGTTTAAAAGTAAGGGCATGAGAAAAAAAAAGTCTTTTTATTGTCATATAACGTTGCTAGTCCCCTTTTTATTGCATTGATTACATTATCCCGATTATGCTTGCAGTATTAATGTAGTAATGTGGGCTGCTTATTTTGTTGCTGTAGTTCTCACAGGCATTGCTAATAAAGCTGTGAGACATAAAGGTTAATTAGCTGAACTGTATTCAGAAACATGCACACATTAAAATTCCCTTACACTGCCTGTCTTTAAAAGAAGAAATCTCTACCTGAGTGCAGAGCATGAAAATGAGACTGCGATGGCGCAGTGTAAGCCTGCGCAGGAGGAGTGGAAATGGCGTCACTCTTCATAGGGGCATGCAGTTCACTACAGTACTGTATATGTGAGGAAGGGAGGGAGGGAGTGTGTGTGTGTATGAGAGAGAGAGAGAGAGAGAGAGTGTGTGTGTGTGTGTGTGTGTGTGTGTGTGTGTAATGAAAACTAGCTTGCTCATGCAGGGCTGTGCCTCTGTTTCATCATCAGCTTCAGTTCTCTCTCCCTCCCTCTCTCTCTCTCTCTCTCACTCTCTTTCTAGCTAGCTCACGTACTCACTCTTTCCTAGGCAGACAGCTCTAGACACTCACAAGGGGGAGATTGGACTCTGTAAAAAGACTGTTGCTGCTACTATTTCTGCTGCAAAGGCCTCCCCTTCAGATAGCCTTTTCCAGAGCAGAACTTTTTTGCTGTAAGAAGGATTCTTTTCTTTTGATCTCTCTTGTTTTCTTGCACTCTGTCACTCCTTCCTTACCTCTCTCTCTCTCTTTTTAACCCTCCGCTTTCAGTTTTGAAAAGCATTAGGATTATTTTCTACCCTCTCTTAATGTGGTTTTGTTTGTTCAGTAAATTAATGGCAAGAAATGGGTGCACTCACTGTGTGTGTGTGTGCGTGTGTGTGTGTGTGTGTGTTCGTGTTCTTGTGTTCATGTGTGCATGCAGCATGTGTGTGTGTGATTATAAATGAATAGGCCATTTAGAGAGAACTCTGAATTGGGCTTTGGCAGTTCATATCCTGTGTGGGTAAGGATGTTTCTTAAGTCACTATCTGAATGCCAATGCATTCTGCTGCTGGTGGAACAGCTCTGTTTTTTTCCCTGATTGCACTGTGCATTTGTGCATAAAATGGTACACCCAGGCTCTTTTTTAAATGTCTGTAGCTGTTTTGGAAATACTGCTCTTTCTGGTCTTTTTCTTCTCCCTGATTGGGAGGGAAAAGGGGTGTGCAGTACAGCGCTCTCTGGGACGGGAGCCAACCCTAAGACAAAAGATGTAAAATGGGCGGTAAAAGGGGAAAAATGTGACTGTGCAAGGCAACTAAAAATAATACAAATTTAATGAAAATGGCTATTTGCGGCTAAAGTAGTTTAGCATTGCTTTTTGCCTTTTCCATATATTAGACTGAAAAAAGTTTTAAAATACTTGATATTTCCTCACTATAGGCATTTGTGTGTGTGTGTGTGTGTTTTTGAAGGGTGTCTTTTTTTGCCTGCTGAATTATTCATAAGGATGGTAGTAAAGCAGGACCATTAGTATGCACTAGACATGCTGTTTGTCTGTTTGCTAACATTCTTCATTCAAGACTTGTTAACTACCAGACAAGCTTAACACGCTGCTTCTTCTTCTCTCTCGCTCCCTCTGTCTCTCTCTCTCTCTTTCTCTTTCTCTCTTTCTTTCCTCGTTGAAGCCACTCCTTTCAGCCTCCCATTGTTGCCGGGTGCTGGCAGCTAAGGGGCAGTGGTGGCAGGGGAAGCATGCAGCTGAGAAGCAGGAGCTGGTTGCTAGGTAAGGACCGCCTTCCCATTCCTCCAGGCCTGCGTGTACTTGTAAAAAAAAGGAAAGAAAGAATTAGAGCTCTGACTGTCTTCTTGTCTGCATTTACAGGAGGCTGCAAAGCAGCACGGTGAAAGCTTTTCTCCTCTGTGTCTCGTCCCTGGGGCTTCCTTTCCAACCTTTGCAGGGTAAGAGTCTCTCACATCAATTAGCTATTCTGATTGACATACTGTAATATTTCTAGTTTATTTGCTGTTGTATAGAACAATAACAGTAATTACTAAGTACTGAAATTAAGTTCAATTCATAATCTCTAAGCGACCAACTGCAGAGCACGTTATCCCCTGACTTTTTCCCCCAGTGTAACAGCTGCTGCGGCAGTGGTTTCCACAGTGTATATGCTTAATAATTGAGGATTTAGTTGTGAGATTTTTTTGCATTTCCTGTTTACATCAGGGGAGCTTTTATTTTGTTCATCTGGGAAAAGATCTACTGATGGCTTTTATTTTTGCATGCAAATGATTTAAAACCATTGCTTGTCTATCTTCTTGAGTTATATTGTAGTTTCTTTCTTGAATGCCAGTCCTTCTTGTTATGCCCAGAAGCGTGAATTTGAAAGTAAAACAATATCAAAGTTATGTCTTCTGTGGATGTACACATTATTCATCTTTGAAATAGTGAGTGGTTTGCAAATTTTGTAAACTGTAAAAAACTGAATGCATATTAATGTGGTAAGAATTAAGAATTCCTGTAATTCTGAGAGGTGGAATAATATATGATGTCTATTATGAAGTGGTTGTTGGGGTTGGTATTCTTATTAAATCACATCATATTTTTCGGCCTAATCACATACATTAATATCAAAATTCTGGCTGGGATATACACAGTACACATTTTTATATAGTTATGAGATTTAAAATGTAACTTAAGGGTTATCTCTTGCAGAATATTAAATGTCCTCTACTGTTTTCATCTCATGCTTCACACGCAGTACAATATTAATGTAAGAGTTAGCTCAAATTTGGTTATGCTGCCAGAAAACAGTGATGTAAAGAACTTTATACATGGAAACAATATTATTTTGTCACAGAATATCAGAACAATCCACACAAATATTTGGACCAGCGCAAGTCTTGCATTAAATGTGAGAGCTACTGTATGATTACTTTTTACTGATGTATTTACAGATACTGTAAAAATAACACACAAAGAAGATAAAATAAAAAACGGATTTATTTAAAAAAATACAATGTCATCATTTTATATATCTTAAAGGAAGCAGTTTATGAGAAACAAAAATGTAAAGTTTATTGGATTGTAATTCTTGAGTAAAGTTTGTAACAAGATAATGATACAGCATACAAAAATATTAATAATACAATACCACACCAAAAAATATAAATGTAAGAAAATTGCTTTACTCAAAAACAGGCATAATTATGTACAGGGCGGCCTGCAGTTTCATGGAAAACCTAATAACTGCTACCTAGGTTATTTAAAAATGTCACACAGACAGTAAGGTATTACAATATTATATTTTCTTACTCCACAAATATGGTTCCCTAACCACTTCAAAATAACTTTTATTTATAAATTGCTCACCTTGGCAAGATAGGAATGTACCCCATTCTAAAAAAGTCCATCCTTTATAAAAATTCTGTTTTCCTAAACATTTGTTTCAGTGTTGTCTTTAAATAGCTTTGCTGACTGCCTATGTTTGAGTGGCTCAGGGAAAGAGAGTTTTAAAGTTAAAAAAAAATATATAGAAGTCTCCTTTCTGCTGTGTGATCTGATATGGATGGTGCTATAGCCAAAGCAAGCTCCCTTGATACTGTGTATGGAAAGTGAATTCACCAGTGTATATGGCAATCTGTTAGGACATGTTCTCTTCACATGCAATTTAATGTAGTTTATATACAGAGTTCATGCTTATCTTTCTTAGAGGTAATCAGATACAAGAGAAATACTGTTAGACTCATGAACTGAATTTCGGATTTGCCTAAAGGTCATCCTACAGACATGACTGTTTATTAATGAGTCACAGTCATAAAAATGCATATTTTTTTTTTTTTAATTACTTGGGCACAGATTTGTGGCTGAATTTACTCATTACATTTTTGTCATGTGACAGTCCAGTGGGCATTTTAGCTTTTGAAAATATACTGTTCGGCTATTTGTTCCAAGGTACTTGGAGCTATTGTAGACAAATGACTGGGACACAAAGAGATACTCAAATTATGTGCTTAAATGAGGCAGTTTATAATTCATGTTTTGCTTAATAAATGGAAGAAAATTTTAGTTTAAGAATTAGTGTGGTTGGCTTTAATTAGTGAAATAAAAGCTAAATCAATATTTGGGATAGGTAAACTCTTGTAACATACCATGACACAAAATACATTTTGAAAGTGCTGATAAAAGATGACTGATTTTAAGTAAATCATGTTCAAGTGTTAGCCCTTCAGTATGCCTAGATTTTAGCACTTAGATTTAATTTGGAATTCTTGTTTTTGTAAATGCTTTCACTTTTTTCCTAGTCATCAAGAATATTTGAACACTAGTATGCTGATACATGGATTTGAAGGTTTTGCCTTATAAAGGACTTTCATTGTGGCACAGGTTTAAAACACAGTTAGCACTTTTCTTGCTAATACATTTATTGTATTCAGGAACTGAAACCTACAGAGTGGAAGGAACAATAAAGGATTTGCATAAACAAAGTAGGAGACACAGATCACTGCTTAATTATTTCTAGTGTGCAAAAGTAATGTAGATTAACTGACCAGGTAGCTACTCTTAAACCAGCAGTGCATAAATGTAGTGACAATTTTGACCTATGCTTTTTTATTCTATTTTAGACTGTCCTTTATCTATTGACTTGTATGATACCCTTCGTTCCACAGGTTGAGTCCACTTTAGTACTTTTTTTGACATCTGAAATAATAAAAGGAGCGTTTCTTTTAATATGGCGTGGACCAGGTATTTATCAGTATCAGTATTCCTGGCTGTTTCTGTACATCAATTGTTTAAAATCACTTTTGTTGTGACTAAAATGAACTAGCATGTAGCGGGCAGTACTCCCTGACATTATGGAACAGTAGGTGTTCAAAAACAGCTGGGAATAGTAATGAAAACCTGGTCTGAGAAATATTAAAAGGAGTGCTCTTTTTATTATTTCAAATGTGAAAAAAGTACTAAAGTAGACTCAAAATGGAGAAAGAAGGGTATCATACAAGTCAAGAGATAAGGGTCAGTCTTACATAGCATAAAACAGTATAGGTCAGAATTTTCATCGGACTCGTGCACTGCTGCTTTAAAGATGTACACAATAGAAATTAGAAATGTTTTGAAAGCAGATGTCTTCACTTTCAGGCAAACAGGTTTTCATAGGTGTTATTTTGATGAATAATGAAGTTGAATGAAGCTATGTGATTTAAGTTATGAGACCGTTACAGTTATAATCGTGTGTGCTGCTATTTAAGTTATAGGACCCTTATATTTATAGTCATGTGTGCTGCTGTTTATCAAAACAAAAAAAAATTAAACGGTGATAATATCCCAAGGTTTTTTTTGGTTTTTTTTAACAATCATATGAGAGTGGTAGTATTACTATAAAATTAAAAAACTGGCCAGCTAAAAGGCTTCTGTCAAATCTCAGAATATAATTGCTCTATTAAATGTAATGGTTCCTTTTTTTTTTTTTTTTTTTAGTTGTCATATAAACTAAAATTCTCATAATCAAAATTATGTTCTGTGACATTTTAAAGAGGGATGATACCATTAGAGGAACTCTGAAAAACATAATATTTGTATACTGTTTTTACACTTTTCTCCTGCCTATAACATCCCAGTCATTTCCACAATAACAGACATGAGTAGGAGATTTTGACGTCAGGATAGAGGGGGAAAAAGCAACTGAATAGGATCCACTCTGTGAGGCAGAGATAATATTTTTATGTAAAAAGGTTTAAGTAATAAGGAATGGGAAGACTAGGGCTATCTAAAATATAAGAACTATAAGTTGAGATCAGTCTAATTATTATTTTTCTTTTTAAATGTTATAAGCATCTGTGGCTTTCTAAAGGGGCACTGACATTTCAATGGACAGTTTGAAAAATATAATATTCAGACATATGTCAGATTATATAATATTTATCTTCCCCTTTGTCTTTATATCTATGCACATTGACATGAACACAGGATTACTGCCGCTTTGATTTAATCTACTCTGCCATTTTATATACACCTATCATTATAACCCCCCTGCTTGTGACAGTATATTAATTTCCTTAGAAACAGATTGTGATGTCACACAAGCAAACAATTACAGTCTAGTGTAGACAAACAGCCAAAGCAGGACAGGTCTAGAGAATTGTTGACCCTGTTTCCATTTTAATGTACAGTAACAGCTATAAAGCTAATAGAGTAGATAATACAGAATAAATATATCTATATCTAATCTATCTATGTATCTAGTTATCTATATCTATATACACATACATACATACATGCATACACGCATACATGCATACATACATACACACACATACACACATACACACACAGACATCCATACATACACACACACATATATACATACATACATACACACACATACATACATACACACACACATATACATACATACACACACACATACATACATACACACACATACATACATACACACACATACACACACACACACACACATACACACATACATACACACACACATACACACATACATACATACAAGGGAGCCAGCCATGATGCAGTGCTCAAGTGGTCTTTATGGTGCCAAACTCCAGAAACAAGTGCAACAAGAGACCCTAGTGCCTCGAACCCCTGCAGGTTCTTCAAAGGGGGAGATTCCCCCTTTGAAGAACCCGCAGGGGTTTGAGGTGCTAAGGGCTCTTGTTGCACTTGTTTCTGGAGTTTGATACAATGAAGACCACTTGAGTAGTTACTCTTTTGTGGGTATTTCATTTTCTGTGCACCTCTGCTTTGTTCGTGTTGCTTTTTTTTTCGGTGCTACATTTAAAAGTTTTGAGCACTCAAAAGTTTGTTTTTTATCACGATGCAATGCAGTAACTTGCAGCATGTGACGTCACAAAATACTACATGGCAAAAGGCTTAATTGCCATTGTATTATTTATTTATTTATTTGTACATCAGTTTACAACCTTTGAGCCAGAGGCTCATTTTCAAAAGTACCTCATCACAAAGAGGACAAATACAGTACAACAATTTTGTTACATCATTGTGGATTACAACAATTGGTAATACATGCTGTCATATCTTAGTTGCAATTTTAAAGTTACAGGATATTACACTGTTCCCTATAGTATACTGCATCATTGTGTGATAAACTGCAGTAATTGTGTGTCTGTCTCATCAATCTATCTATCTATCTATTACAGGGATGCAGTCATGTCCTTATAATTTGGGTTGAGTAGTCTGTTCAGCGTAAACACCTAACTTTACACATTAATAGCTTTGGCAACATTTGACTAAATCAGCTGAAATTTTGCCCGTGTTGTCTAGTAGGCAAGGTCTTGATGTGTGGAAAGTTTTGTGATGTAAGCATGTGTGGCTTCTGAGATCCACATATGTCATTTTCTGAAAATCTTTAATTTTTTCGTATACTTAACATGATTTTTTTTTTTTTGCTCTCATCTACAGCTTACATGTACAGTAATGGAATTTTTTCCCCAATCTTGCAGGGTACATGTGAGATGTCCTACGGTAGTGCCTTTGAAAGGTCTGGTGAAAAATATATTAAATGGTTTCAGTGTTATAAGGCTTTTAAGCTTTGTTTTTCCAGTTCTGAGCATGCGCAGAAAGGTTTTTGAGTTAATGTTCTGCCGTGAAATGAAAAATTTGATTTCACAGACCCCTTTTTTGTTTCTCAAAACTTGCTTGGCACAGCACAAAACATTTTTTTGTGCCATGAGACTGCTATCTTGTAACTTTTTTCCTTGAGCTAACAAAGCATGGAAAATACATAAAAATGCTGTCATTTTAAAAAATAAACACCAGAACCTACTTAAACAAGCCCAGTTTAGCTAGATTCTGATGTTTATGTTTTTTAAATGAGGGGCAGAAATACCTTTTCTGGGAACTCAAAATCAAGGGTGCTCAGCTTAGTGAGAGAAGCCTGTCACCCATGTTCTCTGAATGAGAACAACGGGACTTTCTTGACTTCTGCAGCTGCAGTTGGAACTCATGCAGCAGGCTGCAGTAAGAGCCATGGGCCACCATTTTCCTGGTGTCTAGTGGCCCCCATTGCCATCCCTTTATGTATGAAATGTTGCCCTGGTGTCTAGTGGCACCCCTCCCACCCTTCAATTGCTGTCCCCGCAAATTGTCTTTCTCTGGTGTCTAGTGGTACCCCTCCACCCTTCAATTGCTGTCCCCATAAATTGTCTTTCTCTGGTGCCTTGTGGCATCCCTACCCTCTGATTGCCATCCCCATATTGTATTTGTCTTTCCCTGGTGTCTTGTGGCACCCCACCCTCTGATCACCATCCCCATAATGTTGTCTTTCCCTGGTGTCTAGTGGAACCTCCACCACCCTCTGATTGCCATCCCCCACAATGATTTTGTCTTTCTCTGGTGTCTAGTGTACCCTCCACCCTCTGATCACTGTCCCAGTCTGAAAAAGAGAAAACCATCCCTCCATGTTTTTTTTATAAACCTGCAAAAAAGGAAACAGTCCCTCGTCGATCTGACTCTCCCCCAACATCTCCCACTCAGTACTCGCCTTCACATACACCCCCATACACCCCCACACACACCCTCATTCACCTGAACAGGTCACAGGGCAAAGATCCACTTTCCAATTGAAGACATGTCTTGCTGCTGGAACCACCGACTGTGTTAAGAGAAACTAAGGTAAGTGCGGTTCAATGTATTTCAATGGGGTTTTCAGCTTTGTGGCATAACTTTGCCATTTTTGCATATTTTGAGCCAACATTTTCAACATGCCATTTTTGGGACCACACCTCATAAACAATTATAGTGGAATGATAGAAAGCTGTCCCTAAAGGTGATTTTGCAGTCGCTTGGTGAAATCACCTTTTGGGCAGAATTTGAAAATGCTCACCACCCTTGTTCATGAGGTGAGGTCATAAAAAAGTTATTTTGAACATTTGGGGTCAACATATGTAAACATGGCAATGATATGTGTATACATTGAAATGTTACTATGCTCACTCGTAACTTTGGTAATTTTAAATATTTTGACCCCAAATTCTCAACATAGCTATTTTTTTGCACCACCTCATGCACGTGACAGCTGTCCTTCACACCTGTGGCATGGAATGACATTTTGGTAGTGCAGAATGACATTTCAGCAGTGCAGAATGATATTTTCGCAGTGCAGAATGATGTTTCAGTGGGGATTTGAACATTTTCAGTAATGGGTTCATGAGGTGGGGTAATATGAAGTCTATGCTGACAATTTGGTTTGCTGTTTTGCTACAAATGCAACATACGTGTATGCATCTATGGGGGATGGGGGTCCTGCGCTCCCCCAGGCAAATGAGGATTAGATTATACTATCTCAAAAAGTAAAGAAATTAATTGCAAAAAAACATTGTTAATGCACTAGTAACTGTAACTTAATGCCACAAATGTAGGGAAATGTGGTGTTAGGGTTTCCAACCCTAATGTCCCACACCCCTTTCCCAAGCAACAAAAGGAAAAAACAGTAGGGTTTTCGGTCTCCCAAGTCTTGGTACATCACTGGTGGGATCTTCATTGGGGACTGTCAAACCTAATGCTCCCCCCTCCCCCCAGCCCCTAGCCTCCAATCTGAAGCAAAAGGTACAGCTGTAAGCCACTGCCTCATAATGACACACTTTTCAATGGTAGAGAAGTATGTCTTTCCACAGGTTGCCAACACAATTTTTGGTACGTTTCTTCAAGTAGAGCCCTGTGATCACTGCAAGAGAAAAATAGATCATGTGTGACATTGTTTACTTACTGAATGGGGTGGGCATTAGGGTTGACACCCCCCAAGGAAAACCCCACCAGTGATTCACCAAGACTTGGGAGCCCCAAAACCCTAATGTTTTCTCCTTTTGCTGCTTGGGAGGTGAGTGTGGGTCATTAGGGTTGGAAACACTATCTCCATATTTCCCTGCTTTTGTAGCGTTAAGTTACCAGTTAACTGGTGCATTAACAAAGTTTTTTGCAATAAATATAGCTATATATATATATATATATATCTACATACACACACACACACCACACGCACACACTAATAAATGCATTTATTTTCATGGGCGGGGGAGCTGAAATGAAAATTAATAGATTATTTCCACTCCAGCTATGAGAACAATGGATATTTCCACTCCAACTCCAAAATGTTCTGAGCACAATCTTTCTTTATATGTAACATTCTGTCCAGGCCTGCTGATAAAAAAATGGCACAAAACACTCAAATGTAAAAGCCACTGGCATTAAATAAATGACATATGCCATGGACTACATGCAAATAAATTATTTATTTTGAATGGCTGAGTATGACAGATGCTTTATTTTGAGTGGCTGGATGTGACCTCTATAAACCCTTCTCATGGCTCTAACACTTGTAGGTCACTAGAGATCATAACCAGAAATTCAAAATAAATAATTTATTTCCATGCAGCCTATGGCACATCATATATACAGCTACATACACACACTTTATATATGTATCTATGTGTATATGTATATATATATTAATTATAAAGGGGCAGTTGTGCCCCTCTAGTTATGGTTGAGTAGGCACTTTAATGTTAAACTCCAATTTTTGCATGTTAATAACTTTGCAATCATTCAACAGATTTGCTCAATATTTGGAATGTGTGGTCTTGTATGGTACATCGTTTGATTTACCAAGTTGCGTTTTGGTCGGTCTTACGGTTTTTGTGCAGTGAAGCACTGAAAAATGCATTTTTTACAGTGTTTTACATATTTTTTGCCCCTGAGACCACACTGTGTGGTCTCTTGATCTGAAAATTTCAGAGTAGAAAGAGTTTGGGTCAAAGAACAATCCAGCATTAGTGTAGTGAAAAAATATTAATCCGTTCCAAAGTTATTTAATTTTTAATTGTTGGGTTCTGGGCATGCTCAGTTCACTCCAAGATTTATATGTATGTTTTGTGAAAGGGGATTGGGCTCACAATCAAGGATTTTGTCAGCTCATGAAAGGGGATTTAAAAAATTCCAGTCCATCAGAAAAAATTCCTTGTCTGCGAGCCGCCATCTTGTTTTTATCCCCCTTCCCAAACAAAATGTCATAGCTTCCTCCATGGGGGACTTCTTGTTGCAATAAGACATGGGTTTTCTTCAGGGTGATGCCCTCTACAAACCTACACCTTTGGTTTGCTTCATTCTGTCCAAAAAACCACCATTTTAAATTTTGAAATGTTTCACCCATGACTCACTTCCGATCCCCTTTCGTGAGCTGACAAAATCCCGGTCTGGCAGCTGATCCCCTTTAGTGAGGTAGCAAAATCTTTGACCATCACTTTGTGACCAGATGGCCCTTCTTGTGGATGAGGATTGACTGACGGTCAAGGATTTTCCAGCCTCATGAAAGGGGATTGTCTCACGGACTGGGATTTTGTCAGCTTGCAAAAAGGGATTATGTTTTTGAATCCTCTTTTGTGAGCTGACAAAATCCCAGTCCGTGAGTTGACAAAATCCCAGTCCATGAGCAATCCCCTTTCATGAAGTAGCAAAATCCTTGACCGTAACTTTGTGACCAGATGGCCAAAACCTGATTGTCAAGGTTTTCTTGCAGATAAAGATTTTGACAGCTGGCGAACGGGGATTGACCTCATGGTCAGGGATTTTGCTACCTCACGAACTAGGAATTTTTAAACCTTCAAAAATGTTTCCACTGCATTGTAAATTAATGGTTTGGTCTTTTGACTTGAAATTTGCAGGGTATTAAGGGGATGCCCCAGAGATGTAAATTATACTACTTAGGTGTTGAAAAGTTAATTAGTTCCATAGATATGTTATCACAAAGTTGAGATTTTTCCCATAGGATAACATTTTGGTGCCCATAGTGACTTTCAGTGCCCGTTTCTTGAAAATGAAGCAAGATATGGATTTTTCACTACCCACAGCTTAAATCACCTTTAAGCGATCGAAGCTGTTAAAAGCTTGAAAGTCATAGATTACATCTGCAATGGATTTTTTTCTCTACTTACTATGGTTACAGAGATATTGGCAAATTAGTGTCACAAGGGTTCCAAGGGTGCCTTTTCAGTGCTTTTCGGTGCCCGTATCTTGTAAACAGTGTGAGATACAGATTTCGGCAACCTATCTCACATGGAGGTCTCACTGTTATGATTACAATGACACTTGATTTTTTTTCACAGTTGCTGAGATATTGACAAATTAGTGTTACAAGGGTTCCTTGCCCTATAGGGCTGCTGTATGACTCTGTAGTTTTGTATAAGTGGGAGTGCAGAGCCCGGAGGGCCTTCGCTCCCACAGATGCATATTGTTATGCAGAAATGGGCAGCTTGGTGGGCCCCATATTGGGACCAACACATGCTATTTACTACTTATATTACACTTTTTCAAAAAGTAAGGAAATTTATTGCAAAAAACTTCATTTAATACATCGGTTAGGGTTAAAGTGACAAAAGTGGGGAAATTAAATGTTAGGGTTGAGCCCCTAACCACCCCACCACCCCATCCTCCACAGGCTGACAGATGCCAGAGTGTGCCATGGGGTCATGAGGCCTAACTCTCACCCCATTCTCCTTTACTGTAGCATGTCAACCTGTTTACACATGGAATGGGGTGAGAGCGGGACCTCATGATTCATGGCACACCTCGGATCGCCTGTCGGTCTGTGGAGGATCGGGTTGGGGTGGGGGGCAGTGGGTTCTACCCTAACATCTCATTTCCCAATTTTGTTGGTTTAACCCTAACTGATGCATTAATAAAGTTATATATATATATATATATATAGTGAAGCTTCACTAGGATGAAGTGCAGTGTCACAGGTTTACTGCATGACAAAAGGATTAACTCCTATTGAAACTGCATTGTTTGCTGAGTAACTCTACTGCAGAATTCTGCAGTGCTGCACTTCATCCGTATATATATCGTGTGTGTGTGTATATACTGTATATATATATATATATATATATATATATATATATATATATATTAGTTGCAAAAACTTCATTAATACATCAGTTAGGGTTGCCACAACAGAAGTAGGAAAATGAGGTGTTAGGGTTTCACCCTAATACCCAACTCCTGCCCTGCAGAGACCAGGAGGTGTTGGGGTGGCTTTGGTGTCGCCAACCCTAACAGCTGCAAAGTTATTAAAATGCAGAATTTGAGGTTTAACTTTAAACTGTCTACTCAACCCTAGCTGTAGTGGTGTGACCACGCCACTATAATATATATAAAATTGTAAACCGAAAACAATATATATATATATAAAACATATACACACATATATATATATATATATATATATATATATACACACACACACTACAGTATGTATATAGTAAACTGAAATATATCTAAATATTTGTTAAAGTTTCCCTTTAGATATCGGTGCTCATTAATGTCTATTCATTTTACTATGAGTTCTGATTTATAACAGCGTTCTTCAATGATCTCTTTCCATTGACTTAATGTTTGTTTCTATGTAATACAGATTTTAAGGCATAGCCCAGTGAAACAAATCCCATGTCTGTCAGTCATTTTCAGTTATCTGTAAGGCATTGCACTACGTATTACAGTTGACTGTCTCACACAGAGATGACGTCGCTGCAGTCACCTTTCCCTTCCATGTGACCAGTGCTGTTATGATACATTGTGGTTTTGGGGTCTACCAAGCTGAAATGCAAAGTTCAACATTTTGTTCTGGTATTGTAGAGTGAATTCCAGTAGGGTTTGCCCCTTCCCCTTTTGGAAATATGAAATGAGCTTTGTTAAACCTTATTTCCTCCTATAAGATTCAGTCACTCATTTTTTGCTGAGGACTGGTGCACACAGTCAAATTTTAGCATGATGCATTTTTGCAGTTGCGTTCAAGCAACATACTGGCATGCACAATAGACATTTTTGTCTGAATTTTTGTTTATTGCTTCTATTAAGCAAAAAAAAATAAAAAAAGCAATGTCCTCAAATTGATATTCTAATTATTCTGTAAATGATCTGGTCATTCTGGTGAATGCTGCTGGTATGTTGATTTTGTGATGATTGCTATAACTACTTTTGAGTTGCCCCAGAAAATGGGGTATAGCATTCCAGTGGGCTTACCTGTCACACACACACACACAAAAAAAATTAATTAAATTAGCACACCAATTGACAGTAAAAAATGTTTCTTGTAAAATAAAATAAATAAATAAATTAGTACATCGATTGGCAGTAAAATAAAGGTTTCTTGTCGCAGACTCTTTTGAATGAACAGCAGAAGGCCAGTATAAAGTGTACATGTGCTATACAAGTCACAACAGGAAGAGAAAAACAGATGGGGAAGAAGATCATTTGAATTTTTTTGTTCATGTTTTACATCAACTTGTAACAAATCAGTGTTGCAAATTAGTCACTTATCTAGTTTTTTTTAATTTTTCCATTGTACCTGTTTTACTTCCACCTTCAGTTCCCCTGCCATACTCTTTCTGGGTGATTTCACTTTCACCATTCCTCGCCATCAAGAGGAACACATGTAAGCAGCCTCCTCAGAGACTGTCATCAAGTTCTTCTCATGAACAGATTGCAGCAGGGTACTGCTCAGTGATGTGAATTGTCCCCCCCGCCCCAATAAATCAAGCACTGCACCTCTTCAACATAATCACTCTCTAATGGCCCATGGTGGAACATCGGCTCCAGGTTCAGTCCTTAACCTGGTTCCCTTGCACTGCAAAGTGATGTGCAGATACCAAGCCACCATGTGAGCTGTGAACTACAGTATTGTCCCTCTCTCCTTCTCCCACCCAGCTCACCATCTTTTCCCTACTCTTCCTATCCTTATCTTCTCCCATCTCAAAAGAAGAACAGAAGAATGCAAGTATTATGCTAGCAGATGAAGGCCTTACGATCTGTCAAGTATGCCCAATGCAGAGCCCATGTACAGTGCATTATATGCTGCTCTGCACCCTCCCCGGACAAATCTAATCTGACGCCAATCTCCACTTCCTCATGGCAGCCTGGTTGTTTCTAGTGCACAAACACCACACCTTTCTTGTTTGTTTTTTGTAGATATGCACCAGTATATTTTGAACCTCTTTTATTTTCACAGTAATCTACTTCCCTATATTTTTCTTTCTTTCTTTTTTATTCTTTGGTAACTGGTTAAAGCCCACCCGGCACAAGTGTCTGTTTTCAGGGGTGACCGAGAAGCACTGGGGATGTTTAATGACTTGTTCAGATTCACACAGTATGCAAGTGGAGGTTGTGGGAAACAAATTCAGGCCTGCTGGATGCACGAAGCTCATTCACAGCTCATTACTTTAACATCTAAGGAACACTATAGTGCAGTGGCTAAAGGCACTGAGCTGCAAACCTGGAGACTTGGGTTTGAATCCCATCAGCCCTCACTTGCATACTGTGTGACC
The DNA here is from genome assembly GCA_016271365.2 of Neoceratodus forsteri. Classification (NCBI taxonomy): domain Eukaryota; kingdom Metazoa; phylum Chordata; order Ceratodontiformes; family Ceratodontidae; genus Neoceratodus; species Neoceratodus forsteri. The sequence goes on from CM028131.1 coordinate 1,661,001,805, forward strand.
CTGAGCAAGTCACTTAACTTCCTTGTGGTCCCAGGCTGCATCTGGAAACAAGCTCCCATTTAGTGTGCCTTTCCTGGTTAAGCAATTTCCCCATCCTTCTAGGCTATACTGCCAGACCATCTTATTTTTGAACCATGTATATTATCATGTATCTGTTTCCCATTTTTTCTCATGTTCTCTTGTCCCAGGGTGCACCTGGTAACTAGCTGTTTGCAGTTCAGTGTACCTTTCTGTTCAAATATTTTAAATAAATATTTGAAGGAAACATAGGTACAGGTATGGCATGGTAGCCATTGTAAAACTGATTATATCCAGGTTAGTTACATTTAGTGCATGGCGTGAGCACCAAGTGATTAGTGCCTAATTCACGTCTTTTGGAAATGTGCAGTTTTGGTGTATTAACTCCATTATCTCCATTTTATTTTGGCATAATTAGCACACTAATGCTAATGGTGAAAAAACACAGTATTACAGAATATAAAATGGGTATTGCTGAAATACAGATATGCCAGATACACTTTTACGGTACTTCATAATTTTTTTTTATTCTATTGCTTTGGTACATGTAATATCCATTATGCTAATGTTTCTTACACACTGAGAAGAAAATGCCCTTTTAAAAAGAAACATAGAAACATAGAATTTGATGGCAGATAAGGTTGGCTTGGCCCACACAGTCTGACCATTTTTCACTACATACAATATCACCTCAGACCCTAATCAGTCTACAGCTTCCCCCCCCCTTTCCACTAAGATACCCTTATGCCTATCCCATGCATTCTTGAACCCCACCACTGTCTTCACGTCCACCACCTCCGGTGGAAGGCTGTTCCAGGAATCTACCACTCTTTCTGTGAAGAAGTACTTCCTCACTTCTTTCCTGAATCTACCTCCCCTCCAGCTTCATTGCATGTCCCTTTGTTCTTGAGCACCTTTTCTTCAGAAAAAAATACTTCTCTCCTGTACCTTGTTTACCCTGTGAGGTATTTAAAGGTCTCCATCATATCCTCACTCTCCCTTCTCTCTTCCAAGGTATACTTGTTGAGGTTCTTTAGTCCCTCCTCACAGGGCTTTCCGTGAGGACCCTGCAAGATTTTAGTTGCTCTCCTCTGAACCACCTCAAGTCTGTCTATGTTCTTCCAGAAACGTGCTCTCCAGAACTGGACACAGTATTCAAGATGGGGTCTTATCAGTGAGCTATACAGGGGCAACACCACCTCCCTCTTTCTGCTGATGATAACCCTCCCTGTGCATCCCAGCATCGGTTCCGGTCAGTAACATCGAGGAACAAAATAAAATGGACAAAAATAAAGTGGAAAAAACAGTGTCACCATCAATGTTGGCAGCACAAAATGTAGCATGCCAGAACAAGGCAGGCCACATGACACGCAGATAGCAAACAACGTCCACCACTTGGAGGCACTGCACTGGAAAACACAGCTGCAGGCACCCGTGCACAGGAACAGCACAGGGGTGCAGGGAGATGGAACAGGGCAGGGTGCAACCACCACTGGGGGAAGCAGACCACTGGACACCTACCATGGTAATCTAATAGTACAGGCACCCACATGGTGGGGTACCCCCACCCAGAATGCTGAGTGATGGAGAACGTGCACCAGGGTAACCACTGGAGGACAGGTGGACCATGGCCACCATGTGGATGGCCATGTATAATGCAAGGGGCTAGGAGCACAAGCCAGCATGTCCCCAGCAACACACACAACACACAGGACAGGGGAGATGGCATGCTGGCTTGTGCTCCTGGCCCCCTGTGGTTCTAGTGCAATGTCTCCATGTGGTGGACGTTGTTTGCTATCTGCGTGTCATGTGGCCTGCATTGTTCAGGCATGCTACATTTTGTGCTGCCAATATTAATGGTGACACTGTTTTTGCCGCTTTATTTTTGTCCACTTTATTTTGTTCCGCGATGTTACTGACAAGAACCCCAGCATCCCTGTAAGCCTTTCCCCAAAAAGTCATACATCACAGCATACTGTAGGAGCACAAATCTACTCTATGTGTTCTGCCACTTGCAGTTTTAAATTCTGTCTACACCTAAACAAAACCACAAAATACTTTGGAGAAGAAAGTGTATGTTCCAGGAAAGTTGCCTACCTGGCATTTCTTTATAAGAGTGTTATGTTATATGGTGGCTTATTGTATGAGATAAAACCCATTCCAGGATCAGCTTTGGAGGAAGAAATGATATGTTGCAGGAAAGTTGCTTATTTGCTGTTTCTTTATTAATGTTTTGTTATATGGTGGCTTATTATATGAGATAAAATGCATCCCACCCTGGATTGGCTTGAACCACCAATCTTTCCAGTAACAGTCAAATGCGCTACCCATTTGCACCACACAGACAGCACTAAAGGGGCTCTGACCTGGGACTGGCAGTGAAAAAGATGATCTATTAGTGACTTACGGTACAAATACACATAGAGAGATTGTAATAAGATACAAGAATGGATAGAATAGGGCTTTATTTTCAAAAGTATTTACACAGGCATAAGTTACAATTTTCAGCTGCCCCTGCTTCAAACTAAATGCACCAAAATGTTGGATTCCTGTTTTCAAACATGTTGCTGCATTTGTGACAATGACAGTTTACCTGCTTTACAGCAAAAAACCAAAAATGAAATGTGTCATTATTTTAATACATTCATCATTTTCTGAGCACAATGTACATCACTTGTGACAAGAACTTAGGCTATATGTTTTCTTTGGTCTAATTTTTGGATGCAAGTAGCACAGTTGTGCTAAAATCATGGCAAAAGTCATCATGATCATCTGGAGGGACTGTTAAAATCCAGATCATAACGCTTACTAAAAAGTTTAAAAATCTGATGTCTTCTAATAAAAATATCCATGATAAGCTTAGTTTAAATAGTTGTGCCAAGTTGTGACTTGAAGGCCAGCCCTGTGGCGCTGAGGGATGAGGCACTGGAAGCCACACCTCGTGGCATGCTAGTGACCGGAGTTCGGGGACAGAATCTGGGAGCCGGGGGTCGGCAGGAAAAGGAGAGGACTGAATGTCCAGAGGACTGCTCTCCTCTCTTGGGGTGGGGTATCGGGATGCCTTGCTCTGTAGTGGCTCCCGGTGGAGACTGGGAGAACTACAAGAAGTGGGGCCACTGAGGGGGTGAAGTGAAGGTGGACATCAGTGGAGGGGGTGGGATTGCAGTCTCCATGCAGATGTCATTGCATGCCAAGACTCGGGGAGAAACGAAAGGAGGAAAACCCCGGCTGCCAGGGAGGCGATGGCAAGACCCCGGGGGCCGAATCCACATGCCCATTTCCAGTCCTGACTCCGACTTGACTCTCCTTGGTCCCTGTCTCCTCCCATATGGGTCTGGTAGGAGAGGGGGGGGACCCAGCACCCGATTCCTCAGTCGGGGAAGGGGTTCAGGCAGGGCAGTAGAGGTGAGGTCAAGCAGGTCTGCACCAGAGAGATGCCCTGGTAAGCTGGTGACCAGGAGGGAAATAAAGTCTACAAAAAAAAAAAGTTGTGACTTGAAATGTTTGCAAGAAGAAGTATATATTTGGGCTCCATAAGTGTAGAAAATTAAAAATAAAATAAAATGTTAATTGTTTTAGAAAAAGGAAACCTAGAAAGACCAAAACACATTCAGACACATCTTATTAACATGCACGTACATTATTTTGCAGTGAGCAAGTCATACAGTACAGCAGGATAAATATTTCTGCATTTAATTCCTTCCTCAGCACAATACTCTCCAAGGCCATTGAAAGCATAGTAGCCGACCAGCTTACTGAATATCTGGATAAGCATAAGATCCTATGCTGTCAACAGCATGGCTTCAGAAAAGGGCATAGCACTACCTCTGCCCTCCTTGACTTCACCGGTGCAACACACAGTTCATTGGACAATGGCCTCCTTGCTGGGTCGTTTTTTATAGATTTAACAAAGGCCTTTGACACCGTCCACCATGGTCTTCTAGTAGAGCAGCTCCAGTTAGCTGGCCTCTCCTCTGTCTCTTCAGCTTGGTTCAAAAGCTACCTTGAAAACCACTCCCAAAGAGTAAAAATTGCTGATGTCCTCTCTGATGTAAGACCCGTCCAATCAGGAGTCCCACAGGGATCCATTCTGGGGCCCCTTCTGTTTAGCCTCTTTCTGAACAGCCTTCCACAGTCCTGTCCAGAACAACTCATCTTATATGCCGATGACGCCGTCATCCATGCCACCCATAAGGACCTCTTACCCTTCCAACACAAACTCCAGAATGGTTTCACCTCAGTTGAAAGCTGGTTTAACAAGCATAAACTGCTACTAAACTATAAAAAAAACAAGTCTATGCTTTTCTGCAGCACACACAACAAATACAAGCTGCAACCTTTAACCATCACAAACTGCCATGTAGCCGCCCTAGAGCAGGTTTATGCATTTAAATATCTTGGGATCACTTTAGACAGTCACCTCTCTTATGGAACCCACATTGACAGTGTTGCCAACGCTGCAAATACCCGCCTTGGTCTCCTCTACAGGCACAGACAGCACCTTACACCAGATGCCCTAAGGGTCACGGTTCAGAGCTCCATTGTCTCAGTTATAGACTACAGACTGATCATTTATGGCTCCACCTCGCAAATGGCTCTTAGGCACATATCCACGATGCTCAACAAAGCCTGCCGGCCTCACTGGCTCCCATACGTGCGACTGATATGCACAATCTGGCTGGCTTCAACTCTCAAACCGCATAAAATACCAGACTTGCACTATGGCAAAGAAAATCACCTTGGGTCTTGCGCCACCTGGAGTCCAAGCTCACCTTTGCCCTAGCAGCAAGCTTAGATCCACAAGAGTCTCTGTAAAACAATACTTTCAGGTTCCCCACTGCCGTTCTTCCCAAGGTTAAAGATTCTTCGCCTATAGGGCCCACAGCTGGATGAATATGCTCAGCAGTGACCTCTCATCTGTGCCAATGCTTGAATTGTTCAAATCCAAACTCTGCCTATACCTCACTGCCTCCAGCACCTGTGACTGCCCCACTTAACTGGCTACCTCCCCCCCACTCCCTACTGCCTCCTTAACCCACCTCTCCCCCTTCCTAGCTCTCTAGTCCCCTCCCTGCACTTCTGCTACTCCCTGACCCCCTTCTTCTTTTCTTTCTTACTTCTCTCTCATTCTTTTCAACTCCAGCACTTCTATCTGTATCATGACAATGCCTCTGGCTGCACCCTTAGTTAGTTCCCCACCCCCACTGCTCTGTTCTCTTACTACTGCTCTGTGCTCTATCGCTCGTTAGCCCGAATGTACATGACCACATATTTGTACTTGGTGTTATGCTGTTTACCTGCCTATGTAACCGAATGTCTTGTCTACTCTGTATTGTACCTCCTTTGACGTGGAACCTTTGTAAAAGAGCCTTGGCTCAAAGGTACTTGTAATCCTAGAATAAATAAATAAATAAAAAGCAAACACAAGTACAGTACAGTACATTTAAATATGTGACCAATAACTGCTCATCAGAGGTCACAAGATCAAAACAATGTGCCTTTGAAAATGTGCCAGGTTTGATTGAAAATCTTGAACTCAACAAAATGGAAGTCGGTACTTCATGTCAACAAAAAGTGATGGGGGGGTATCTGGCACGTGCATTGTGCAATAGGGCCTCATTGTGTAGGCATTCTGTAAAATATTTCACAGCAAGATTCAATGAGTAAGTGTTAGATACATACAGGGAACATACTGTCACAATATTTGTTTTGAGAATCATTTGTGTTACGCAGTGTGTTATATGGTAGAATATTGTATTATGTTAGTTATATCTATATATATACGCACACATATATAAATACATACATAGAGAGAGCGAGGGAATGTGTTTATTATTCAAGATTCTCACACACGAAGTGAGACAGCTTGTTGAAAGCAGCTGAGTACATATTATAAAACTGTAAAGAAACTAGGATTTATTTTGATATTTTCAGTAAATTACTGCCAAAGGCATCATCAGTTCTCCTGTTACTGTTTGACAGTAAACTGTTCTGCACAGTAACCCACAGCATACAGTTTTATTTTGATTTTATTTATTCACAAAACAATATGGAGAAGTTCATACCAGTAGATTTTTGTCAAACACATTGGGTGGGATATTCAGAAGGGTTGCACCATGCGCAACCCACTGATGCGCCCTGGCACGATATTCAAAAGGGGAAAGTGCGTGGCACAAATCTCGATGTGCCAGGGCGCATCAGTAATGTATGCGGTGCAAGTGGGGGGGCGTGCCCATGCATACCCTCACATCCCGATATTCAGCTCGGGATGTGCGGAGTTCATGCAGGCGCAACTCTACATGCGCCGCAGAGACAAGTTGTTCCAAAAATAAAGAGTAACAGCCGCCACACAGATAAGCTGCCGACAGTAGGGTGCAACATGGCAGCTGTCAGCTGTGGGTGGCCACCCAAGCTCCGGCAGCACCCTCCATTGGGTAGCGCCCCTCCATGCCCGATCGCGGGCATATGTATAATAAATGAATCGTCCCATATCCCTGGTGGTTCAGTGGACTGCTCGCAGCCTGATTGCAGGCCTATGTGTAATAAATGAATCATCCCATATCCCTGGTGGTCCAGTGGACCGCTCACAGCCCGATCGCAGGCATATGTATAAAAATGAATCATCCCATATCCCTGGTGGTCCAGTGGACCGCTCGCAGCCTGATTGCGGGCATATGTCTAATAAATTAATCGTCCCATATCCCTGGTGGTCCAGTGGACTGTTAGTAGCTCGAGTCGCAGGCATAGGTATGTAGCCTTGTAACGTTCATATTCTGCGGTCCAGTGACCAGTCGCAGCCTGATCACGGGCAGAGGTCTAAAGGAAGATTAAACTCCATCCCTGGTGGTCCAGCGTGCACCCGCCCCCACCCTCCCACTAAGCCCGCAACCCCACCCCCTGACAGCAGCTGGCGGCAGCTCCCCACCCGCAAGCTGCCCAGCCGCCGCTGACTCACTGACACAGTACAGTCTATTGGTCATTAGCATGGGCAATGGGCGCAGACTGTACTGTACTACACAGTCCCTCACATATCTGACTGTGTAGTGCAGTACGGTCTGCACGCCCACTGGCCCACACTGTGGACCAATGGGCATACAGCTGTACTGTATGCAGTCAGTCAACAGGCGGCTGGGCAGATTGCGGGTGGGGAGCTGCCGCCCGCCGCCGTCTGGGGGGAAGCGGGGTGGTGGGACTCAGTGGGAGGGTGAGGAGAGGGGTACCACTGGACCACCAGGGATGGGATTTAATCTTCCTTTAGACCTCTGCCCGCGATGGGGCTGCGAGAGGTCCACTGGACCACCAGGGATATAGGATGTTTTAAATTTCATACATATGCCCGCGATCAGGCTGTGAGTGGTCCACTGGACCACCAGGGATATGGGACGTTTTAAACTTTATACATATGCCCGCGATCGGGCAGTGGGGCACTTTGCCGCTTATGAAGGGGGCGTCAGTCCCTGACAGCTTCAGCCTGGCAGGGCGCCAGGCGTAAGTCACCGGGATGGCACACCAGCATGCAATGAAGAGACGATATGCAATGGCCCCATTTGCGCCTTGCATGCATTATGGCCCCATTTACCTGCTTACTGTCATTAGTTGATGCACCTAGTACAGCGGCATGGCGCTAGCGATCCCCTGCCCCTCTCTGGCCACTTGAGCTGGTGCAGTGCCACTGCGCCATGCACAATGCGGGTAGCCACAGAGCGATATTCAACGGTGCTGAGCCATGGTGCAGCACCGTTGAATATCACCCTGTCAGAGCCCTGGCACATCCCAGTTGCGCTGCGCCCAGGCTTGCGCCACAGCCTGGCGCAGTCTGAATATCCCACCCATTGTGAAAAGAAACAGTGTTTACAGCACATCCTAGAGCTCAGGTGCACAATGCAAATATTTTAATATAAAACTATAATAAACTATAATGTATTATGTAAGTAAAAAAACATTTAGCATGCATGTGCAAGAGAGATAGATAGATAGATAGATAGATAGATAGATAGATAGATAGATAGATAGATAGATAGATGCAGAAGGGATATGTTTAAATGAATCATTAGAAACGTAACTTAGTTGTCTGAAACCTAAGCCTTATGGAGCAGTTTGCTTACATTTTTCCTAGCGACAATTCTTTTTCTGTGTTTTGTTGTTGATTGACTTTTTCTGTCCCTTTTTAGCAATCTTTCTCTCTTCCAGACAAAAATATACATTAACTTTTGACATCCATTGTTTAAACAAATAATGGATGTATGAGACAGAAAAAAAGCACAGAAAAAGCTATTTTCTAAAATATGGAAATAGCCTACATTTCCATTTCGATTTTGAAAAGATTAGTGGCCCAGTTTGTACTTATTAAGGTTTTCTTACAGTAAATGCATTTTGCCTTACCTTAAGAAAATTCTAAATGGAATCACATTAAAATGTGTTTACTTACATGGCCTTTGTCTCAGGAGATACAGTGATTTCATTAACGGCAGATACTACACAGTATCTTTTTATGGCTTCAGTTTTCCCTACTTAATTTTATGCTAGATTTTTATTACGTTGTCACTATTGTTTTTGTAAATGCACTATCCTGAAATTGGTGTGCATCAATTTAGAGCTCTACCTTTACTACCGCTGCACATAAGATATGTATGTAAACCCTAGGTGGCGCTACCCCAAGTGCTACTACCCCTGCCTGCTTGGCTACTGACAGGTTGAGGGACCTAGGTTCTATGACGGGTGCCTCCACCCAGAGGTCAGGGTTGGTAGTGGTTAAACTAGCTCGGGTATAGCCCTCTGGGACACTGTGACCCCCCTTTGTTTCTACTAGTGGCCCACACAGTATACGGGAATTACCTACCCAATACCCCACATATGAACACTTTTTACACATATAGATACCATTTACCCTCGAAACTGATTCTGCAGCACGTCTCTGAGGACCCCCTGTAAAACAAGGTTAAGCAACATACACAACAAAATGCAATGCTGGTCCTATATGTACTGACACCATAGACAGTATATAGTTCTATAACAACAAATCTGCTTTATTTAGGGGACAGTAACACGGGGGGGGGGGCAATCAGGTTGATTTAGCTTGGCAATATTCAAATCACAGTACTATGCACACATATAGGGTCCAAAAAGTCACACTCTGGGTACCCAGGATGGCAGGAGTGGCTAGCCAGGTCCATTGCCCAGGGTTGTCCAGCAGGTGCAGATGGATGGGGCCCTGTAGGAAGATAATATACGCACAACACACACTTGTAATCCGGAGCCGGATGGCTTAGTCCGAGGGAAGAAAACACAAGGAAATCAGTTGACACACTTTGATTAAATGAATGTCGCAGGGTGTTGCCCTGATTTGTACTCACGATACCCAAGACAGTTACAGGATGGATGGTGTTGCTTCTGGGTTTCCAGCATTCAGCACACACTGCAGAGTGAGGGGAATTAAGACCGTGATTCCTCACACACACACAAGCACATTCATATGTAAGGAAATTACTATACCAGGCAGGTTGTCCTCGATCCCAATTGCAAAACTCTGCAAAACCCGGAGCACTCACAGCAGCCTCAGTCACTGACAGGCCGATCGCACTTCAGCAAAATCTTCGGTCTTCTACAGGTTAAGCCTGATTTCCACACTTCTGCTTCTTCTTCCTTCTACAACAGCTTGGATTCAGTCTGATTCAGCTGCACTAACGGCCGCAGACCAACTTGGGGGCCTACACACACGCTTCCCACGCAAATTACTCGCTGCACAGTACAGAGCTCCTTCTCTCTTCACTGTCTCTACTGAACTCACTTTTCCAGCAACAGTGCAGGGCATTTCCTTTGGGTTCACAGCAGTTCGGTTGGCTGGTTCAGCTGTCAATCATTGTAGGGCTCCCTCTGTTGGTGCAAAAAGGGGCCAAGGTCCAAACTACATTTCCCATGATCACCTGCCATACAATCCCCTTTGTTGCAGGCTCCAGATAAGAGTCCAAGTTCTGATATCACCAGCAAACAATTACTTCTTTTAATTAGGCTCCCTCTGCGCATATAGTGACTGCAGAAACACAGCACTTAGCCAGCAGCCCGAGTGGGATTTGGGCATTGTAACACACAGTCCCCCCATTCCAATTAATTATGTCTGCAAGCAGACAGCTCTTAAAGAGACAGTATGCAGAGGCACTAAAGCACTCGCTGCAGTGCCATTTAAAAGGCTTAAACGCTGAACATCATCCAGACTTAGAGCACTTAGCAAGCTCCTGGAAGACTTTTGGGTACCTCCATTTGCAGGGGGGTTACATGTACATATGTATACCCATCATGTTTCAGTGACTATAGGCCTAATGCGTGAAAGTTTAATAATTTGGTGGTAATTTGGTGCAGAGTTAAATACACTGTCACAATTTAAATTACTTTCAAGGTTTTTTTTTTTTTATCGTCTATTTTTGCACCAACCCGATGAAATCTCTCGGGCATCCTCCAGTGCCCCCAGCTTTACCTACATGCCTGAGAGGCTTCCAACTCCTGGCACCAGAGTGGCTATCCCTCCCCCGGCTCTGAACCCCCCGAGGGAGGGCCGCCCTATCTGCCAGGGCGCTCTATCTTGAATTCAGGCCGGGCTGGGCTTGGACCAGGAGAGGAGGGCAACCAGTGGTGGAGTGTGGCTGAGTGGGTGGAGGTGCCATCGCCTATCCCCGAGGCTGGGGATTTTCTATGTATTGGTTTTCCCCTGGAAGTGCAGCGTGCCATGACGTCTGTGCACAGCTGCCTGCTGATGTCTGCCGCACACCCACCCCAACATTCTGGCTGGTGATTCTGCAGTACCCCCAATCTCCATTGGGGGTCACGAGGACATCGAGCAGCCCCAGGATCCCTCCCCAGGGAGAGGAGAGCCATCGTCCGGATGCTCAGTCCTTTCCCTTCCCTGCCGACCCGCAGCTCCTCAAGTCCGTCTCCGAACCTGGGTCACCGGCGTGGCACAAGATGTGGCCTCCAGTGCCTCAACCCTCACTGCCACCATCTTTCAAGGTTTCTTGACGTGTAGTTCTCAAAATCTATCATCTGTTTATAACAGCGAAGAATGGTTTTCAGTTTAAAGACTAGTACTCTTTAAGAAGAACAAATACATATTTTTAAAAAGTGCTCTTATACAACCAATAATAAAAGAAAAATAACTTAAAAGATCTGTATAATGCCTTGCAAGTGCTATCATGAAGTATTACACATACATAATAATTCACCAATAGAATTATTTTGTTTAAAATATTCCTAATACGAATTTCAAATTCCAGTTACTTTAAAATAAAATAACATATGAAAGAGAAAACAGAAGCATTATGGATCAAATTGAAAACAGGAATATTATGGTCTGTTTCCATTTGTACAGGATCTGCTCCCTTTGTATTGTTCTATATCCCTTGTGTTAACTATTGTATCTGAATAAAGCACATTAAAGTTGAAAAAAAAAATAACATATCCCAACAGACACTTTCTACAGTCATTTTCCTTTAGTTATATTTGTAACTGTGGCATTGTTTTGCAGTACACTTATGCTTACCTCACAACCTTTTGTGACTGAAATTAGGGACACAGACACTCACAGTGAGGGACAATGAGGGACACTGACCCTAGAGAGGGTAAGCTACTGATCATTTAGGATCTGGAGTTTAAATAGGGTAGGGGAAATCAGCAGACTAGGTGGGCCAGGCAGTCCTTATCTGCCATCAAAATATATGTTTCTATGTTTCTGTACAATAATGAGGGACACATCCTCAATCATGGACATACAAGCTCAGGACACTGTGAAAATCATTGTGTTTACTTGTTTTTTATTTTATTTATTTATTTATCAAGTCTAGGATTACAAATACCTTTGAGCTTTGGCTCCTTTACAAAGGTTCCACATCAGAGAAATACAAATTATGGGGAACATCAAGACAGACATTACAACAATGTGGACATTGCAGACAGAGTACAGATTAATACAATTCAAGGGTAGCATTGTAACAAGGCAGCCAGCGGCATTTGTCAGGGAAAATAGACAACAGATAAGAAGTGCCAGAGTCATAGGGAGAGGGAAGGGGGAAGGAATGTAGGAAGGGTGGGAGAGGGTGAAAAGTGCAGCATTGGGTATACCAAGATGTGAGGTAGAATCCAGTAAGGAGGGGAGGGGGGGACCACTAGAGCAGGAAGGGAAGTGGAGAAACAAGGTTAAGTTGGGCAGTCACAGGAGCTGTTGGAAGTGAGATAGTCCCGGAGCCTAATTTTAAACATACCAATTGGGGCAGAGGAGATGGTGGGGCTGAGGCCATTGAACCAGAGTGGTGCTCGATAAGCAAAAGAGCGCTGTCCCTGTGAAGTGTGACAGTGGGGAACTTTCAGTAGCTGTAGCATGGATCTCCGAAGGCACCATTTGTTAATTTGGTATTGTAACAGAGTTGAGATCCCAGGGGGTGCAAGGCCAAGGTAGATTTTTTTTTGTCATGGAGCAGGTGAGAAACGTGATGCGATTTGATAGTTGGAGCCAGCCGGTCTGAGTGTACAGGTCACATGTGTGCGTGATACGGTGAGTAATGAGCTGACATGCCTTATTTAAGGCAGTTGAGAGGTGTCTAAGGGTTGTGGCCGAGCCATAAATGATGAGACCATGGTCTATTACGGAGATCAGGACTGCAACCTTCAAAGCTTCTGGCATAAGGTGTGGTCTGTGTTTGTAGAGGAGACCAGCAGGACTCCAGCGTTGAGCTCCCTCCCGGAGCTCCAATCTCCAGGTGCAGCCATAGAGGTAATTAAACTACCTCAAGAGAACAGCACCCTTGTGAGGGGGGTTAGCCCATCAACACACTGCACACGTCAACTGCCCCGCCCACCCTGGCTCGTCCCTTCCTTTATAGGTACTTCCCTTGACATCACTTCCTCTTTCTCATTAACCCAAGTCCCCACTTTGCCATTAGCAGGTTATACCTGCCAACCACTAGAGGGACCCTTACTACCCACCCTGCACACACTAGCTATTCCCATCCCTACTATTTCCTAGGTCCCTCCAAACCTCCTGAGCCACTCCAATCTCCAATCCACTCCAACTTACACCTCTGCTATCAGCATCCACACACACCCCCCCCAGCCCTCAAACTAGCCCATTCTCTGACTCGGGACTGCTTGGCTGAACTGACTCCCAGTGACCACTAGGAGTCACTATTTCCCACCCAATTTGTAACTCAAACCCAACCTGTTCTAGGCCCTAGAACATGGATTTACTGCCCTCACCCAGGCATCTCACCAGCTGCCCCTGCTGAGTCTCGAACCTTGCACCCTACCCACCGTAGTTCGTGTCGCTACCACTAATCCAAAGTGGTAACTACGTTTCTTAGTAGTCCATTTAGAAACATCTACCTAAGTCCCAGCTATCACCAACTTTGCCATGTTTGACCACCTCCTCCTAAAATGCCTCCCCCTCATTTACCTTCTAGTACCCTCGTGCCTCAGACAGCCAGCCATCCCTCCTGGATCTCTGGTTCCAGCACTGGCAATTCCCCTAGACATGGCTCACACAAACCCCACAATTACCATGCCTACTGACCAAAAACACCCACTCTTCATGCTCCACCACACCACCACTCCAGGCCACCCCAGGCAACTTATCGCTCTCACCCTACCACCCTGCCAATCCCTACCCATTCCTTGCTCCCCCAAGGTCCCCCCCCCAGCCCCCCATGCACGTAGGAAACACACACACCACCATGTCCTGCCCAGAACTGTGATCCTCCTTCTACTCCTAACAGGCAACATACATCCTAACCCAGGCCCCTCCCTGACCTGCCCATCAGGTGGGCCCCCTGGTCTGAGTATTGCCTCCATGAATATATGCAGCATCTTGAAAAAACTTGACACCCTCCAATGCTGGGTCATGCTGCACAAACCTGACATCATTGCACTGGTGGAAACCTGGCTATCAAAGTCCACTCCTGACTCCTTCATCACCCTCCCTGGCTACACCCTATACTGGGAGGATCGTGTAGGCAAACGCGGGGGTGGCTGCTCGATCTATATAAGGGATTCTCTCACTGGTCAAGCACTCCCTACCCCAGCCCTGGCAGGTGGGGCACAGGCTCTCACCCTTAAACTCACTCCAGACCCCTCTAGGGGCCCCCTGTATCTCACCTCTGCCTACATTCCACCTAAGAACCAAAACTCAGCTACATCATCCTTAATTGACTATCTTACCACCATCCCACATAGGGCTGATCAAGTCCTTGTGGGTGACCTCAATGTTAACTGGCTCAGCCCCACCTCCACCATCACCCGGGACTCCTTTGATGCCATTGATATGACACAGCTAGTCTCCAAACCCACAAGAGTAAACCCTAAGAGAGGTACCAGCTCCCTCCTTGATGTCATCATCACCAACCGCCCCAAAAAATCCTGGGCATCCAAATCCTCTCTGACTCACTCAGCGACCATTCCCCAACCATATTCCATTGGGTAACCACCCTGCCAAAACCCACTGCCCAGCACACGCCTCGCCGGCGTTTCAAACCTGGTGGGCTGAAGAACCTCAGGCAATTTCTGGCCCAAACAAACTGGTCGCCCATTCACCGTGCGCCAGATATAGACACTGCCCTCGCCTTCTTCTCCCATACATTTAATACAGCCTGTGACCTCTTCGCACCCCTCTCAGCTACCAAATCCAAAAAACATAAAGTACCCTGGATTACCCCTGCCTTATTACAGTTACTTAGACATAGGGATAACTTGTGGCACCTCGCAACAGAAACAGGCCAGACGGCTGATAGACAAGCCTACAACGCCACTCGGAATAAGTGCACCTGGGCTGTCCAAAAAGCCAAGGCCGACTACTATCAAGCCATCCTCACCTCCTCCTGGGGATGTGCCCGAATCTTTTGGGACAATATCAAACAACTGAATGGGAGCACACGCTCCCCTCCCCGATCACATCTCAATATTGGCGGCATCAGCATTACTGACCCGATAGGCATCGCAAATCACCTCAACTCCTCCTTCATGGACCTCAGCCCTATCCTCCCCAGTAACTTCTTTGACCCACCACCCTCCCTACCGACCCCAGATCACCAGCACCCTTGCTTCTACCTATGTAGAGTAACTACCCTCGAAGCTAGACCCCACCTGATCCGTGCACTAAAGAGCAATAGTCCTGGCAACTCTACTGTGGACCCCACCATTCTCAGGTGCGTACTGGACCAGGTCCTTGTCCCACTTACCAGCCTTCTCAATAAATCCCTCTGCCTGGGGCAGTTCCCCACAGCATGGAAAACGGCCATTGTCACTCCAATCCACAAAGGGGGTGATAGGTCCTCAGCGGGGAACTACCAACCTATCTCTATACTCCCTCCCCTCTCCAAAGCCCTTGAAAAACTGGTTGCCATACAGATTACTGAGTACCTGACTAAATACAATATCCTTTGCCCTGAACAACACGGTTTCCAGGCAGGACACAGCACAGGCACAGTACTAGTGGAGGTCTCAACATTCCTACACACATCCCTGGACTCTGGCTCCCTAGCTGGGGCAGTGTTCATTGACCTTTCCAACGCGTTCAACACTGTTTCCCACCCCCTCTTACTGGGGGCACTCCACCAGACTGGCTTCGCTACTGGGCCGCTCGCCTGGTGCACCAGCTATCTATTGGCCCACTCCCAATGTGTCAAAATTAGTGAAACACTATCAGAATCATGTCCCATCCGTTCAGGGGTTCCTCAGGGCTCCATCCTGGGACCTCTACTCTTCTTGCTCTATCTTAACACTCTGCCAAGTGAATGCACCGGTAATATGCTGCTGTATGCAGACGACGCTGTCATCTTTGCCTCCCACCGCAACCCTACCTCCCTTCAGGAATCCCTGCAGCTCTCGTATACTGAAGCAGAAACCTGGTTCACAAAGCATAGACTGATCATAAATCTCAAAAAAATGAAAACAATGCTCTTTGCCCACCCCCAAAACAAAGCCAGCAATTTTCCACTCCACATCCTCCCTGGCTCCAAAAAACCACTAGAGCAAGTACACTCACTCAAGTACCTTGGGGTCACCTTTGACTCAGCCCTCAACTACCATACCCACATTGACGCCCTTGCCTCAGCAGCCAATATGTGGCTACTAGGTATCTTATACCACTACAAAAGCACTCCCCGCTGCCCCCGCCTATGTAACATCCTCGATATTATCCCTGGTAGACTATGGACCCCGGTCCACGGGCTGCTGACACAACTGCGCCAACAAAATCCACCTGTTACTTAACAAGGCATGCAGACTAATCACTGGGGCCCCTAGGTTTACATTCATGCCAGCTCTACGGGCTGGCTGACACTGCTGAACCTAGATGAACCATCATGCTACTAAACTTGCCTAATAGCAAAAAATCTCCTAGACTGTCCCCAGGGCTGACAGCCTCCCTCCCCATAGCCAAGCCCTGGTCTGTACACGGACTTCCCGCAAGACTACCTTCCAGACACCAAGAGCCAGGACCTCCCATGGTCAGAGGTCCTTCCCCCATAGAGCCCCTTCCTGGTTCAACTCGCTCCCACTCCACGTCACAGATGCCCCTACGATCTCCAAATTCAAAACTGCTCTCAGAAGTGAACTGTTCACCACACGAAGCTGCACCTGTATAATCTGAGGCGCTACCCACTGTGCCCTGACAATGCCCACTGTGCCCTGACAATGCCCACTGGGCAGCATCCAAACCGGACCACTCTATACTTATACCATGATGGTCTTTACAGTAATTATTCCCTGGTGCCTAGCCTTTCCCCATGCGGGTACATATCTCCCCTGGCAGAATTACCACTGCTCTACTGACTGCTCAAACCGCAGTATTGCTATATGTCACTGTACCTGGCTTAAATTGCTCTGTTGACCTCACCTCCAGCAGTGTTACTATGTGCTGCTGTAACCTGGTTAATTTACAATGTGCTGCTGTAACCTGGTTAATTTTGCCACTGCTTCTGACTGCTCTTACCATAATATACTGCTGTATTTCCAGTCTATATGTTGCCACAATAACCACTCTGGCCTCTCGGTAATATCGGTCCAATCGCCAATTGATTTGATGTTCCCACATCCTGCAGCCATAAGTGAGCTATTGTATACTGTAGTTGCTGCTGTATCTGTCATGTTCTTTACAAACATGTATGTTAACTCCATGTAATCCTACATCCTGTAACATGAATGTTTGTACTGTATTGTCCTCTTTGTGACGAGGTACTTTTGAAAATGAGCCCCTGGCTCAAAGGTTGTAAACTGATTTGCTAATAAATAAATAAATAAATAAGACCAAGCCGTGTATTAGCAGCTCTAGCTACATTATCTACATGAGGTCCATAGGAGAGATTAGGGTCAAGCTGTATCCCTAAGTATTTGAAGGACTCCACCTGTTCTAGAGTGTTCCCCTGGGTGGTGGAGATAGCCAAGTGGTGTAGCTTGTTTGGGTTATGAGAGCTGCAGAAGAGCATAGATTTGGTTTTCTTGTCATTGAGGACCAGTTTATGATTAAGAAACCATGTCTCTACAGAACTGAAACCAAGTTGAAGGTTGTGTTGAAGAATTGCAGGATGTTTGTGAGTGGAGAATACAACAGCATCATCGGCATATAGTATGATCTGCTCAGAGCAGTGCTAAGGGAGGGAGTTTAGGAAAAGGCTAAAAAGGAGGGGGCCCAGTATGGATCCCTGTGGGACACCCGAGCGAACAGGCAGGGTGTCAGAAAGAGCATCCACAATTTTTACTCTCTGCGACCGGTTTTCTAAGTAGCTTTTAAACCAGAGAGAAGAGTCAGGTGATAGCCTGGCATTCAGTAGTTGGTGAATTAGTAGTCCATGGTATACTGTATCAAAGGCCTTGGAGAGGTCGATGAAAATGGCCCCTGTGAGAAGGCCATTGTCAAGGGATTTGTGCAAAGCTCCAGTGAACTTAAGAAGGGCTGTGGTGGTGCTGTGACCTTTCCGGAAGCCATGTTGTTGTGGACAAGGTATATTGCATTTATCCAAGTGGTCGGTAAGTTGATCAGCCATGATGCGCTCGAGTGCCTTAAAGAGTGGGGGCAGTATGGAGATAGGGTGATAATCTGAGTGATTCGTCTTATCCCCACTTTTATGGACGAGTGTCACGGTGGCTGTTTTCCATAGGTCCGGGAATTTTCCACAGCTAAGAGAGAGGTTTCGGATTTTTGTTAATGGATGAATTACCTCTTCGAGGGTGAGCAACAGAAGCTTAAGGTCCAGGGTGTCGCTACTAGATCTAGATTTAGAGATAGCTGCAGTAATATAGCAGTGAGCTTCATTCAGCCTTACCTCCCTGAAGTAGAAGAGGGAATGGTTAGACTGAGGGACTGAGGTATTTGGGGAGTAGGCCCTGTTTTCGAAAAAGTCATGGGGTAGAACAGCACTAAGGTCTGAAAAAGCCGTGTTAAAGATGTTTGCTATCACCTTGGGGTCGAGGGTTGAGGATCCATCAACCATTAACATGGCTGGAGAGGTTTTTGGCTGCTTTCCTGTGACGTCCTTGATATTGTCCCAGAAAGCACAACCATTTCCCCATGTATTGGTGACAGCGTCTTTGTAATAGGTGGATTTCATTAGCCGGATGGCTTTTATGCAGGCATTTCGTGCTTGTTTGTAATTTTGGGTGTCCAGTTGTTTGCCAGTGGCCCTGGCAACTGCTCAGAGGTGATCCCATAGTTTCAGCTGTGAGAGAAGAGCCGTGGTGACCCATGGGTTAGAGAGAGAGAGAGAGAGAGAGTTTGTTTTGCGACTTTTAGCAGGGGCAAAGAGGTCGCAGGCTTTGTTGAAAATTGAGATGAAGTGATCAAGAGCCAAGTTAACATCTGTTGCTTCATAGATGGGTAGCCAGTCTTGTAGAAGCAGGTGTTGTTTGAGATTTGGACATTTTCCATGAGTAAGGACTCTGCTAGCGATAATTTTGGGAGGGGGCTTAAGGAATTTGTTAGACCATGCACACATGACTGGGGAGTGGTCACTGAGAGAGTCTGGGAGAACGGTCATATGAGAAATCCTTGTGGGGTGAGTGGTGAGGACCCAATCCAAGAGGGTACTGGTGCCATTCTTGTATTTAATCCTAGTAGGGGAGTTTACTATTTGCATGAGGTTAGCAGCTGAGATGGAGTCTTTATAGGCACTGGCGCTCAATGCTAACCAGTTTATGTTGCAATCCCCTAGTAGAATAAGTTCATCTTCAGGAGGATGAGAGTTGATAAAGGTTAGGATGTCGTTGAAGCCATGTTTAGGGTCCCTGGGCGGGATGTATATGGAGACAATAGTCAGGGCTTTATGGTTGGAACCTAGGATGATTTTTATTGGCAGAATCTGGGCCGAGGCAGAAAGTTTATTTTTGATTTATCGTCATAGAATAATATGAATTTCTACTTTAAAGTCTAAATTTACAGAACATCCTCTGTGATGGCAGTACCTTTTCCATGAGAGATGGATGAGAGACAGAACAATTTTATGGGGTGAAATGAGGGACACCCCTCGTAATCAGAGACTGTTGAGAGGTATGCACCTATGTTAAATAAATAGGGCTTAACTTCAAATGCTATCACCAGTCTTAAAAGTCTGCAAGCAGGTATCTGATTGGGGATGCGGTGAATACGCTTTAGTGCATTTCAACAGTTGCTAGGATATTTAAGTGGCTACTGTCTTTTTAGGCTTCATTGTCCCCTTCTACATGAACAAAGGACCATACACAGTGTCTTGGAGGAAATGGTCATACCCACGTGTTTTCCTAAGCCTATGCAAAATTACATCCTGCAGCAGGACACGTGCAGCTCAAGAGTCTTGACAAATGTCTGGATGGTCAACACCTCAAGCCAGTCCATCCCTTACCCCAACGGAGCCCTCTGAGTGGACTCCAGTTCAAAAGGTATGGCCTCTAGAGGGATGACCACATCCCAAGCACGTGCTTGCCTTGGACCAGGTGATGTACGCCCATCCCCTGTCCAATGGTGATGCAGCCACAGGACAAGCCAGATGAGGTTGTCTCCTGACCAACCCAAATCAGGTCTCCAGTCATCAGTCCTCACCTCTTGTTGGCTTGGAGGGGAATTTTTCCATAAAGGAAGCAGAGTCCCCCTTGCACACTTCTTATGAGACCACTGTGCGGCAAAAAACAAGCTGGTTACAAATTCATAGCATATTGTGGGCTGACTGGTTAGTGCCTATGAAGCAAGTATCTGATTGGAGACAAGCTGAACAGGTTCAGTACATTTCAGCAGGTACCAGGGTATTTTTGAGGCCAGTTTAGCCTACATGGTTAGAACAGTGTGGCTAGAAGAGTATGGTCTGAAGCGCACCTCCTAAACTGTGTGTACCTTCAACAGCAACAGGGGTAGAATAGCGAACATTAGTACTGTAACCGCTACCACTGCTCCATGGCTGTGAAGGCAAGGTGGGATGTGGAGAAGTAGGGGGAAAATGTGGAGCCTGGCTGAGCTGCTCCCATGGTGCAGAAGTCTACAGTACAGCTTGAGAGACCAGAGTTCTGTCTCCCGCTCTCAGCACATGTAATTCCACTTCCACCCCACCCCCACCCCCACCCCGCCCAGAGTGTTTATTTTTTTTATTACAACCTGAGACTGAAATCCTCCCACCCCCAAGTTTCTTCTTTTCTCTGAGGTCCGCTCCTCCTCGGAGTTGGTTATTTAAATAATGGGGGAAGTGGGGGGTGTAGCCCCCCTCAAAACATATGTGTACATATTTTATTCTGGGAAGCGGTAGCAGTCATCGCTGTGATGTACGACTGCTATTTTGTGTGATAGTATTTTGTGCCACCACTGTTGTTGTCAGCGCTGTTTGTACTGTGCTGTTCTTGGCGGCACTTATGTGGATGGCACTGTTCTAACCTAGTGTCTGAGTTTAGCTGGAGACCCTGCACTGGCAGTACTGAAAAAGAGCAGGACAAGAAATACCCAGACTATAGAGAAAATATATTTACTACTTAAAGTGACAATGTGGGTAGGTTGGAGTTCTTCTGAGTGTTTTCAGGCAGTTTGTTAACATTTTAGTGTGGGGAAACTAGCTGGTTAGAATATTATATCCTCTTGTGGGCTGAGAAGTTGCTGCCTATTAAGTCAGTGGTGTAGCTAGAAAAATAAAATGTGTATGCCAGAGTCCCTTGGTGCCACTTTTGTGCCTCTCCCCCATTGTAGATATGCTCATGTTTGTTACCAGGACCCCTACTGTACTTCAGGAACTGCATAATAGGAGCCAAAAACATAGCAGTACTTACTTTTATGCATTTTATGCATGTATCAGTAAGGGACACTGTCAACTATGTCAAACGTGTCCTAGGAAAAATCAGGATGGGGAGTGACTCACTTGACATGAAATTAACTGCCCTAGTCCTGAATGAACTCGGCCTCCCCTTGACCAAACTATTTAACCTCTCCGTAAGATCCCATCTGGCCATGTGTGCACTGGTGGCACAGTGCCTGTCATTGAGGCACCACATGGCCAAATTCGCCACCCCATCCCTGAGGTCCGCGTGCCCCTCCAAAGTTGGAATATTTAGAAAGGGGGGCTTAGGGGCACAGCCCCCTGCAAAAAGTGGGGGCCGTGACATTGGGACTTGGCTCCCTAATGACCGGGCACATCTCAAGCGGTGCCGTATATGCCCAGAACCCCCTAAGATACTCAGAGTTCCCTTATGTATGAAAAAGCACCCTAGTCACTCCTGTCCATAAAAATGGAGACCGCATCTTAGTTGCAAACTACAGACCAATATCCATCCTCTCAACTCTGTCCAAAGCACTGGAGAGAATGGTATCAAACCAGCTTGTCACATACCTTAGCTAATACAAGAGTTAATGTGACCAACAACATGGGTTCCACAAACTGCGTAGCACCTCTACTGCCCTAATTGAATATACCAGTGTTTTATATGACTCTCTTGATAAGGGACACCTGAAGGGTTCAATCTACATAGACCTAACCAAGGCCTTTGATTTAATCAATCATGTGTTACTACTTACCAAACTCTCCACTTTAGGCCTCTCTACTGACACTGTGCTCTGGTTTTAAAACTACCTCTCAGACAGATCCCAACAGATCAAGATCAGTGGGGTGCAATCTGATGCCAGACCTGTCACAACTGGAGTACCACAAGGCTCCATTCTGGGACCCTTACTGTTCACCTTCTTCATAAACAATCTTCCCAAAGCATGCCCTAGCTCTAGGGTCATACAATATGCAGATGATGCTACCATATGCACAAGTAGCCCCTGCCAGGAGCTGCTCACCCATGACCTTCAACACAGCTTTGCATCTTTTGAGAAATGGTTCCAGCAGTATAAGCTAGTACTCAACTATAAGAAGACCAAAACAGTGTCCTTCTCAAGTGCACAGAAGAGGGCTAAGGTGGATCTGCTCAACATCTGCAACGTAAAGGGAGAGACTGTAGACAGGTAGGCTCATTCAAATATCTAGGGGTAACCATTGACCAGACACTTCCACTTGCACCACATGTGGATCAAATCATCTGCAACATTAACAGGAAACTGGGTGCACTCTATAGACAGAGACACAACCTCACCCCAGAAACCAAATCACTGGCACTCACAAGTTTCATCCTCCCCATAGTAGATTACGGCTTAATAGTGTAGAGGACTGCCTCCAATACTGTATTAAATAGCATTCGGTTAGTCCTAAACAAAGCCTGCCACTTTGTAACAGGGTAGACAAATACTGTACGTGCACACATGCTCACTCTACTCCCTCACAAAATGGATTCCCTTGCATGACAGAATTAAATAACAGACCTGCCTCCTGAGTATGAAAGCCCTCATTGGTCTGACATCCCCCCCCCCCAAGCCTGTAAGCTCTCCTAAGTCATGGCCAAAGTCCCTACCCCACCAGAAGCATGGCATGTGGTACCCTGGCAGTGCTTTACAGCAGAACAAGTCTAGCCAAATGCTCCTTTGCAACCAGAGCCCCCCAATGGCTTAACGAATTGCCAGTATCACAAAAGACACCTATTAAACTGGGCCAGTTCAAACAGGAGCTACTAAAAGTGCTCCTACCTGGCAACAACTGTGGCTGCATCTTCCAAAAAGACCCCTACACACACTGGGTGGCTGCATCTTCCAAAAAAAAACCTCCACAAACTGGCACTTGACACCAGCACCACATCCCATCCCTCTCAATGCACCTGTTTGACATCTCACTCATGTTCTACTCTGTTGAGTCCCTGTGCCATATTACGCACAAATCTGTCCCCAGATAATGCCTAACAGGGCTGCTAACTATGTTCAGCATTTACTGTGTTCTCCTATGCCACATTAGGATAAACCTTTGATTTCTATACCCTGATGTTCTGTTAGCTACCTTCTGTTGTTATTGCTTAGGCAATCCTGGTGATTTGTGGACTCTGAAGACATGTTACTAACATACTAACATACTAAAATGCCAGCAGAATAGGCCTAACGGTCTTTCGTGTCTGCTCGTTTGGTCAATCCCCAACCTGGGTGCTGACCTTGCTGTCCCCCTCGCCTTCTCTGGCTTCTCCCTTCCCAGTTCTGGATATTCTTGCTGCATTGGATTTTGCTTCCAGAACCCTTCCCCTGTACCTGTCCCACCCCCTCTTGAACCCCTCCACTGTCTCTGCCTCCACCAGCCCCCTAGGCAGTGCATTCCATGGCTCCACCACCCTCTCAGTGAAGTAGCACCTCCTCCTTTCTCCCTGAATCTTCCCCTCCAGCTTCCAGCCATGCCCTCAGTGGCCCCTTCCTCCTTCCTTCAAGCACCCGACTGTTCCTCCCTCATTTACCCTCTTCATGTACCTAAAGACCTCTATCATGTCCCCCGGTCCTCTCTCTTCCAATGTGTAATATTTAGCTCTTCGAGCCCTCCTCATAGGTCCTGTCCCCAAGCCCCAAATCATTTTGGTTGCCCTCCTCTGGACCCTCTCCAGGAGGTTAATGTCCCGCTTAAGTGTGGCTCAAAACTGCACGTGAGTACTCAAGGTGCGGCCTCACCAAGCAGTTATATAGAGGGAGTATCACTTCCCTCTGGAGGTGATCCCTCAGCGATGCATCCCAGCATTCTGTTGGCCTTGGCTGCTGCCTCCTACAAGTCTCAGAGTTGTTCATCTTGACATCCACCACCACCCCCAGGTCCCTCTCAGCCATCGAGACTTGTAGCATTTCCCCAGGGTGTGCACTTGGCCTGGGTTTCTGACCCCAGGTGGAGTACCTTGCATTTCCCTGCATTGAACCTCAGCTTCCACTTTCTAGACCATCTTTCCAGAGCCTCCAGGTCCCCTTAGGGCCACCTCCCCTCCTCCCCATCCACCACTGCCCCAGTTTTGAGTCAGCCGAAAGAGACTCATCTCACTCCTGATTCCTGTCCTTATGTCAGATATGTAGGCGTTGAACAGAAGGGGCCCAAGGACTGATCCCTGTGGGACCCCACTAATGACCCTCCTTGGGATGAGACTATCCCACCAACTCACGACCCTCTGGGTCCGGTCCTGAGCCAATTGCCTATCCATCTGATCATCTGGTTCCCCACCCCATTTCTCCCAGCTTATCCAACAGGCCCACGTGAGGAACAGAGTCAAATGCCTTGCTGAAGTCTAGAAAGAGGACATCCACTGGTCTACCCAGGTCCAAGGCACTTGTCACCCAGTCATAGAACTCCACCAGGTTTGTCTGACACGATTTCCGGGATGAATCCATGCTGTCTATCGCCCAGGCACCCTGACTTATCCAGGTCCCCCCAGCCCTCCTTGACAATGCCCTCCATCACCTTGCCCACCACCGAGGTCAGGCTGACAGGCCTGTAGTTCCCTGCCACCTTCCTTGATCCCCCCTTGTGGATAGGCACTATATGCGCCACCTTCCAGTCTTGGGGCACCCACCCCGTCCTCAGAGAGATGGTGAAAAGCTCTGCCAGGGGTTTTGCCAGGACATCTGCAAGTTCCTTCAGCACTCTGGGATGTAATTTATCCGGCCCCGGTGCTTTCTCCGTCTTAAGGGAGCTGAGTGGTGACTTGTGTCAAGCAATGCTGCCATTCTGATTTTGCAAGAAACTCAGCTGCATCTCCCTGACACAGGTCCCTTGCACCAAATGTAGGGAGTTAGACCAGCTCCCCCCGGTCTAACTTTGTGTAAATGGGGGAACCAGTTTATGGGGCTTGCACCAAAACTTTGGTGCAGGCTGCTGTAAATTGAGTAAAATGTCGCAACGGCACCAAAAGTACTAAAATTCGGCGCAGGTTGCGGCAAACTGGTTGGGGCAGCTGTGGCAAACTTTGCAGTTGAAGTGGGGCATGATGCAAGCCCTGCGTCGGCCTTCAAAAATCGGGCCCCTTGACTACAGAGAAAAGGGTCTGGATTTTTAAAGGTTCTGGTGCAAGTGTAGGACACAGTTTTAGTGTTCACTTGTGACAGGATGAATTTGGCACAATGTCTGAATGCCATTTTCAAATGCTTTGCTGCATTTATGGCACCCGATGTGGCATCTCTTTAAAAAGAAGATGCAGGCATCAAATGTTGACACTTGTGTCAAGACCACCTCCTAGGTGGTCTAAGATATTGACTCGAGCATCGGGGATGTCGCACGATTGTGCTGCAAGTCCCGGATTCACAGCTGAAAATCCAGGTCAAGCTATTTAACACTTAAACTGGCAATGTGAGTAATTAGAAGTTCTTTTGGCTGCTTTTTGGGGCCGTTGTTTTACATTTAAAGAGCAACTGATGCCATTGGGAAACATAATAGCTGGACACAGTTCTGCTTGTATTTCATGTATCTTCTATAGATTTCTCCTCTCCATTATTTATTACTTAAGAAATTCCCGTAGAAACAAGATTTTTATCCCTAGTGTTCATCTGCTAATTTAGCTTGATCCCAACTTGAGCTCATAATACTCTGTTGTGACATCTCAGTCTGTTGCTATGACAGTAACTGTGATGTCACAAGTAGAGTATTATGACATCAGGTTGGGAACAAGCAGTAGGAGCAGATGAACCCACAAGGAACAACTCTCCTGCTTTCATGCATATGACCTCAGTAATACGTAATAGGGATTAGGAGTACAGAGCTAATGAGAAATATAAGCTGCTTTGTGTCCAAATATTATGTTTTTCAAGGTTCTTCTTGAGGTGCCAGTGGCTCTTTAATACACAGTGTTGAGAAACTAGCTGGTCACAATATTACAGCCTGTTGTGGGTGAGTGGTTACTACCTGTGAAGCAGGTGTCTGTTTGGGGAAGGAGCAGGACAGGCTCATGCATTCCAGTAGAGCCAGGATAGTTACAGTAAGTGTCTTGTTTAGCTGGTTAGCCATTGTTGTGAGTACTGACAGAGATGAGGAAAGAAACACTTAGACTACAGAGAACAGGTACGTAATACAGTTCTGTGTGTTAATATCGCAGAAAAAATATCACAGGACAAAATATCATGGTAAAAACAATGCAGGAAAGCAGTAAAGTGTGGTAAACACATCGCAGAACAGAACAGTGCAGGGAGCAGGCAGTATAAGCCACAATGTGGTAAAAGAGCACAAGACACTGGAGGGTTTATTTTGGGGGGGCCTAACTTTGCACAGCCACCCCTCAGCCACTGCAATGTTTTTACTGCGATATTTCATCCTGCGATATTAACACACGGAACCATGTAATACTTAAAGTAACAGTGTTGGTAGGTAGAAGTTCTTCTGAGTAATTTTTGGGGACAGTTCTTTTAGGTTTCACTTGACACTGCGGGGAAACTACCTGTTAAAATTTTACAACCTATAGTGGTCTCAGTGGCTACTCAGGACTCCCAGATCAGTTTGATGTTTTCCTTGTAACTCCAAGGCAATTTTGCTGTGCTTTCCTATAGATTGCAATACTGCCTATGGGTGCTTCAATTGCTCTTTTTTCCTCTATAACCAGTACAGGTCTTTTGGAATTAGTTATCTGTATACTACCCCATTTCCCTGTAAAATATGGGAATTCCTGTAGATCTGGGAGTAGTGCTGCCTCCTGTCCTGCAAACAATTTGCCTACAAGAATCCCACGATCTGTTCCTTAATCATGGTTTCCAGCAGCCTGCCTACAATCAAGGTTTGACTGACAGGTCTGTAACTTCCCGGGCCATCCCTGTCCCTGCTCTTGTGAAGTTGCATGACATTAGCTATCCTTCAGTCTGCTGAAGGGTCTGCTGAAGGGTCCACTCCATTTCCAAGGAACAATTAAACAGATTCACTAGTGGTGCTGCCAGTATCTGCCCCACCTCCTTAAACATTATATGGTGCAACTCATGTCAGGGACAGGTGCTTTGCCTGTCTTCAGGATTTAGAGGCCACTGAGCACCCTTTCCTCCGAGGATGATCCTAAATCCTGTCCTCTTATCCCCTCTCTTTGGCATGAACTCCACACTTCAGTAGTGGCCTTCCTGCTCCATGGTGAATATTGAACAAAAGTAATCATTTAGTATATCAGCCTTTAATGTATCCTCCCCCACCCATGTTCCTACCTTCCTTAATCTGATAATGCCAATCACCCTTCATTTTCCTTCTTTGCCTAAGGTGCCTAAAGGGTCTTTTCTCTGCTCTTGCTCTCCTACACTATTCTCAGCTTTGTCTCTCCTTTATTCTGGCCTCTCTCAACATTCTTCCATTGGCCTCACTGTTCCTCCTTGATGCTAGCTACTCCTGACTGTGGCGCTTCTAAAATGAGCTTTGAATCAGTTACGCAGGAATGCCCAGCAGTAAGTTAACTGGCCTTAGCTAATAACTAGAGAATCGGTAGGGTATTGATCCAGTTTGACTTACAGCCTCTAGCTGACTCTGCAGTTGCTGGCTCTGTTGAAATGTCTCCTTCTGGGTTGCAGATACAGGCAGTGCTATGGTGCAGTGAACCCAATACACGTGTGGTGAAGAGGGGTGTAGGCTGTACTGATCTCCCATGTCCTTTGATGTTCACTGTACCCTGCAAGGAGACTTACCTTCACCCATTCCTGAGGGTGGGCAATCCTTCAGGGCCTCATGTGACATAGGCCCTCTGTCAGGATAGGTCCCGACAGCACACAAACCCTAAGGGAGGAGCTTTGGCAGTGTTCCAGATTGGAGCAGATTTTTGCAAAGATTTTTAAACAGCATTTCTAAACCCTGTGACTGACTGCTGAGATTACCCACTTCTTCTGTCTCCCAAGCAAATCTAAAACTTTCTCACATTTTCCTCCATCTTCATCTGGGGATCAATTCTCATTGGCTGGCATCTCACATATTATTCATTATGCTAATCCCCTTTTCTCCATGGCTAGCAGTTTTGCACTGAAAGCATGCACATAACGTCTTCTGAAACCTGAGCCAGCTTGCAGTTTGCAGCACTGCAAAGCTCAGCTCCAGACTGGCTGTTTCTCCAAGACAGTATGTGCTGTATTTTAGCCCCTACCCAGCTGTCCTGAGACCAGATGCACAACAGCATGGTGGCCTCTATATTATCTTTTGTTTACTTTATGTTTAAAAGATGTCTCTGTCCTTCAATTTGGCTTTCAACTGTCAGGATCAATACCTCCCGTTTCCTGCTGCAATACAGTGAGACCAGGCAGTGTATCAGTGGCAGAGGAGCTCTGTCGAGGACTCTTAACAGTCATGCTGCATAGAGCTGCAGTTTCTATAGTATAGTTGCAGTTATGGCTGCTGTGCAGCTTTGAGATCCACTGAATGAATGAATGGTGCAAGCTCCCCACTGTGCTCCCCGACCCCAGTTGCCTTTCAGGGGTCATATGTTCAAAATTCCTAAATAATGTAACTAGGACCACTGGTGTCATGACACTGGTGCACTGAAGACATGTGCAGCAGTTTAACATTTGTTCCTGGTGCAGTACCAGTTCAGAGGGGACAGGAATGTAAAGAAGCAGTGCATCTCACTAGCTGTGGTGAGAAGGGTGCTTCCTGACCAAAGAAGTGAAAAGAGTGTCTACTCCAGCCACTAATCCTACAGCTGGAGTCTGGACTTTGACTGGAGTGAAGGAGCGGAGCAGTGGGGAAGTGGCAGCAGTTCTCCAAAAGGGAGCCAGAAAATAAATAATCCCCTGTTGGGAAGGAATTACAACCCCCTAATTCCACCCACTAGTTGAGGGAGTGCT
This sequence comes from Neoceratodus forsteri, assembly GCA_016271365.2. Lineage (NCBI taxonomy): Eukaryota > Metazoa > Chordata > Ceratodontiformes > Ceratodontidae > Neoceratodus > Neoceratodus forsteri. The sequence continues at coordinate 1,661,030,915 of CM028131.1, forward strand.
AGCAAGGTCTCCATCATCTGAGTTCTCATAGATATCCCTAGCACCATCATCCCCTCGCATGGCTAAATGCCTCATAATGTATGCCTCAAAACTCAGCCCCAATGCCTCTGTCCACTCACTATTAGGATTTAGGCTGTCTGGTTTAAATAGGCCTTTAGTCCACCAAAAAACACTACAGTCTGAGGCAGGGGTGTAGCCAGGGATTTCAGATCTGCACACCAAGTGGACTCACTGCTACCCCACCTCCCCTTGTTAGGGTGGGCTACCCCCGGTGTAGCCAGACAATATACAAATGTACACCAGGACTGTGTTTGTTTCCTCATTTGGCACAATAAATACAACTTTTGTATCTCATGACAGTGGTTGTTGCCATGCATGGGTAAATACAAATGCCATGCATTGTTCCTTAAGACACCCACATACCAGCCCAGAGCCTGTAAAGTTATATTGTCCTTGGGATGCAAAGAGAGTATTAGTGACCAGTCCTTCTAGTTTCGACTCCTATGAATAAAATTACAGAAAGGTTCAGTATTTTCTTTGTTAGTTTTCATGGAATAAAAGGAAGCAGTTCAGAGCCTATTTGCTAGCCCCCTTAAATAAAATTGCATACCATGGAGTGTTTGGAGTATGCCTGCCTACGCCCATGGTCTTGGGGGGGTGGGGGGCCAAACTTTTCAGTGCACTACTTCAAACAATTGTTAAACTGGAAGACCTTCCTTCTTTGCTGCCTTCCTGCCTGTGTACAGTGAGGACCTTTGAGAAGGTCAAAGTGCTAGCTGGTCCCTTAAATCTGGAATCTAACATCCTGATGCTAGACTTCACTGCTTCCAGTGGACTTCTTGCCAGTCTATGTGTCCCAAGATGGACAGTTACTACTGCAATCCCTCCCACTTTCCAAACCACCCCCTTCCCTCCTGATCTAAGGCACAGGCCACAGTCTCAATATCCCTAATTATTGAATCCCCTACTATAATTACCCTCCCTTCCTCCCTCTAACCATCCCTTCCTGGCTACTGAGCCCCCTCTTCCCAAGCAGGTGTCACTAAAGCCATGACCCCACAACTTGGTGCTCTTTCCTGGGAGGGGGAGTAACGTGCATCGCTTCACTCAGTGTGGTAAAACAGTTGTTTGCTGCAATTTCAGGGCCCCTTTCATCCTCAGTTGTTAACAGCTGCCAGCCTCCCTCTTTGCTCAATGCCTTCAAGCCTCTGTTACATAGCGCCGGAGATCACTGAGGAAGAGGAGGAGCTGTGGGCCTCCCCTGCCCCCACTCTTATCTGCTCTGCAGCTGGTGAATTACGGCTCATGCTGCAGTTAGCTTGGAGTGGAGTACCAAAAACCACCAGCACACAAAAAGAATGCACTCCAGGTATCTGTAATGTGACAAAGTCATTAGTGACTGGGGTACATGCTCATTTAATCACTGGATCACAAATACAAAGGCTTACTCCAAATGGAGTTGGTGGCAAGAAATCCTTGGGGCTTCGTGTCTAGGTGTGACACTTCTTTAGGGAGCCAAGAACCTCCTGCACACCAAGCATCCTTCACACCTCCACAGTGTACCCTGCAGAAATGTGGCACCTCAGGTGCTGAGAAGACTAGGAACAAAGAATCTGACAGCAGATAAGGACAGTTTGACCCTGCCAATCTGACCATTTTTCCCTACCTGCAGTATCGCCTCAGACCCTGCTTGATCTCCAGCTCTTTCTCCCCCACTTCCTTTCCACTATGATTCCCTTATGCCTGTCCCATGCATTCTTGAACCCCACCACTGTTTTTGTCCCACCACATCAGCTTGTAAACTGTTCCAGGCATCCACCACTCTTTCTGTGAAGAAGTACTTCCTCACATCTCTCCTGAATCTACCCTCCTCCAACTTCAATGCATGACCCCTTGTTTTTGTGTACCTTTATTTCTGCAAAAATACTCCCACCCCACCTTATTTATCCACTTGAGGTATTTAAAGTCTATATAATAGCCTCACTCTCCCTTATCTCTTCCAGGGTGTATTTATGTAGTTCCTTTGGCCTTTTGATGTAGACCCCTCACCATTTTTGTTACCTTCTTCTGGATCACCCCACTCTGTGTATGTCCTTCTGGAGATGTTACCTCCAGAACTGTACACAGTTTTCTAGGTTGGGTCTTACCAGCAATCTATACAGAGGCTGCACCACCTCCTTCCTTCTGCTGATGATACCTCTCCCTGTGCACTCCAGCATCCTACTAGCCCTCCCAACTCCTATGTCGCACTGCCTGGCCACCTAAGGTCAACAGAGATTATTATTCCCAGATCTTTCTCCTGCTTGGTGGTTGTCCATAACACTCCCTGCATTTTGTACTCTGCCTCTGAGGTTCGGTGCCCAAAGTGCATTTTGCACGTTTTCACATTGGAACCTAGCTGCCGTACCGTTGACCTCTCCTTGAGTTTTCTCAGGTCTCGTCTCATCCTTTACCCCCAAGTATATACCCTGTTGCAGATGTCGTGCCATCTGCAGAGAGGTAGAACTTCCCCTCCAGCTCATCTGTAATGTCACTTATAAAGAGAATAAAGAGGACTGATTCCAGCACTGAGCCCTGAGGCACCCTGCTGATTACTCTAAGCTCCTCGGAGTGAACACGGTTTACCGTCACCCTCTGTCACCTATGCCTTAACCAATTTTTTATCCAGTTTGCCACCTTTGGACCCACTCCTAAACTACCCAGCTTGCTTAATAGTCTCCTACATGGGACAGTGTCAAATGCCTTATTGAAATCTAGGTATGTTACATCCACCACTCCACCCTGCTCTAATTCCTTGGTCATCCAACAAGCAAATCTTTCAGATTTGCTTGACATGACCTTCCTCCCATGAATCCATACTGTCTTGGATATAGTAACCCATTAGCTTCAACATATTTCACTATCCTCTCTTTCAGCACTGATTTTGTTAACTTGTCTACCACCAATGTCAGGCTGACTGGTCTGTAATTGCCAGCCTCCTCCCTGCTACTACTTTTGTGAAGTGGGACTACATCTGCCCTCCTCCAGTCCTCTGGAACCACTCCTGTTTCCAGTGAGCTGTTAAATAGGACTGTCAGAGATGTAGCTAGTACTGTACCTCCCTTAGCTTCCTCAATACCCTAGGATGTATCCTGTCTGGTCCCATTGCTTTGTTGACTTTCAGATTAGCAGTTCCCTTTAGGACTCTCTCTCCTCTGAACTTCAGAAAAAGGGCTAGTCCATCTCGCTCCTTTCAAAGCTCCTGTTACCTGTTTGTGGCCCCTTCCCTTCTCCTTCCACAGTGAACACTGAACAAAAATATTTGTTCAGGATTTGTGCCTATTTCTGGTCTCCCTCTATACTGTCCTCCTCATTGCTTCTTATTTTTTTATTTTATTTTATTTAATGATATCTTGGAGAACACCTGTGAGAGGATGCTCATTTGTAGGTTCCGTGTCAGTTACAAGAAAAGAGTGAACAGGCACATAACATTACATACAAAGCATTACATTACAAGCAAGTACAAAATTGCAGTGGTACAAAACAACACATTACAAGCTAGGTAGACAATAAATTGGTATGGATTGCAAGATTGGGATAGCATTTAGCTTAAGGTATAACATTTAGACATTGCTTTAGCATTGATGAGAATGTGTCTGCATCAGAGAGTTAAGCCTACCTGTTGGGGGAGAAACAGAGTGGAGATCAGGCTCAGCTGTGGCATAGTGAAGTGTATGCCTGTGTAAGGGGTTGAGAACAGATTTAAGGAAGGTTGGAGACAGTAGGTCTAGGAGAGCAGCAGACAGGGGGGCAGGAAGGCAATGACAGAGAGGGGAATGGGTGCCCAGTGAGGAAGGGAGGGGGATAGATGGGGGGTGGGACAATGAAGTGCTGTAAAGGTAGGTGCCCCTAGGATTAGGTGAAACATTAAGTGCTACGGCTTTGCGGTGGTCCAGATGTAGGAGAGTTATTTTGGCCATCATGAATAGCCAGCAAACTCACAATTGTCATCTGTGGCAAGGTGCTGCCTAAGCTTTTGCTTGAAAGCACCAATGGTTGTGGCATCAGAGATGTCTGAAGGAAGGGTGTTGGTCCAGTGTGGGGCATGGTAGTAGAATGCATGTTGACCCTGTGCAGTGCGGCATCTAGATTTGCTGAAAATTTGGCTGCGTTTGCTTCTGATAAGCCTGGCATTTACATGGCACGTGAGCAGATTCTGGACTCCTGGTGGCATCAGATTTAGTGCGATTTTTTTTTACCAGTAGACAGGTATGGTACTTATCTCTGCTCTTTAGCTGGAGCCACCCTGCCTGTGAATAGAGCTCACTGGTGTGAGTAAGCCTTGCAACACCTGTGAGGAGTCGGCAGGCCTTATTAAGGGCCAGAGAGATGCGATGGAGGGCTGAGTCTGGTGCAGAACCATAAACTGCTAGGCCATATTCAATGAGGGTAACAACTGAGCTGGTGATGGCCATGTTAAGTGCTTCATATGTAAGGCTGTGCTTGTGACCTCCCCGGTCTTCCTCTTTTCACGTACATACCTAAAATATGTCTTGTCCCGCTTCGTAACTTCTTGGGCTATTCTCTCTTCAGTCTGTGCCTTTCTGATCCTTACTGCTTTCCCAGCTTCTGTTTCCCCTGATACATCACCCTATCCTCCTCCTCCCACTGTGTCACTTTATATCTTCTGAAATACGCCTTTTAAGCCTTTACGTTTTCAACCACCTCTTTCAAGAACCATAGCAGTCTCCTTTTCCACTTACTTTTACTCACTTGCTTGATACAAAGGTTTGTTGTCTCCACTGTCCCCCATTTAGCTTCGCCCACTGTTCCTCAACACCACCCAAGTCATCACCTCATGCCAGGTCATCCCTGAGGCATTCACCCATCAATCTGCCCTTCTGAAGTCCAGGACCCTTGCCCTTGTGTGGTTCAACTTTGCAACTGCCCTTGTATTGAACTACACCGTACAGTAATCACTGGTTCCTAGGTGGCCTCCCACCTTGACATCTGCCACACTGTTCCTGTTAGTGAGTACCAGGTCCAGTATTGCCCCATCATGAGTAGGTATGCTGACTAGTTGCCCGAGGATGCCTCCTTCAGTGAGTCCAGGATGTCCCTGCTTCTAATTGAAGCCACAGCGGGAAGACTCGAATCTATATCCAGCAGATTGAAGTCCCTCATTACCAACACCTCTCCCTTTTCTGCCATCTTGCCAGTGGCTTCCACCAGTATCTTATCTAACTCCTCCACCTGTGCTGGAGGTCTGTAGATCACACCAGTGTGAATAGTGGCACTGTTCCCCTTCTCCAGGGTAACCCACAGTATCTCTTCCCCCTCCTATATTCCCTGTATCTCTGTTGCTTTAATCTTTCCTTCACATAAAGCACTACACCCCCCCTTCTTTTCTTCCTACCCGGTCCTTCCTGAACAGAGTATAGCCTGGTATGTCCGTGTCCCAGTCATGGTTTTCAGTGCACCATGACTCAGTAAGGGCCACGATATCCAGGTCATCCTCTGCCATGATGGCCTCTAGGTCTTGGTTTACTTAGTTAAAATGGACAAAAGGGGACCAATGCCCATCAAGATTGTCCTCCACACATCTGGAACATATAAATTGATAGGAACTCTCTGTTTCCTCTTAATATCCATTATTTCAGCAACCAATTATCTAATTTGTTTTTAAAACTAATTATTTGTGTACAATCTACAATATCTTGTGATCTGAATCTTTTTTTTTGAAATTCAACGTTTTATTGATTTTTAAGAAAATAAACAAAATACAACATAAGGTACATAATAGAGGACCAGCATCTGGCAAAAACAGACAGTACCAACCCCTCCATATGCCCACCCTTACTAACCCAACCCCCCCATCCACCCCTGGAGTGTGCCACAATTAAAAAGAGGATGTAAAACAAATACACAAATGACAATTGCAAGTTTAGGGAGTTAGACAACAGTAACAACCCATGTTCTTATTCTAAATACAGAGCATATAGCTTGCCCCATTTTTTATCAAAAGAGGTCCAGCAATTGCGATAGCTAGCGATCAAACATTCTATTCTAAAACATACAGATAAATCATTTAGCCATTCACAGTATGATATAACCAGTTGGTCCATCCAGTGCTTAAGTACAAGTTTTTTGCCTATGATAGAAATTAGTGCCATGTGGAATTTGCGTTCTTTGACCTTAATGCTGGAGCATATACCAAGGATACATATTTCTACAGTAAACAGATCTTTTAAGCCCAGCAGGGGGTCCAGTTTGGATTGAATTGTTCACCAAACAGGAGCCACTTTTTCACAATGCCAAAAAATATGCACAAGATTCCCATCCGATGTACCACACATAGTGCAAGTGGAATCAGGTAGTCTACCTATTTTGGCCACCGTGACGGGAGTGTAGTACATGTTGTTTAGAATGTGGAATTGGGTGAGTCTAAGTCTGTCTTGGATGTGGTAAATACATAGATACATAGATACATAGACAGTGTCGGCAGATAAGGGCCTATGGCCCACCCAGTCTGCCCATTTGAGCTTGTAAGTTCAGTTTATGTTTTCCTAGAAGTCTGTTGCCCCTTACCCCTGACCTCCAGAATTCCTTTATGTCTATCCCATGCATTCTTAAATCCCGTGATTGTTTCAGCCCCCACCACTTCCTCTGGCAGGGTGTTCCACTTGTCCACCACCCGTTCTGTGAAGAAATTCTTCCTCATGTTTCCTCTGAATCGCCTCCCTCCAACTTCATCCCATGCCCTCTAGTCCTGGAACATCTTTTTCGCTTAAAATAGTGTATTCCTGCACCCTGTTCCTCCTGTGAGATACTTGTATGTCTCTATCATATCCCTCTCCTCCTCTCCTCCCGGGAGTACATGTTCAGTTCCTTCAACCTGTCTTCATAGGACTTGTGATGCAATCCATGCACCATCTTTGTTGCCCTCCTCTGAACCTTCTCTACCCTGTCTATGTCCTTACGTAGGTATGGTCTCCAGAACTGTACACTGTACTCAGGTGGGGCCTTACTAGTGTCTTGTATAGCGGAATTATGACCTCCCTTTTCCTGCTGGTGATGCTGCCCTATACATCCCATACATTTAAAGGACCTTTATATTGCCTACACATCCATCCTAGTTGCTTTACCTGCTGCCTTGTCACACTGTTTCCCTACCTTGACAAGGCAGCAGGTAAAGCAAATAGGATGCTGGGATGTGTAGGCATATATAAAGGTCCTTTTAAATTTGAGCCCAATTAAGGGATATATCAGTCAAAAGGGAACTCCAAACTCGCGAACCTATCAGGGGATTAGAGAAACTGTTGGATAGAAGAAGAGTATAGATTAAGGAGGTACAGTGAAATTTAGATGCGTTATCCTGCAATTGAGCTAGGAAGGGCCTAGCCCAGGATCCTTGTGGGGGTGACACCAAAAGAGCTACCTATTAAGTGCCTCAACTGGAAAATCTTGAAGATTTGATTCCTCGGTATTTGACATTTTGTGAGAATTTCTGGTGAAGAGAGAAGAGAGTCCTGGGAGAAGAGGTCTTCCACTTGGACCCCTTGTACTTGATGGAGCCAGTGAGTGGAGAGACAAGACCCATCTATCTTTATGTTGGGATTGGAAAGGAAGGATTGAGAAAAATCATTTTTTAAGGGGATTTTGAAGTAGGCGCAACATTGAGAAAGAACCTTAAGTGAGGTATTAATCACAGATCCATGTAGTGGAGTTGGAAGAGCTGATCGTGGTAAATAGAAGATGATGGAGGAGTCCAAACTGTATGAACTCAAAAGGCAGTTTTCTAACTGAAGCCAGATGGAGATGTAACCAGTAGAGCTAGTAGAAAGCCATCTCCCAGGTCTGGATAGGTGACTGGCCCAATAATATAGAAGAAAGTTGGGAAGACGAAGACCTGCTAATTCCCTTGGGAAGACTAAGTTTGAGGAAAGAGCAGTGGGGGTGCTTGCCTAACCAAATAAATTTGGAAATAATAGAATGAATATGTTGAAAAAAGGATAGCGGGAGCCAGATGTTCAGCATGCTTAGGGGATAGAAAAGGCGAGGAAGATCTAGGTCTGGAATCTTGTTTCCTAGCCTTCTAGCATTCGCACACATGGCCTTCCAGATTTTGTTACCCCTCTGATTATTTCCCCTCTTTCTTCCCTTTTACCCCCGTTTGTACCACTCCCATTTTCCTTCCTCTTCATTTCTACCAACCTGAGGTACTTCTCTTCCCTCAGATTCTCACTACTTGCTCCTCTAGCCTGTTGGGGGGCAGTTACTACCTCCCCAATTTGTTCTGCCACCCCCTCAGCTAGTTTAAAATGTTCATCAAAGTAACACTTAAACCGTTCACTGAGGACTGAGGTTCCCTTCCCAGATGGATGCAGGTGATCACCCCTGTAAAGGCCCCCATCCCTCCAGGTTAAGCCCCAGTCCCCAGTAAAGCTAAACCCCTCCTCTCTGCACCATTTTTTCAACCATGAGTTGAAGATCCTGGTGCTATGATCCCTCTCTTTCGCCCTGTCATAGACAAGCAGCACTTCTGCAAAAGCCATTTAACGTACTACCTGCTGAGACCTCTCCACAGCTCTATTAACTCCCCTGCACTATCCCAGCCTCGTCCCAAGCCAGGTCATTTGTCCCCAGGTGTCAGTGACATCCAGCTCTGCCTCCCTTCCTTCCTGCTGCCCCAGTGATCCTCTGGATCCGCTTCCATCCCTACAGGACGTGGCACCATGTATACACCTAACCTCCCCCCCCCCTTTCCAATTCTCAGATCTGTCCCCCTCACAAATAGAGATGTTTGATCTGGTATCCTTTAAACGACACACAGGGACACATCTTGAAGCTCAGAGATTGCCACATCAGTGGTAACGTTAGGAAGCATGTCTTCTCTCAAGGGAAGGTGAGCCTATGGAAAAGCATAGCAATGACTACAGTGGACAAGTGATTTCTGCTTAAACAGCAACTTTCTTGGTGCTTACAAGGCTAAGCAGGGAGCTCCCTTACCAGAATGGGAACTTCTATTGCTAGCTGAATAATTTTTTATTTACCCTGTAAATGAAGGGAATGAATCATAATTTGCCTCCAAGGGGTTCACGGCATGATCCCTTTCCACTTTCTCATAGTTGATTGCCACCGCGCTCTACTGTTTTGTGAGATTGGTATAGGGAGTACATGGTGGCATGCTCCAGTCACTTGAATGGAGGGCCTTTTTTGCAAGTTCATTTTCTGATTTTAAATCAGGTTTTGGCACAGATCGATGCCAGTGTTCAACTAACATGGCTTTCGTTGTTGAACCCTGGCATCAATCTATGCCCAAACCCGATTTTTTTGTACATTTGTATGTAAACACCCCATTCATTACACCATGCATTTTTGAGAAGAACTCTATTCATTACACCGTGCATTTTTAAGCTACTGATGCTTTAATTGAGGTAGTATAAATTTGGAAAGCGGCGTGGGCATGTGTCATTGAAAAGCACCTGGGTATAAGTGCTAAAACTCCAGTTTTAGTGAGAGATTACTCATACATATCTTTTTCAATATTTGTACGATATAACTTGTGAAATGAAGACTTGTGGAACTGGTTAGGTGAAGGAGTGTCATGCCTTGCTATTTGCTGTTTAGCACAAAGCACTGCATTGACCTCAGCGATCCGACTTCATGTCTTGTTAGATAGGCTAAACTCTTATAATGGCATACTCCAAGTATGTCATCATAGCTTAGTTGGTAGCACATCCGCTTCAGGGCCAGAAGGTTATGGGATCTAGTCCTAGACTAGGATTGGGCTCATACCATAAACTCTGGCTCCCAAGTGTAGTACCAGAGAGATGCTGTTCTGTTAGGGTGTGCCATCCTTTAGATGAGACATTATACTGAGGTTACCTCTGCCTATCTCTGGTGCTTTCCTGGTGGGTGTCCAGGTGAAAGTAAAAGAACACAAGGCACTTTTCGCAAGAGTAGGGAATTATTTCTTCAGTGTCTGGGCCAACATTCACCTTCCCATAAAACTGGATCATGCAACTGTCCAAGGATGTGTGTGTGTGTGTGTGTGTGTGTGTATGTATGTACAGTATGTGCAAAATGGCTGCCACTACATGTGTACAGTAACTGCACTACCAATCTCTCATTGCTCATAAAATGTTTTGGGATGCAAATGTACATGAAAGCTCTATATAAATGCTCATTTTTGGCCAGCCCGCCAGCACAGTGGCAAGGCGTCCGCTTTTGGTGCCGATATCCTGGGTTCAGAGACGGACTCAGGAATCGGAAGGCTGGCTGGTGGGAGAAGAACTGAGCAACCCAGGGACTGTGCTCCTTCTCCTGGGGGGGGGAGGTCCGGAGCATTGTGGACCTCTGGCAGAGGCTGGGGGTACTGCCGCTGCTGGCGCCTTACGCAAGGGAGGTGGATGCTGGCATCATTGCATGTCCCCACCTCTAGGGAACTCCAAAAATAGAAAAAATTCTGGCCCCATTCATGACGCCCCCACCTCTACTTCTGCTGAGACTAATGTCCGCTGGGGGGGGGGTCCCGCTCCTGTGGCTCCACCCTGGGGGCTGAGTCAGGGCAAAGATACCATGTACCTTGGGAAGAGGGTGCCCACCCAGTGGCCCTGCCCAGGGGGTGAGCCTAGACATGGGGTAGCGAGCAGGGCAGGGGGCCAAAACCTCCAGCATGGAGGGGGGACCGGAGGAAAAAATAAATGCAAATTCTTCTTATTCAATTATCATACTATTTTGTTTTTGTAAAACTCTAATTAAAAAAGGTTTTTTGGCATATTAGGAAATCCAAAGACAGTGGGCCTACAGTGCTTCATTTAAGGAAAAAAACACATCGCCATGCTGTTATGAGATAGACATATTGCTAGTAAATCCCGATCGCTAACAGGAATGACTAAAGTATGTCAGAACCACCATTCTGTGACTATTTCAGCAATAAGTCATGTTACACTTGGCTTTTGTTCCAGATAAGGATTTTGTGGGAAGTGACTTGGTCACATGATGATCCCAAAAGGATTTATGTGGAGGCCAACGCTAGCGGGATAAGGGGCTTAGTGCAGCTTTAAACCATAGACCTATCAAAAAAAAAGACAGAACTACAATTACATTTTTTTTTAAGAATGGAAAAGTTACTTATCTTTGAAGCAGCTGCTCTTTGATACTTGTGCTATCCCCTTCCCCACTGTAATTTTTGCCCCTGTGCTGCTACAGTACTTCTGTGGTCCTTACCAATGTTTCAATAAACAGAGTATCCCTCCCATTTTCCTTTGGTTAGTGTTTGTATTATTGTTCTTCTGCCACATCTTTTGCTTGTCTTTGCATTTACTAATTTATTTACATATATTTTGTACATTTTTCTCTGAATGCCTTTTTGCTTCACTGTCTCCGTTATACTGTACACATGTTACAGTGCTGGATGTTTTAAACCTATTGCATATTTTTTTTTTTTTTTGCACTGATGGTTCTACTTTGGCTTCTCTTTGATGTCTTTGTATTTATTTCTTTCATTCTCTTCATTACTCCCTTGCCCCCAACCCCACCCCCACCCCGGATGCATCTGGAAAGAAGCTGTTTACAGTTCAGTATTTTCTTCTGGTGAAAATATATGCTAAATAAATACATATTCAAAAGCAGCTGTGGGCTCAGTCATTAGATACAGTGTACTAACACTTGCATTTTGATTGGCGCTGTCAGTCATTTTGGCATAGAACAGAATAGACCAGTCGATATGGAATGATCAATTACAACGCTGCAAATTCATCTAGAGGGTCTTGTGACATCAGAACCAGGAGAGTAACACGTGAGTGGTTCTATGATGTCACCTGAATCCTGAAAGGGATTGTAGATGAGTGAATGCTCTTTTGTCAGCTGTTTTTGGTAATATATGGGTCTTGGTTGTTTTCCAGAAATAGAATAGTTTGCAAAACAGATAAAATTTAACCATTTTGAGAAATTTAAACATTTTCTTTGCTTCTAAAAATGCCCAAAAGAAAAAAAATCTTCGCTGCCAACTTAGTTTATTATTCCATTGGAGTCACTACCAGAGAAAATAGTGCAGCTTACTGTCCTTCCCAGGAGTTTTGGGGTGGAGTTACAGTAACAATGTTGACTGATACTTCACAGTTGTTCCAAATAAATAGTGTCTGCTCCATTAATTTCATATGCCAATGGATTTTGTCCAGTCATTCTGTAGGTTGTGCAGCAGGCATTCACAGCAAAATGTTGGTTGATTCTTGGTGGATGTAGGGTGGGGGCTATCGCCGTTCTAACAAGCACATTGGTGATAACATCATGTTAAAAAATTGTAATGGGTTACTGTAGAGTTTGGGCTAATCCTCAGACACGCACAGATAGAACAGTTGGTTATACCAAAGAAGTATAGAACTGAGTATTTGTAGATAGCACATGATAGTCCTATGGCTGGTCACTCGGTGAGGGACTGCGCCCTTGCCAGATTGCTGTACAGATTTTACTGGCCTAGGATTCATGAAGATGTTGCTACATACTGCAGTTCTTGTGCTGAATGTCAGAAAGTAGCCCCAGTGACTAAAAAAGACAAGGTGCCCCTGGTTCCCCTATCCTTGATAGATGTGCCTTTTGAGAGAATTGCAATGGATGTGGTTGGCCCCTTAGACAAAAGTAAAAAGGGTAATCGATTCATTCTGGTCGTATGTGACTATGCTACTTGATACCCAGAGGCAATTCCAGTGCCTACTGTCACAGCCCTAAAAAGTGGCAGCAGAGCTTGCCAATATTTTCAGCAGGGTGGGCATACCTAAAGAGATTATTTCTGATCAGGGTAGTAATATTGGAGCTGCATTGCTGAAGGAACTACAGTATACCGATTACTAGGTATCACTGCCATAAAAACCTCCCCTTATCACCCTCGCACAGACAGTCTTGTTGAGTTTTTTAATCAAACTCTAAAATGCATGTTAAAAAGGTTTGTAAAAGGGGAAAGGAAAGACTGGGACCAATACTTACCTTACCTGCTTTTTGCTTACAGAGAAGTGCCACAAGCATCAAGAGGATTTTCGCCCTTAGAAATGTTGTATGGTACACAACCTAAAGGGCCACTAGATGTGATAAAAGAAACATAGAAGATCACCCTCTCAGAAAAATATCTGTTACATCTTATATGTGTACCGTGAAAAAGAAAATGGCAAAATATATTGAAATTGCCTGTAGTAACCAAGAAGAGACCCAAAACCAGCAGAAGGTGTAGTACGACCTTGGGGTAAAAGAAAACGTTTCTGGGCCAGGTGAAATTACATAGAATATTGGTGCTGGCTGCACCTCTGACAGTCCTAGTCAACCACTCACTGGAAACGGGAGTGGTCCCGGAGGACTGGAGGAGTGCCACTTCACAAACGTGGAAGCAGGGAGGAAGCTGGCAGTTACAGGCCAGTTAACCTGGCTTCAGTGGTGGGGAAATTAATGGAATCACTACTGAAAGAAAGGATTGTGGAATATCTTGAATCCACTGGCTTACAATTTCCAAGGCAGCATGGAATCACTAGGGGGAGGTTGCATCAAACCAGTCTTATAGATTTCTTTGACTGGGTGACCAGGGAAGTAGATCAGGGAGGAGTGGTGGGTGTGGCCTACCTAGATTTCAGTAAGGTCTTCAACACTGTTCCACATAGGAGATTTGTAAACAAGCTGGGCAGCCTAGCAGTGGGACCAAAAGTGGTAAACTGGGTAAGTAATTGCTTGGAGGATATGCATCAGAGGATAGCAGTAAACAGAGTTCAGTCCGAGGAAGGGAGGGTGACTAGCAGGGTGCTGCAAGGATCAGAACTGGGACCAGTCCTCTTTAATATCTTTATAACTGACATTGCAGAGAGACTAGAAGGGAAGGTGTGTCTTTCTGCAGATGACACTAAAGTCTACAATAGAATGGATATTCTGGGGGCGGGATGAATAGAGATCTGGGTAAGCCTGAGGAATGGTCATGAATGTGGCAACTAAGTTTCAGTGTGAAAAAGTGCAAAATCATGCACTTCAGGTGTAGAAACCCAGGGTCAGAGTACACAATGGGGGGAGTGGTACTGGCAACCACCAAACAGCAAAGAGACCTGGGTGTTATCATATCTGATGACCTAAATGTGACCAAACAGTGTGACAAGGCAGTGGGGAGAGCCAGTGGGATGCTAGGGTGCATAGGGAGGGGTATCACCAGCAGAAAGAGGGAGGGAGGTGGTGATACCTCTGTATAAATCTCTGATGAGACCCCACCTAGAGTACTTTGTCCAGTTCTGGAGTCCTCATCTCTGGAAGGACATAGACAGAGTAGACATGGTCCAGAGGAGGGCAACTAAAATGGTGTGGGATCTGCATCAAAAGCCCTGTGAGGAGAGAGACTGAAGGACCTCACTATGCACACTCCAGAGGAAAGGAGGGAGGGGGTATGACAGAGAGTTTCAAATACCTTAAGGGTATAAATAGGGTTCAAGAGAGAAGTCTAAGACTTTTTCAGAGAAAAGGTTGCTCAAGAACAAGGGGTCATGCTATGAAGCTGGAAGGGGGCACACTCAGGAGAAATGTAAGGAAACATTTCTTCATAGAAAGGGTGGTAGGTGCCTGGAACAGACTCCCTGGTGAGGTGGTGGGAGCAAAAACTATAATGGGATTTAAGAAGGCATGGGAGAGGTGTAAGGGAATCTTAGAGAAAGGGAAGGGGGTAAAGCTGGAGACCAAGTAGGGTCTACGGTATGACTGTAAGTAGGGAACATGGGCAGACTAGGTGGGGTTTCTATATGCTAAGGTGGGATGAAGGAGTGACTTGTTTCCACTAATGTGTCTGCTGTACAAATGTATGAGAAAAAGTGATGTTTTATCTCAGGTAATGTGCTGCAGTTATTGACAGATAGTACATTTTTGTGTCCAGCTACCTTGGCAACATCGGAGGAGCAATATTTGATTCAATTAATGTTTGAAAAGCAGTCTTCCTATTGCTATAGTTAGTTATTCTCTTCTCCGAGAGAAGACATGCAGAGTGTTTTAGTAATTTAATTATAGCTCTTTTCTCATTTTCACCTATGATTGTTGCCGTATATCATGGAGGTAGCTGGTATTCCAGGTCTGGTGTTCACATTAGGTGCTGGATAGAAAGAGGCATTGGGAGCCAGCATGTGCGGTGGCCTGTGAGTGCAATAGTATTTGTTGGCTTGTATTAGGTCTTTGTTAGGATTTGGGGTATTCTGATAGATCTTTGGGAAGATTTGATGTAGTATACATCCTTCAAATGGGCACAGTCATATCTAAGTTTGGCATTTATGGTATTGCAGTAATTGGCTGCCATCTGTGTCTATGACAAGTTTGTTTGAAATCTTTCCATTTGAGGTGGTATTTCTCACTCGTTTTGAGGGCATAATAGGGACTAATGTTGAAAAACAACATATGCAGTTGAGCAACAAGAGAGTAAAAAGCTATGGCACCAGAACTGTGCCATACATTGATATTAGTCTGACAGTGGCTCTGCCTGGAGAGGATGGTTACTCTTTCCTATCTCTTTAAGACATTTTTGTTTAACAGTGTGTTCAGCATTTCTTTGAACAATTGTTTTCTTTAACACTCCAATAAACGGGCATTAACTCTTGACCACTGCTGAGTCAGTTGGTTGCAGCGATTAGTGGTGTTAGGCCATGTGGTTGGCTGTCTAGCAGTTCTGGCAGTGTGACATTGAGACATCCAAGATGGATTAAAATCAATTAAACCATCATTAAAATAAACAAAAGATTAATGTTGACTATGCCATATACATAGATAGCTATGATAGATAGATAGATAGATAGATAGATAGATAGATAGATAGATAGATAGATATTGATATAGATAGAAAAATACTGTACATACATGTAGACAGAGATAGATACTGTACATAAATGCATTCATACGTACGTACACACATGAAATAGAACCTGCACCTGTCTGATCCATGGAGGTGGAGGACAGGAGTCCCAAAAATGTATTACTAGGTTTTTGCAGTCATGAAATGAGTTAGTCAGAGCCTTGTTTTTTTTGCAAAACTGGGTGTGCTGTACATGATCAGCACAGCATGTGAACTGAGCAACAGGTCCAGTTTAATACAATTTTACATAGTGTATTTGTGTGTGTTTTTTAAGTTCCAAACTATGCTTTTGCTCTGATCTTAAGCTAATCCCAAACAGTGACACTACAGTGCTACATGGGGGGACGAGGGGGGCATGCAGCACTGGTTGCAGGTGCTGTCCTTCATATGAGACCTTGAACCAAGGTCCTTTCTGACATCTCATCTGAATGTTAATACTGCCACTGAGACCACTCTTACAGTTGTAAGAGTGGTATCATACACATTCTATAAGAACCGCAAACCAAAGGTTCGGATACCCCAAGTATGTAAGTAAGACCACTCTTGCAATTGTAAGAGTAGTCTCAGTGGCAGTATTAACATATTATTGCTTAATACATTCAAATTCTAAAAACTCTTCCCCAGGTGTACCCATTTCCAGGGCTACTATATATGAGATACTCAACAGACTCAGAGAATCTCGCACACAGAGGAAAGGTGAGCTCTGATTATTTATTTATTAGCTTTTATTGACCAGGTGAGTACACGAGACACAATTGTGCCTATTTTCAGGTACGACCCAGAAGGTTACAAGACAGTCAGTACAACAGCAATGTAACCCCTAGATGGCGCTATCCCAGGGGCTACTACCCCTGCCTGATTTGCCACTAACAGGTTGAGGGGCCTGGATCCAATGGCAGGTGCCTCCACCCAGAGGTCAGGGTTTGCAATAGTTAAACTAACTTGGTCACAGCCCTCTGGGACACTGCAACCTCTTCTTCCCACTAGTGGCCCACACAATATATCAGAATTACCTTCACAGTATACACTTACCCCCAGGTCTGGTTCCGCACTGGGACCTCCTGTGAAATGAGATACAGTGCAACAATCACAGTACAGTACTTTAACATAGACAAATACCTCAGGCAGTATAACTTTGCTGAAACAAGCAGCTCTGATTTATTTAGGGGAATTAACAAGGACAGGGGAAATCAGGTTAATTAGCTTATCACTCTAATAATCTACCTATGGCTCTGTGCACAGGCCTATCCCTATCAGTTACTGTCCCTGGGTACCCAAGCCCTAGTGGCTAGTCCAAACCGTGGCAGCTGGTAGGGCCCTTTCACACAGAGAAAAGGGAGAATTAAACAGTCGGTGTACAGTAATTCCATTTGGATTTAATGTGGCAATTCAACAGGAGCTACCCTGAATTAGTACTCACGACCTCAAATAAGATAGGGTCCTTCAATGTCAGCAGGGCTCACTTGAGATACACAAACCCTTCCACATCCATATAAAGAAAGCACTATACCAGGCAGGCTGCATCTGTATCCCGATCGCAATTACTGCACAATACCCGGAGAACGCAACAGCAGATTCAGTTCCTGACAGACAGAGTGCAATTTTCAGCAATTCCTCCAGTCTTCTACAGGGTGAGCCTGGTTTCTACTCTTCAGAGATCCTTTGATTCTTTTCACAGGACGGATTCAGTCCCAACAAGCTGTTACACAAGCTGCAGACCGAACTCTGGGCCTTACACGCTTTTTGACTAAACTGCACACTGAAAAGCACAGGGCTCCTTCCTTCTTCACTGCCAAAGCTCAACTGAAACTCCAACTGACAAAACCGGCACTTCATTTGAGTTCCTCCCAGTTCTTGACTGGATTGGCTGTCACCACAATAGACTGCTGCTGTTGGTCCAAAAAGGTGCTGAAGTCTAAACTACATCTCCCAGAGTCACTGCCCATACAATCCTCTTGTGGCTGGCTCAGATTATGAGTCCAAGTTCTGATTCGTCCAAGGCACCATTTTAGAGCTAGCTTACCCCACACTGATTGGTCCAGTTCAGCAGTTCAAAACTAGAATGGGGAACTAGCAGACACAGTTCTGACTGCAAAGAAAGCAGGTTAGACAAACTGTAATTTCATTATTACTCTAAATAATTTCTGGCAAACAGTTACATCTTTCAGATAGGTTCCCTTTGCACTCCTAGTGACTGCAAAATGAAGTGAATTGGCAGCAGCTTCGAGTGGTACTCAGAGAAGCACACAGTCCCCCCATACAAACTAATTATGTCTGCAAGCAGACAGCTCTTAAAGAGACAGTACCAGAGGCTCTAAAAACACTCACTGATAAATGGCTTAAATGCCAAACACCATTCAGGCTTGGAGCATTCAAGCAAGCTCCTGGAAGTCTTTTGGGAACCCCCATTTGCAGGGGGGTTACAGCAACAAGCAGGATACAATACAACAATTACAATAGAATAAGGGCCAAATCAGCAAATTCATAAATATAACAAGCATGCTGTGGAGCAAAAAGATAAAAACACATCTATAAGATGCAAAAAAGATGTTTTTAAATGTATGGGCTATCCAGAAGAGCTAATAAACTACAGGCCGACTAGAGTGAATAAACAGCAAGAACTGAGAAAGCAAACACAATGTAGAGTCTTCTATTATGTTTTACCTAGTGATTGACTATGTACATGGACTGGTTTAGTTAGAACAACTGGCAGCAAGGCTAAGCAGCCTGAGGGCAAGTGATGCCCTGGAAGATCATGTGCAGGTACTACTTGAGCTGGCCTTTAGGTGAACCCACAGAGACTTTTTAAATTGAGGGTGGGAGACGGAGCTATGAACTGCAGGTAACAGAGAGTTCCAGAGTTTGGGTGCAGTAGCACTAAAGGCTTGGTCCCCAAGTGGCTGAATGTTTTGGGGACAGTGAAAAGAGATTTTTCATTTAATCTCAGGGAGCTGGACAAGTGGGAGAGCTTGAGCAGGGCTGCAGTGGAAGCGAGAGTGCCAGTTCTAATTATTTTGACTGTGAAACAGCTTAGACCAACGCAATGACTAATTACAGAGGATAGCCAGTCTAGGTGGCTGTAGAGGTTGCAGTGATGTGTTGCTCTGTTTGGTGAGAGGGCAAATCTGCAAATATTGTTCTAGGTAGTCTCCCATTTTGCAAGCAGTGACTTGGGGGCAGTAGTGAAGGATATGAGACCATAATTGAGGGATGGAAGAAGAAGAACAGCCCTGGCAAGGGCATTGGGTGTTAGGCAGTTTTTAACCCGATATGTCAGACAAAGTTTGGCATTTACAATGCTACAAATATTGAGGATATGGAGGGAAAAATCAAGGTGCAGATCAAATGTAACCACAAGGTATTTAAAGGATGGTGCCACCTTCAGGAGTGTTCCATTATTGCACCTCATGGAAAAGGGGGTGGGGCAGTTTCTAAGTTTGGCAGGGGACAAAAGAAGCATGGTTTAAGTCTTTTCAGCCTTCATAACTAGCTTGTTTTTTGATGAAGCAGGCTTGTCATTTTTGGAAGTCCTCTGTAAGATGGGAGTTTTTATGTTTTTAGAACTGTGGAGGAGCACCAGATCATCAGCAAACAGTATGATGCTACATGAAGTGATAACAGGGGAGGATGTTTATAAACAATGAGAAGAGAATAGGTCTGAGAATTGAGCCTTGGGGAACCTAAGTTTGACAGGAGCTGACTCAGAAATGAAGCAGTTGAACTTGACCACTTGTCATTGGTTTGACGGGTACTGCCTGAGCCAGGTGACAGCATGAGTGGACAGACCCATGTCCTGAAGTTTGGAACACATGAGGCTGTGGTCAACCAAATTAGAGGCCTTAGACAGATGAACAAAAATGACTCCCGGTGAGCTGCTCCTGATCCATGGCAGATTTAATGCCAGTGACCACAGTGGAGAGAGTAGTGGAGGTACCATGGTCCTTACGGAAGCCATGTTGCTCAGGTGTTAAGATACTGTAGGCATAGAGGTGTTCGGTGAGTTGGTCAGCTACAGCACACTCAAGTACTTTGCTAAGGACAGGGGACATCCCAATGGGGTGATAATTTTCAAGATATCTTGTGTCCCCAGCTTTAGAGCCAGGGACAACTCTAGCAAGCTTCCAGCTATAAGAAACAGTGCCAGACATGAGCAAGAGATTAAAGATGCACTTGACCACAGGGGCTATGATGGGGGCATCGATTCTCAGTAGTTTAGGTTCCAGGCCATTACAACCCATGCTCATGTATGGAGAGAGGCTAGTTAGGAGCTTGAAGATGACAATGGTTATCAGCACCTTGAGGTAAAAAGGAGGATGGTGTGAGGAGGGATCGAGAGGGGCATGAGCTGCCAGTGGAATCCTCTGCACTGAAGAATGGGAACTGGGAGGCAAAAGCTATAAGATCCATAACTGATCAGGAGCCCTTCCTCAATCTATGATGACTTCTCAAGCAGAAATTGCAAAATCCATGGACTTTTAGAAAGATTAAGGGAGAGATCCATGGTGTACTGGTCAGAATTCACTCTCTCAGTAACACATTTTCTCGTGCAATGTGTGCGCGTGTGTGTGTGTGTGTGTAGTATTGCTGTGTTTAAACAGCAAGTAGCTACTAAAACTTGCTGTGATGTGGTTCTGCTTTATAGAAAATCATCAATAACTTCTGAAGACATTTCTAGCATCCAAATATATTGTTCTTCAAAGTTGCATAGGTATCACCTAAGTGTTTCACATACTGTACAGTATGTTGAGATGTTATAACTGGTTACCCTTTGTCCCATAGGGAAACCATGGTGTAATTTGCCATAATAAAGAAGTGTTATTATGGCAAACACATGCATGGTTTCCCTCACTCTGTGCATGCGCCTGCCGCATTTCTTCGGTTACCGACCACTCTCATCCTTGCGGAACCACAAATGGAGTGAACTGCCATTTGGAGTCGGCGGTAAGTAATTAAAAACAAAAAAATGTGCCACAGAGACTATCATTCATTTACAGCAGCCCCCCTCCCCCCAAAAAAAACTTTAAAGAAAGAAAGCTGGCTGTGCGCTGTAACTTAATGGACCGCAGCCGCACAGCAACTTTCTATTTTATATAATTTCTGAGGCAAAAAAAGGGAAACCCAGCAACTGTATAAAATAAAATATGGGTTGGTGCATGTAAACTCAAAGTTTACACACACACTTGGGGTTAGATGCTATGCATAAACCCCTCAAGCTTTGTTTTTGGGGGTTTATGCCTCATCTAACCCCTTGGGTGTGTGTAAACTTCTCATTACACACACCAACCCATATTTTAATCTATATGTTATAGCTAGCTAGCTGTCTAGCTGTCTATCTGTGTCTCTCTCTCTCTATCTATAATTTTGTCTGGAAAGGGGGGTACCATGATGCTGTTAGAGTAAGTGGCTCAGTAAATCCAGTTTGGCATTTGGTTGGACATGGACACTGGCAGATAATGGGCAGACTGGATGGACCCCTGGGTCTTTATCTGCTAAAAAATTCTATATATCTTTGTAACTATGTGAATTATGTGACAGAGGTGCTCTGGGTTCCTGCCTTCTGTCCCATTTTTGTCACCCCCCCGCACTCCTCCCTTTACCAACCCCTCCACTCTCAGCTGACACTAGGCCTAAGCCACCATCACCGATCCCATGCCACCCACCCCTTCTATCTTGCAATGGCGTTGCCTGCTCACTCCTCCCTACCTCTCTCCACTCCATATGCAGTTCACCATCAAAACTTACTCATGCTGGCTATTGCTGTCTCTCTCTGCAAACCACTGTACATACCATGCTTAATTCAACCTTGAAATGCAATATATGTATCTATTGTTTCCTTTGTATTGTCGTTCCCCTACATCCTTTGACATGGAACCTTTGTAAATGAGCAGTCCCTGCTCAAAGGTACTTGTAATCCTAGAGTTTACTAAATAAAAATAACTTCTCTTCCCTGTAGTGTTGATTAAGCAATAAGGCATGACAGAGCATGGGTTATTGGAGGATTTAGCCATGCCTCATGTGGTGTGTCTCGAGGCACAGTTGAGAGACTTAGCCGCATGAGAAGTGGGTAATTCCTTAATTACACACGTGTTGGAGTGCCTTGTTGCAACTGTACAATGGATCAATGTGTAATATAAATTTAAAATATGTTAATTCTGTTTTTATAAATGCCCTTCCTCAGCTAATGGGTTATTGCAAGATTTACCCAAGGGTAAAGACCTTAACTGGCCAATCAGGTTACAGCATTTTTTATGTCCATTGTATAATGGACAGTTTAACATCAAATATGACTTTTCTTTATGGTGGATTTATTTCACGGGCTTGAATGAATTGTATTTTATGCTCCGTGGTATTTTCAGTGAATGGCTCTGCCATTTCCCTTTTATTTAAAAAGTCGACTTTTACTGTAAATTACAATTATAGTAAATGTCAATTCATTGCTTGGAATTAAGCTACATTCCTTCTTATTGTACCACTGATCTAATGTCAGAGTGATGAGTTTATCAGTTTCTGCTGTCAGAAAAGTGGCATTACAGGGTTTGAATTGTGCTGATTCCCTATGGGAAAAAGTGAGCACCCATACATTACATATAGAATAACATATGGGGTGGTGTGTGTAACTAGAATTTTACACACCCAAGGTGTTAGATGCCACAGAAACACCGAGAGTGAAGCTTGAGGGGTTTTCCTAGTCATCCAACACTGAGAGTGTGTGTAAAATTCAAGTTTCTACACCATCCCATATTTTATTCTGTATAATTGCTGGGCTTTGCTTTTTCCCCACAGCAATTATATAAAATAAAAGACATTCATGTGCGGCCGTGGTCCGGTTGGGTTTTACCTCTGACTGTGGTCTCCTGCTAAAAGTTAACTTCTTTCTTTTTTTTTTTTTGCCCTGATAGCTGGTTTCTTCTAACTATTTTACTGTAGTAATTAAAAAAAAAAACTTACCGCGGAGTCCGAGTGGGTTCAGTCTCCCACCGCGCAAGACAAGCACCAGCAGTCAGAATGGAAGAGCTGCGGCCAGCATGTGCACAGAGCGAGGGAAACACTCCTTTATAACAGCAAATTATGCCATGGGGTTTCTCTAAGGGAAAAAGGGGAACCCAATTATTATATAGAGAATGATGATGGGCAACCTATTCACAAAGCTGCATTTCCAACAAAGGGTTCTGATAACATCATAGCAATCTTAAAGGAAAGCTTGGGAGGCCCCTCTTGTCATCAGAACCTTATTATGGAAACATAACGTTGGTGCCAGTGGCTGCCCATTCATTATTTTGTGTAGTATATGGTCTTGTGAAACAAAAATGTTGCTGCCCCCCACAACAAAAAGATTCCTGCTGTTGTAGTGATTTGATAGAAAACATAAACCCACCCCACATTCAGCTGCTAATAGCTAGCTGTGTGGCTCATGCCAATAATAGTAGTTTCCTTAATAAAAAAGTGGAAAACAATCACATTACTTTTATGAAAAAGGCTACGTTGGGTGATTGACGAAACTGCTGCTGCTCCCTATATACTTTTCTGTTTGAATCAGTGAATCACTGAAGTTCACCAGTCTCAATAATTTCCCTGCTTTGAAACATTTGTAATGTAATTTGATTTGTTTTGCATTTTTGAAGAAAACTACTACTACTGACAAGGGGTGGATTATTAGTGGCTGGGTGCAGCGGGATTATTTTTTGTTTTAATTACTGCAAACGTTGGAAGTATCTGTTGTGCGAGAAGGGGGAGAGGAGGAGCAG
Source organism: Neoceratodus forsteri (assembly GCA_016271365.2). Lineage (NCBI taxonomy): Eukaryota > Metazoa > Chordata > Ceratodontiformes > Ceratodontidae > Neoceratodus > Neoceratodus forsteri. The sequence goes on from CM028131.1 coordinate 1,661,054,495, forward strand.
AGAAGTATGGGTTGAGGTACTAAACAGGAATAGTGCGTGGGAGAAAAAAAGGCAGATAGCATGAGGTGCCATTTAACTAAAAAGCAGGCATATGCTGCCAATAAAGATAAAATCTATTGTGCCACAGAAGGGTAGAACAGTATTCTATGACCTTTGAAATGTGGTACAGCTGCAGTTTTGTTAGGTTAGAAAGAAAGGTACAAGAGGTAACCATAATAGAGAAGAGAAGGAAAGGGAAGGGAAGCAGAATACAGTACATGTAACAGCCATACTGTACACTAATACTACACATACAGCCATAATGGAATTTAATCTGTGTTACTGATAGAGAATGCTGACCATGTCACTAAGGATAAAACTTTTACTCTTTTGAAAAGTGCCATGGGATTTTTAACTTCTGCCTGGACAGCTAAATGAGAATGGTAAAAGGGACATTAGTTTAAAATATCACATCCAAAGGGCAGTATCTCCAACAGTGTAACAACCCCCCACTGCAGCACTACAGTGCCAGGCCCAGTACACACTGTAAATATTAAAAAGCAGCTGTCACCAATTTACCTGATGAGTTGTGATAGCTCTCTGGTGCCCCTCTGTGAAATTCTGTCATGTGTTTTCAGAAATTCTCCAGCAAAATAATGTGTTTTGCAGTGTTTTGAATTCTCCCAGGGTAAATGCACATTTACACTGTCAGGAATTGCAGTTCAGTGAAGGAGTGCTCCCCCCCCTTCCCGTGATTGCCAGCCCAGAAAAGAAAGGAATATTCCCTGGTGGCTAGTGGTCCCCCCACCTCCCCGCCGATCACTGAAGTCAAAGCTTCTGAATAGTCCTTGGTGGCTAGTGCCCCCTACGATCGCTGAAGTAAAAGTTTCTGAATAGTCCCTGGTGGCTAGTGCCCCCCCCCGATTACTGATCGCCAGCCCGATGAAAAATGAGAAGTACCTGGTGGCTAGTGGTCTCACCCCCTCCCGATCCCCATACTTTACAAGATAACCCCTTCCCTGGTGGCCAGTGGATCTCCCCCTCCCAAATCCCCTGTACAGTATACTGTAATCCCTTCCCTGGTGGTCCTTCCCCCCACCAATCACCGGCCCCGCTGAGAATGAAATTATTTCCCTTGTTGTCCAGTGGTCCCTCACCCTGCCAGATAGTGATCCACCACCCTGCTTCCCCCCAACCCGAGCCGGCGACCAGCGCAGTCCTCCTCTCACCGTTACGGCTGGCCACTGACTCTGCTGTCAATGTCATTTCAAGTGCTATGTGCTGCAACAGAGCCTTGGCAGGCAGCGGCTCTGAATCACATAATTAATATATAATGGGAGTTCCCATTTAGGAAGGATCAACCAGATAAAAAATATATACCTAAAATGGCAAACTTTCCCCTTTTGTCAGCTAGTTTGACTTTGGATCCCTATTTGGGGTGAGGTCATGCCATTGCTCCAAAAAGTGCAGACCAGCTGAGGCAAGCAGTTTTAATAAAATGCATGGATGGGTCGTGTGTGACCAAAATGTTGTACACCCTCGATGTGTGATGCCTTTTTTAAACAACTTACACTTCATTCTTGTGGTTGAAGAGGCATCATACACTTCAGGTATATGATGCCTCTTCAACCACAGGAGGCTTCATATACCTGAGGTGTATGATGACTCTTCAACCACGAGAATGAAGAGGCATCATACACCTCGGGTATATCAAATTCTGGTTACACCCACTCACCTATGTATTGTTCTCCATGTAACGATATCCTACTGTAAGAGCAAGAGTCTTAAGCATAAAACCAGGAGAGGCATGATAAGCACAAAATTACAGTAGCTTTTTTAGATGTGATGTATGGCCTGGCCTAAAAGTTCAAAAAATGGTTAAATATAACAAATATAACTGTTACAAAATAATTTTACAAAATAACTTTAATTCATGGCTTGTTGATGTTTGCATTGCTCTGACGTTTGTTAGTTCAGATATATTGTGATTGTATGTTAATTTGTTGTTTCTTACATGCTTGCCTTTTTAACCTATACCCTTCTGTTAGTCTTTCCTGCTAGGCCCTATCCTTCCTAGCCTAATGCTTTTCTCCCAGTCTTTTAGTTTTTCTTTTTCTCCCTCCTCTAGAATTATTGATTATTGCAACTCTAGTATACAGAAATGCAAGTCTTTTACTAACTTGTTATGACTCACTGTCTTCCTCACCCTCTACACTACAGTCTGTCTATTATTTTACATTAAAGGAGCCAGAAGGAGGCAAGTACATGAAGTGTGTCCCCCCCACCATCTCCATGGGCATAGCCCCTACTCCATTTTAAATTAGGAAAAGCACCCAGATGACCTTATGACAGTGGTGGCCAATACATGGATCTCGATCCATTGGTGCATCTCAAGAGATTTTTTGGTGGATCTTGGGGCAAAGGTTTCTTTTTGAATCAATGAAGATCCTTACAGCTGATGAGCATAATTGTTGTACGTTTTGTTCACTGTATTGTTGGTGGATCTCGGAACTTCTTGGATCCACCAAACTGGATCCCAATACAGGGTGTATTGGCCACCACTGCCTTACAATATTCTCAAATTATTAGCCTCCACCACCCCAAAACAAACTGTTCCACATTCTTACCACGCTATCAGTGCAGAAGTTCCTTCTCATATCTAAACTAAAACCACACATCTCCAAATCATGAGCATGCCCCTAGTGCAGCCACACATTGTATACTCCTCAAACTCACCAATGTCAATCTCGTCCAATCTCCACCTAACCTTGCATGATTCTTATACCAGTATAATATTGCCTATCATGCCCCTATACTCCAAGATGTATAAATCCAGGTTCAATAACCTTTCTTGGTAATCCTATCCTTCATCCCCAAGATTAACAGGTCACATGCTGCTGAACCCTCTTCAGTTCATCAATATCCCTTCTCGTATGGAGACCACACCCATGTGATCATTATTTACTCCACCTTGTGTATGTCTTGAGTACACCACACTGGTTTACTTTGAACAGAATGAACCATGGTATCAGAGGCCTTGACATAGTACAGATATATTATGTCCACAGCCTTGCCCCTGTTTATTTCCATGGTCAAAGAAGGTGATCATATTGGTTTTGCATGATCTGCCCTCATAAAACCATTCTGATGGGGGCAATAACTGTGTCATCAACTAAATGCTCCCTTATTCCATCCTTGATAACAGCCTTCAGTACCTTGCCCAGCACTGATGGCTGGCTGACTGGCCTGCCATTGACTGGGTCTGATCTCGCCACCTTCTTGAAGATGGGGACCACACTGGCCACTTTCCAGTCCTCTAGCACCACACCTGTCCAGACAAGCTCCTGAAATCATAAACCAGAAATTAGTGAATGGCTAGGTGATGTGTTTAGATAAAGAATGTGGCTAGGATTCGGGATGATTCTGAAGCCCATTTTACAAACAAATTCAATATACCCAGAGGAAAAACCCCTATTTGCCTAGTACTTCTGAGATACATAATTCTTAGCTTACTGTAGCTTAAAGTGAGCCAATAATTGTAAGAGTGACTCAGCTTCCTCCATCTCCCTTTTTAAAGAGATAGGATCTTTCTAGCTTGCTGAGCCATGGTTCCCTGAAAAAGTTACAAAAAAAAAAATAGGAGAGCTGTAAACATGAACTCTTTTTTTCTTCAATTAGTATTTTGGCTGCTATACTTCTGAGCAGCCCCATTCTGGTCTGGTCCCCCCAGCTGTATCACCCAGCGTCTCTGGGGCTTACCACTGTTGGTTGCCATCTTCAGCCAGAGGACCCTGCAGAGCCCAGATGCCAGAGTGGGACCTGCAGGGGACCAGGCCTTCATCCTACCTGAATCAAATTGTGGCCAGAGATTTAAATATAGAAATAACATGTTAGTAACAACTGATATAAATGCTATTTTTGGTAAACTGCCTGCCTCCTGCTGCCAGCCGACGATGTGCAGTTATGTGAGAATATGGTGTAAGGGCACTTGGACACTCGTTCATTAATGAGATCATCCTTTTTTAACTTGTATCAGATAAGTGGGGGTTTTGGAACGAATTTAGTCTCTTGACCATATTAATGTTAATCTGAAATGAAAATGAGCGGTGCAACTGTGTTAAATCAGGCTTTGAAAAGTAAAGCCATGACTGCGGGCATATGTACTAGCATTGATGGAAAACTAAAAGCTGGCTGTATAGCCTAGACGTTAGAGTAGTGAGCTGCGAACAAGCATGGTGCATCCAGCAGACATGGGTCTGATTTCCTACAACTTCTATTTGTATACTGTGTGACCCTAAGCAAGTCCCTTAACCTCCCCAGTGCTGCCAAGTTACCCCTGTAAACAGGCATTGTGCCCAGTGGCCCTTACCTGGTCACCAAAGAATAAACATAAACAAAGTCTGTTTGCAGTAGTTCAAATTGATTTTAAACCATCTCTACTGGCTTTCTCACACTAGTAACTTCCAGGATGCAGAGCACTATATTTGAAACTGAAGTTGCTTAACCTGAAGAATCTAGTCACAAGGCAGAGTGCACAATCGCCAGTTTAGCACCAGGTTTAGGCAACATTTCTTTTCCCAGTCAGGTCCCACTTAATTTTAAGCACAGAGATGCTCAGAGACACTAGACATTAAGCAGTACTAGGTGCCTAAAGATTCCATGAATTTAGTGATACTAGGTGCCCAGGGACACTGTTGCCCTTGCAGTCTGTGAGTGGGAAAAAAAGGGACCTGCACATACCTGCTCCTGCGTGGCTCAGTATTACTCAGTGCCTTGGTGGAGGTTAACAACAGAGGGATCTACTTTCCCAGGCTCAATACATAAACAGTAAGGCACAACAGAGTGTGGGTAGTAGTGTGATCACCGCATGGCCAGGGGGCGTAATGAGGCTGAGGTCACAGGCCGAGTGCCTTATTGCCCCTGAAAGTGTGGTGATCAAACTACTACTCACATCCTAAAGTGTCATATTGTATTTATCATATTGCATTTTGCAACAGAAATAACTTTTCAGATATAAAATTTGTGTTTAAAAGTTGAATTAATTTATTTTTGTCTGTTTATCATTACACCGAAGAAAGTAGTCCCAAAACTTTGGGGGAGGAGGAGGCAATAGAACAGATTATTATTATGTAGCAGGTTTTCCTTTTGTCAGAAATGGCTTGGGAGCTTCTGTTATAAGAGGCACACTGTTCTTTATTTATTTTATTATAGGTAGTGGTGTTATTGCCCACAGTAAAGCATTCCTGGCTTTCAGTCATGGTTTCAGTGTTTCTCTGCAGGTTGACAGTTTGGACAACTGCTTCACGAACTGCACCTGGAGTCCAGAAGCTCAGTTTACTGTTTTTATTTTTAGGGGAACAATTCTCTTGGTTATTTCCCTGTGCAGTATTTAAGAGAGACACTTTCAGTAACGTGATCATCAAAACATGGCAGCTGTTTGTGGCCAGTTTCTGTCATGTTGACATCATAGAAACAGACACTGGTTTCCACTCGATTTGTTAGTTTCATGTGGCAGCACTGTGAAAACAGCAGTGTCAGTTTCAATATTTCCCTACTTCTCTGTAAACATAGGCATATCATTTTGAGAAGAGTCCACACTTCAATGAAAGATAATTTTTAAAGAGCAATGTTCTTGGTGCTGCACAGAAACAAGAGAAGCTCCCTTACAGCCACGGGATCTTCTTTGTAGGAAAGAAGCCTTTGTAATTATACCATCAAGGGAAGGGATCATAAATTGCCCCTGAGGCACTGGCAGCTAGATTCCTTTCCACTTCCCTACTACTGGCTATGACCCCCGTGCTCTGACATTTTATGATGCAGCTATAGGGAGGGGGGGGGGATACGCTCCACTGAAGTGTATGGAACATGATTTTAAAACACAGTTTTTGGATGTTTAAGTGGCCGTTTGGTAAAACCTGAGCCAGGGTTCAACTAACAAGAGCTTTGTTAGTTGAACCATAGCTCTCATTTTACCAAATGGCCACTTAAACAGACGAAAACTGTGTTGTAAAATCACACTCCATACACTTGAATGGAGAGCGTGGCATCATAAAACAGGGCATGGCCAGAAACAGGGAAGAGGAGAGGAATCGCGTTACTATCTCCTCAGGGCAATTTATGATCCCTTCCCATCTCTCAGGGGTATAATTAAAAAGGCTGTTTTTCCTAAAGAGAAGCTCTCATGGAGGTAAGGGAGCTTCTGCTTGTTTTGGGGAGGAGTTTTAAAAACAGCAGGAATGGTTCTCTTTAAGGCAGATTTAAAATACTGTGTCTGTTGCCAACTGTGTGATCACTTTATATATATGTGGGAACAGATTTCCATGAAGAAACAAAATATTACTAAAATTTGGAAAAATTCTATTTTTGTCAACCTGACTTGCTGCCCACCACCAGATGCTAATGAGTAGTCATGAAAGGCTATGGCGTGGAGGAACCGGTAAAGTCAGTCATGAACAAGTTCATTTTTCAACTAGTATCAGATATGAGGATTTATTGAAAGAATGTAGTGTTCGAGCTTAGCAAAGTTGATCTGAAATGAAAACGAGTGTTTTAACATTGTTAAATCAGGATTTGAAAAGTAAAGCCTTGACTCTGCACATGCCCAGAGCCATACAGTAAAGTGAGGCCTTGCCTCAGGTACCAATCACCAGTGCCTGGCAACCGCATTAACTCTTTCGGAAACCCTTCCATCCTTGTACTGTTGATGTAAGTCTCAAGCCTCCACCAAAACAGCTCTCAAGTCCATTTCTTTGCTGGAACACAGAATGGTTGATGCAGAAACCATCAGACAGCCCTCTTTGAGGGTGGACCACCAATAAGTCTCCACTGTTCCCAATCTTGGACTCCAAATGGGATCCAAGCCTCTGGAGATCATCCCCTGAGGAAGCTAGTGTCAGTTGAACTCAGGACCCTGCCATCATTCCTAAGCCTGCAGGTCCTCTCTGGCCAGTCGCCAGTGAAAGTGCACCCAGAGGTGCTGCTTGCTGTAACTCCAGTAACACACAAAAGGCTGAAAGAACTCTGAATACAGCTCTGAACTGAAACTGAAGCTGCACCTCTGTCTGGCTACCTATCATACCTTGCAGAGGGAAAGAAGCACTCCAGACTGCACAGAACCTCGTGGGCTAGCAAGGACAGAATGTACCTAGGAAACTTACAAATTTTGGAACACTGAGCTCTTTTTAAACCAGTTGATACCAAGCATCACATCATTTCTTTTGCTGTCATTTCTAATTGAAAATTGTGAACCCTTTACAAACTGAGGCAGGGATGAGGAATACCAGTAACCCCTAATTTGATAGGGGGGGTTACATTTGTACCTGCCAATGAGCATAACCACACACTTCTCTTTTGTCTCATACTTTGCTTAACTTCCTTGGAGAAGTACAGTTGTAGCTTCAGTTTTTAACAAGAATTTAGTAAAAATGAAAAAGCAGTGCTAGGTGCACTGCTTAGCATTTCCAGAGATTAATAGACAGACTTGCTGGTAACTTGGTCTTTGATATCCTCTGTTTGCCTTGAGAAAAGTGGAAGTTTGATTTTCACCAAATTTTCAACATGGCCTTTTTGAGACCCTACCTCATGAACAAGGGTGTTGAAATAATTGGGTCCCGAAAGGTGACTTTGCAGTTGATGTGCAAAATCCCCTTTCAGGCAGGAATTGAACATTTTCACCACCTTGATTCATGAGGTGGGGTCATAAGAAGGTTATGTTGAAAATTTGGGGTAAAATTATTTAAAACAAAGTTATTTGCATAAATAGAACATATTTTACACTAGCTCATAACTGTAGTAGTTTTCAGTTTTTTGACCCCAGATTTTCAACAAGCCATTTTTTTCACACCACCTTATGAACATGACAGCTGTTATTTTTCAGATCCTGGCCAAAACTTGTTTTCGTACTTGTGATGTGAAATGACATTTCAGTTGGAGTCAGTATAGCACAGTGGTTTAGGGCTCTGAGCCTCAAACCAGGAGACCAGGGTTTGAATCTCACAGCCCCCACTTGCACACTTTGTGACCCCGAGCAAGTCATTTAACTTTCTTGTGCTCCTAGATCGCAACTAGAAACAAGCTTCAGCTTAGTGTGCCTTTCCTGGTTAATTTCTCCTTTCCCTTCCCTTTCCCTATACTTGGCACAGGAGCAAAGCGCCTGCAGGGCCCTGCACTTCCCTGCCTGGACAGACTCCTCTCTTTGTGCCGGGGTCTGCATCTGGTGCTACACAGAAGTGTAGGTCCCAGAGGGACCTACATTTCCACAGCCTAAAGGACTGCACATTTGACATTGGGCCCAAAGGGTTCTGCATGTCTGCATCTGTAGCCACTCAGAAGCGCAGGGCCCAGAAGGCCCTTCACTTCCATGACCAGATGGATCTGTTCATGCAGGTCCCAAATGCCATCATCAGGTAAGAAAAACAACATACAACTGTTTCCAGATGACACATATGCAGTAGCACTGATGTGCTACCCTCATGGATTTGAATCTGCACTATATAAGCACAGGCTCCACAGGAGCATGTGCTTATGTAGCCACACCTGTGTGTGTATATCGTACAGTGTGTTCTGTGGACAGAAGACCACATGGGGTCTGTGCCTTTGCAGACGGAGGTACTCATGCATGCTGTACGAGGTACCTTGTTAGATAGCATTATCTGCTACTGCATGGTTTTCTACACACAGCTGCATAACTGAAAACCTGCTACCCTCTTGAACAATTTCTAGATCTGCTAGTGAAACTATGACATCCACATTGCAACAGTACTTCCATCTGTGTGCTGGCAAGCCCAACAGGGGCCTGTGCTTCTGCAGCCAGAAGTCAATGTGTATGTCTTACACCTGTGGCTGAAGAGGTACAGACAGAAGTACTACTGTAGTTTTGGTATCATGGATTTTGTGGCTCCCACACTTCTGCAGCCAAAGGTCGGTGTGTATGTCTTATGCCTGTGGCTGCAGAAGTGCAAGCCCATTAAGTGTGTGTATATCTTACAGGGTGCATGAGTTCCTGAGGCTACAGAAGCACTGGCCCCTAGGCAAAAGAACTCTTGTAATGTGGGCATCCTGGATTTCTGTCTGCAGCAACAAGTGAGTGTGTATGTCTTGTGGTGTGCATGCCGCAGATACAAATCCATGAGGGTAGCACATCAGTGATACTGCATTTATGTCATCTGGAAACAGTTGTTTGTTGTTTGTCTTAACTGATGATGGCTGCCTCTGGTTGCTTTAGTGGGCTTGTCCTTTTGCTGCTTGGGGGGGGTGAGAAGTTAGGGTTGGAAACCCTAATGCACATTTTCCTACTTTTGTTGCTTTAAGTTGAACCCTAACAGGTGCATTAACACAGTTTTATTTGCAATGAACATATGTATATATATATATATATATATATATATACAGAAAAAGAGACTAACAGGAAACCTAATAAATTGCAGTATCTGTACCCAAGATGCAGGTAGCAAATCTTATAGCGTCCACTGGTGGCTCCTACTGGCGGAGGAACTATTTGACTATATTTTAAACCATTTTGTAAATTATTTCCGATGTTTTAAAAGGGATTTTTTAAACTTCTGTAAAAATAATTTTATATAACCAATAAGATACTCTGGGGCATGGGTTGTGCTAGGTTTACTGCACACCCATGGGTTGACAGCACTCGGCCTGTGGCTTCATGCCTAACAACACCACTGGAAATATGGTAAACTCAGCATACCCTACTCCTCATTTTGTCTTATTGCTTACTTATAGTGGTAAGAGTGCCTTGGGACATATTACTACATTATAGATTGTGCATTTTTGTTAAAATTGTGATTTTACCGTGAGAAAAAGGTCCCTTTTGTTCAGTGTATCTAGTGCCAGTGAGAAGTCTGTTGCTGGGACAGGCCATGTGAGATACATTTATGGAAATAAGAGTGTCTCATGCACTACTCAAACAACAACTGTGATTCATGTGTAACATTACATGATGCTTCCACAATCTATAATATAATGACATGTCCAAAGAAACCAAGAGAATTATTGTTCATATAAAATAGTACTCTGCCACTCCAACAGAACAGTAGACAGCATAATTGATGGTGAAGGTGTACCGATCAGTTGGCTTGCCATTGCAAAGAATGTATTTTTTAGTAGAGGCTTGGATAATCTGTGGTATCTTTAGGATACCTAGGATAATGACATATTTAGGCCCATTTATTTTTTTTTATTTTTTGGGGGGGGAGTTGCCTTTTTTTCCTTATTCTCTGATGCCAACCAGCACCCCAATCTTTATGGCTCCCAGTGTCTCCCTCTGTCCACCAGACTCACCGCTTGCTGCCATGAAGAGTACTTCTAGACCTCTAGCCTCTGCAACACAGAAACTAGCATGTCCCTGCCAATGGCCTCTTCTGGCAGTTGTGGAGGCGTGCTTCCTGATCCTAACTTCTTCCATGATCTTGCTGGCTTGTCTGCACCAGGGCCCTTCCATGACCCACAGGAAGAACAATATTGCTTGGATGTTGGCTGGAGGAGCCCTCCCTGAGGTATGTTGGGGGTCTCTTGACATGGGGGGAATCACAAATCCATCATCCAGTGGACCGGTGCAACATTTCTGCCTTCTCCTTCACACACTCCCACTGACTCATGCATGCTACAGCTGGTCTAGGAAGGTGCCTAAAAACATGTGGTCACCAATGCCTTTAATGATACCTCCACCAAACTACCAGCAGGAGCCGCTACATAGCAATGCGTAGAACATCCCACTTCCCAGGAGGAGAGCATTCAAGAGTTGCTTTGAACTCTTCTGCCGGCCTCCGCTTCTGATGTCCCTGGCTTGGAGTGTGAAGCTGGGTCACTAACATGCCAGAGTGATCCACCATCACTCTAAGTATGCTTTTTATCCAGACACTAGTTTGTGTTTTTTGTAGGGTTGTCAAAACCAGTTCTAAAAAAGATTAGAATCCTTTTAGAACCCCGGGGTTCCAGTTCTAATTTAGAACTAGAGCTCCTATATGTTTTAAGTATTAAGGTTTCTAAATACTAAATAAATAGAGAATAATACATGGGTGGGTGTAACCAGAACTTTACACACACCCGAGATGTAGGATTCTACGTAAACCCCAAGATCGAAGCTTGACGGGTTCAGAAAAGCCTCCCACACTGGGATGTGTCTAAAATTGCGGTTTACACACACACACACACACACACACACACACACACACACCCTTGTGTTTTTTATAATTACTGATGAGCATTTTCTAATAAATGTTGGGTTTCTGACTCACTTCACCAATGAGCTGCAAGGATGCGAACAGTGCAAACTTGATTGACGGAGCAATTACAACCGCCCGGTTGCAATGCATAATTACAACCAGGATGATTGTAATGTACTTTAAAAAAAAATAATTATAGGAGCGTTAAAAATGCTCAGCAATTTTTATAATGCTTTTTTTCCCTTAGACACTTCAAAATCAGGAGATGCCTGCCTAAAAAAACAAGTAAATTTGTGGGAATTACATCCTAAAATGTATTAGAGTGAGACAATATGAGAATGTGTCGCTCATATACAGGTGTGCCAAGCACACGAAATAGTGGCAGTTGGCATCTGTATTATGAAAGACATTTTTCTACATGTACAGCAAAATAATATTATTGCTCTGCTATGAAGGAAGGTCTTATATATTTTTTCTCCTCTCAGTATTTTTATCCGTTCTTTCTCTACACTCCGATACACAACAGAGTGTGAGTTCCAAAGCAGATTAGAATCCTAGAGCTATCTGCAAAGTTCTAGACTAGAACCAGAACCCAGAACGTCAGTGGGTTCTGACAACCCTAGTTTTTTTTTTTTTTTGCGGAAGCAGGTAATGTGGTATTTGGGTCAACATTGTCCTAAAAATTATTTGGATTTTCTGGGACCATCTGGACAATTATCCATTATCTGAGTCTAGCTGTCCAAATGGTGGTACTTCAGCTATTTACAGACAGAGATCCAGGACAGTTAATGTACTGAAATGAGCAGCTCCACTTTGCAGAATGTTAAACCGATGACTTTTATTTTTTGTATTGGTTTATTGAAAAAGCTGTCTACAGTCAGACACAAACAGAAAAGTATACAAATGAATCTGTTGCATGACCTTAACATCAAAATATGATCACTTTCATCATATAGCATGACAGCATGTATTGAAAATAACAATTAAACAAGGTAAAAAAATAATAAACTGTTGTCATTAAGTTTACATCTGTTTCACAGTGGAAAAAAGTTAATACACTAACAATACTGCACAATGGGGTGGGAGGTATTGGGCTATACTGGACTGCCCAGGGGTGTAATAAGACATGACACTGCAGGTGGAGGGCCTTCTAGCCCCTGGATAGTCCAGTATAGCCCATACTACCCACCTTGGAGGGTATTATTGCGCTTAGAAAATGGGATTTGGGCTTATTTTAGGTGAAAAGAATTAAGATTAAGAAAATTAGTTTGAATGCTTGATTTAACAACAGCATTTTTGGCAAAATAGACCCTCTAATGCTGGCTTTGGCAGTACAGTACAGTACACTGTTGTGTATTGTGCTGTTTTTATGCTGTTTTCCCCTTCCCCCCCGCCATGGCCTGTGTCTCCCTCCTGCTTCCATGTCCCCCTCCTGCTTACTTTCTGTTGATCGTGGAGTGGAGTGAGCTTGGGAACTGAGCTTGAGCGAGAGAGATGTGCTGGAAGTGTCCCATTGAGTCACGAGACTAGCAGTACTTTCTTGCATTTGGGTGCCACACATGGAGTTGCTCTGCCAGCTTGCAGCACCTAAGACAAAGCGGGCAGGTGTCCAGGAATTGAGGCAGCATGGTGCTAAATAGCGCCGACAGGTATGGATGCTTTGTGCTGCAGCTCCAGAATACTTACACTTTTTTGGGGGAGGGGAGGGTTTTGTGTGTGTGTGTGTGTGGCAAAAGTGGCAAGGATGAGGAGGAAATGAGAAAAACTACATAGAGAGAGTGTGTGTGTGTGTATAGGGGTACTGTGACTCACTGAGTGAGGATTCAAGTAGCAGCTGCCATCCAGTTAACTGCTTGAAATGGGGGAGGCAGTGATTTAAGGTGGCACATAGGCAGGTGGGCGTGGGTCTCCTTTTTTTTTTTTTGTTTAACCAGGAGTAGCACACTAAGCTGAAAGCTTTTTTACAGGTGCAACCTGGGAGCACAGGGAAGTTAAGTGACTTGCTCAGGGTCACACAGTATGCAAGTGGAAGCTGTGGGATTCAAACCCAGGTCTGGTCTGCTGAATGTCACCAGATTTGCAGCTCAGAGCCTTAAACCACTGCGCTATACTGCCACCTACTTTTGGTACATACATGCACCCGTAGATGGGGTGCTCAGCCAGCCAGAGATTGGGATTTTTATTGTCCATTTTCAAATGTGTTTTGGCACAGTGCACTATTGTTCACAGTTATCTTTTTGAATGCTCCTAGATGCAACAGGAAGTTAAAGATCTGGAGGAGAAGATCCATTGTTATGTAGCTGAACTGACACAGTTTTCACAAAACAAAATCTGTAACTTAACCTAAGGTGTCCTATGTTCCATTTTTCTCATTAGGATGCAAACAGGACAAATCCCATCTTGTCCATCTGTTTGTATAAACTGATACCTGTGTTGAAAGATAAATGTTAATCTCTCTCTATATCCTGTATTTGATTGATTATTTCCTCCCACTATGACCAAGGCCCCTGGAATTCTGTGATTCTGCGGTTGCGGAATTTTCTGCAGAATTTGCATTGTGCCGCAGAATTCATATAGCGACACAGAATTCATTGTTTTTGGTGAATTTTCATTCAAATATACAGTTTTTCCATAGTGCCAGGTTCCCGTATACATCTTGTTTATCCTGAAGTCCCTCCTCTATGCTTGGCAAGTGATGTCATCTATGACATCACATCATATTTTAGCCAATTGTAGGACTGCATTCTGCCACAGAAATGAATAAATCATGTCTCAAAAATTGGAAAATGCTGCCACAGAAGCCTAGGAGCCCTGCCGCAGAAATCAGAAAATTCTGCCGCAGAGCACTAGGGGCCCTGACTATGACATTGTAAGTAGGTCAACCTGGAGCCACCTCCTGGTGATAGCTTTGGCCACAGCAGTAGTAAAGATATTCCATAAATACATACCTTCCCTCTCTTTCAGTGTTGTGGGCTTTATACCTAGCAGGAGGTGCTCCCCTCTCAGGGGTTCCATGATATTCAATATGTGTGCTAGCCTCCTTTTAGTTTCTATCCAGAACCCCTGTAAGAAGAGCAGTGCCAGCAAATAATGCGTTTGAGTAGCTACTTCCTCCACTAAACTGATTTTTACACTGGCTCAGTGGCATGTGGGCTGAGGCACTAGTTGCCATACCGGCTACGACACCGGCAACGTGGGTTCAGGAACGGACCAAGGTCAATCGGGGCCAGACGGGGAAGGAGAATTAAGCATCCATAGACAGCTTTCTTCCTTCAGTGAAGGGGGATAATGCACTCCACTGTTTGGCTGTCACTTAGTGGAGGCAAGATGGGGCAGTATGCGGCCATCTCTCAGAGAGCCAGGTGCAGGTGTTCGAGTATGCCACATGTCCATGTCACTGCATGTCAGCCAACCTCTGTGAAGGGGAGCAAATCTGGCAGAAATATCCCCAACTGATGAGAAGGCTCCAGCTGCCCACAGGCCCTGCATCCAGTGACCCAGGCACCACCACTGACTGGATCCATGCCTTGGCAGAGGTAAGGACCCTCACTAACCCCACTGGGGGGGGGGGAGTGCAAGCCCTGAAGGAACTAAAGTGGTGAGGTCAGCCCAGGGAGAGGTCAGGATGATGGGGCTGGCCAACTGGCATGTTGGGGGTCAACCAGGATGGAAGGAGGACAAACAAATAACAGGGGAAAAAGTGATGTTTTGGCATTCACATAATGTATACCCTTCGTACTCTTTTCTCCTCACTTATAGCCTAAAATATTTGGTTGTTCTGCTACCTAGGCCTGTCTGATTGTGCCTTTTTTAATCTTAATAATTTTTTCTAATTCTAGTTGCCTAATATCATCAGTGATGTGGACAGCTTTACAATGACTCCTTCCCCAACCACCCCTCCCCAGTATGCTGTCAGGAGGTGGTGGTCAGGTGGCGGTTATTTTTCACTCCACTTAAAACAATGGAGGGCACTCACTGTCAGATTTGCTCCCCTTTCACAGAGAGGGTTGTGGATGTATGGAACAGCCTTCCAGAGGAGGTTGTGGAGTCAAAAACAGTGGTGGAATTCAAGCATGCATGGGACAGTCATAAGGCAATTCTAGGGGGTGGGGGTAGGAAGAAGTAGGCTGCTGGTTAACTAGGATCTGCAGCTTATCCATCAGGTAGAGAAATGGGCAGACTGGGTGGGCCAAGCAGTCCTTATCTGCCATCAAATTCTATGTTTCTATGTTACTGCCGATGCATGGGTCTTACAACTCATAGAACAAGGCCATACTCTAGGACATCTGGAGCTGCCTCCAGACCATACCCCCTGTTCCTCAGTTTACTCTCCAAGGTCACATACCCGTGCTCCTTGAGGAAGTATGTACACTGTTGCAGAAGAGGGCATAGAACCAGTGCTTTGGTCTCAGACAAACACAGGGTTTTGTTTGCATTTCTTCCTCATTCCCAAAGTTACAGGGATTCTGAGGCTCATTCTGGACATGAGTGATTTGAACTTCTACATCCAGTATAAGAAGTTCCCAATGGTCACTCTGCAAAGTTTGCTGCTACTCCTGAAACAAGAAGATTGGATTTGTTCCCTGAACATGCAGGATGCCTAACTGCATATCAAGGTGTGTGCACCCCCCCACCCCAACAGGAGGTACCTCAGGTTTCTGTTCCAGGCGGAGCACTACCACTTCAGGGTATTGCCCTTTGGATTGTCATCTGTGCCACGGATATTTACCAAATGCTTAGCAGTGGTGGCAGCAGCCCTCAGGAGAGAGGGGAGAGGGGATGTATGTCATCCCCTATCTGGACAACTGGTTGCTCAAAGCTCAAACTAAGGAGCAACTCTCTCAGACCTTAGCGCATACCAGGCAGTTGTTCAATGCCCTGGGGATCACTGTCAACTTGCCCAAGTCTATCCTGACCCCTTGTCAGCACCTACAGTACATAGGGGCAGTGCTGGACATGGTTGAAGGCTTAGCATTTCTGCCCCAGGACAGGGCAGAATTCCTCATAGCTAAGGCCCAGATGGTATCCCAGAGTGGGTATGTCAAAGCCAGGATATTCCTGGGCCTGTTGACAGCTGCCATTGTTACAGTACTCCTGGCACGGCTGCACGTGAAGATCCCCAATGGACCCTTAGGGTCCAGTGGGATCAGAACACTGATGATCTAGACCAGCAGGTCCTGGTGACCTCTTCTGTTCGCAAGGTGCTCCAGTGGTGGATGGACCCCAACAACTTGCTGAGATGGGGTCCATTCTTCATCCCCTTCTCCCAGCAGATCCTCACCACAGACACCTCATGGCTGGACTAAGGGGCACATCTGGGTCCCCATCAGACCAAAGAATTGTGGTCCAATGTGGAAACTTCCCTCCCTTCCTCCACATAAACATTCTAGAGATGAGGGCCATTCTGTATGCCTTGCAAGCCTTCCAGAACCATCTGTCCCCAGGTCTCTACTGGTTCAGATGGACAACCTCAGTGTAGTGTAACCCTAGGTGGTGCTATCCCAAGGGCTACTACCCCTGCCTGCTTGGCTAGTAGCAGGTTAAGGGGCCTGCGTAATGAAATGGGTGCCTCCACCTGGAGGTCAGGGTTGTTAGTGGTCAAGCTAACCTTGGCACAGCTCTCCGGGACACAGTAAACCCCCTCTTTCCCTTCTAGTGGCCTGAACAATATACAATAATTACTTTCACAATGACCATTATTCAGCAGGCAATTACCCACACTGTTTGCACTTACCACCAGGACTGGTTCCTCTAGCTTGACCCTGGGGTCCCCCTGAAAAACAAGGTTAATCAGAGCAAATAGTAATAGGATAATACTTTTGGCACACACTGGAACCACAGTCAGGTTAAATGCAAACAAATTTAAATCTGATTTATTCAGGGGACTTGGACAAGGGAGGGGCGTAAAGCTATATTAATCAGACAGTTATGCAAGCAGTTTAGAGTCCTTACACAGTCACACACTCTGGGTAGCCAGGTAGGAAAATCATGGGTTAGCCAGGAACATTGTAGCTGGTTGGGGCCCTGTGATGGAAGAAAGCAACATGCACAACACACACTATTTGTAACCCAGAGCCGGAGGGCTCAGTTCGTGAAAGAAAAGGCAACAAGACAATCAGATGACAACACTTTTAGATTTAGCTGTTGTTGCAGGGAGCTACCCTGATGTTTACTCAAGATACCCAATACTGGACACAGGCAGGACAAAACTGAGACTGCAGGCTGTTGAGCTGGAGCACCCAGAGAAGCAGGGCCCGCACGAATCACCGAGGCTCTCTTCCTGTTCAAGGCATTGAGCAGGGGGCTGATCCCCAAGCTGGTCTCTCATCGATAAATTTCCCTGTGTAGCAGGTATTCTGGCTAGGCCAGTGTAGCAGGGCCCAGACAAATAGAAATGGATACGGATTCAGTCTGTGGAGCTGGATACAGCCTCCAGCAAGCAAAACACAGTTCAGACACACAGTGGGGAACCAAATCACGACCCACTATAAGCATACAGCACATTCACATGTAAGGAAATTCCACTGTACCAGGCAAATGGCTCTCCATTCGCAATTACAGAGTCCCTGCACAATCCGGGAGTTCAGAGGTAACTGGAAATTCTGACAGGCCGATTGCATTCGGAAATCTTCAGTCTTCTGCATGTTAAAGCCTGGTCACAATTCAGTGGCTTAATTTGCTTTCCAAATTCGGATTCAGTCCAAAAAAAACAAAACAAGTTCCCTCTCAGGAACAGCAGGCAGGCATGCTGGCCAAACTCAGGCCTTTCCACAGTTCTTCTGCATGAATCCACTATGGATTGCTGCTCGAACTATCTTGAGCTGTTACTTCTTCACTTCCCAACTCAGATCTAACTGAAATTGTAAGCAGTGTGGGACTTTCCCCAAGATCCAAAAGGTTCAGTTGGCTGATCTGTCTGTCAGTCACAACAAGGGCTCCCCCTCCAGGTTATTTTAGGTGCCAACAGCCCCAAATTACAATTCCCACAAGTTTTGGCCCCACCAAGTCCTGCAGGCAGGCTCCATTTTAGAGTCCCAAATGCACTGATTTGGCGCATTCTGCAGTCCAGGACCAAGTTGATGGAAATAAACAGAACTGTCCATGCTGCAAAGAAGGCAGGTTAGAACAAACTGCAATATTATTAGTACTCTAACAAATGATCAGCAAACAAGTACATCTTCTAACAGAACTCCTTCTCAGGTTAATTATGACAGCAATCCAGGCAGCTCTTAAAGAGACAGTACACAGAGGCTATACAGGCACTCTCTGGCAATACATTTAAACTGCTAAAACGCAGAACACCAGCCTGGCAGTGAGCATTTAGGTAAGCTCAAGGAAGACTTTTCGGGAACCCCATTTGTAGGGGGGTTACAGTAGTATACGACATAAACAAGCAAGGGTGGGGACACATTCTTACTCCCATGCAGAGAGGCGATGACAGTTGGCACTGGGCTGTAGAACATGGTCCAGAACTGTCGGCCATCCATGTTCCAGGCATCCAAAACATCCTGGCGGACAGGCTAAGCAGGTCACATTCCATAATTCAAGTGTGGTAGCTGTTGGCCACAGTCATAGAAGACTTGTTTGACAGGTGAGGTTATGCAGAGCTGGACCTTTTTGCATCCAAACTCAATGCAAAACTGCCACTTTTCTGGTCGCTCCAGGGCCTAGAGTTTTCTGGTGAGATGCATTGTTCCACTCTTGGAAAGGGAGGTTTCTCTATGCCTTCCTCTACTCTACTTCTGAGGGTGCTAATCAAACTCCAAATAGAGTAGGTCTCCCTAATTCTTCTGGCACCCTTCTGGCCTCATCAGATATGGTTTCCATTACTGCAATAATTTAGCAGTGGAGCCTCCAGTGCTAGTGCTCGTGCTCCTATGCAAGGGCCTGCTGGTGCAGCAACAGGGAACCCTGGTCCATCCGGATCCCAGGTCTCTTCATTTCCATGCTTGGCTCCTGAAGACATAGCCATCCTGAGATTTGGGGTGCCCCAGAGGTGGTGGACGTCCTCCTAGTGGTTGCCAGGAAACCCTCCTCTAGGGCCACATACTCCATGTATTGCTCCTCACTACTGTCAGTACTCTTGGGTTAGACCAGTTGGCCGTGACTTGGATCACAAGATATCTTACAGATCGCCACTAGAGTGTCAAGGCTGGTGGGGATCTTTCCCCTCTAAAACCCCTTTTAAGGTGGTCCCTGAAGGGTCCATTTTAGGCCCACTGTTGTTCACAATTTATATAAACAATAGTGATAGCAGAGTCAGTTTGACCAATATACATCTCTTCGCTGATGACGCAGTCCTGTACATAGCAAGGCCCACCCCAGAGTCAGCAAGTGCAGACCTGCAAGACAAATTCAACACCCTGCAGAAAAATCTTCTGCATTTGAAGTTATTACTCAATGCCAGAAAAAACAAGGCAATGTTGTTTTCACCCTTTGTTCTTGCACCAAAGGTGCGTAATTCTGCCATAGCTCTGCAGGTCACCACCCTACTCTGCGAGCCACTTGAATCTGTAATGAAATTCAAGTACTTGGGCCTGTGGATTGACCACAAATTTTCATTTGTGGAACATGTGTAGGAGCTTGCAAAAAAACTGAAACAGAGTTGTATTCCTTTCTTCAGGATTAAGAACCTGCTTACACAAGAAGCAAGGGTTAGGCTACTCCAAACTACATTCCTGCCACTCGTGGATTATGCAGATTTTATCTATGAGCAAGGCCCATGTTCTGCCTTGTCTGAGACACACTATATCATCGGGTGATCAGATTTATCACGGATGCGCCATATCATACCCATCGCTGCGCTCTTTATGCCATGGTTGGTTGGTCTTCACTTAGTTTCAGATGCCATAGGAATGTAGTCTTTTGGACCCATAGGGTTATAATCAACTCACTTCCACAATACATTTCTGACTGTCTGCCCGTCTTTCTCTCTGACTGCTACGTGCTGAGAAGCCTTTCCCTGATTTCCCTGGCTGTCTCTAAGATCAAGACATGCTTTCAAGCAGCAGCAGCTATAAGCCATGCCCTTCCAGTGATATGGAACAACATGCAAAAGGTTCTAAAGCTTGCAATACCAGTAAACCAGGCCTTCTTTAAGGTTGTGGTCCTTCATAAGTTCCATGTATCCTGTGACTGCTTTAACTAGCCAAGCCCTGTATCGTGAACTATGTATACTACTTATACATTGTCCTCCCGTTGTACATCTTCAACATGTCACACCCTACTAGTCTTCCTTTGTCCACCCCATTGCCAACTCAGTACCCTCCTCTTCTTAAACACCCTATTGTCCTCCCTTTACTACCTCCCTCTTGATTTCTGCTCATCTCTGACATCTTAGCCCTCACCTTGTCCTACCCTTAACATGTCCCCCCCCTTGACTTCCCCTTACCTGACACCTAGCCCCCACCTTCTCTATCCAATAAGTTTTGTTGCAACTGGGCAGATATTGTTCATATTGTAAATGCTGATTTGTATTATTCTGTAAATATTTTTTGTTCTTGCCCTATCAATGTTGTATTTGATTTTTTGAGCTCTGCTGTACTGTTAGCCACATTGTATGCACTGTTATTTATGCCTAGCTCATACTTGCTCTACACAGACTACTGTCTCATTGTATTATAGCAACATTTAGCTTATGTGTTTTTTGTTATGACCTACCCAGGTCCACACTGCAAATGAGTCTATCTCAAGGGTGTTTCACCTGGTAAAATAAAGATGATTGATTGATTGATTGATATCAGACTTCCATGTGCCCACTGATGGCTATATGGTGACCTAGTTGGACGTGGCCCATATGTTTTTGAGGGGCATTCTACATTTGAAGCCCCCCATCTGTAATCCTGTCCTAGCTTGGGATTTGAATTTTGTTTTAGAAAAGATTTCTTTGGTTCCCTTTGAGCCAGCCATGACTTGTGAGGTACACTTTCTGTTGAGGAAAGCGTTATTTTTAGTTGCTATTACTCCTTCTTGAAGGATTTCCAAGCTGCAGGCTCTCATGTGAGAGCCTCCTTATTTGGTTTTCCACAAAGACAGGGTATCTTTTCCTATGAACCCTAATTTTCTACCAAAGATGGTGCCTGACTTTACCCTGAGTCAAACAATCCACCTGCCAGTTTATTTTCCAGAACGTGCTGATCCAGGGGAAGCATTGCTCCATGCATTAGATATACATAGGCCTGGATATTCAAAAGGGTTGCGCCCCAGCGTGATATTCAAAGGGGCAAGTTGTGCTGCGCAACTCCTGATGCTCCAAGGCGCATCAGTAATGTATGCGGTGTAAGTGCAGGGGGCGTGCCCATGCATATGCAGCACATCCCAATATTCAGCCCGGGATGTACGGCGCATATGGTGGCACAAACCTGCCTTGTGCCACTCAGGGGAGTGCAAAAATGTGCCTGGTAAAACCAGGAGCAAGTCCTGGCCAGCCACAGGCGAGCTGCCATATTGCAGGGTGCAACATGGCAGCCGCCGGCTGTCGGTGGCCACCCGCCCACCCAGAACACTGTCCACAAGTGCCCTGCCCTGGGAGCACTGTACCCCCCCTCGCCCCAATGCCCAACTGTGGGCGGCAATGAAAATGCCTAGTGGTCCAGTGGAGTCCCCCATCGCCCAATCATGAGCATCTGAAAATAAATGCCCTAGTGGTCCAGTGAGGTCCCCATCGCCCAATCACGAGCATCTGAAAAATAAATGCCCTAGTGGTCCAGTGGAGTCCCCATCGCCCAATCACGAGCATCTGAAAAATAAATGCCCTAGTGGTCCAGTGGAGTCCCCCCCATCGCCCAATCACGAGCATCTGAAAAATAAATGCCCTAGTGGTCCAGTGGAGTCCCCCCCATCGCCCAATCATGAGCATCTGAAAAATAAATGCCCTAGTGGTCCAGTGGAGTCCCCCCCATCGCCCAATCACGAGCATCTGTAAAATAAATGCCTGGTGGTCCAGTGGAACCTCCTCAGCAGTGCTCGATCACGGGCATACCTAAAGAAATGTTCCTGGCCGTCCAGTGGAACCCCCCCCCAGAACCCAATCGTGGGCAGACATAGCGAAGGAAACCCTGGTGGTCAGTGGTACCCCTCCCCACCCGCCCACTGAGGTTCCCGCCATCCAGCACCCCCAGTCAGTGGCGGGTGGCAGCACCCACCACATGCCGCCCGGCCACCCACTGACTGACTGTTACATACAGTCTGTGCCTATTGGTCCACTGCATGGACCAATGGGCATGTAGACCATACTGTACCTACGCGGGGCCTGAAATGTGAATGAATGCATTCATTCACATAATGAACCTATGTAGTACAGTTGATCTCATATGATGGTCCACAGTGAGCACCAATAGGCGTACATTTCCATACTATATGCAGTCAGTCAGCGAGCAGCATGTGGGTGGGGTGCTGCCACCTGTCGCTGACTAGGGGGGGCACTCGGTTGGTGGTGGGGGACCTCAGTGGGCGGATGGGGTGGGGGGTACTACTGGACACCAGGGTTTCTTTTGCTATGTCCGCTCACGATCGGGCACCGGGGGGGGGTCCACTGGACCACCATGGATTTATTTTACAGATGCCCATGATTGGGCGATGGGAAGCTGCCCACTGGACCACCAGGTTGTTTTATTCTACGTATGGCTGTGAACGGGAGTGGAGACCGCCATGGGACTGCAGGGCATCAGTCCCCAATGGCTGCAGCCTGGCAGGGTGCCAGGTACAAGTTGCCGGGGATTGGACACTGCATGCAAATGGGGCCATGATGACATGAAAATGGCCCCATTTGTGCCTTGCATGCATAATGGCCTCATTTGCATGCCCAGTGCTGAATATTGTGGGTGATGCACCTAGCGCAACTGTACTTGCGCTGACGCATGCCCCTGCTCCCGTTCTGCCACTTGTGCTGGTGCAGTGCCACTGTGCCGTGTGCAGTGCGTGCACCCTCAGTGCCATATTCAACGGTGCTGAGCCATGGTGCAGTATCGTTGAATATCACCAGGTCCATGCCCTGGCGCAGCCCAGTTGCACTGTGCTTGGGCTTGCTCCCCTGCCTGGTGCAGTTTGAATATTCAGACCATAGAATTCTCCATTACTCTACACACCATACGGGGGACTGCAGAAAGTCCCTCACAGCTTTTTGTTCCTTTTGCACCTGGGAAAGTGGGTGTTCCAGTATCTAAGCAGTGTTTGTCTAAATGGTTGGCCAACTGCATTACTTTTTGTTACAGGAAATATGGCAAGGAACTTCCTTAAGTTGTCTGTGGCCACTCGACTAGAGGCATGGCCACTTCAATTACTTGTTTTAGGAATGTTTCAGCAGCAGAGATCTGTGCAGCTGCCATTTGGAGTACTGTCCACACTTTCACTAAGCACTACTGTCTGGACATTGCCTCTAGGCGAAGGGCAGTCTTTGGCCTTGCTATGCTTCAAGGCCTTCTTTCTTAGACCTCTAGCCTACTACTCCCCAGACTGTCTCATTGTCAGTACTACTTGGGACTCATCCTACAGGTGTGGCCTGACGAAAGAGATATCCTCAAAGAAGATTAAACAGTTATATACTTTCCATAACAGCAGATCTTTGAGAGAATCTCTTTCACCAGGCCATGCTGATCCACCATCCGTCCCCCTGAGACTGAGTTTCTTGCTCCTGTCTCTCTCTCCAGAATGGAACATCTGTTGGTCAAGCCTCTTTAGATAGCTGGGCACCTCATCTCTCTCCTTGGTTCCCTTAGAGGGAAGCCTTGCGAGTATGGTCTTCGGTGGGGAACTGAAGAGGCAGTGGGTCTATCCATGTGTATATCCTCAGGGATGCCGATGTCTGATGTCATCGTGGGCGTCCCTTGGTAGACTGCAGTAGAAAAGTTTCCATATGATGCTAGTGCCTGATGGCATATAGTCTGTACAGGTGTGGCCTGATGAAAGAGATTCTCTTGAGGATATGCTGCTACAGTAAGTGTGTAACTGTTCTTTTTAAAGACCATTGTGCCGACGTCTATGGGTTGAATATTTAGAAGAGGCAGACATAGAAGCAACAGCATGCTCTCCTTGCTTCTTCATGAAGAATTTTTGTGTCCAACTTTGCATCTGAAATTGCGTCTAATTTTCAAAGAATGCATTTCTGCCAAAAGTTGTAAATATATATATATATTTTTTTATATATTAACAGGATGAACATACCAAGCTTGTAGCTACTCAGTTCCAGATATATGCTGGGAAGAAGGGAAACGGGGAGCAATAGAAACAAGTAAACATGACAGCAATGGATAAAATGTAGCAAGCACAGTACAACATGAGCTGCTACGCAAGGCAGATCAGTAGAAGCAAAAGATGATTCATGACAGCAATTGAGTAGATGGAATGCAGGTTGGATATTTACATGTGCAGCTTGTATTGCACAAGAACATTTTGTCACCTTTATCCCCTTTTGTGTTTAACAAGCAAGCAATTTCATAATTGTAATAATGGATGCCCTCGTCTTGCGGCCTGGTGCCCAACCAACTAAGGTGTAACGTTATCCCAGCACAACAGATGACCTGTTGTGTATTATTGCTTAAATACACAATGCAAGAAAACAACAAATTATAAATTGACTTAGTTGAGGAAGCAAGACTTATAGAAATTCAGTAATCTGATCAGAGGCAGTTTGCTTCTGAATTTTGATGCAAATTAGGCTGGACAGATGAAAATGTTGGCCCATTTAAGAGATAGTCTAGCACTTTCATACAGATATGGACTTAAGTCTGTAGTCAATCACATGAATGGATGGATTCTGCATGGACTCATTTGAAAACCCTGTCACTAATATAACTATTATCTGGTAGGGCAATAAGCATCTTGCAATATTTCATATACAGCCTAGTTCTGCCCCAGAAAAAAGGATGTGTATCATTAGTTTAAAAATAGAAAGAGTCTTGTGCACAAAGTAAGCTGTTTTCAAGAATTAAAGTTTACATAAATAGTTGTGCTCAGGCCTAGAAATATAGATTGGAAAAGCATTACCTAGTCATGAGATATTATTTTTTATTTTAACTTGTTTATTACGTTTCTCTCAAAACAATACATCAGTACCTTCAGATAAAAGCAGTACACTTCTTTTACACACAACAGACTTAACGTAGGATATAACTGTCAATTACCCAGTGCTGCAAGATAGTGCGGAAAGTTTGTCTACATGCACATAAGTTTTATTTTATTTATTTATTTATTTATGTCTCAGATTACATATACCTTTGAACTAAGAGCCCTTTTACAAAGGTTCCACATCAGTAGAAAGGACAACAGATTAAACAGGACAGTAAAGTACAGTACAATAAAGTGTAAATAGGAGGTACAAAACTCATAATGGACACAAAATCATAATGGACAGTCAACATAAAACAACAGAAACAAATTATAGTAATCAGTTTCAGGCACAGGAAAATGCATACAATACATTGATATGAGCCAGCGGGCTTTGTCAAAACAAACAGACAACAGGGTGTAGGAAGGGATCTGGGAGGGTGAGCTGGGAAGAGTAAGACCGGGGGTGGGAGTGGAGGATGTGACGAGAGGTGGGGCAAGGGGAAGGGAAGGAAGGGTGGAGAGGGGGTAGAGTAGAACACATTTAACCATTTGCTGTCAATGCCATTCTGAATATTAACCTATTTCATGAAAGTAAAATTTAAACCAGTCCTAAAGGCTTTATTGTGTATTTTAATTAAGAAGTGCCCAAGTTGTATAACACTTTCAAGCTCTGAAAGCCAGAGGAGAAAATGATCCACACCATACAGGCTTTAAGTATACAAAACCGCTCAAGGCAGGCATCCTTCTCATAACTCTTGATCATCATCATCATCGTCATAAAAACTTTATTGTTTGGCTAAATAGCCATCATACAAATAAATATCAAAGGCAAGGTACAAAATACAAATATTTCTAGGTTATACAAAGACATACATTCTAAAATAATTACTAAGAATACATACAGAAAGTTAAAAAAGAATGGCATTTTGTCAGTTGATGAAAGACTTCAAGTTATTTGGTCCCTTTAAATATCTTTTACTGCATTATAGACATTATTGCACTATACCCACTTGGCACCCAACCAACTTCTTTTTAGTCTTGATAATGGCCATAAAGTATTTGGCCATCCTAATAACTGTCCATTCATCAGTGGTGTGCAGCAATACGACTGTAGGAGTTTGTAATCTATGTTATATGCAGGGTTTAAGAAAGGTCCGAGCCATAACTCTTCTGAAAAAGAAACCCAGGCTAGGCAGGACAGTTAGAGGGTGCCTCCCTGTTCATCCCCCGTAGAACCCAAGAATGCATCCAAGATAAGAAACAGACCCCCCACTTCATTGGAAGAGGCAGGCCACAGCCAGGGGGAACACCCAGCAGCAGGGACAAGCTGGAAACCTACTGTCACATAATTTACTAACAGAAATTTATAACCTCATTAATTAGCATAATACTTTCTGAAATAAATCCCATAAGTGGCATTTCTATATCAGAATTAACAGCTTGGGGGTAGGGGGTGTACATAACTTTAATCCAGGTGCTCCTGTGCATATGAAGGGATATAACCTCTGATGCGCTAGAGAACTCAGGCAAAGTGCCAGATGAAGGGTCCCCCACTGGCCTCAAAGGCACCAATTCTCTGGGGAGGCAGCATGCATCCAGCAAACTGCAGTTGTAAGCATTATATGAAGTGCCTTGTCAAAGCCCACAGTATAGGCACTCTGCAGCAGTCAAAACTTTAACTACACATTCAGTACCTCACTCAAAGCTTATCACATGCACCTCCCAGCTCACCAACATAAAGCATACATTATCCCGCTGTTTCAAATCTTTGAAAAAACAGACTTTGTAGCACATTTAAAATAAAGGAGAGCAGGACATGATTCCATATTCCACTTCCTGATCCCAAGTGCATTAAAGAGTTCAGAGTTTAACAGTCAATGCTTATTGTGGCCGGAAGATAGTCACCAAAAGCGAAAATCTGCCATAATTTCCCACCTTACTTAGTCCTACTGAATTAGTGAGAAACTCTGCTGCTTACTCATGTTATGTATCCACCCTAAAATGCTATGTATTTGCCCACTCAGAGTCATTACAGTTCCTGCTATGAAGATCCATTGTTGGCAGCCTCCTGTTGGCATTCCTTTTCAAGTCTGGCAGTTTCCTGGCCTCAAGTGAATCCATGAAAAGGCAAACTTTTCTACCTATAGAAGTATTTAGCAGAGCAGAAAGAGAAGACTGTAGGGACTCTACATCTCTCTTGGCTTCCACTTAATATTAACCCACTTGTTCTTGAACCTGGTGGCATAGACCAAGTCAAGGAATAGTAAAATGTGTGAGCCATCAAAGCTGAGGTTATTCTTCAATCTGGCCACTCTAAGAATCTTTTCTGTCACCTCCACCAAAGCCATTATCACGAGAAGGGTGCAGGGTCCTTCCATGGCTGCCTTGGGCTTACAAAGAGTTATGTGATAGGCTTTAATTAATTGATGCAGTGTCCACCTCCAGGTAGTCCTGGACATAGTCTGTAAGAAATTGTAATGTCTTTTTGCCCACCACTCCTTTTTGGAGCCCCAGGATTCATAGATTTGGGGTATGGACTGTATTTTCAAGTTGCTCCAGTCTTGATTTCAGAAGGCTTTGCTCCATCACTGCTGTAGCTGCAACAGCCGGTGCTTTACTAGATATAGCTCTGGAGTTCTTTACTGCATCTGCCATGCCGTTGAGTCTTGTCCATGCAGTTGCCAGTCTCCCACAGTAGGAATCCAGTTTTCCGTCCATACTTTGAACCCCCTGGGTCGGCGCTGTGGCTGCTCATTATAACGAGTCAAGAGAGGCAGGCTGACCATCCTCCGGTCACCCTACTGGTTCTGGACGCTGCTAAAACTGTGGCTTTTCTGATCAAAAGGCCCATCACATGGAGCAAAAATGTTTGCTTTTCTTTCAATTGTTTTCTGGACCATTTTCTTAAAAGCCTATCCTTATAAACCTGAGGTGTATCGCTATCCACTGGATCCTGTATAAATGAAATGTGAGTAGGAAAATGATATATTTATAGGTACTGTGTAAATGTAGGCTCTATTCAGAGCTAAAAAGAAATGTGTCCTCATGGCAGGACTGCTGGCCGTGCCCCCAAGATATTATTTTGCCATATAGAGTAAATGTCTGAGCGGCGCTATAAGACTCCTGCACGGCGGTGCGCATGGCCAGCTCCACAGCCGTCATCTGCCCTACCGCTGAAAGCCTCAGCCACCCACCTGGTTCCCTGCTTCAGACTCTGCAGCAAGAGAAAGCACCTGAGTGGCGCAACAAGACTCCTGCACAGCAGTGCGCTCGGCCAGTTCCACAGCCGTTGCCTGCCCTACCGCCAAAAGCCTCAGTCGCCCACCTGGTTCCCTGCTTCGGACTCTGCAGCAAGGGAAAGCACCTGAGTGGTGCTGCAAGACTCCTGCAGGGTGGTGCACTCAGTCAGCTTCACGGCCGTCGCCCGTCCTACTGCTGAAAGCCTCAGCCGCCCGCCTGGTTCCCTGCTTTGGACTCTGCAGCAAGGGAAAGCGCCTGAGTGGCGCTACAAGACTCCTGCATGGTGGTGCGCTTGGCCAGCTCCACAGCCATCACCTGCCCTACCGCCAAAAGCCTCACCTGCCTGCCTGGTTCCATGCTTCGGACTGTGTAGCAAGGGAAAATGCCTGAGTGGTGCTACAAGACTCCTGCATGGCGGTGCGCTCGGCCAGCTCCATGGCCGTCGCCCGCCCTACCGCCGAAAGCCTCAGCCACCTGCCTGGTTCCTTGCTTCAGATGCTGCAGCAAGGGAAAATGCTTGAGCGGTGTTACAAGACTCCTGCACAGTGGTGCGCACAGCCAGCTCCATGGCCGTCACCAGCCCTACCGCTGAAAGCCTCAGCTGGCTGCCTGGTTTCCTGTTTCAGACTCTGCAGCAAGGGAAAGTGCCTGAGCAGCGCTACAAGACTCCTGCACGGCGGTGCACTCGGCCAGCTCCACGGCCATCGCCCACCCTACCACTGAATGCCTGAGCCGCCTGCCTGGTTTCCTGCTCCGGACTCTGCAGCAAGGTACAGCCGCTCTCTGATTGGTGCGGCGAGTCCCAGGTGAGCCCCGATTGGTCCAATTGACTCGTAAACAGTTTCCGATTGGGGCACCTTTTTCCTATACCTTAACATTGTGGTAGTGAAACGGCTTAGTGTGCTATCTGTTCTCTGGCTTACTCCGCCCACCTCAGTTGATCTCACATTTGATTGGCTTCCCTGAGTCCTTGTCTCCCTCTGTCTCTTGCATTACTCTGAAACTGATTTAGAGGATGTCTGGTTTCATAACTGCATTGCATTAGAGTCTCCCTTATCCAGTGCAACATGAAACTCTTCCTGCTAGTGACCACACAGGTAACAGTACACAATAGTGCACTTACACTACCTAAAGCCCCCTTGATTAGCCCTGATTTCCAGCCCCATGATTTCCTTTTCTCTAACCTTCTTCTGATGCCTCCACTAACGTGTGAACCTACTCTAATGCTATTAAATAAGACCTGGGTCAACTTAGTTGCTTATGCCCTAACACACTGTCATCTGCCTGTCAATACTCTAAAACCCCTCCAGCCACGTAAACTATGGTATCTCCTCCTAAAGGCTCTACTGCTCTCAGGTGATGTTCACTCTAATCCAGGGCCTGCATTCAACCCACCTACCCCGCTTTCCAATATTGAAGGTCTCTCTGAGGTGTACCATAACGTTAGAAGCCTTATGTGTAACTTTGCCCAACTGGAGTCATGGGCAGCTCTCTACAATCCTGATATCATCTGCCTCACTGAAACCTGGCTCAAGCCATCTACTCCTAACTCACTATGATCTCTCCCATCTTTCAACATGGTGAGACTGGATAGACCTGCCCTGAAAAGAGGAGGTGGTATGGCCCTTTACTTCAAAGGCCACCTTCATCTCTCTGTTATCTTCTCATCTCCTCTAACACACTGTGAAGCATTACATGCTCTCCTTTCACTCGGTTCCAAAAAACTACATATTGTCTATGCCTATAACCCCACCTCAGGTGGCCAAGCTGGCCTGGATGAATTATTGGAACAAGCAACTCTCCTATCGGGGAGACATGAGGTCCTAATACTTGGGGACTTAAACATAAATTGGTTGGGTAAATCACAACTAGTATCCCTAAACAGGATTCAAAGTTTCAACCTACACCAGCTGATCACTGTTTCCACTAGAACTGACCTGCACTCAAACTCCAGTACTCTGCTAGACTGGATAATTTGAAATCATCCTGAAAATATAATCTCCTCAGGAGTCTTAGCGGACGCCATCACAGACCACTCCCCTACCTTCTGCATATGGGGAAAGAGTAGGCCACCCTCATCCAGTCCACGTTATATTACCTTCCGTTAACTACTCTAACCTTAACCCATGGGATTTACTAACTGATATCAGTACCATTGACTGGACCCCTCTTTACAAACATAGTGATGTTCAGACAGCCCTAAACTTCTTCCTCATTCACTTTCTTGCACTTCGGGACAAACACTGCCCCCTTGTAACCCACAGGGTAAAGAATCACCAGACACGCTGGCTTAAATCTGGCCTACTCTCTAAGCTCTGACAGTGGGATAAAAGCTGGCTCCTTTATAGAAACTCTGGGCTACCAACTGACCTAAATACTTACAGGTCGTTATGTAATTCCTGTAAGAAGGATATCAAGAAAGCCAAAAGTTCCTATTGTAAGGAGTTATTAACCAACTCCTATCATGACTCTAAAAAGTTCTGGTCACATATAAAATCCTTCCTGGGTGCAAACCAAGCCTCTACCCCAGACGACATGCTACTAAATGGCGTACACTGTAACAACCACCATACTATTGCTAACTTCTTTAATACCCAATTCTCTGATCTAACCAAATACATTTCTTCCTTCCCAGACTAATCAACCTCCTCCTTCTCCCCTACTGATGTCATAGTACCCAAATTCTTTTTCAAATCAGTCTCCTACCATGATGTCCTGAGACTGCTCAAGAACATATCGGATTTCACTGCAGTTGGTTCTGATGACCTAGAACCTAAGCTCCTCAAACTCACAGCATCCTACATAGCTGCTCCCCTGGCTAAGATTTTTACTCTGTCTCTCTCTCTCTCTCTCTCTGCCACAGCCATGTTCTGGATATTTGGAAGTCAGCTAGGATAACCCCGTCTTCAAAAAAGGTGACTGCAAAGACCTATCCAACTATAGGCCCATTGCCATCCTGTCTGTCCTTGGTAAGATTCTTGAGAAACTTGTTGCCAATCAAACCACGGACTTTCTCCAGCAATTTGACCTTCTAACAATGGCCCAGCATGGTTTCTGCAAAGGTCATAGTACGACCATGGCATTACTCCAGTTTACATCCGATACCTTGCAGACCATTAGACTCTGGCCTCCTCACTGGTGCCTTATTCATTGACATGACCAAAGCATTTGACTTAATTGACCACCCCATCCTCCTAAAAACTCTAAAATCTCTAGGATTTTCACCTAATGTTGTCAAGTGGTTTGGAAGGTACCTAGCCAACTGGACTCAGACAGTGAAATTTAACACTGCTTTCTCAGACAAAGCTACCATTAATATTGGAGTGCCGAAGGGGGTCATCTTAGGCCCCATGCTCTTTTCTATATTCATAAACAATATCACCTCCAATCTCACTCACTTCGCTTCCCTGCTTTATGCGGATGATATTGTCCTGTACACCAGCGCAAAGATGGTAACTGACATCAATACACAACTCTCCCAAGGCCTCCAAATCATTCAACACTGGCTGATAACAAACAAGCTTATCCTGAATGAAGGTAAAACCCAGGCCATGTTATTTGGGTCCAACACTAAACTCAAACCTTCCCAAGCACAGTTCAAAGTTTTCACTACAAATGGCTCATCCGTTGGGGTAGTAAACTTGTTTAAATATCTCAGAATCACCCTTGACCCGACACTCAACTTCGACCTCCACATTCAGCAGACTTGCAAGCTAGTTAATATGAAACTTGGTATTGCCTACCGGACTAGCTATGTGCTCACACCATCTGCTAGGCTTGCTATAGCTCGAGGAATACTCCTGCCATGTCTCTCCTACGGTGTAGCAACCTATGCTTCCGCCTGTAAATCTAGCTTTCAAAAATGGGATGTTACTTATAATAACATCTGTCACTATGCTTCCTCCTTGCGTAGGCTGAAACACCACTGTCTCCTCTACTCTGACCTTCAGCAGCCAGATCTCATGCTTACGGATCTCTCATAGATAACGTTATCAGAGACCAAATTCCCAAATCTCTGGCAGGCCTATTTATTAACCATTCTTCCAGCTATGGTCTTCATTCAGCAAACAATGCCCCTGTTCACGTTCCCAGAAACAGAACGTCCAAAGGTGCTGGTGCTTTTGCCTGTCGTGCCCCCCACTTCTGGAACTCCCTCCCTCTAAGCACTTGACTAGCATCAACCCATGCCTCCTTTAAGAAACTGCTTCGACTCTATCTTGTTGACTCCTCCTGCTGCACCTGCTTCAAACCACCCTAGCCCCCATATCCCTCCCTATACTTCTTACCACTTCTTGGTGTTTGACCTCTACCAATGCTTGGTTTTTCTTCTCCCAACCTCCTGTTTTATTACCTTCTCACTACCTTGGAATCTAAACCTCTCCATTTGTCCCTATCTTTCCTGTCCTATCCTACCTCCATTTCTCAAATCCTCACCTCCCCCTTTTACTTTACCCCTCTACATCATCCTGTATCTTACTCCTAAAATGTTTCTGGCTCCTAGGCATAACCTTGCCTAGTTATCCATTATAATCTTAGCACTTATGACCAAACCAATATTGTCTAATTGTATAATGTTAAACGTTAAGTCTCTTTACCTCAGTTTTGTTAGTCTCTTGTAATTTTGTTTCCACTGTTGTCTGTAATGTAATTTCACCAACCTGCTCTGTAGTTTTCTTACTTTGACTAGTATGATCCTATATATTGTAACCTATTATTGCAAATGTTCATGTTTTGTACCCTCCCGGGTCGTGCCTAAAAACAGTCATTGCTATGGCTAGTGCACCTACCCGGTCATCAAAAACTAAATAAATAAAAATCACACATGCATGCACATACACACACACACACATACACACACACACACACACACACACACACACATATGGCATTTAAACCTCTGTTCATAAATATTGTTCCCACTAGCAGTTTGTAAGAAACTCCTTTTTTAAACAGAGCCAATTATAATGCCAGTCTATTTTTTTAACAATAAAAAACTACAAAGGCAACATACAAAAAGCAAATATAGCAATTTTAAAAGGAATGAAGTGAATGGAAAAATGCAGTTAAAATCAAGTCAGTCATTTATATTTCTGTAACTCTTTAGTGGTATGAATAGCGAAGACTCTATAAAGGCCAAACATAGCAAATTTTTAAAAATATTTGACAACTATTTGAAAGTCCTCAAAGCTGCCACTATAATAAGGATACCCTTGTGAATGAGATCTCAGTGAGTGTCACTTGTATAAACAATTTAATATAAATTAATCAATGACACCTGCATTTACAAGTCATACTTCATGCCTAAATTTCTGAATACAAATATAGGAGTTTGTTTTTTAATGAACATGCTCTAATGTAGTCCCTGTTGTTTATTGGCATAGAACACTGAAGTCAGAGTTTCAGAAGACTTTGATGATCAAAAGGATAAGCTCTAGCCTAAGATACAGACTTGTTTTGCTAAACCCTAAGACTAGTGGATGACTAGAGTTTCCACCAGACTAGTTATTGACAGGATCATCCGGTTTTCGGCAGAGGTCCTCCTTTTTTTCAGCTGTGTTTGGCTGGCTACATGTACTTCAAATACTGACAAATTATTCATTGCTTGGGCAGTACTTGGGAAGCAAGCAACAGGCTGTTGTCATTCAGATGTTTACCTGCAAAAGCAGTTTGAAAGGTCAAAAATCAAGATGTTAAGACCCCTTTTCCACACTGCATCTTAAGCACTGTTATTTACTGCTTCATAAACATCTTCTCTGGCATAACAAGTGACTTTGGCGGATCTGCAGCAGCCCACTTTATAGTTATGAGAAGGGGTGGGACTTGAAACAGTGTTTGGGGCATGGTTTTGTATCCAGTGTTATAAAATGGGGAATGGCTTTTGGTGGTTCTAACTGGTCACTAGCCATGCATTAGAAGCATCTAGTGCATGGCTAAAAAGTGGCCCTGATAAGCTGGATGCAGGACATCATAGCAAACCTTGAGCCTTCTCCTCAGAATATTTAAAAAGCAAAAGCTGCCTTTTTTTCCCCACGCTTAGAGAGACCACACAATTTATAAACACACAGCAGCTGCCGCTTTCTCTGCCTGCTACCCTGTCTGATGAAGCACAGATCACCAAAAGTAAAATTCATTAATTTAATTTTTGTAACCTGTTTGCCTTTGAACATGCTTGCAATGGCTACCCCCCACCTGACTGTTGGCCGGCTGGCCAGCCCATTATGGACTTCAGCTCAGTCCCTCATTTTCTTTATGTGAACAAACCCACCCCTGACAGCAGTCATCCTGTGCTCTGCTCAAAGTGCACCTGCTGTAACAAAAGTCGGCAGTAACCACAGTAAAAACAGAAGATAGTTTTGTTTTTTTTAAATCATTCACGTTGCAACAATTGCTGGTGCTGCCGAAAGTGTGTCTCCAGTTCAGTGCGAGCATCATTCCTCCCACCCACTCCCTCGCTCCTGTAACAATCCAGCATCAGTGTGTTTTCTTGTTACAGAAGCCCAAATGCTCAACAGCAAAACTTGAAAGAAAAAAAAATACCCAAATACATTGACGTACTCTTTAAGTATTTTTATTTATGATACAGGTTGGGGAGTAGGGTAGCCATAGCAACCACAGCAGGACACTTAGAACTATGGAGTCCACAGAAGGACAAAAGCCCTAATCTAAAAAAAAAAAACCAAAAAAAACATAATACAGGTGGAAGAGCTATTTTACCGTAAAATGCATAAACATTTGCACAGTTATTTAAACATATAAATTTTAATATTTACATGCATGTAAAATACTCAGCCCCATTTTATAAGTGCAATAAGATACTCCAGGATTGTGTGCTAGACACGTCTAATGCACAGCTGGGGGCTGACGGCACTTGGCTTGTGGTCTTATTCCTCACTACACCTCTAGTCATGCATTAGAAGTGTCTAGCACACACCCTGTCATGTCTTATTGCTTTCTTAGCTCCATGCAAAGTAGATCCAACTAGCAAACTCAAACACTCTCTGGTTTTCATTTTTTTTTCAAACGTATGCCCTTCCTGTCTCTGGTGTCCAGCTCCCCTGGAACCCGCTGGTACCTTCCCCCCAGCCCCCACCTACCTTAATCCTCCACAGAGCCTCAGTTTGGGAAAACTAGATGGTCTAATAGGCTTTTAGTTGCTGACCCTTTCTATGTTTCTGTGTTTACATTACTATGAATTGGGGATGCTGCAGTGTTCCTTATCCTTGTTAAAATGGCTGGAGATCTCATCTAATCTTTCATACTGTAGTTCTGGGTAGGTTTCCTATTTCTGGATTGAAGACAACTGTGGGGCTAAAATGCTTTCACATTCATGCCAATGATGGGAGGGGTTACTGTGTCATGCGAGGCGGTGTTGCTATTGTTAAGTCTACAAAATCAAAGTCAGAGGACAAGCAGAACCCCATATACTGAACCTCATACCAGTCTACTGCATTTCTTTCTCTTGAAATGTCACCAAGGAGGGGGAGCTAGCCCCCTTTACCTCCACTTTGTGATCTTAATTGCCACTGGGGGGGGGGTGGCAGCAGATAACGGGCCAAAACATAAGGCATTTTTACCTGTTTGTCTATTAGAAAGGAAGTGATTTATATCAGGAGGCTGATAGTTACTTTTTACAACAGTAACCATTACTAACATAAAATGGTGCTACAGCACATGCTATTTAATAAGATGTCATCGTAAAACCGTGTCACATTTCTGAAAGGACATACAGACACAGCCTTTCTATTCCAAAATGTGCAGAAAAATCATTTATTTTATGGCTGACCCACTGGCACAGCGGTAGTGTTACCGCTCTCGTTGCAAACAACCCAGGTTCAGGAACGAGCCTGGGATGTCAGCGAGCCAGCCAGAGGGAGAAGGATCAAGTGTCCTATGGACCACTCTCCTTATTCCGGGGGGGGGGGCAGTCGCCTGTGTTGATGACCCTTGCAGCAGTCAGGGGTGTAACAGGGACTGATCTCCTTGGGGGAAAATGGAAAATTGGAGGTTCATCTGTTGCACAATGACGCCTGCCCCATGTCACTGACCCCACACCACTGACTGGGCTCTTGCTGTCATTGTTCCATTCCATCTCCGGGGGGGGGCCCACCAGCAGCCTTGCCCCTTGGGAGTAAGCCAGGAGTCTTTGGGAGTGAGGTACATCCCAGGGCGTGTAGCAGGGCTGAGCCAGTGTGTGTGTGTAAACCCATGGGGGTTAGCCAGACATAGGAGGAAAAAAAGCATATTACATTTAAAAAAAAAAAGTCTTTTATATGTACATCCATTTTTATGGCTGTGGGCAGAGCCTGCAGCCATTTTGGCGTCGCTCTGAAAACAAGCAACCGTGGCACGCTTCCATTAGACTTTTGGAAGTATCCTTCCAACAGTCTAACAGAACTTGAAACAGACCGCCACAATTGCTCACTGCAGAGCTACAGCGGCACTATTTTAGCCGCTACTTCCGCATTCTGGACTAGAACTATGCTTGCGTGCCATGCATGCATGTGCAGTTCTGCCAGCGCCACCATCTTGGGAATGGCAGTATGCCATTCAACACAACTGTGCATGTGTGAGCATCATGCAGGCGCAGTTTTGGCGGTGGTGCTCATTTCTTGAAGCTTCTTCAAGCTCACCACAGCCGTATTGGCTCTGGCTAGAGTTTGTTATAAACAGCTAGGTTCAGAAAACTGTTATAAATGTAGCCCATTCTATTTGAAAATCGGAAAAGATGTAATTGAATGACCAGTTGCTTATTAATGGGGGCATTTAGGATCAGATTGCTAACTAGTGGAGGCAATATATTCCATAGGTTAGAGAATATAACAGCAAGCCATATGATCCCAGAATCAGATCCCATACAGACTTACTGGGTGCACCTAAGAAAGTTATTTGACTTCTCCATGCATCACTGCCTCAGCGGTAGAGTTAGGAAGAATTGAGAAAGGCCTGAGATGAGCTGATGAATAGTGTCTGCTGGACAATCTACAAATAGTGAATATACTTGGCTTTTTCTCTTACAGTTCTGCCTAGATTGATTGCATTGCTTATTAACTGCTGATTTTTAAGTGCTTGGTCAGTTTGTGTCCTCCTATAGAGCTATAGGGCTGCATTTTCAAAGAATTGTGGTATGATTTTCCTGCAGCTCCACTACTTACGATATGACTGTTAGACCACAATAACCCATGGTCTTTCATGTCACAAGTGAGAAATTTCACAGAATCACAGAAATCTGGAGGCAGAAAAAGACCCATTGGCCCATCGAGTCTGCCCCTTACCCCCCACCTTACTCTCCCCCTTTGTCCAGAGATATCCCACTTCACCGCCGGCTAGCCCCATATGTCTGTCCCATGCCCTCTTGAATCCCTCCACCAGTTCAGCTCCCACCACCTCTTCTGGCAGTCTGTTCCAGGGCTCCACCACCCTCTCAGTGAAATAACACCCCCTCAAATTGCTCTTAAATCTTTCCTACCAATCTTAGACTATGACCCCTAGTTTTAGCACCTACTTTACTTGTAAACAAGCTCCCTCCTTCACCCTGTTTATCCCCTTCATGTACCCCTACTCCCTTCTAGTCTCCAGAGGGTACAGTTCCAATTCCCTCAGTCTCACCTCATAGGGTTTTTCATGCATACCATGCACCATCTTGGTTGCCCTTCTCTGAACCCTTTCAATCCCATCTATGTACTTGCATAGGTGAGGTCTCCAGAACTGGACCCCCGTACTCCAGGTGAGGCCTCACCATGATCTTAGAAAGTGGCATCAGCACCTCACTCTTTCTGTTTGTTATACCCCTCCCTATGCATGCTAGCATTCTATTCGCATTGTTCACCACCTTACTGTGTTGTTTCCCCACCCTAAGGTTGTCTGAGATTATAATCTCCAGGTCCCTCTCCTGCTCAGTTGCCTTAATCTCCTCCCCCCGTGTATAAACAGCTTGCAGATTATTATGTCTGATGTGAATTATTTAACCCTTTTTGGCATTTAATTTCAGCTGCTATGTTTTCAACCACCCCTCCAAGACCTTTAGGTCCACCCTCATTGCCTCCACTCCTCTTGGGGTGTCCACCCTACTGCAGATCTCCGTATCATCTGCAAATAGGCACACCCTCCCCCCGAGTCCTTCCACAATATTGCTGATATAGATATTAAAAAGGATGGGTCCCAGTACCGACCACTGGTGCACCCCACTTGTTACCCTTCTGTCCCTGGAATGCACCCCCATTTACCACCACGCTCTGGCTTTTGCCCCTCAACCAGTTTTCCACCCACATTGTTATTTTTGATTCTACCCCTAAACTTTCCATCTTATTTGCCAGCCTTCTGTGTGGCCATGTCCACTGCCCCTCCTTGATCGACCACCCTTGTCACCCAATAGAAAAACTCGATTAGGTCCATCTGACATGGACTCCTTTGTGTGAAGCAATGCTGTCTGTCATCCTGTAGTCCACTGTCTGCAATATAACTGATTACCCTTTCCTTTAATAGCACCTCCATCACCTTATCCACCACCGAGGTGAGGTTGACCAGATAATAAGTTTCCTCCTCCTCCCTGCTGCCACCCTTGTGGAGTGGCACCACATCTGCCCTCTTCCTGTCACCAGGCAACCCACCAGCCTCACCAGAGGTGTCGCCAGCTCCTCCCTTAGTTCCCAGAGTACTCTAGGATGTAGGGTGTCCATACCCATCGCCTTAGCCACCCTCGATCTCCTTAGTTCCTCTCTTACATTTTTCTCACTGAACAGGCTAGGATCTACTCTTTTGTCCCTCATTCTCTTCTCCCTTAACTCTAGTCCCCTCCCTTCCTCCTCCTCTGTGAAGACCAAACAGAAGTACCTATTGAGCATCTCTGCCTACTTGAAGTCCTCCTCCACTTGGATTCCTTACTATTCCCTGCTTTTGCACATCGAAAGTGATATATGCATCATTTTTCTGCTGTGAAGTGAGCAAAGTATCACAAATGCATCAGAATGTCTGAAAATCACAGGAAACATTTTGGCATACTTTCAATGAAGCTGTCCTGTATCCAAAGCTTTGAAAATCCAAATCATAAAGCCTATGTTTTACCGCATGTACTATTTTTTATTATCTAATCTTTCTGTTTCTAGAGGTTTCCCTTGAGGAAGGGATAAATTGTATTGAGAACTGGTTGTTGGTATAAGCAATATTATTTGATTGTAGGCAAAAAAAAATGTCATCATATAACTTTGTTTTCATAATTATGTATTTCAGGAAAGATGGTCATTATGTCACTTTCTGTTTTGATTCTGTTTCATGCCAGAACTGAGATATGAGGGTTTGAAGTTTTTAAAATATCCTGTTCTCTTGGCATGCCCATCATGATAGGATAGATATCTTGGTAAGGAGCTGTGCTGTTTGCTATTGAAAGCATGTATTAGTAGTACGATCCTAAAACATCCATATGAAGAGCCTGGTTTGTACAGTCAAAAAGCAACCTCTGCCGAAGAGACGTTTACAGTTTGCTAGCGGAGGTCACATGTACTGACTTGAGTCATTGGCTGCAAAACTAGTAATAAAAAGTGTTATAAAATATTGGATGGAATCAAAAATACACTGATGATGAATCTAACATTGGACAAAAAAATTGCAGCTGAACGTCAGCACCGAATAAATGCAACAGTGATACATCAACGTAAGAAGAATATACACAAAGCACTACACAGCAAATGCAGAAAACAGCAGGAAGAGGACAGGGGGTAAGGATCAGCAAAAACTACTGTAAATAGGGACAACTGTCTGATGCAACTAATGAAATCATGGTGTGCATCAAGAGAAACTTCACTGGCAGATCAAGAGATACTGCAATGCCCCTGTGCAATCACTGGTCAGACCTCATCTGGCATATACAGTAGTGTGGAGTTCTTAGCTGAAGAAAGGTATTGACAAAATTATTTTTTTACCATTTTGCTTTCCTAAGATATGGTATCCCAAAATAAGATGCAGAATCTTTGTTCCACTAGGGTCCTGCTTCTACCCATTTCAGCCTTCAAATCACAGTTTGCAACCAAACAATGTGAGAGGCTGCACTTATATCCTTAGGAGGCCATCCTAGTGTCCCTATAAACTTATAGTATGGGATCTCAGAGTGTTAGAGGACCACACAGAGAAGCCATGCGCACAGTGGGACACAAGTTAAAGGACTCTGGTTATGGTGTCACTGCATATAGTTACTGTTCCTTGTGACTGTGTATGGGAGCCTTGCTTGTCAATAACTGACACTGACAATTGCTGTGTTTGTGACATCACAGTCTGTTGTGATGTAAAACGGTATAAAATGTGTACTAGGAAGGCCATATATCCTTAATTATAAAAAGTGTTGGTAGGTTGGAGCTTCCTGATTGGATGTAAGCATTCTACTCGACCTATATTAGGTGTGCCACAGGGGTCCATGTTAGGACCTTTACTCTTTGCTCTCTATATCAACAGCATTGATTCAGGCATTAAATCAATCAACATTCATCTTTTTGCAGATGATACGGTCATTTATATTGATAGACCTACTCCTGGGCAGGCATGTTTGGACCTCCAACAAGATTTTAATCAGCTGCAGTTAAACCTATTGAATCAAAAGCTCTTATTAAACAGTAAAAAAATTAAGGACATGTTTCTTTCACCGTTCATTCATACTCTAAATCCCTCCACCCAAAGCTCTTTACCTCAAATTACTACGCTTCTTGGTGATTTCAAAGAATTCATGGTTAAGTTTAAATACTTGGGGGTGTGGATTGATCATGAGCTTTCCTTCTCTGTCCACATTGAAGAACTCTTGAAGAAGTTAAAACAGAGACTCAGTCTATTCTATTAGATCAAGCATGTTCTTACAGTGCCAAAAAGAAGTTGGTCCAAACTACCTTTCTATCATTATTGGACTACACTAATTTCATTTATGGCCAAGGACCTGCTTCTGCACTTTCAAATTTCAATATTCTCTACCACCGAGCCATAAGATTTATCTCTGGAGCCCCATATTCCACCCACCACTGTTCCCTGTATTCCATAGTAGGCTGGACTTCCCTTAAATTTAGAATGCAAAGAAACACTGCCTTTTGAACCTTTAGAGCAATTACCAAGAAGCTTCCTCAGTATATCCTAGAATGTCTGCTGATCAGCACCATAGGTAGCAAGTCCCTGAGAAGCCTCTCCAACAGCTCTCTAATTTGCCCTAAAGTTAACACACGCTTTGATAAATCTTCCATAAGTTATGCCCTTCCCCACTTGTGGAACAATCTTCAAAAAACACTGAAGCTGGCCGTCCCCATAAAATTGTCCATGTTCAAAAAGTTATACTTATGCTCCTTCAACAAATCCTGCAACTGTTTCCGCTGATGACCTGAAGTCTGAACTCTGTCAACAGCACTTGCCCTCTAGCTGTCCCCTGTACCCTTCTTCTGCAATTCCTTCCTTCTCCTTGTTTCTCCTTATGAACCTCTCATGTAAATCCCATATATTGTTGTACATATTATCACTGTATGCATTGTACATTATATTGTGATTTTTGTCTTAGCTGGTTAACCCCTGCTTGCTGTACTTATGCCAATTATTGTAGCTCTCCTCTTTTGTATACCTGCATTATTACTATCAACGTGTATATATCCAGGTCCACCTTGTAAATGAACTCACTCAATGGTGCATTGCCTGGTAAAGTAAAGAATTGATTGATATTAATCTCAAGTAAACGCCCGTGTAGCATTTAATCACATCCTAAACAGAATACAACTGTTGTATCCATTTTAATAATAGTGATAGGGTACTCCCATGGATTATGTTAATGTTGAGCTAATAACCCTCTAGGGGCATGTAGCACTCAGCTTTGCCTCATGCCACATTATCCCCTAGAGTGTGATTAACATGACAGTAACACAACCCTGATCTTGCCTTATTGCTTAAAAAAAGCTTATTATATATATACATCATGGCTATGTTGGCAAAACTGTTGT
Organism: Neoceratodus forsteri; assembly: GCA_016271365.2. Taxonomy (NCBI): domain Eukaryota; kingdom Metazoa; phylum Chordata; order Ceratodontiformes; family Ceratodontidae; genus Neoceratodus; species Neoceratodus forsteri. The sequence continues at coordinate 1,661,096,892 of CM028131.1, forward strand.
AAACCCTGGGGAGTAAAACTGCGATTGAAAAAAAAATGTATTCTTTAGGAAATTGTCTTAGCTGTATACATTACATTTATGAAACAACAAACTAAAGAGGGTACTTGGGGCAGGATTTTTAGCAGGCTCTAAAAGTGTTGCACTCCACAGCTGAAGCAGCACATATTCCAGAGCTTACAGACCTACAGTGCAGTGGAATTTCAAAGAACCACTAGGAAATACGGGGAAACACTGTTTCCCACCCATTTAACTGTGACTGCCATCTCTAGACTCTTCTGTTTGATGTTTAAACCTGCTGCTTATCATACTGCAATCTGACTTGACATGTGAACTGTACATGGTATCTAGAATGAAAATCAGCTCAACATCCGCTGACCTGATTAAATAAAACTTTCGAAAGGTCACCTTTTTCTTTTTTTTCTTTTTTTTTTTAAGTTAAACTTTTTAGGCAGTATTTAAAAACATTGAAGAAGCAATTACATACAGCTTAGCTTGGGGATAAATGTATCACAGATGAACACAATATAAAGCTATGCAAGTACTGTAACTTTACCAAAGTTAACATACAGCAGATGTCAACGTACACTGTATGCAAGTCCATTTGTAGTAGGGATAGGAAGGTGATTATGCCCCTGTACAATGCCTTGGTGAGGCCTAACCTGGAATATAGTGCCCAGGTGTGAGCTTCATATAAGAAGGAAGATATCCAAGAACTGGAGGGAATACATCGCAGGGCAACCAGGACTGTGATGGGAATGTAAGGCATGTTCTATCCAGAGTGATTATGGGAGCTGGATCTTTATACCCTGGAGTACAAAAGGATTAGGGGAGACAACTGTATGCTATTCAAGATTATGCAGGATGACAAACTTAGTGAAGACATAAGGTTGACCTTTAGAAAGTCCAAATATGAACCCAAGGGGCATCCCTTTCAACTAGCATCTCAAAGATGGCAAACATTACCACGTAAACACTGGTTCAGTCAGAGAGGGGTTGCTGGGTGGAACTCACTGCCAACAGAGGTGGTAACAAGCACGAGTATGGACTCGTTTAAACATAGACTGGATAACTTTTTAATAGGGAGAAATAAAGAAACAAAGTAAAATAAAAATAAAAATGTTGAGTGGGAAACAAGAGTAGATGACAATGTATATAACTTAAAGGCACGCATTAAGGACACTTGTCCAGTTAGCTTGAACTTCCCTATGAAACCTATGAATCTGGCACATTCTGACAGGTTCAGACTGAGAAGTAGCTTTGACATATATCTTACTTACAAAGACATAAACCAGACAGTAATATGTTTGTCATCCAAGCATATACCTGTACTTACCTAAATGACTTCAGTTCAAACAATGTAGCATAAGTGTTGATCAACACTCAAACAGCTGTAATGTTTTTCAGTTTCAAATTTACTGTTCGACATGAGTCATTACAATATAAAATAACATAACACAAGACTTTTAAGACTTTTAGACTAGTATGAGTACATAAGCTCTAGCCGGTATACCTCAGTTTATTATATAAACAACAGGCCACTAGAAAACGATACTTAAAATCTGACTACTATACGTAGAAATCTAGACGGAGGGTGCTGGTAAACAACACTCATGCTAATGAGGGGAGATTGACCAGTGCCGTACCTCAGAGCTCTGTGTTGGGACCAGTCCTCTTCGATGCCTTCATAAGCAGCATTGCAGAAGGGCTGTAAGGGAAGGTATGCTACTTTGCAGATGGCACCAACATCTGCAAGAGTGTAAATACTCAAGAGGGGTGAAGAGAATGAGTAAAGACCTGGGAAAACTCCTGGAGTGGTCAAAGGTATGACAACTGGGCTTCAAAGCAAGAAAGTGTAGAATCATGCACCTAAGGCACAGAGACCCAGGGCAGTGTATAAAATAGGGGGGGGAGAGGTACTGATGGTCACAGAACAGGAAAGACACCTTGGGGTTATTGTATCTGATGACCACAAGATGGTGGGGGCAGTGCAACAAGGCAGTAGGCAGGGACACCAGAAGCTGGGGTGCATATGGAGGCGACTCACCAGTCAAATTAGAGAGGTGGTGTTACCACTGTTTAGATCATTGGTGAGACCCCACCTAGAGTACTGTGTCCAGTTCTGGAAACCACATCTCAGAAAAGACATATACATTGTAGAGGCTGGTCAGATGAGGGCAACTAAAATGGTGCAGGGATTATATCATAAACCGTTTGAGTAGAGCCTGAGGAATCTCAATATATACACCCTGGAAGAGAGGAGGGTGAGAGGGACATGACAGAGACCTACTGTATAAGTACCTCACAAGGGTGAACAAGGTACAAGAAGGGAATATTTTTCAGAAGAGAAGGTGCACAAGGACAAGGACAAGAGAGAGAATACAATGAAGCTGGAAGGTGGGAATTTAATATGTGAGGAAGCACTTCTTTACCAAAAGAGTGGTGGACACCTGGAACATTCTACCAGTGGAGGCTGTAGAAGCAAAAAACAGTGATGGGCCTCAAGCATGCATGCAATAGGTGCAAAGGAATCTTAGTAGAAAAGCAGGGGAGTGTAGCAGGAGATCAGGTAGGGTCTGCAGTAACAATATAGGCAGGGACAGACTGGACAGACTGGGTGGGATAAACAGTCCTTATTTACTGAAAAATTCTATGTTTCTGTACTGGTGTCTGGACTGAATGTGCATTTTTATTTATTTTGCATTTGGTAACTGGATTGACTGTTGAGCATAAACCTGTCTGTGTGCAAGAGTGGCCCAGGAAACAAACAGGCATAGCAAGCATATAAATATTCACCCTGCAGGCAACAGGAAAATTCATTACTGTTTCACCTCTCTTGTCTCTTCGTAACTCAGGTGTGGAGTGTGCCTTGGGGTTGTCAAGCACTAATGTTCACTCCATTCCATCAGTAAATTAGCTAAGATGGGTACAGCATATGAGAATGAGGTTGATAACCCCAAGGCACACCCCACAGCTGATTTGCGAAGAGTCAAAAGAGGTGAAGCCATAATGGTTTTTCCTGTTGCTGCTTGTAGGGTGTTAGGGTTGGAAACCCTAATGCCACATTTCCCTACTTTTGTCACTTTAACCCTAACTAGTGCATTAACAAAGTTTTTTTGCAATGGAGTTCCTTACTTTTTGAGATAGTATAATGGTATCCTTATTTGCCTGTGCTCCCATAGATGTCTCCATGTATGTTGCTGTGGAGGTGCGGGGCCCTCTAGCACAACAGCAACCAAACTGTCAACATAGCCTTCTTATTATCCTACCTCATGACCCGATACTGGAAATGTTCAAATCCCCAGCGAAACGTCATTCCATGCCACCGCAATGTCATTCCATACCATAGGCGTGAAAATACATTTTGTCCAATATTGGAAAAATGATAGCTGTCATGTTTATGAGGTGGTGTAAAGAAATGACTATGTTGAAAATGTGGGTGAAAATATGTAAAATTACAAAAGTTACTAGCAAGCATAAGTAAATTTCAACAGGTGCGCATAACTTTACCATTTTGATATATTTCAACCCCAAATTTTGAACATACCCTTCTTATTACCCCACCTCATTAACAAGGGTGCTGATTTCTTTCAAATCCTGCCCAAAAGGTCATTTCTTTAAGTGACCACAAATTACCTTTCCCAACGGATCTGCAAAATTCCACTAACATTGTTTGAGAGGTGGGGTCTCAAAAATGTCATATTGAAAATTTGGTGTCAAAATATGCAAATATGACAAAGTTATGCACCAAAGTTGAAAACCATATTGAAACACATTGACCCACCCTTACCTTATTTCTCATATAGCAGTTGCCAGTTCCAGCAGCAAGATGTGTCCTTGATTGGAGAGTGGATCTTCACCCTCGGACCTGTTCAGGTGAATGATGGGGTGTGGGGGGGTGTAGGGTGGTGGGTGCTCAGTGGGAGGTCGGGGTGGGGGGGTGAATTGGCGATGGATTTTTTTTTACAGCTTTAAGAAAAAAACATTGAGAGACTGTTTTCTTAATTTCAGCAGACAGTGGACTTCAGAGGGTGGAGAATGCCACTAAACACCAGGAAAACAACAAAATCAGAATGGGAACAGTGATCAGAGGGTGGGGGGATGCCATTAGACATCAGGGAAAAACTTTATGAATTATGAGGATGGCCACTGGATAGAGGGTGGGTGGCCACTAGATACCAGGGACAAACTGAATATTTGTGGGGACAGTCATTGGAGGGTGGGGGGTGCCACTGGACACCAGGGAAGTATGCAATAATTATGAGGATGGGGATTGGAGGGTGGAGGGTGCCACTAGACACCAAAGAAAAACATTGTAATATATGGATCATCAAAATAATACTACCAAAATGCATACACAAAATTCATTGTAATACACTGCAGGTAAAGTGATAATACTATCGTTGCCAAGTGATAATACTGTCGTTCAAAACTCGTAATACTATTGTTCGAGCTCTGAACGATAGTATTATCGCCAAACCAGAACAGCGCAGTCTCAAAACCCTCCAATACCATACACTTAATGCATGCTGACGTACCACAGATCGTGCCTCTTGATTAGACTTAGTGTCTCTGTGGGCGGGCAAAACAGTTTGAAAAAAAAATGGCGTCCATCTCTCGCTTAGCGAGAGAAAGTGATCCGTTCGCTCTCCTGCTGATTCTTTGCCTTAAAACTGATTTTATAATCCTGCATACGGCATCGCAAGAAACAATTAAAGGTAGGACTGCCTTAAAAAATAAGCAGCTCAACAGACACACTGGCGACGGCGAGCAGGCGAGGCGGGGGTAGTGTGGAGACGGAGAGAGTCACTTTCTGTGTCCTTCCTGCGGCGACAGCCTGCCCTGGAGTCACAGCACCTCACAAACTGCCAGAAAACTCGCATCCATATATTACAAAAAAAAAAAAAATAGCTGAGTGTCTATGACTGGAATTATACCATCTCGAGGTTCTGGGGTCAGGGAACCTCAGCCTCGCTTCTCGAGGTTCTCTCTTGACCCCAGAACCTCTTGATGGTATAATCCCTTGTAATAGACACTCACCTATCTATTATTCTATTTATTAATTACAGGGATGGTGAGGATGGCCATTGGAGGGCAGGGGAGGGGGTTCCACTAGACACCAGGAACAAATTAAATTTTAATGGAGACAGCCACAGGAGGGTGGGGGTGCCACTAGACACCAGGGAAAAATGTAAAAATTATGGGGACAATGATTGGAGGGGGGTGTCAATAAACACCAGGGAAAATTCACATAATAATGGGGACACCATAAAGGGATCCTTTTTTGTTCAAATGGAAAAGGAGAAACGAAAAAAAACATTAAAAAAAAAGTCCAAAATTTTTTTCTCTTCTTTTCTGTTTGAAGGGATCCTTTTTCATTTTAATGAAAAAGCCTAAATTACAAAAGCAGAAGCGAGTCATGAATGAGGATTTAAAATAGAAAAAAAGAAAATACATTTCGGGGTCACTATACCAACAGTTAACTGCAGAATGCAAGTAGCAAAGTTATGATGAGCAAGAAACATGTGAGGATGTAATTTATGTGCGTTTTGAAATTAATTTTTTTGAAAAGAATGGAAAATGAGATGGAGGCAAATGAAAAAAGGAATTTTTTCCTCATGAAAAAGGATTGGCCAGCACGAAAAAGGATCTTTTTCGTTCAGACCAGATTCTTTTTTCATTCTATACCTCTATCCAAAAGACTGTACTGAGCATGCTCAGAACCCAAAATTTTACAATTGAATAACTTTGGAATAGAGTAATATTTTTTCATCAAGCCAGTGAGAAGCCCTTTCCACCCTAAAAATGACAGATCAAAATTCCACCCCTCTGGGTGCAAGGTGATGAGAAAGAAACAGTAAAAAACAGTTATTTTTTTTAATTTTTTCGCTATCTGCATCTCAAAATCTGCACATCTTACAGGAATGTCAGGTCAATAGATCTACCTCACAAGACCACCCGTGCAAAATTTTGTGCAAATCTATTGAATGGTTGTGATGTTATTGAAGTGCAAAATTTGAGGTTTAACATAGAAACCCCTGCTCAACCCCAACTATAGGGGGTGCTATCACTCCTCTATTATAAAATATTGAAATGGATTCTGATCAATACATTGCAAACAATTCTCTAGCTAAGTTTAAAGCAATGCAGTCAGTAGGTTGAATTCATGTACAATTTTAAGAAATGTTTAAAATTCAGTTATAAACAGGACTTCAACAATGATAAAGGAAGAGAATGTCAAAAACTTAGTGGTGTTATAGAGAGAAGATCTCTGGCATTGTACTGCCCTTCCAAAGGGTAGTAGTCATTCCTTCCAGTAGCACCATATGGCGTCCGAAGCATCCATTGCTTAACCTGGCCCAACATGGCCACACAGGATGGAATGAGTGATTACTTGTCCATAGAATGAGCATTGCAATTAGGAAAAATTGGCAACAACATATTTACAACAAAGGAAGTGAGCAATCCCAAGTGAGATGCAACAGTACAAGGGTAACCAGCCTGTTTTATTGGGTATCCAGTCACTATAGTGTGGCAATAATCATGCCGCAAAACCTTGTGGTGAAACTAGCATCTGGAAAAACAGCAAACAGAATAAAACAGTGTCTTGATGTTATCATGCCCGCACCCCAACTGTCACCCTCCCAGGGTTACTAATAGTAAATCACCTCCTCCCACTGACTTTCTCCCCACCTGAGTTCCACCCCCCAGAGTCTGTAATAGTAAATCCCCCCCACTAACTTTCTCCTCCAAGTTCTACCCCCCCTGGATGCGTGATCATCGCTTCATGGTGTATTGCTGACATGCAGTTTTTGCTCTTCACATTTTGTCTGCGCCATATGTGACTGCACCTTTTTGCTAATGCTATATTGACCTAGACCCGTTTTATTGTAAAGGTCATAAGAGTGTTTTTGAAAATTAGCAGCAAGAGCAAACAGACAGGCCTCATAGCATAGAAATGTGCATACAAAGAAAATGCGTGGAAAGCATGCATGAGAGCTCACCCATGTGGGAGTTGTCCATTCTGTTCTGTAGGGTTCACTCAGTGAGTTTGGTTGGTCCTGTTCCAGAAGTATACTTGGCTAATCTACACATGGGAGACTGCAAGTTAACCACCCACTTGTCCTGAAACACATGGTCTTCTCAGACCCCCAGTGACTATACCACTCATACCCTGTCATCATAGCCAATACATTAATTAGTTTTCAGATATATGCTGCTTTTTGAAGTTTTCAACATGTAGGATACATTAGGTTCCAAACTTGAACATGCAATTCTGTTCACTGTCTTTTTCAATACGTACATATTAATAATTACATTTTATCTCCACTGGTGCTGTATAAACACAGATAGGTAGATAGATAGATAGATAGATAGATAGATAGATAGATAGATAGATAGATAGATAGATAGATAGACAGGTAGGTAGGTAGGTAGATAGAGAGACAGACAGACAGGCAGGCAGGCAGGCAGGCAGATAGATAGACTGTTGTACAAAGAACATCAATATTAAAGCTGAAGAGATTAGAGTACTAAACTGACGACATAAGTATCAGTGTAGCTGGGATTTTCAAATGGTCTATAAGGAATTGTTAGGCTACATTTACATTAGACAAAAACATATTGCTGTTTGAACCAATGATATGCTGGAGGGGTCTCCACACAGGTGATTGTTAAACTGTTCCCCCCATTAAAAAGAATGGTAAAGGTGGGGTAGGATTCAGTTGTTACATCCTAGTGCCTGTTGTTAAACATTTGACAGTACATTAGTGGTTTGAATCTGAATTGTGCAATGAATCATGATGTCAACATTTAAATTGTTGCCAGGCATCACAGTTCATCTTTGTGTGGGTAGGAGGCACAGAATACAATGACACAGTCATATAACGTAGGTACACTGCTGGTACAGTGCTGCGTACAATGATGCCATTTTAAGATGTAGCAAAGAAATGATTCTTCAGTATTGTTTCACTGTCTTTGTTTTGATCTGAGTTGAATCTGAAATTTTCCTACCAAATTTTGGATCAAAATATTTCAGGGTTTGCCTAGCAGTGGAAGACAAATCCAGTGGTAGTATACAAAGTATTTAAGACACAGAGGGACAGATTCACCCCTCCTTTCCCTTCCCTGGCTGGCTTCTATTATAACTAAGCACTCCTCCTCCTGCAAAACCTGAGGGGCCAGATATTCAAAACTTTGCGCTGGGCAAAAACATTTGCGCAGGTTTAGCGCGGGATTAGCGCGGGTCTGCCATATTCAAAAGGCCAAATAGCGCAAGCAAACTGCATTAGCACTGGGCAAAATTATAATGTATGCAAGGGGCAAACTGACATGAATACAGGCGCAATACTATATTCAGTGACTAGCACTGCGCTAAGTGGTTTTGTGTGACTTAGCGCGACACTTAGCGCGGTGTACATTACCGCCCAGGAAAAGCTGGTCTTAATCCTGGGCAATCAGCTTTGTGCTTATATTATGGCTTTGGCGCGGGCGCTTGGCGCCGGGTTTAGCGAGAGACGCGCGCGACCCTAACAAATAAATATGACACATAGATAAAGCCAAACATAGAGGAAGCATGCTGCTAACTGATGGCATCACAATGATGCCATCATCTGTCCTCAGTCCCAGCCATGCCAGGCAGTAAGTGGTGACCCTGCCACCAGTGGACAGCACGGCAGTGTGGCCATACACCACACACCTGTGGACCACACTTCCGTGGACACCAACAGATGCCAGCACACACATGCAGCACTGTGGGCATGGAGGATGTTGAGGGGAGCATATATGGGTGCGAGGCTGTGCTACAGATCAGGTGTGGCCACAAGGCTGGGACACATCATGCAGTGTACAAGGGTCAGTATTGGGAATTCCCCAACACCAGTGTGCCTTTCAGATAATATATGCCCCCCCCCAGCCACATACCGCACAGCTGTACAACTGCCATAGCACACAAAGCCAGAAATGTACATGTCACTGTGAGCATCCATGCCACAGATGCAGCATCTGTGGGTCACACAACAGCGTAACAGTAATGTCCAGTGTCAGAAAACATCCGCAGGTTGGGCCGCTCACTGTGTATAGTGCAGTCATCATCACTGCCCTACACACCATAGGCATTGCTGTGTCCACGCACTACTGGCCCCCTTGCTACTGTAGTTTCTGCTGTGCACTGTAGCATGCCCTACAATGTGACAGTTGCATGCAGCACCACCACCACCTGTGCCTATGTTGTCCTGTCCCCTGCGGTATAATATGCTATGCTATGCTGTACTGTTTACATGTAGCCTGCAGCTGTCATCATGCACTGCCAGACTGACCTACAGGTGGAGCTGCGGTTGGACCTGGTCAGCCCCTGTATTTCCAGACTGACCTACAGGTGGCTCTGTGGGACTCTGCAGTAGCGCTGGGCAAACTGCATGCAAATCAGGGTATAATGAGATACTAATCTGGTTGTTTGCCCAGAGACTCGTAAGTAGGCTCATTTGCATAGCACTTTTGAATATGGCACATTTAGCCAGGGCAAGCGTGTTTGCTCGGGCCTAACTAACAACTCACGCTAATGCGGCGCTAATGTGTTAACAGTAGCTAACGGTGCGAGGAATATTATACAGTTTTGATCACTGTTCTTTCACATCTGCTGCTTCCTGCAGCTGTACTGAGTCCATGCATTTGCTGGCACACACATTAGCCACGTGGTTCGCCTGTACCTGCCCTCATGTTGCTGTGTACTGTGTTGTTGTTGTGGGTTGCACTTCCTGGTTGCTTTATTCAGTGCTGTCTTATTCCAGGGCTATTTTTGCCCTGCACTCCCAGACCAGTTTGCATGGCCTCATTACCATGCCATATTCGGAACCTGTTTGCCCTGGGCTATTCCTTTTGAATATAGCGTGCTCTGTGCTCCGGGCTAAGTTTGCCCACTGGGCAGTGCTAATTTTGCCCCTGGGCAAAGTTTTGAATATCTGGCCCGAGGTCTTTATCCTGTTAATCTCTTTCAACTCCCCAACCCCTGTATGAAAATGAACACACAGGGGAAGAAATCCTTTGTGTATCTAACTAACCATTAAACAGGATGTTCCTGCCTTAGTTGAATGCAGCTGTTGAAACATCACTACTAGACTCTGGATATTACACCTCACTTGAACTTGAAACTGAGCTCCGTCCAGTCCCTACCTATTGAAATGTATGTACTCCCCTTAGTGTCCTGTGTTCCGTGTTTGGTAACTAACATTTTTCAGTTTGATATTATTGCATATCTTTGTTGTATTCCTCTACATTTTGCGGTATGTACACTGTCTTAAAGATCCCCTTCCCTGGCATACAGAAGGCAAGTCAGCATGAAGACTTATCTCCCCCAGAGTTTGTCCGTAGATAAATTATAATTTTTAGTGCTATGGTTCATGGAAGGGAAGGGATCATATTTTGCCTCCGTGGATCCGAGCTGCAGATCCCTTTTACTTTTTGTCCTGAGTGCTGTCCCCCCACTAGCATGTTTTGTGATGTAATTATAAGGTGAGCGTGGGGTCGCGCGCCATAGACTACTATAGGAGCTGACTTTTATGTCGTTGTTTTAATAGTTCAGGGTTCCAATTTGGATAAATCAGGGCCACCACTCACCTAACAAGGCTCTTGTTAGTTGAGCAGTGGCCTTGATTTATCCGAATCGGAATCCTGAACTATTCAAAAAAGACGTAAAAGCTGGCCCCTGTAGTAATTCAAGCAGTGCATCCCCACACTCCGTGATAATGCAACATAATAGATGCTAGTATGGGGGTGGTGCTGAGGATAAGAAGTGGAAGGGATCTGCAGCTCGGCTTCACAAAGCAAAAATATAATCCCTTCCCTTCCATAAACCATGGCACAAAAAATTATAATTTATCTATGGACAAACTCTGAGGGAGGTAAGTCTTCATATTGTGGTAAGGGTTGTTACTGAAAATGCCAGGGAAATGGCTCTTTAATGGTTTGATTGCTTTACGTATCACTAATTGTAACTAATTGCTGGTCACCTCTGAAAATGGGACTTTGAATTCCGATGGGCCTACCGGTTTACCCAAAAATAAATAAATAAATACATTTTCAAAGGTGGAGAGCACAGATGCTAATGCGGTTTTCACATATGTCTGCAGTCTTCTATCCATGCTTAAAACTCAACAAGTACCTTATTTTCAAAGGTGCTTGACATTTTTATGACAATTTTCGTGATTTGCATCAGCTTGCATTAAAAAAATGAGCCATGCATCATTGATTTGATGCGAGCAGTGCCATATTCATTGCAGATCACAGCAAGTTCATCCGAAAGTTAAAACACTTCATAGGTGGTATTTCTCTCAGCTGTGGTTGCACTAAATGTGAACAAAATGCACCACAGGTTGACAGGAGGGCTTTGAAAATGTTACCCAAAATGCTTATACTTATAAAAAGGTTCCCACGAAAGTAACTCTGCAAAGCATAACTACCTACACAGAATTTTAGGAAATTAATGAAACCATAGAACTCATAGTTTTCTCTTGTATGAGGACCTATGTTTCCACTCAAACGGTAACATTAAGTGCTTATTCAGAGAGCCTTTGGTTTCTAAATTAGACCTATTTTTGATATCTTACAGAACCCTCACTATTTGGATGATTTCATTCATGTGAACTGCATTTGTAGATGTAACCACTACATATGGTTATGAGGATTTAAATTACTTCAGCCTGTTTTTTTTATTATTATTAAGAAAAGCATATATTAAACATTAAAGGTTGTGGAGGGTGTTCTGTCTTCCTTAAAATAAAGAATACCATTGTCTTGCATTTTACCTTAATAAGCAAATATGGATTCCAGTTCATGGAAATATTTCTCTTATATATGAAAGCAACACTTTCAAATGTAGTAAGGTAAATAAACATTTGATTTAGTCTATATCATCTTACCCCCCCCCCCTTTTATTTTGACACAATCTGGAGTTTTGAGAATCGGATCCCACCCCTGCCTGTAGCTGCTTGTGCTTCTTTCTAGCACTTAACATGAAATAATCATGCTGTGTGTTTTATTTATTACATAGTGATGCTGATATATACAATTAAGTGATAATTACCTCGTAAGTGGGTGGTTACTGTAGATCTTAGCCTACATGAGATGGTTTTGGTCTATGGTGAATTTTGAACCACCTGTCACCCAATCAGAATTCCGAACAGCTGCATTCCAATAATAAAGATATAATTTTATGCTACATTTTGTACGCCATTTCAATAATGACCCCAATGTGGTAATTGATCCCAAACTGACGTACATTTATAATGATTTAAAAGAAGTATTTTTAGCATCTCATATTCATGAAGACTTTACTGAAAATATAATTGTTGTACAGTTGCAGTAGTGTTTAGCATTTTTACAAAGAAAGCACCACAAAGATATTTTCTGATTTATGCTCACACATTTATGGGACATGACTGGGATGAGATGTCAAGAGAATGAGCTGAAATGTGGAGTTATTCTGCCGGGCAAAATATTTTGGGGAATTTATTTTTTGTACATGGAAAAACACAGATTTCAAACAGGAGGGAGTAAGATAATTTAACACTGTCATTTAATATAGGTTTGATTTGGCCTTTGATTCGATATGGCAACAAAATACTTTATTTCAAAGTGATGTTGTGGCAGGATGACTGTGACCCAGGTTAATGCCTCAGCCTGGGATGTTAGGAGTGTAGGCTAGTTGGAGAAACTTGAGCATCACTTCGGACACTCCCCTCCGTAGGGGGGTGCTTCTGCTGTTTCATTGCCGCCTAGTGAATTTAGTGCAAGTTACATACATAGAAAACTTGCTGGGAGGGAGGAATACTGGGAATGTCTAGCATTTAAAGGAGAACATGTTGCTAAGCCAGGTGTTTTGGGGGGAGGGGGAGGCAGAAAAATCAGTGCTGTTGCCAGATCATGCCCTTTTGCTCTTCCATATCATTTGGGCCTATCTCTTTTTTTTTCTCATGGACTGCTTCGCAGCTCAGCCCCACCAGCCCCCGGTTCCCCTTGCCCCTACAGGGCTTACCTCTGTACATACGATACCCCCTGGATTGCACCCCAGGGTGGGACCCCTTCACCAGCACGGGCCCTGTGATGATGGGAGAAGAGTGTCAGCAGGGACATCTACCGGCATTGTCTCCTGGCTTGCCCCCCCAGGGCGGGGAGGCAGGCATGGGGTCAACTGGGTACAGCAGATGACTGGATAGGTCATGTTTTTCGCGAGTGCCGGGCAGGCATTGGGGTCAGCTGGGGTGAGCCAAGTGGATAGTGGCTGCAATTTTGTTTAATGATTTTTCCCTAAAGGAGGCGTGACATACAATGGACGCCAGTGCCTGACACGCCTCAGAGGAATATAGGTGCCAGTCATAGCAAAACTTCTAGCCTCCACTAGAGGTCCGACTTGCACCAGACACAGCCCCGGAGAAGGAGAGCTGTCCCTAGGATGCTCAGTCCTTCTCTCCCTGGCTGGCCCTCCGACTTCCTGGGTCTGTTCCCAAACCTGGGACATCAGTGCCACAGATGGATGCCTTGCCACTGTGCTGGCGGGCTGGTCATTTGAGCCTGTCTCCTATCTATCCCACACTTACAGGAACAGAAACTAGAGAGGGAAACTGATCCTGAATGTAGCCACTGCAAAAATCAATTTATTGACCTGAATACTTGGCCACAGATGGTATAAGCTGATTTCTTGAAAAAAAAAAATTATTTGGTGCACATCTCCTATAACAACTATCTGCTATTGTTTTCCTTCAGCCCATAATATTTCTAGATATTCGAAGATAAATTCAGGAAAACTGTGCTTTTTAGATTTTAATAGATTTTAGAAGACCACAGCCCCAGTATTCAAAAGTGGTGTATGGGTCACACAGAACAGGACACCACGCGTCACATAGTGTGCTGCTGTCACTGAGACATATTCTTGCAGTCAGCACATCTTGTTTTGTGTGCTGCCTGGGCCAGATTTTTGAAGGTTGACAAAGGGATTGCACCAAGCCCTGTGTCTGACCCATTTCTTGGTGCAGCTGGGCCGAACACCTTTGCCACAACCGCACTCAATGTTATATTAGAAACATAGAAACATAGAAGTTGACAGCAGATTAGGACCGCAGGGCCCATCCAGTCTGCCCATTTCTTTTTCTACCTTATAAATGTGCCATTGGCCTTTGCTCTGTCAGTGGCCTATCTATTCATACTCATCTGTATTGCTCTCTTATACCTATCCCATGCCTGTTTGAAGCCCTGCACTGTATTCATAGCCACCACTTCCTGAGGTAGGCCATTCCATGCATCCACCAACCTTTCTGCGAAAAAGAATTTCCTCACATTCCCCCTTAATTGGCCTCCCTCTAATCTCATGCTGTGTCCTCTTGTCCTGCTATTTTTCCTTATATTGAAACATGTTAGACTCTTTCACCTTATTAATGCCTTTAAGGTGTTTGAATGTCTCGATCATATCACCTCTCTCCCTCCTTTGCTTAAGGGTATACATATTGAGCTCCGTTAATCTGTCCTCATATGTCTTCTGATGCAGTCCCTGCACCATTTTGGTTGCCCTTCTCTGGACTGCCTCAATTTGGTTAATGTCCTTGTGAAGGTGTGGCCTCCAGTACTGCATACAGTACTCCAGATGGGGCCTAACTAGTGTCTTGTAAAGAGGGATTATTACTTCCCTCTTACGACTTGTGATACCCCTACTAATACACCCTAACATCCCCCTAGCCTTACCTACTGCTTTAGAGGTCTGCTTGGATGATTTCAGGTCATTGGCGATGATGATGCCCAAGTCTCTTTCTTCCTTTGTGACTGCCAGCAACTCCCCTCCCAGCCTATAGGTGGCTTCAGGGTTTCTCTTCCCTATGTGCATGATCTTACACTTCTTTGCATATTCTCAGGTGCAGTTGTGAATATTTGGTGCAAGCCCCATAAAAATGGTCAGCAGAATGCCACAAGTTAGACCAGTGGGAGCTGGTTTAACTGGTGGCATTTGGTGCATGGGAGTGAAAATCCTGCGCGCCAGCCAGAAGTCTGTCACAAGCCCTGTGTGCCGTATGATCAGCATGCCAGGGGCTTGTGGCAGTCTCAGGGGCTTTGAAAATCAAGCTCATTGTATAAATGACACATCATGTAGCATCCTACAAACTGAATACGCACAGTGCACCACAGTCCTCTGCTGGCAACAAATACCCAGGAGCAAAGGAGGCTCGCACTTTCCAAATAGGACAGCACTTTTGCTCCTGGGAGCCATTTTCCAAGGGGAGGGCATGCTAATAATGACATTTGGTATGCAAAGTGCTAAGAAGCCATCCGCATGCCATGATGTGGACTGTAGCAGCTCTGCACAATGCCTCCATGCAACAACGCATGGTTGCATTGCACAGAGCCTCAGCCGTAACCCTACCCTCACCTGATCCTGAACAAGGAAATCGATGGCAGTCTAGTGGTACCCCACCCTCCCACCCCGATCCCTGAGCTACAGTAATGAAGTGGCATTCCCTGGTAGTCATTTGGTACACCCCCTCACCCAATGCTAGTCTAAAATATTAAAATAGTATTAATCCTTCCCTGGAGTGGACCATCTTCCCTCACCTAATCCCCATCAGAAATATTAAAATAACATCAACCCCTCCTTGGTAGTCTAGTGGACCACCCTCCCTCACGCAGTCCCCAAGAGGAAATATTAAAATAATGTCAACCCCTCCTTGGTAGTCTAGTGGACCACCCTCCCTCATGCAGTCCCCAAGAGGAAATATTAAAATAATGTCAAACCCTCCTTGGTAGTCTAGTGGACCACCCTCCCTCATGCAGTCCCCAAGAGAAATATTAAAATAATGTCAAACCCTCCCTGGTAGTTTAGAGGTCCCCAATGCCCTGATCCCCAGGATACAGTTGTACAATTCCCTGGTAGTCCAGTGGTAACACCCTCCCAGACCATTCCTTGTTATACTATCTGTACACTCCTAACCCCATCCCACCCATTTAGCACTGACCATGGCCTATCTAGCACCTGACTAACACTAGCAAAGCCTGCCCTATGAGCAGAGCATTGGATGGCAACTGACATAGACCCTCCTTTTTCCACCCTGGCCAACCACCATCAGAATGACGGGGAGTGAGTACATGCATACTGTAGAAACAGCTGACTCTATGGTACATATGCGCTCAGTCCCTGTTAGTCAAACAGCAGATAGCTGAGGTGATGAGAGGAGGGTCTGGGCCTGTCACCATCCAATGCTGTGCTCAACAAGGATGGCCTTTGCCACGGGGAATCAGATGCCATACAGAGGGTAGGTGCTGAGTGAGTGGGCCGGGGTGGGGTTGTATGAATACTAAAACTGGGATTGACTTTGGGGGTAACACTGAACTACAAAGGAATTGTACAGTTGTATCTGAGATCTTGGGGGGACCAGTAGACTACCAGGGAAGGTTTGTCATTATTTTGATACTTTTGATGGAGATCAGGTGAGAGAGTACTGCTGTAGCAAGCTGTATTGTAGCAGATACAGTGTTCCCTTAGTAGTGTTAGTAAATGAAAAGGTTTGTGTTAGCATTTACTCTTCTATCTGAAAAAACAGTAAATACTTTTTCTCAAAATGCATGTTCTTTTGCATTAGGCTTCAACAAGTATGGCTTATGCTCAGCTAAAAGCAAATTATTTCAATTCCCATAAATACTGAATTTGGAGAAGCAATATGTAAACCAATTTCTCCTGCCCCACCCCAATATATTTTTTGATCCACTGCTAAAATACACTATTTTCATAGGAATATTTTTGCTCTTTATATTGATACTCTGAAAAAGAAATATATTTACACCTACTTTCAACTAAATCTTGCTTTGACATTGATTACTAGAGGCATCATTTTAATTTAAATTGATATACAGCAGCAAACATTTTAGTTGTTTTTTAGTTTGGCAGTAAGGCGTCAGCAAGATGACATTCAGTCTGGTATAGTACTGCAACATGGTAGGTTAAATTTCTTTACCAACTACTTTAGACAATGCAATACCTCCAGCATTAACACCACTTTGCCTTCACTAACCCATTCAGCAATGTTCCATTGAACAACATGGAAGGCTGCTGAGTGGGTTAGAGAAGGCAAAGTAAAGTGGCCTTACCGGTGGAGGTAATGTTTATGAATATAGGTCTATGGCTAAAGCTGTGGTCCTTGGTGATATCACAGAGAAAGTCAAAACCAATAGCTGTCTAAAATAAAGTCATAAGTCTGTTTAGAAATAAAGACTTTTCATGTCTAAATATTGTAGAACAGATATTCTTAAACTGTGCATAATGCACATCAGGTACAGTATATTAATAAGTAACATCTGTTAATGTGTTGTGGTCTGTACTGTACAGTGTGATTTCTGTTTGTTCTAGGACTTGGTATGTTCACTAAAAGAATTGTTATTCCTTTATGTGGTACTGGTGATTTTATTTTCATAGATTTCACCCTAATATATATCCCTGGGTTTATGGGATGAAGACTTGATACAAAAGATTTTGTTTTTATTGAAGGCTGCAATGATATTGTGCACAAAGGTAGAAATTCAGAAACTAATCTGGTGTAGGAGGCAGAATACCAACCCCCCCCCCCAAATCTGACATTCCATCTCAATATCTGGTATTCCACCTATCCATAAGAGCTGTACTACAGATTAAACTGCAGTGTGGCTATATGGAGAAGTGGTATTCCAGTCGGACTACCAGTGTCATGAAAACGATATTCCACTATCGAAACTGGTATGCAAAACAGGGCAAAATAGCATTCATTTCTAGGCCTGGTGTATAAAACAAAGAGGCCAGCCCATCAGTGGTGGTAGCACTAGAGCTCGCAATGCTGGAAACCCAGGTTCACACTAGAAATCAGGTCCTGAAGGCCCTTAGGTTCTAAAGCCTACTCAAAGTTCTGAAGCACAACTACGTAAGCTTAGAATTGGCCACCCCCCCAACACACACACACACACAATTCCATCTATTTTGATGCATCCTGACAGCCAAAAAACAAGTATTTATTGATTTTGTGTCCCCTTACAGTTGGACCCCCCTGGCACCCTAATATGCCTATCCATAATGGCCAAGTGAGAATAACCAAGCATTTTAAAGGACACTGTCTTCCAAGGAGAGAGGGTTCTGGACCCACTATGATACCACCACCTGGCTGAACATAGGTGGTGGTTGTGGCGGTGCAGCTAAAGGCTCTTGAAGAAGGAAGCGAGCTGATGGGTTCTGTTGCACCACACCTTGAGTACTCATGATGGAGCTTGGTGTCAACATTCTGAGGGGAGAGCAACAGGCAAAAAATCCCCAGTGTGATGAAGCCAGGTCACTCTTAAAGGAGAACTGCCTTGAGTCGGCGTGCCTGTGTTTTCTGTAGAAGCCGTGCTTCTAGTACTGGCTCACATTCTGTTACTGCTCCATCTATACTGACATTTTAATAAATTCACTGGGAGTTTCTGCTTTACACACTGGTGGGCAGTACCATTTTAGAACAGTATGATGTACTTTAAGTAATTTTTAAAGAGCTTGCATTGTCTTCACAATGCATTCATGTTCTGCTCTGGAACTCTGTTGCCCATAGGGGATATAAACTACACCATACAGTTCTAAAATGCACTTACCAGTAGTGTGTCCATCAGAAACACCCACTTTGTTTGCTAAGAGGTCAGTAAAGTGGAACAGTAACAGAAAGGGATCAAATATATGAAAAAAAAGCATCTACTGGGAAAAATGACTTGCAGATTCAATGCAGCTCTCCTTTAAGCCTTGCACCACCAACTGCCCACACTACCTTGGATGTTCCCAAGGGAGTCTCCAACCCCAATGCCTGTTACAGTGGGGTACATTATAAAGTTCAAGGGATAAATGTCAGAGATGATGATGTCAGTGTTGCAAGGTGACCCAGAAGGCAAATAGTGACTATACTGGTGCCTCAGCAGTGAAAAACAGCGAATTATTAAAACAAATATCCAAAGGTGAATTTTGTTAGCTACTTTTTAAAGCTTTTGTCCTGAAATGTACATATTTACATATGCACATTGCAATAAGGTCTTTATTAAAACCACAACCTCCATAAAGTGTAGCTACAGCCTACAGGGGTTTGTTACAAGCTCTTTTCAGAAGAAAAAAAGGCTTACTTTCAGCTAAACACACTGATGCTGCTGTAGGATACTGGTCTGTAGCTTATGGTTACATAGACTGATCACTGTTATAACTAATGGGTCTGCCACAGCTTGTACCATGGCTGCCTTAGCAATTCTGACATTTCAAAGGGTCGGCACAGCCCGTTCCTTCATGAAATAGAGGTTTTCTTGAATTTTGTTTGGCATCAGTTTTCTCTAAGTAATCTGTTTGTTCACTGCATGAGGGGTTTCTCTGGTTCTAGAAGCCCTTTTGTAGTTGCTCGTAAATGACATCATGCCTTTCCTGATTTTATTTCATTTTATCGATGAATCTGGTTGACCTACAGTACTTTGCGTTTGTTGAAGCCTGTGTTTCTACCTTTATGAGCAAGGTTAACATGTAAAAAAATATTCTTTTTGAGCTTGTTGATGATCATATCTAAGAGCTTTACTTTAAAATTGATTCCAGAGCTGCAGACCAGTTTTAATTATGCTCCTTCTCTGCATTAAAGTGGCAACCCAGGTTCACTCCACACGTCCTTGCTGTACATTCACATGTCCTTCCTGAATCCCACCCAATCAGCTTCCTCCTGTGCCCTCTAGTTACTGTGCATTTGTTCCTTATGGACAAAAGCTTACCCTGTTCATTCCTCATAAGAACTTGTACATCTCAGTTATATTCCCCTTTCCCTCCTGGTTTCAGTTTGTACATGTTTAGGCCTGCAAACATTTCCCTGTATGACCACCCTGCTACCCCCAGAGTTTGTGGCCTTACTTTGTAGGGTCTCTGTGTGGTCCCTATTCATTTTGAGGCGTGGACTTCAAATCTGTGGACAATACTCCAGGTGTGGCCTTACCAGGGAACTGCACAGGGGCAGTATCACCTCCTTTCGTCTACTATCGAATCCCCTTGTTATAACTCCCAGCATCCTGTTTGCCTTCTCATATGCCTCATTGCATTAACCTTTGGATGTGAGGCTGTCACTAATGATTACCCCAAGGTCTCTCTTTCCTTTATCACATGCACTGTACTTACTCCACCATACAGTAGTCCATTTTAGGATTCTTTCTACCGTTGTGTATCACTTTGCATTTTTTGTGTTGAACAGTAGCTTCCACAAACTGGACCACTTTCCAACTTTTCCAGGTCTCTATTCTTTTCTTCATGGAGTTAGTGGAACAAAACAGGCAGACAGGAAAATGATACACATTTTATGAAGTAGTCAGTTATAACTCTATATCTCTGAAGTACTTTTCTTTTTCCTTCTGCCCAATAGAAAGCTTTCTATGTGATCGTAACATGCTGGATGTGTGGAATAGCTCTCAGTCTGGCAACTGACATATCTAGTTATATTCCTCCCACTACATCATCAGCATGGTGACCTCACTGACAGTGACATCATAGATGACTGACCTGGAAGTTGCTGATTGGCTCTTCCTGAGCAACAATGATGTCACAGTCAGTGAGGTCACAATGCTGATGATGTAGTAGGGGGAATATAACTAGATATGTCAGGTGTCAGTCTGAGTGCTGTTCCACACATCACACCTACTAACATCAGGCAAACAATCTTCTAATTAACCAAAGGGAAAATAAAATGTATGCCTGATATAAAAGGTAATGGTTTACTGCTTTTAAAAACTAATATTAGTTTTAGGCAGTATACTAAGCTCTATAACTGTCCCTCAGTGTCCACTCTGCTGCACAGATCAGTGTTCTCAGCAAAGGGGCATACCTTATATGGATTTCCATCTCTTATAACACAAGTAAAGATATTGAAGACCATCGATCCCAGAACAAATTCATGTGGAATCCTGCTTGTGACTCCCCTGGGTTCTTGTGTGTGTGCTATTAACCTACTGACCACCCTCTGCATCCTTTCCTCCAGCCTGTTCCTTATCCACTTGACCAGTTTGTCCCCTGTCCTCAGATCACCCAGTTTTTTCCATGAGCCTTCTGTGTAGGACAGAATCAAAGTTCTTGCTAAAGTTGAGGAACAGCACATCTACTGTTTGGCCCTTTCCACTGCTTTTGTAACCAAACCAAATAAATCTTATCAGATTATTTTGGCAAGACTTTCCTGCTACAAACAAATACTCCCTCCTATCCTGCAATCCATTTGCTTCCAAGAATTCCACCATCTGTTCCTTCACAATGGTTTGTAGCATCTTACCCACCATCAAAGTCAGACTGATTGGACTGTAGTTTCCTGGGTCATCCTTGTACCAGTTGTTTTGCAAAAGGGGCATCACATTTACTACCCTCTAGCTTACTGGAACTAACTCCGTCTCTAGGGAACAGTTCAATAGATCTGCCAGTGGTGATGCTAGTGTCTGCCCCACCTCATTCAGTACTCTAGGGTGCAGCCCATCGGGACCAGGTGAAGTGTCCACCTTCAGGGATTTCAGACCCCCCTGAGCACCCTTTTCTCTGACACTGGGCCGAATTTTAGTCCACTACCTCTCTTTCTCATTGGCTTGCACCCCACACTCAGTTAATGGACCTCCACTGTGATTACCGACCAAAAGTCTGCATTCACCAGACTTGTCTCCATCCATCTACATCTGTATTCCTTCCTTCTTTAATCTGGTAATACCCTCCATAGTTTTCATTTTTTCATGATGAACCAAAGAAGGGTTTCTCTCCCTCTTTGGCCCCCTTCGCAATCCTCAGCTCCAAAGCTGCTTAACTTTTTCTAACCATAATTCTGGCCTCTTTCAGCTTTTGCAGGTAATCCTACCACATGACCTTGCTCTGTTGCTCCTTGTATTTTTGGAATGGTGCTCATTTTGCCCTTACTGCCTTTCCCACACCTCTGGAAAACCAAATTAGATTCATATCCTTTTTGTTCTTCATGACCTACCTCATACATACCATCATCTCTTTTACATCCTTATTTATGACATCCCTTTTGGCTTTTGTCACTTCATCTCCCCCATACTAGCTTCTCCTTTAGAATTTTCCCCATGTTGCTGAGCTATGCCCCTCTGAAATCCACAGTTAGATTTAGATTTTGCCCCCAAACACTGTAACAAGTTTATCAAGTGTGATGTGAAACGTACGTGGACGCCATTGATGGGGAGGGTGCTAGTATTTTTATTGAATAATTTTTGCCATAATAGTACACTATTGTATGGTGTTTCTTCATTTTTGCCTTTGGTAGTGCAGCTGAGAGTTTTTTTATTGATGTAATTATTTTGATTGTTTTGCTTCAAAAGCAATAGCCACTTGTATCAATAACAAATCCCCCTTACTATATTAGTAATGTTGTGGTCCATTGGTATGATTTTATAAATAATAATAAAAAAAAATATGTCTGTGTTCTTCTTCCCAAGCAAAATATGGAAAGAAACAAGAAAATACTGCCTGCTAAATCATAAGAAAAGCTCACAGCTTATCAGAAGTCACATTTTTATTATATAAATCGGGCAGGATTCTCAAACTTGTGCATTCCGCATTTCTGCACTGGTAGTTGTCCTTACACTTTCAGAACTTCAGAAGCAGTCATGACGATTTTTATTTTTTACAAGCTGCCACACACTGAGGCAACTAACTCAAAACATTGGGACCCTTTGAAAATAAGGATCCCAAGCGTTGGTGCCCACAGACACATGGCAGTGCTGGCAGAACATGCACCCATGTCTGCATCCACCCCTGCTTGAAAATCCCATCCTAATATTTTATTTTTTATATATATTATTTTACTTTATTTTTCAAAAAATAATCTTCAGACACATTTTCAGGGTTCCATTGAAATGTACTGCAAGTAAGGATTTTCTGACATCATAAGACAAGAATTTCATGAGATTCTTTTTTACTAGCAGTTGGCAAAATAAACTACACTCTAACTGCATTGTAATTGCAATGTAGTTGCATGCAACAAACATGTAACTACAGTGTACCTATCATGTTACATGTAAATAATGATTAGTTACATTGAAATACACATTCAAGGTGTAAAATAATGAAAAAGATGAGTGCAGAAGCAAGCACATGCATTAACGTGATTATTAAGGCATATAAGTGCCAAAACCCCATTCTTTAAGTTATCTATCCTTACTTGCACATGCTCTTTGTATACCAGTCATCTTAAAAATTAAAAAAGGTACTATAGGGAATCACTGAGAAACACCTATGGAGCAAGCAGGGAGTGGGTGAATTAGAGAATTAAAGTAAAGATGTGCTATTTTTAGGTTGGGAGTAGCTTTACTTAAGCATCCCTAGGGCTCCCAACTACAGTTGTTTTTTACATCTATTTCTGCTCCTCCAGACCGACCCCCTTCCACCACCCCCCAGCCCCACCACCCCAGCATCCATGGGACTCACCTCCAGATCTTCTTAGCGAGGTGCTAGCTAGTCAGGTGCAGTGCCTGCGAGGGGCCGGCATCATCTTGCTGG
This sequence comes from Neoceratodus forsteri, assembly GCA_016271365.2. Lineage (NCBI taxonomy): Eukaryota > Metazoa > Chordata > Ceratodontiformes > Ceratodontidae > Neoceratodus > Neoceratodus forsteri. Next base: position 1,661,120,410 of record CM028131.1, read on the forward strand.
TCAGGATGTTTTTCCTTGCTTTCTACCAGTTTTCCCTGAATGTGGTGTGGAGGCATGCAATGATGCCAGTGGCCGAGCCGTGCACGCTTCCGCACGTGGCACACCGGGCATCTGCCCCGCATCCACCCGTTCATCTGGGTCCATTGTGCCATCCCCCAGCTACTGCTAAGGGACAGGCAAGCAGTGGACTCCATCCCCACCCCTCCTCTGGAGAGGAGAGCTGTCCACCGGACACTCGATCCTCTCCCTTCCTGGCCGACCCCCAGCGGCCCACTCACACCGTGAACACGGGTCGCCGGCATGGCAGGAGGTAAGGCACAGATGCCTCAGCCCTCCATGCCACTGGGCCAGCACCAACTACAGTTTTAATTCTTTTTTTAGTAAATAAAACAAAGCACTGAAGTGATTTTGAGGTGGATTGTATAATTCATAATACATTATGTACTGATTTTTAGGATGAGGCAGAAATTTATATAACAAGGCTCAATGAAACAGATATTTACCTCATTTTTCTGAATATACTGTAGTGGAAAGCCATTGTCCCCATGGGATGATCTGTTGTCCTCCAGTGGGCATATTACCCTCAAGGAAGCAACATTGGCACTTGTGGTCAAAGACACAACAAAGACCAAAATAAATTGCTAGTGCAAATGTACTGTAAGTTATTCATCGAAAGAAGTAGGATGTGGGAGAAGAGCCCCAGTGCTTTGACCAACAGTTGGCCTTCGTCAGGGGAAGAATAAGTGTTTGTTAAAGCACTGGGGCTCTTGCTGGGGTCCTTCTGCTTTGAATGTTTAACTCACATTAAAGTTTTGCTGGCAGTTTATTTTAGCTTCTGTTGTGTCTTTCACCACAAGGTGCATTTTTTGCTTCTTTGCTCTGACAATTTGGGTTAACTGCCCTTTGCTGCATGGAGGGGATGGTCCAAGGACAGGCTGTGCTTTTGTTTGGTTCCTGCATCTTGCCCTTGGCTTTTTGCTTCAGGCAATAGAATCCAATATCATTCAATAGGCCATCCATCAGGGCTAATAACTTTCTACTATATCTCTCTGCTCTTGTCAATATTTGTATATTATTGCAGGCTTCTACTGTCCTGCAATACGACTCTTGAGGCACCTTTACATGTTAGGCTCTGCACTACAATGTGTGCTACAGAGCAACTGGTATGTTAATTTATTTGTCATGTACAGGTGAGCTATACCACATCACTGGTGCGCGTTCGCTGGCCTGGCATTCCCTGCTTTTCTGGGTTCATCATTGCATTGCATTGTCCTGTTGAGTGCCACCATGTATCATTGATCCCAGAGAGAGTCTTGTGAGACCCTCCAGGATACCCTGTTGCTTACCAATGGTACTCCTTATGCTGGGTCCCCAGGCTTGTGTGTTCAATATTGTGCCTAAGTTCAGCTACATATTTTCAGATACTAGAAAGAAAGCTGAACTCAGGAAACTAGGCACTTTTCAGGAAGGGGAGGTAAAAAGTACTTTAAAAGCACTCAGAAAGTGGTGATACTGGGCATATGTTTAGCATAAGCACATGCCCAGTATCACGGCTCCACTTTCCGAGCACTTTTAAAGCACTTTTTAGCCCCCATTTTTGAAAAATGTCTAGTTTCCCTGAGTTTGGCTTTTGTTCTAGTAGCTGAAATTACATGTAGCTGAACACAGGCACAATATTGCATGCACAGGCCTCAGGACCCAGCATAAGGAAGTGCAGCATTGGTAAGCAACAGGGGATCCAGGAGGGTCTCATGAGACTCTCTCTGGGATCAATGTGACCTCTGGTATGTAAAAGCATACACTGTAGGAGAAGACAGACTGGGAGCGAGAGCAACAAAACCATTGTGGTGCAGGTAGGGCACCGTGTAAACGCGCCTTTGGAAACAAGATAATTTACCACCACAGTATCTCCTTTTGTTGTAACAGAATGTGAACAACTGAATAACATTGATAGCAGATAAAATGTTCTGATTCATAAAACTGTTTTTTTTTTTTAAATTCTCCTTTTTCCTGGGGGTCCTCCGTCACTCTTCGGCCTAGTCACGGCCCCCGGAGCTCCCACCACCTGCCTTTTGCCCCCTCCCGGTCACCCCCGGCTTACCCCGGGCTGGGCTGGGTACTGGTCCCCTCAATATCATTGCCCCGGAGCAGTAACTGGTTGGGAGTGCGGCGGCAGGGGTGAATTGAAGCCCGGGGAGGCTTCACTTAGATGGAGGATCCCCCTCCTTCTTTTTCCTCCTGAATTTTTCGCCCGGAGGCGGGGACGTGCAATGACGCTGGCATCCACCCTGCCTCCTCCCCCGGAGATTAGCACGGCAGCGTGAGAGCTCCTGGCCTCCACCAGGAGTCCTCAGTGCTCTGGATGCTGTCCACACCTTCCCCCAGAGAAGGAGAGCAGTCAAGGGCGCTCTATCCTTCTCCCCTGGCCCGACCCTCCGACGACTCGGGTCCGTTCCCGAACCCGGGTGCCCGGCGTCAAGCGGTAATCCCACCACTGTGCCAACGGGCCGGCTCATAAAACTGTTATAGGGGCTATATTTTTATTTTCCTACAATTTATTTACTCTCTGGATCCCAGCTGAGATGCACAATCTCATTTCTAGTGGGATATTGCTTCTGCCATTTCCACATCTGGGTAGATTGGAACATTAGGAGAGTAAATAACTTGCCCAAAGTCATACAGTGAGTATCTGACACTAGCAGGATTTGACATCTTTGCTCTCTGTCTTCCAAAACCAGTGAACCCACCACTAGCCTGCACTGTCTCCTGCTATATTAAGAAGGACTCCAGTACACTCTGAAGTAGAATTCTGAAGAGGTAGTCTGAAAAATAAGCAGCGGGTAGGATCTGTAAAAGGATGCAAGGAAGAAAGAACTATCCAGTTTGTTGGGTTTTTGTACATCTCACCAAAATACACACATGCATTCCAAAGCCTCAAACCCAATGCAAAGCATTATGGGTATGCAAATCCTTGTGCCCAGCAGTCTGACACGGCTTAACAGAACAGGAGCAGGATTTTTAAAAGTGGTGAAATGTCACACTTGCAGGGGGAAAAAAAAGTTACACAAGGGAGGGTTTCCTTGCGTAACCGCAATTTTTTCAGCATACGCTCAGCTTTCAAAAAGGTGGTCTTTTTGCAACTTTTTCCACAATTTATGGCAGCTTGCATGTATGTTTTAGTGCAGGTGCATATAAAAATGCTTACCAGGTGTAGCATTTTTGCCACAATTGTAGGGGAAAAGGAAACTGTCATTCTTGCACATAAAATGCTGAGAATAGTTTTTTCACAGGTGCAGGGAATTTTCCCTGTTCCAGGGAGGTGTCCCTGGGCCATATCAAGCCCTTTCAAAATAATATGATCTAACATGAACGTGAGCTCAGGGCCTTGCAGTACCACCCATTTGTGTCAGTTGAGCTAACTGGATGTTCCAAGCATCATGGACTCACCTTTCATCTCAAACTGTAAACCTTGTAGGTAGAAATCATTTGGATGGTAGGCAACACATCTCTCACTGTCCCTGATTTTCAGGGACATCCCTGATTTTGTCTCAGACATTTCCTCTGTCCCTCCTAAAACAGACATTTCTGTCACTACAGTGTAGTGATTTAAAGTGTAAAGTAATGTCAGATTTAAATGTCACAGTCCTGTTATCTATCAGCAAATGTTTGTCATATTAAGCAACACACTGTAGGAGGTTTCTTGAGCCAGTAGTACTATTTTTTGTAAGATGTGTCCCTGATTTTGGTAATTTGTCCCTGATATTTTGAATCCCTGTCCCTGATTTACACTGTATGAGGTTGACAGGTATGGCAGGCAATTTCTGATGCAGTATAAACCAGTGCTAAACCTAACTTGCATGGTAGTCTGTCAGATTACTGCTAAAGCATAGAAAGCAACCTTTGTAGTCAGTTAGGAAAGTACATGTTGCCATTCCTCATGGCAAGCCAGTGCAGAATTTTTAAATTCCGACAGAATAGAATTCCACAGAATTGTGGAGAATTCCACGTAGTGCTGCCTGTTGTGGAATTCCAAAATGTCAAAACTGGAATGTTTTTCATGAATTAGTTATCTATGGTTTACATAAACTGTGGATTTCTATTCCGCAATATGCAGACAGTTATTCAATGCTATACATACTCTGTGAAAACACATTCCTCACTTTGCGTTTATTTATTTGGCTTGTGATTACAGCGTAAGTGCCCCAGATAATAATATGCCTATTTTCTGTCATGACTTGGCAGAGTAGTTAGAAGCACAATGGAGTACAGAAACAGTAAAGAATTATTACATTAAAAATATTATAGTTTGACAATACAATACATGAGCAATAGCGTCACACTACAATGCATGAGCAAGGAGACACAATACATTGCATAAATATAACCAGAGAGTAAATATACTTGCTTTTCAGAATTCTGCACTGGCTTGCCATGAGGAATGGCAACATGTACTTTCCCAAATGACTACAAAGGTTGCTTCCTATGCTTTAGCTGTAATCTGACAGACTACCATGCAAGTTAGGTTTAGCACCAGAATTAAGAAGAAATTCTGAAAAGCATTTCAGAAGCTGAACTGACATTCTGCACCAATTTCTCAGACTGAGTTCCCCATTCCACAGAGCTCTCCCACTAGGCACCGTTGCTAATGCATATACAGTATATGGGTAATGGTAGACACTGTGTACTGTAGAAAGGAAAAACAACATAAACATGAATACATGGATGCAGTATAGTCTACTGGTTTGTGAACTGGCTTGAAAACCAGGAGATCATAGTCTCAAACCCAATTAGAGCCATATTCACTGTGTGACCTTGGACAAGTCACTTAACCTGATAATGCTCCAGTCCACCCAGCTGCAGAAATGGGTGAAGCATAACCCCATTGGAAGCAAGATGTTGTATCTTCCCTGGGCTATCCTGGGTAACTATATTGCAAAAATAAGTAATGACACTGGTGACACGCCCAGCACAGGTCACCCTACACTGTTAATTCTATTAATTCCTGTTAATATGGCCTTGCCTGGTGGCGCTGAGGGTTGAGATGCTGGATACCACACCTCCTACCACGCTGGTGACCCAGGCTAGGAAATGAGATTGGGTTACCGGGGATTGGCTGGGGAGGAGAGAATTGAACATCTGGAGGACTGCTCTCCTCTCCTGGGGGAAGGCGGGTTGTGGTTTCCCAGTATCAGCAACTCCCAGCAGAGGCTGGATGTGCTACAGCTGAGGATCACATCAGGAAGGGGAGAGAAGACAAAGGGGACATCCACAGGCTGGGTATGGGAGCACGCCTGTCTAGCACTGAACATCATTGCATGTCTGTGCCTCTGGGGGTCATGCTCATGGAACAAAGGAAAAAGCCCCACCCCCCAAGTAGATGATGATGCATGGCCCCCATGTCCGCTGCTTGATCCCATTCGCTTGGTCCCCAATATCCTCAGAATCTCACCCTGTCTGCAGACAATTGGATTTAAGGGGCACAGAGTAAGTGGTGGTGACACTGCCCTGAGGGGTGCAAGTCAGGGGGTTCACTGCAGGTAGATGTGAAGGGTTCGGAGCACCGGGGGGGGGGAGGAAGACTCAGGTTGTGGGTTCTCAAGCTGGGCAGGAGAAAAGGAGAAAGCCGGGACATCTGAGGGAGTCTCGGGGAATGGTGACCAGAGGGAAATAAAGTCTAAAAAAAAATTCCTGTTAACACAGTGGCATTTTTGTATCTTCTTCCCAGAAAAGTATGAATTGTAAGCACAAACATGTCTTCATTAATAAAAAGTTATTTACAAAAAATAAATTAACAACATATAACATTGCTGCTACTGTACTACCAGCACTAACACTGCCGCTATTTGCCCTCTTTTCATCACTGATATGTTTTGGTAGTGGCATTTTAATGGAAATCTGGACTTCTGTGGTCAGGCTTATATGATGCTACCCAAACTGTCAGATGTGATATAACACGAGCAAAATACAGTATCATTTATGGCGTTCCTTTCAACACAAGCATTTTGACACCTCTGTGTTTATAGTACACAATGAAGTAAGGTATATTTAACCTGCTAACACTGCAGGACTGAAATTGAGATCTTACACATTTCCACACTGCTGATCAACTGAGACAAAAATAAACAGCCTGATGTTTGTAAATGTTAATTTTTTATTTGTTTTCTTACCAGAACTGTTTGACATAAATAGGTAAATGGTACCAAGCGAATGGTAAAAATGCAGAACTGAAACAGCTGCTGTAGCTTCAAAAAAATTTGGGTTGTACAAATAAAAAAAAAAACAGATCTTAAGTTGCCAGTGTATGGAGTCCCAAAGCACCATCATCATCATAAATGACATGCCCTGTATCAGATGGACCTGAAAAAGTACTTATTCTCACTTACGTCAGTGTTCTGTTAGATCCTTACTCGAGCATTCGGACTTTTGCAATTCAGGTCATCTAGGTAAAAATTATATTACATTTGACTGTGAAAAACATCTTTTCCTGGTTTGGTAATACCCAATTTCAAATGTAATTTGTCCCAGATTCTTTTTTTACAGAAACGCATTCTAACTTTCCCAAGTGAAAAATAAACAATTGCCAGCAAATTGAGGTATCGCAAAAGCAGGAACCTAAAAGCATACATTTCCTTAACCTAAGCAGTCCTGGCACCCTTGAATTTTTATTTTGTATTATTTTTAAATTCAACACCCTTCCATTTGCCACTTTTGTTACCTCTGCTCGCATTGTTACCTTGTATATGTTCTACTATTTGTTGTGTTGCTTCTTTACTCTACTGACGTGGAACCTTTGTAAAGGAGTCTTTGACTCAAAGGTATGTCTCCGATACTCTTCAATAAATAAATAAAAGAAATAAATGTTTTCCTTCCCTCTTTTCCTCTGTGATTAACAGTGCACACTTGTAGGTTGTCACCACTGGTTATAGTGGGGTGGAGCTACCAGTAGCACTCCCTATGCAGTGATCTCTTAAGTATACTAGGCTTAATGCACAGTATGATGAATACAGGAGTTCCATGTTAATTATTTTTTAGTTTTTGTTGACCGGGAAAAGAGGGCTAGATAAAACTGCTTATTTTCATCCTTGTCCAGTGGTGGAGACATGCAAACCAAATGAAACTGAACAGGTTAAGCTGTTGGTGGTATTTTAGTGAATGAGGAACTTTCACCACAGCACTGGGGAAATTCTCCTTCAGGAGATGATCAGAAGGAACAGATATTACTTTCTGAAGGGTTTATGAGGGATCTCTGGAGAGGTCTGCCTTGGATTGAAGGCAGATAGACACCAACTTGGGCTTGCTAGTTCTTTACCTCTTTTCTGGTATTATACGTAAAGTTTGGATTTCAGTATATTTTGTGTTTCCTGACTTAGTATTTCTCCTGGTGATGGCTTTTGTTTGATAGAAGTTTTTAATTTCTTTCTTATATGTTTTTTATTTTCAATAAAAGTGTCCTTGCTCTTTTCAAGAAGTGCCATGTGATCTTTAGCATCCACCTGAACAACCACCAAAACATGCAGACAATACCTTGGGTTAATGTGTGATCTGAAAGATGCCACACTCTGACAGTATGGCACCTCCAATACTGCACATGGGTGCCAGTATTTATGGTATGAGCCCAATCCTAGTGTGGGACTACAGCCAATAACCTTCTAGCTCAGAAGTGGATGTGCCACCAACTCAGTTAGGTTTGCTGTAATGCCCCCTTCCCACCCAGCAGTTTCCTTCCCAGCAAGGCCAGCCCTCTGGAACTCACTGACAAAATCTTTGAGGGAGGCCCCAACGGTGGAGGCATTTAAAAGGGGCCTGAAGAAGACCTATCTCTTTATGAAAGCATTCTCAGAACATTTTAGTTTATTTTAAATATTATTGAATTATTTTAATTTATATACTGTATGTTTGTATGTTGGTTGTGAACACTGCTTTTAATATCTGTAATGGTGCCCAGAGCCTCTGGAATTGGGCACCATATAAAAATAAAATATTACTTACTTACTTGCTTACAAGGGAAACATGCCATGCAAGATATAGCCCCTGTGCCTGCTATTCTGAGATTCAGAAACTAACAGTGATCTCACAGCTTTGCATCTGAACCCATGTATGTGACAGTACAACATACTAGAAGACCTTTAAAAGGCATGTTGTTGTCAAGGGTAAACCACTTAAATGGCACTTGTAGGAACAGATTTTTCCCCTCACCCCTAGGTTTTAATGGAAATCCATTCTAGGCCAATGCACTGCTATGGAGGCACAAAACAGGGTGTTAGTTGCCATATTGAGTATCTACACTTTGGGCCTATACTCAAAATGGCCTCTTAGTTGCAATGGGAACCAGGGAAGTAGTCCCCTCTATAACTACGTTACAAAGCAAACTACACAGCCAGATGCTAGTGCGCATAAATGGGGCTTGCACCTGTTAACATACTGGTTAGAGACACCCATGAGCTCCGCACATGGCAGTTTGTCTCTTGATGCTATGCCATGCATGGTGATTCTGGGAACTGGCACTAGAGCTCCCTCCCTTCCACTTGCCTCTCCTATATGTTTAGGCCCACCCTGGGCTGACATGGTTATGAGTCATCATGGCTACCACAGACCATCCTTGGTAGTCCAGTTCCCCCCCCCATCTGCACAGAGGCCCATCTCTTGTCCCTGGTGGCCAGCTGAGATCCTTTCTCTAGTCTATTTCCTCAGCATCATCAAAAGCTCCTCATTGTCCCATGACAATCTCTGGCCACCCACCATGGCTCTGATCTGGGCTGTCAAAGACCTGTGACTTCTATACCACTTGCCTATTGTGGGTTCAACAGGCAGGAGGTATAACAAAACTCTGTGGCACCCTTTACAAGGGGTACACACTTTTTGTATGCCCTGTAGGACATTATTATGGTGCACAAAATATGTCTAAGAATCAACCAGCTCCAAACTCATATAATCTCCTTTGGTATTCTTTTACTCTTGAGTTATTTGTAGGCAAGAAACCATATTCCACAAAAAAAAAGCAACATTTCACCATCTAAACGGACTTCATCAGAGAGAATATGGTATATTCTCAAGTTATATGCTCCCCTTCTTATATTTTGGCCTTCATCAGGACCCCAGTGTAACAGAGTACCTCAGATTAAACTTTCATGATTGTTTTTATTTAACTTGGCATTATGCTTGTTTAGTAGGAGACTGGCACTCATGTGTCTGTTCTTCTTGGTGTTCTGTAGCGCCTGAAGGAGAACAGACGTCTTAGTGTTAATCCCCTACTAAATGAGCATAACGCTAAGTTGAGTTGGTTTACATCAGTCCCAAGACTGAGATTTAAGAGACCTTAACCAAGAAGATACCCAGGGGACCCCCCCCCCTTTTGTGTTTGCACATTACCATGATGACCACGGTCCCCTGCCCACACAGTTGAAACTGTGTAAGCAACTGTGTGTAGAAGGGTTGTCACTGAGAAGTCATGACTGTCACTATAGTGGTCTTGTGACCACTTAGCGGCACTTCTTACTGACTGCGAATCAGGTCCCTGTGTTTGATAGAGAAAAGTAAAAAAACAATCAACATTTTTTTGATTTTGGGATGACCCGATAACATATTTGTACCATATTCAGATTCAGATTCTTGCTACTAAAAGAGGGTTTTGCCAAACTACTTATAGCAAGCCTTCTTATACACTACATTCATTAAAAAATGCATTCTGCATTAGAGTATGAGCCCTTCCCTAGGCCTTGAAAGATCCAGTATGCAATAAATTGGACTCAACTACTACCAAGGGATGAATTTTATGTATTCCAGTCAATAGGAAAGTCTTTTTAAACCATGTGTGAGTCTTGAATTTAGGCAGAATGAAATGAAGTCTGATTAGATCTGCACCTTCTGTTTACTGATGTTTTATTTTTGAGGGGTCAGAAATTTAAAGCATTTGAAGGTGCATATTTATTTGCTTGAGCAAACTGTAAAACAAGTTGTGTGTGTATGTGTGTTTGTTTGTTTTTTATGGAAGAACGTCTGCCCCGAGTTTCAAAGGCCATCACTAGGATTGAAAGTGTATATACATATTTACATTTATTTATATTATTATTTTATAATAGAATGTATATAATATATATATATATATAATTTATATTTATTGGCATATACATACATATACAGGACCTGAAGGAGGACCTTGCCAGACTAGAGAGATGGTCAGGAATCTGGCAACTTGGTTTCAATGCAAAAAAGTGCAAAGTGATATACACAGGGGCCAAGAACCCTTGGGCAGAGTATTGTATAGGAGAGGTTCAGGTAAATGATTCTGAAGAGGAAAAGGACCTAGGAGTGGTGATTACAAGTGACCTGAAACACACCTCCCAGTGTAAGAAGGCAGTGATGAAGGCTAACAGGATGCTGGGGTGTATTGTAAGGGGATTCAGTAGCAGGCAGAGCGAGGTCATTTTACCACTGTACAGGTCATTGGTGAGACCACATTTAGAATATGGGGTGAGGTACTGGCATCCATGCCTTAAGAAGGACATCAGCATGCTGGAAGGGGTCCAGAGGAAAGCAACCAAGATGGCAGAGAGGCTACAGGATAGGTCCTATGAGGAGAGGCTGGGAGCCCTGGGGATGTACTTCCTGGAGGAGAGGAGGCAGAGGGGGGATATGATAGAGACCTTCAAGTATGTGAAGGGGATTAATAGAGTGCAAAAGGACGGTCTCTTTAAAATGAGGGAAAACAACACCACTAGGGGGCACAACCTAAAATTGATGGGGAGAGGGAGAGATTCAGAAGGGATGTAATGAAACATTTCTATATGGAGAGGGTGGTGACAACCTGGAATGAGCTGCCAGAGGGGGTGGTATCAGCAAAGTTGGTGGGAGCATTCAAGAGGGCATGGGACAAACACAAAGGGAAACCTTGGGACAAAGGAAGGGGACAAGGGGGAGAGAGGGGCAGTTGGGGGGGCAGGTTCAGTGGCATAAGTGTTAGACCAGACCCTGCATCATTACAAGCAGACCTGATAGACCAGGTGGTCTTTTTCTGCTGGCGTATTTTGAATGATTGTATGTTCGAACTTGATGATGCCCTGGCCTGGTGACTGTGGGCAGTTATTTTTCTGCCAAAAAGTGTGTTTTCAAATCTGCAGGTGTAACCAAATTGCAGGCAGTGATGTTTACATAAATCAATCTTTAAAGGGGGTTTGTCATTTTAGGAAAACTTCCCAAATCATAATACTTAGACACAATTGTGCCTTTACCACTATGTACAGATTTTATTCTGTTCCTTTACTCTTCACTACGGGGTCAACTTATGGAAACAGTACAGCTTTGCAGAAATTTCAAATTGCACTTTTGCTATAATTCTGTGGAATTTAGGAAATTCTGCCTAACTCTTGAAAATTTAATCACAAGAGAGATGGCCCAGTGACTTGTAAGGCTGAGGTGCTAGTTGCCTTTCCTCCTGCCACACTGGTGATCTGTGTTTGGGAACAGACCAGGGTCGCTCAGGTGCCAGCCAAGGGAAGGAGGATTGAGCATCCCAAGGGTGGCTCTCCTCCTTCAAAGAGGAGAACTCAGAGTCCTGGCACTTGCCTTTCACCTGGTATAGGCTAGGTGGCCATGCCGGCAGGACCAGCAAGGACGGGCAGACATTTGCTGATGCAACATTCTTGTACATCAACAGGCACATATATGAGCATGTCACACACAGATGCCATGGAGAGGAGAGAGAGGAAACAGTCCTGGCTCACTTGGCTTTCTCTGCAGGCACCGCATGTCCCTATGTGTGGCAGGCCACCCATCAAAAAGGCTCTGTGTAATTGGTGGTGAACCAGTAAGTCCACAAGAGAGGTCATTGTCGGGACTGGGGGAATACCACCAAGACTGGTGATGGAGGGTGGAGAAACACTTCTATAAAAAAATTCAATCAGAGGCAGAATTCCTAAATTCTAAAAGTGGATTTTTTTTTAAATTGTGGATAAGTAATACCCAGTTTACCGAATTATATTTAGCAGTTTAGTTGAACTGCAACAGACAAATACTTGCACCAAGACTCGGTTCAAAATGACAATAATTTATTAGTGCTACAAAAATCACAAGTACAGTACCTGACTATGCAAAAAAATAAGTAAACAAACAAACTGGACTCCGGTACTGCACTTGTGATTTTTGTAGCACTAATAAAGTATTGTCATTTTAAACTGAGTCTTGGTGTTGGTATTTGTCTGCTACTGTTTATGTATACTAAGCAAGCACAAGACGAGTAGTGGAGTGGCTTCTCCTTTTGCTGCTGAGTTTAGTTGAACTGCAGATTCATTTTCTGCAGAGAAATGCTTTTTGGAGCACCGCAAAGTAACAAAATTCCAAGATGCATTCAAAAGAATTCTGGCAGTGGGATTCATTATTCCGTACAGTTTTAGGAAACAGGATTGTTGCTACTAGAATGGATCAGCTCCAGTTGTTTAGTCTTTTACCAAACTCATAATTCTCTATTAGAGACATCATAATGATTTCCACAGCAACAAACTATGATGTCATAAACAAAGGATTATGATTTCAGCAAATGGTTAAGCAGCAGGAGCAAATTAATTGTAAGGGACAAGGGATTTTGTTTCCTTGTGGAGTGGAATACCTTGTACATGTTCACTCAAGGCACTCCAGGTAGAAAAGACACCAATTTGTCTTAGCAGGTTAAAGTGCCAATATTTCATTGAACAAATCCAGATGCAAATGATACGATACCTTTCATTGGACCAACATAGATGGTACAAACAGAACAAAGTGCCTAAGCTTTCAGACCAATCAAGTCCTTCTTTGGAAGCTTAAGCTGCGGAAGAAGGACTTGATTGGTCTGAAAGCTTAGGCACTTTATTCTTTTTGTACCATCTATGTTGGTCCAACAAAAGGCATCAAACCATTTGCTTCTGGATCTGTTCTTACAAGGACCAATACGGCAACTAAACTAAATCTGTTTGTCAATATTTCATTGATGCAAGTACAGCAAGCAATAGGGGCTGCCAACCAAGAGACAAAAGCCTTGATGTTTTGTGCAGCCACACTTTGTCAAGAGAAACACTTGTAGCAACACAGTATTGGCAGTTTAACCTGTTGAGATGAAATTGGCAGTGTCTATGCCTGGAGTGCCTACAGTGAGAGTGTATCAGGTATTTTTCTCGACAAGTTGTAATTTTTTATTGCCACACCGTGGTCTCTTGGAGTGACATTGTTTGTTTGGATCCTGTTTCCTTGCTAATTAATCTAATAATTAAGAACAAAGGTGAAACAGTAGGGCATATGTACTAGGCTGGCTCAAAATGTGCAGTTTATCTTCAAGTGTGAGTAGGCAAGACCATTACTCATAAGTTGCAGAGCCACGAGTGAGTTATGAAAGTCCCTGCCCCACACAAGTGATAATGAAATGCATATTTTGAGTCAGACCACTGCATGTTCAGTTTATAACAGCCTACTTGTTATAGCTTTAAAATCTTCTGTTTGTAGGAATATTAAACTGTTCTTTTATTTCAGTTGCTGGGTTCAGTGCTGTACACGGCTATTTTGATGTCAGCATTCTGAAAGCTGCTTTCTGATTGGTTCAGTATTTAACTGTGATGCACCCAACTTTGCCAGATATTAATTATTACATACCCCAAAATGCAAGATATCATGATATCTTGCACAGTGATCCATAAATATCAGGTTTTATAAAATGGGCCAACACAATGCCTTAAACCGATTGGCTGAAAGGACCTACGAGCCGTGTCCTTATCAGCCAATATCTATGCCAACCAGCACTATTCTTCCCTGGGCAACCTAACAACAACTGTAAATCAATAACCTAAAAAAGCTTCAAACTGTTTTTACAAGCAGGCACACAACCAGCCTGGCACAGCTCACAATGCAACATCTCTGTGACCAAGCTGCTGGTCTGCCCGCCCCTCTCCAACGTCTGTTACCTTCACCGAACAGAACGACACCAGCACAGTAAAACATTTTAAATATTTTTTTCCCTCATTTAAAAATGTCACTCTCACCTCTGCTGCTCATGAAAACTGAGTGATAATAATAATAATAATAAAAATAATAATAATAATAATTTTATTTCACAAAAGCACCTTTCAGATTTCAAGGCGCTTTACAAAAGAATTAAAAGATAATAAAACAGTGAAAACAGTATAAAACAGGAAAATACAGCAGGGTTCATTTACTAAGTGCCATCAAAGGCCTGACGCCATAAATAAGTTTTAAGCGCTTGCTTAAAGCCTCCCACTGTCGTGAATTCCCGTAGCTGGCAGGGTAGAGAATTCCAAAGGGTAAGAGCAGCATACATGAATGCACGTGCCCCAGATGACTTTAAAGACACCCTCAGAATCTCCAGCAGCCCTTTGCTGGCCGAACAAAACTGTTGCTCGGGGTGATAAGGTATCAGAAGCTCTTTCAAGTAGTCAGGGCCAAGTCCGTGTAGGGCTTTGTAGGTCAGTAAACCAACCTTAAAGGTGATCCGCCACTGAATCGGCAGCCAGTGCAGACTGCGCAGAACAGGGGTAATATGAGATGTTTGAGAAACCCCTGTTAGTAAATGCGCTGCCGCATTCTGCACTAGCTGCAAGCAGTGGATATCAACCCCAGGAAGCCCTAAGTTAAGGGAGTTGCAGTAATCAAGGCGTGAGGTCACAAAGGTGTGGACAAGTGTAGGAAGGTCTTCAGACAGAACAAGGTGCTTGATCCTGGCAATGTTCCTAAGATGGTAAAAGGAAGACTTGATGACTGCTGTCACCTGAGATTGTAAAGTCAGCCCATCATCAAGCACCACCCCCAGGTCCCGCACATGATCAGAGGTAGGGATCTTGGCGCCTGCTAGATAAATTCCAGAGGGCTGCCCAGTCCTCAACCCCTCTATCCGGTGACCCGGTTCCACCACCATCTCCGTCTTTCCCGCATTCAAATTTAGCCAACTCAAATTCATCCAGTCCTGGATTTCCACAAGATAGTTGTTAAATACTGAGAGAGCACCATCCTGGTCGGGTGCAAAAGACAGGTAGAGATGGTTATCATCAGCATAGCAGTGAAACCTCAGCCCATACTGTCTTACAATGTGTCTGAGGAGCAGCATATACACTGCAAACAACATGGGGGGAAGCACTGAGCCCTAAAGAACCCCACAAGACAGAGAGACTGGGCCCGAGGTAAAAACCCTGGACACCACTATCTGAGTTCTGCCAGTGAGAAAAGATGTAAACCATCTGAGAACCATATGTGTTAGGCCACAGATGGACCTCAGACATCCAAGCAATACCCCATGGTCCACAGTGTCGAAAGATGAAGAGAGGTCAAGGATCAACAGAATAGTACAGGATCTCCGATCTTTCACCATCAGGAGATCATTGAGCACCCGAACCAGCACAGTCTCAGTAGTATGCCTCTACCAAAAACTGGAATGGAGAGGTCTGTAGATGTTATGGATGGTCAAGTGGTTCTCCAGTTGTACCACCACTACTTTCTCAATAACCTTCCCTATAAAAGGAAGATTAGAGATTGGTCTGTAGTTACCCAGAAAGTTAGAGTCCAAAGACGCTTTCTTCAGGAGGGGTGTTACCACCGCCTCCTTCAGGGAGCTTGGAAACTCATCCAAATCAAGGGAGCACCAGACAATCTGAACCAGGATTGGGCCAATGATGTCACAACATCCCATAATCAGGGAGGTTGGACCCGGACCCAAACTACAGCATGTAGGGTGCATACTCTGGACAAGCTGCATGACATCCACAATCATGGGTCATCAGCAGGTCAAAGGAACTCCAGGAAACAGAAGGTGAGGAGACCGAGCACCGATCAACGGCATCCCCCATAGAGCGAACCGCGAGGATCTCTGACCTGAAGTTGGCCATAGCCATGACCATAGCCTGTATGGTCAGGACACAGCTTTTGAATAAAACTCATTACACTCTCCTCCACAACTCACCAGACCCATGCCAGTCCTGTACCACTTAAAAAAGGAAATGCCCCCCAAAACTCTTCATGTGTTGTATTTAAACTTTTTGTGTCATGCGAAGAAACAGACAATTACAGCACAAGACCCACGTGACTCGCAAAATAGGAAACAATGTGTATGGCTGCTGCTGAGGGACATGCTCGGTCGCACTGAATGTGAAGCAATCAATGTACAGTAAATGAACACAAAGAAAAAAGTGATATAAAAACACAAAAAGTGTGTGTGTGTGGGGGGGGGGCCAAAAACATAACTAAACACAATTTCCCATAACGGACACGGTCCCTCCTGATGGCTGCATACAAGTAAAATTCCAGCTGCCTGCATTTAAATAAAACTCATGATCAAAGTAAAACATATTAAAGCCAAAAAAACAACAACATGCTATTCAGTGTTTCTGTGTGTGTCTGGGAGGGGGAAGGGCATTAGAGACACCAATTTCCTCTAGTAACTTTTAGTGAAAAAAAAACAAACATTCCAAAGCAGTAACAGGGACTATTTTTTTCTTATTTTTTTCAAATTACATCATCATATTTCTTCCTGTTTTTTATTTACATTTATTACATTTTTTTATCAACTTCTTTACCATGGAGACCCATTTTATAAGCACAATATCATACTCCGAGATGTGGGTTGTCGCTTGATAAGAGCACTCCCATTTGCATAAGGCACTTGGTGCATGCGCCTTGTGCCTTAGTACACCCTTGGGCATGATCTTATCAGGTGATAACCCACACTTCGTCATGTGTTATGCTTGCTTATTCTCAAGCATTTCTCTCTACACCTGTTGCATAAATAGGGAATACAGAATTGGTTGCATATAATAACACATTTATCTCCAGTACAGACTGATAAGACTCATAATTCACAAGTGGCAGAGCCACAGATTAGTTACAAAGGTCTTACCACTCTAGTGGTTATTAATGTATTATTGCACTGCAACCTATTATGTATTTGATATATAATGCAATATTGTTAATGTTTTTATTACTGTTTTACCTTGTTTAAGCTTAAAATTGCCTTTCTTTCCATTGCAAACTCTTTGTTTGTCTCACAGTTCTCTGTGTTCTATTTCCAGATTCCAAGTGAAAATAAATATTTATCCCAAAATAATATATTTTATTCGCCACATGTATTCACCAGTGGTGTAGTACCTTTGCAGGTAGAACAGTTATTCAAACATTTTCTCAAAAGCAACAAACTTACTTTAACAATGCTGTCTTAGCTTAAATTTGTAATGCCAATATTTTAATAGTTTTTTAGGTGTTTCTGATGGAAGAGAAGCATCACAGATATCAGGCGGGAATCTGAGGTATAAAAAGAAGTGCTCCCCAGGGAAAAGAATTAGCTTACTTCAGGCATTATTGTGAATCATTTTACATTAGCTTACTTCAGGCATTATTGTGAATCATTTTACAGACAGCTGTATGCAGAGCATCCAGATAGAAATAAAGACTACTTAATGGTCTGATTCAAAATATGCAATTTATCCAAAAAAATGTATCTCAAAGTATGAGGGTCAAGACCTTAACTCATAACAGTGATGCCACTAGTGAGTTATGAAAGCTTTGTCCCCTCACAAGTGGAGGTGTATTTTGAGTCAAGCTAGTGTGTATTCCAATTCTGCAACATTAATTTAACAGTTATAACTTTAGAATAAGTGGTGAGCAATTTGTCACTAAGGGCTCAACTAGTTATTATTTGCCATAATAACCGGCCAGTCATTACGGCAAACACATGCTCAGGTCTCAAACGCATGAGGCACAAGGTCGCTGACAAACCACTGTCAAGGCTCATTCTATGTGTGGGCGGGCTGGAACAGTTCCTCAAAAATGGTGGCTCTGTCTCTCGGTTAGTGAAGTGTCGACACAAGACTCATTTGCCGGGCTCGTCTGTCTCTGATTCAGATTTTTTTTTTATTTTGTTAATCCTCTATCTGGTTGATCCTGCTGTTACCTTAAAAAATGTATCTGGTTGATCCCGCTATTGGTCCGCTACGGGACATAGCTACTGCCAACAGGAATGGCAGTGATCACAAACCATAAGTTTGAAGAAAAAAAAAGAACAAAATGCTCATCCACAAAGGCCACAGAGGGTGACAGAGAAGAGACGCTGTGTGTGTCTGTGTGTGTGTGTGTCTGTGTGTGCGTCAATCTGTATCTGTGTGTGAGACACATGGACACAGAAATCAAGTTGGAAAAAAGTGATCCCCAATAATTATAAAAAATAAAAGATGGGGAAATGTGTTGAAACTCAAATTTAATGCACATCCTCAGTGTGGCATGCTTCAATAAACCCCTTGGGCTTCGCCCTCGGAGTTTCGGTAGCATCCCACACCTCGGGTGTGCATTAAATTCTCATATCACACACTACCCCATTCTTTATTCTCTATTTAAATCATCTTTTAGTGTGAATATTATACTGCTTTTCTATTATTTGAACTGCTGGCTTCAGTGCTGTATAGGCTTATTATGATGTCACCAGCATTGTGATAACTGCTCTCTTATTGGTTCTGTTCTGTGCAAAGGCCACGGAAGGTGATTGTGACATGTCAAGCCTCTAGATAATATTTAGCCTCTAAAATGTTTATCTTGAGGGTAGATAGTGTGATAAACAAAGGTATACCATGGGAGTGCAAAGAAATCTGAAAGATAAAAGCTATTCTCTGCACTGAAGAGGTTGCTGCTGTGCAAATAACATCTGAAATCATGTTATTTGCACAGTAGGTACGGTATTTGCCTAGTAGCTATGTCACACTCACACTGATTGCCCATGCTGGGAGCTTCACAGCATAGCTCTTGCTGTCACTTTCACTCTGCGATTGAATAGCACACCTTGGCTCTGCAATCCAAACCGCTACACAAACTGTACAGAAACTTGCAACAAGTATTTCTCATTACCTCAATTAGTTATAAATATGATCCTTTGCACATTATATTAAGCCACAAATGTTTAAAAATAAGATTTCTTGAACTGTGACAAGCAGCTCACACAGTTAGCATTTCACTGACAGTGTTGCGCACCAATCAGAAATGAGTAGACGAAAAGAGCTTTCAATAGATTGTGGCTCCTAGCCTGTCCAGTTAGTGACTCTCTAAGCAGCAGGTCCTTTATGGAAAATTCTTTGAATGCAAAGTAGAATGCTGCACATGCTGCAGAGCAAAAAAAATTAATTACCATCCCTTTATAATGATACCAGGCTTCTCTTCGCAACACATTTACACTGCATCTTGAAAACCAACCCAAACCACAATGCAAACATAATCTGTACCTGAGAGTAAGCATATGTTAGTGACGCCTCCTTTAATAATGTAGCCAAAACAATAACAACATGAAAAGGTACCCGTCTACAAACCACGGCAAACATGGCTATGAAATCACAACCTACAGTGCTGAACTTGAGGGTGTTGAGACAGTGCCACTAACCAACCACAGTTCCATATTTCTACTGACAGGCAATAGAGCCACAGAAACGATGCACCCAATCAGCATGTTGTTGGGTGGGTCACGCCTCTGAACATGGAGGTCAGCGCAGTGCTTGGAAAACAGAAATGGGTGAACGCAATTACAGTAGTAGCAAGCTTTTAAATGGTACCATGCTAATTCATTACTTGCAACAGGAAAACATCTTCCTCGCTGTACAGCGGCATGCAAGTCTGTATTTAAATGTATTTTATATCAGCAATTGGCTCCATCATGCATTCAACTACTAACCAAAAAAGAACTCCACCACTCATTTAAAATGCAAATCTTTATTTATTTATTTTCTCACAACACTTTTTTTGTGTACTACGGTGGGCACTAACACACCATGGGAGTTCAAGTTCATTTTGCAAATAAAAAGTGTTATCTTAACCCAACAGGAACAGAATAAATGAAGTTGGTCACCGAGCATGCTCAGAAATTTATCTCACTCATTTTGGCCATACTGAGCATGCTCAGAAATGTATTCTGTTATATGAGATGCCATATAGCTTTTGATCATTATGGAACAGCACAATGATCAGATACTGTATGGCATCTGATCATTACGGATTAGATGGATTGGCATCCCTTATGCTGAGCCATTAAACAGAGGGTCATAGTCTACATTTTGCATTTTTTTAATTTTTTTACTTTTTACCATTTCTATCACAACAAAACTTGAAATTTCATTGTATACATAGGATACCCCATTAGGTAGCTCAAAATATGTTTTTTTTTTTTTTTTTGGAGTAAAATGTTGGTGTTATTTTTTCCTAGCACTCCTGGCTTCGCTTCCCTCAGCCACTTGTGCAAAGGAACAATAACGCCAATGTTCCACTCCAAGTAACAATCACATTTTGAGCTATCTCATGGGATATTCCCTATTTATCAGGGAAAATATGTCACTACTGGTGTTGTATAAATTAATATTTTTCATGTATGAATGTAAGTCAGTTTGCAAATAACTGTGTGTAGAGATATTTTTTTGTATTAGCAAATTGAGTGATTCTCAGTTAATTGTTTTCCATAAAATTTACTAACACAAAAACATTTTCTAAGTAATAAGACATGATAAAAGAGGTATTGTCATCAGATAACAGACCTACAGTGGACAGTTATTGATAGATTGCACATATTACGGTGTACATTTTGTGTATTATTACCGGTGATGTATTATTCATCAAGTAATATATATTAAGCACTCCCCCCAAAACAAAAATTGGTCAGAATTACAAAATCACTGTGCCTGTGTTTTTTCATCATTTGTCCTTTCCTGATTTTTCAGATGCACACAGTTTTTTTTTTATCTTACTCTTATTTCTATGCCTTCCCCATGGAGCTGTCCTGGCAATCACCCAGCCGCCAGCACCCGCACCCTCAGACCGGGTCTGGCATGTGAATCATGCCCTTCCACAAGGGCCAGCCAGGAAGCAGGATCTCCCCCCCATGGGAACCTGTAGCTCAGACACCCAGTGGATGCACTTCTCTTGTGTGGGGGCGCAGGGCACAGCCATCAGCCGTTGTGATTGCCCCGCTATTTTCTGCCATTATTCCCCTGAGGAGCCAAATGTGCAATGGCATCAGCGCACAACCATGCAGACACCTGCTGCGCTCCTCCTCCTTGCTGGGCACGCAACTGCAGTGCACCTGGCCTCTGCCAGATGCCACTGCAGCATGATGCGGTTCACCCACCCACCCCAGAGGAAGCAGAGCAGTCGTGGGTCACTCAGTCCTTCCTCTCCTCTGCCAACCCCTGGTGACCTGAGTCCATTCCTGAACCGGGTCACCAGTGTGGCGTGAGGTGTGGCATCCAGTGCCTCAACCCTCAGCATCACCGGGCTGAGAATCACACAGTTTTGATTATGTAATTTAAGTCACCATTGTCTAATTATCTCTCTCCCAGATTATCATAAATATTTATCTTTTTAAAAACAGTGCAGGTGATGTAACTAATCATGACAACATTAGTTGCTTTTATACCAAGGGGTTCAAAGTGTCACTTTTTAGTGGGCAAAACAATTGGCCATGTCTTAATCAACATTATGAAGCAGATGGGGAGATAGTGGTGGAGGTAGCAGGGAGTTAAGCAGAGTTATAGGGTGCAGTTGAGTGGGGAGACAGCTGGTATACTAGGAGAAGATAGGTGGCTGAAAAACACACTTGCATGGGATGGAAGGGAGGTAATTATTGGTGAATGTATAATTAAGGGTATCCATTGGAGAAGGAAGGGGGACCCAAAGGCAGGAAGGATGGTGGTTTGTATGTCAGATGATAGCAGGAAGGCAGGCCCAAGAATCAGGGAAGTTGTAAGGGAGGTTGGTGGAAAACTTGACTTAGTCATCCAACTGGGAACCAGCGACTTAGCACGGGAAGAAGTGGGGGTGGTGCACAGTAGATTCAGTGAGTTGGAAAGGCCTGCAAGGAGATAGTGAGCTATTTGGTCTTTTCAGAAGTGATATCAGTACTCAGAGCCAGCACAGTCAGGAAAAAGAGGATAGAGGAGTTTAATGACTGGCTAAGGAACTGGTGCAGGGAGGAAGGGTTCAAATGTATCAAGGGCTGGGGGCCACGCAGTCAAACAAGATGCTGTATTTGGGAGATAGACTCCACCTTAGTAGAGAGGGCTCAAAAGGACTCAGACAAGCTGGGGTAGTACATAGCCAATGAGCTGAGTTTCAACTGCTGAGGGGGGAATGGCCAGCAGGCCCAGAGACTCTGGGATGAGGAGGTGAGTGGACCCCCCCCCACACTGGCAGTAGGAATCGGGAGGGTGGGCATGGAGGGGGAAGGGGAGCAATTAAGTACAGGGGTTGAGGCGGAGAGAGTACAGGAGGAGGGCAGGTCAGGAAAGTGCAAAAGGAAGGCAAGGAATAGGAAAGGGAACATTGTTTAACCAGGAGTAGCACACTAAGCCAAAGCTTTGAGGTGCACACAGAATCAAGATGGAGGGTGGTGTCACTTAATGCTCACAGTCTCAGTAACAAGATGGTAGACATACAGGCACTCTTAGCAGAGGGAAAGGTAGACATAGCAGCAATTGCCGAGACCTGTGCCACACCACACTATGACTGGGACCTCTCGATCCTGGGTTATAAATTATATAGAAGGTACAGGCAGCTTATATCAGGGAGGGAATAACATGCACCAAAGAGAAGACAGAAAAGGGGTGTGTGGAAGCACTATGGATTCAGCTTCAGAAAGGTGAGGTTGGGGGTGGTCTAGGGACCACCCAACCAGGAAAAGGAAAGGGACAGGAAGCTGAGTTCACAATTGCTGGAAGCTGCAAGAAAGGGGGAGATGCTAGTGGTGGGAGACTTTAATCTGCCCAAGGTGGACTGGGATATATGGGAGTCAAGTGATCTCGGATGCAATACAGAGTGGATTTCTGACTCAGGGCATCAATGAATCCACCAGGGAAGGGGCAATCCTTGATCTAGTGCTCACAAATGGGGAGCATGTACAAGAGATAATGGCCAAGGAACCCCTGAAAGTTAGTGACCACAGCACAGTGGGGTTCAGGTTAGATATGGGCAGGGAAAGCATCCCCACTGAGACCAGAATCCTGGATTTTGGGAGGGTGAACTTCAGGAGGACAGAAGAGGTACTAAGGATGCACCTAGAGGGCATCAGAAGGCATCAGAGTAAACATGAGGGTGGACCAAAAATGGATCATCATCAAAGAGGCAATACTAGCTGTCACAGCAGAGTGTATTAGGCTTAGTGGAAAGAAATCAGGGGCCAAATTGCCCATCTGGTTCAACTCGAAGGTTTCCAGGGTGGTGAGGGACAAGAGGACAGCCTACAGGAGATACAGGAGGACTGCAACTGAGTTGGATAAAGAAAACTACCTGAAGCTGGCCAAAGTGGCAAGCAAGGTGGTGTAGCAAGCTAAGGCACAAAAGGATCTCCAAATAGCTGAAGGGATTAAGAGAGGGAAGAAGGCCTCCTTCTTTCATTACAAAACTGAGAAAAGGGACACGAAGGATAGGATAGTTAGGTTTAGGAAAGGGAAATGAATGGGTGGAGGAAGAAGGGAGCAAGGTGGAGGTATTGAACAATTACTTCTGCTCTATCTTCACTAGGGGGAAAAAGGCAGGCCGGTGCCATCTAGGGAAGAAGGGTTGGGGAGCACAGACATGGTGATAGAAAAGAACAGAGTGAGGGAGGGGCTGCTAGCACTAAAGGTAGACAAGTCCCCAGCACCAGATATCATATACCCAAGAGTGCAAAGGGAGCTGGCAGAGGAGCTTGAGGGGCCACCGGCGAGCCTCTTCAGTAGTTCTTTGAAGTCAGGCATGGTGCCACAGGACTGGAGAATGACACATGTGGTGCCTCATCACAAGAGCGGTGTGGAGGGGTTGTGGGATAACAGATGGACCAGACACCAAACTTCAGGTTCAACACATAATCTCTGTGTGATATTTATTCAAAATTCAAGAAATAACCTTTTGCAATAGCATATTTCTTCTTCAGTACATCAGTTTGCAGCAACAGACTATAAATGTCCTTTCTCTACACTTAGTCAGCACCTACTGATCTCTGATCCAATTCACCAGCTGAGATGTACCCATAACCCTTATGCAAGCCCTCATTTGCTTACATAGTGGGGGCCCAAAAAGAAGAAAAACAAAACAAGCTATAAACAAAGAACCTCAATGCAGAATCACTGAAAGAACAGTTACCCCAAAATGCATTGGCAAGAAATCAAGTTTCAAAGAAATACAACATCATACATACTTCCATAATGTAATGTATCATGGGATATATGCAAATCACCGTGACAGACTTTTTCAGTTTACATTAATTTCAAAGCATTTTAAACAGCACAACTAGCTTAATTTCTATAATAGACACCTAGTACGTTTTACCATTATCAAAACACCAAGTGCCATGGTATTTTAAATATTTACAGGTTTCAAAAATATAAGGTATATACATTAAGGTATTTTATAACATAGTGCTATTACATACTAAATCCAACAACAGTAAACACAACCAATTTTACATACATCTGGAGGTCACCACAATAACCTTCCTGTACAAGGACCTGAGAGGGAAAAGGAAAATCAAAATGGACACTATAGCATAATCAGGGCCCCCGGTGTTCTGCGGCAGAATTTTCTGATTTCTGCGGCAGGGCTCCTTCACTTCTGCGGCAACATTTTCTGATTTCTGCAGCATGATTTATTCATTTCTCTGGCAGAATGCAGTCCTGCCATTGGCTAAATATGATGTGTTGTCATCGATGACATCATATGCTGAGCATAGAGGAGGGGCTTCAGGATAAACGAGGTGGGAAAGAAAGCCTGACACTATGGAAAAACAGTATATTTATATGAAAATTCACCAAAAACAATGAATTCTGTGGCACTATATATATTTTGTGGCATGATGCAAATTCTGCGGCAAATTTCACAACCACAGAACCACAGAATTCCAGGGGCCTTGAGCATAATCAAGAGAGGGAGTAGAAGGTGCCCACAGGTGGTCAACCTTATGGACTAGAAATAGTAAAGGATAGATTAGGCTTAGAAAACAGAAGAACTGTTGCAACAATTTAAGAAAAGGTTGGTCCTCAAGAGTGGCAGGAGCTCCCGGTCACAAGTGGAACCAGTAATGACCTGGGGAACTGTAGACCAGTCAGTCTGACCTCAATCATGTGCAAACTTTTGGAGACTATACTTCAGGAGAGACTGAAATGGTACATGGAAGAAAATGGTCTTCAGGATGAGAGGCAATGTGGATTTATGGGAGGAAGATCATATTAAAAGAACCTGATTGACTTCTATGACTGGGTCACCATGGCAGTGGACAGGTGCCAAGTGGTGGACATCCTTTACCTGGACTTCAGCAAGGCCTTTGACTCAGTTCCCCACAAGAGGCTGATCAGGAATCTGGTGGTTCTCGGGGTTGGGGAGAAAATGATTAAGTGGGTAGAAAGCAGGCTGAGAGACAGGAACCAGAGGGTGGTGATTGAGGGGGGGAGTTATCCAGCACCAGAGAAGTAACCAGTGAGGTCATGCAGAGCTCAGTGTTGGGACCAGTGTTGTTCAATGTCTTCATCAATGACACTGAGGAGGGAATAAAGGGTAAAATGTGCCTGTTTGTGGATGAAAACAAACTCTGTGGGAGGGTGGGCACAGTGGACTAGAAATAGGATCTGTGAGAAGACCTCAGAAAGCTTGAGAGATGGTCAGGGATCTGACAACTTGGCTTCAATGCCAAGAAAAGCAAAGTTATGAACATTGGAGCCAAGAACCCAGGGACTGAGTACTACCTGGGAAGGGTCCAGGTAGCTGAAACAGAGGAGGAAAAGGATCTGGGAATGATGATAACTAGAGACCTGAAGCACTCCTCACAGTGCAAAAAGGCAGCAGTAAATGCTAACAGGATGTTGGCATGTATAGCCAGGGGAATCAGCAGTAGGAGGAAGGAAGTTATACTGGCCCTGTACAGGTCACTGGCGAGACCAC
The DNA here is from genome assembly GCA_016271365.2 of Neoceratodus forsteri. Classification (NCBI taxonomy): domain Eukaryota; kingdom Metazoa; phylum Chordata; order Ceratodontiformes; family Ceratodontidae; genus Neoceratodus; species Neoceratodus forsteri. The sequence continues at coordinate 1,661,146,303 of CM028131.1, forward strand.
ATCTGAAGTATGGAGTAAGATCCTGGTGTCCATACCTTAAGAAGGACATCAGCCTGTTGGAGAAAATTCAGGCGAGGGCAACCACTAAAATTGCATAATTTGTGACATTATGCTGCTTAGCCAGTATGTATTTTTCTGAATTACAAATATACACATGTATGCCACCGTGACAAGGTTTTCTTCATACTTACTCAGGAAAAACTGTAGATGTGGTTTAACAAGATGGTGGTGACAGCAGGATTTTTATTTTTATTTTTGAAAGAGTTTCCTGACTGACTGACAGAGAAGGAGAAGTTAGCAAGGGATTGGCCAGTTTGGGAAGTCAGATATGATGTTGTACTCAAGTGTAATATAAATTACCTACATTGCGGAAACAATTTATTTTCATGGTGGGTCTACAACCATCAAAAATTACATTTATTTTGTGTGTTTAGAACCTACCTAATTTATATATATCTATGTTGTACATGGTTCCCATAGGAGACCATTATTGTGCATTTACCTGTATACCTCACCCAGGAACAGCCAATCCTGAAGTCCAGTGCCTCCTGGGAATAGCCAATCCTGAAGCCCCATGACTCCTGGTGATGTCATCACGTCCGACGTCAATGGCACCAAGTCTGATGGAACTCATGGCATTTCTTTCTCTAAACACTAAAATTTACCTTCCCCATGTATTATAAAAAACAAATGATAGGGAAGTGTGGTGCATAGAGATATAATTCCATCAAGAGGTCCTATTGAGATCATAATGCCACTTGTCTTTCAGGCTCATGGCTTATTTACCTCATTAGGACCCCTCGATGGAATTATATCCCTATATGCCACACTTCCCTATCATTATATATATATATATATATATAATATTCCATGGTCCTAATGAAAATATCACTAGTATTTGTCCTGATAGTTTGACCTTATGCCATCATGAGTGTTGAAGCCATGAGTGATGTCAAAAGGTCAAACTACACAAGAGAAAAATATCAGTGGTATTTTCATTAGGGCCATGGCATATTTGATTTATGCCATGCCTTTTATTACACAATAGCAAAAATATCCTGTATCCTAATTGTTCAGTGGCCCCCTTCAGCAGTGATGTGATCAAAGCACAACCTCATTGTATGACTAACTCTAATCATACTATTTCTCCGTTGCCACTATGGCTCTAGTGTGTAGATAAATGGACCTAGAGTTAGAATAACACTGATATTCTCACTCTAGGGCCCCATAGAGGGAGAAATATCATTGATATGTGCTGTTTTGCATCCTCACAGGCATATATATATATATATATATATATATATATATATATAAATATATATAGGCACGGTAGTGCCCCTATATTAAGGGTTGAACTGGGCTTTCTACGTTCAACCTGAAATTTTGTACTTTAATATCATCATAACCGTTCAACGGATTTGCATGAAAGTTTGCATGCACAGTCTCGTATGATAGATTTCTGGATATGGCAAGTTTTGTTCTGATTGGATGTGCGGCTTCTTAGATCTGGATAGTGAAAAAGTTAATTTTCTGTAAGTTTTTTCCCATTGGTTTGAATGGGATTTCTTTGAAGTTGGCTACCGCCCAAATAATTTGGAATTTTGGTCTGAAATTTTTAGGGCAGAAAGGGGCTGACCCACAGATGTGTCTTTTGCTGGTTTTGTGAAAAAAATGGTAATCCATTCCAAAGTTATTTAATTTTAAAATGTTTATAAATTGTTTCTGAGCATGCTCAGTAATCACCTCAAGATAGCTGTATGAAATTAAAAAATAATTATTTTTTCATATTGGTGTCATCCTTTTTCGTGAGTGGAAAATTCGTTTTCATTTGGCTGCCATCTTGTGTTCTATTTTTTCATAAAAATTCAACTTTGGAACCCCCACAAAATGACATTCTGGAGAGCAACCAACACATGTAGCTTACTTATCGGGATACTCTTAGCTGTATTCTGCACTTAGCTGTTAAATAAATGCCCTTGAAATGTGTTTCTTTTAAGTTGATAAATCTTTTTTCATATCACGTGATGCAAAAAAAGAATGTTTTTTATATCACGAGTGACAAAAAATATCCTTTTTCATGAAGGAAAAATGCGTTCCCTGGTGTCTAGTGGTACCCCCCCACCCTCCGATCACTGTCCCCGTTATTATTAGACTTTTCCCTGGTTGGCTGGTGCCTCCAGGTGGCACTAAGCCTTGTCCCCTTATTTTAAAATGTTTAAATTACTTGGACAAGGAACACTTGTTAAACACCATTAGAGGACTTCGTGAGGTGACTTGGAAGGGTAATAAGATTCGTATTTTTCAGGATCTCCCTCAGTCCCTCTGTGAACAGAGAACTGCTTATCGCCCCCTCATCTCAAACTGATTGCTTCACAGTTCAGGTTTAAGATGCTTTATCCTGCTAAATTGCAGATTTTCCACGATGATGCTGCCAAGAGCTGTGACTCACCGGAGCAAGCCCAGCAAGATTTGTCTGCCCTGTAGCCTGATTTCTTTAAGTCGGCATGAGGGGTGATGGTGCTTACTATATGGTAGCTAACACACTCCATAGTTTTGATGTCTCCCATTGAGATTTAGTATTCTACTAGGGTGTCTGGACTGACTTGCATCAGAGAAATTTGTCATATGTTGTATGTTCAGCAAGTTTCATTGGGACCTTTTCCTTGGAGTGTAGGTACTCCCTGCTGCTAGCTTTCTGGCATGGTGTTAATTTTAACTTGATGGCTTCGTCCGACACTTCAGTTCGGGGACCAGCTGCAACAATGTTCTATTGGGACTGCCAATAGCGTAAATACACCCCGTGGATCTCCTTTTGAACTTCTATTGCTAGTATTATTTTCTTAAAATATGTCAGTGGCTCAGCAGGTTGCACACTTGCCTCTGAGGCTGGAAGTTCAGAAGGCTGTGGGTTCTATCCCCACACCAGGTACTTGGGTTAAATCCCAGTACTGACACTGTGGTGCAGCATGAGGGGGTGCTGCACTCCTGAGGTGCCATCTTTTGGATGAGATGTTAAACCAAGGTCCTGTCTGCCTGTTCTGGTGGTTGTTCAGGTGGACGTTAAAGATCCCGTGGCACTTCTCGAAAAGAGTAGGGGAATTTTTATTGATGATTTCGACTTCATTACAAACATAGTACATAATACAGTAAACCATACTAATGAAACAAAGTAAAAAAAAATCAAACATGTACATAATTGAACAAAAGGAAACTTTAGATATAAACAATTAACATTAAGTGTTTATCCAGTAAATAACAGTCTTTGCTTAGGATTATTTACAAATTAGCCATCCAGGTATCACAGTTAACCCACAAATGTTTTACCTTTACCTTGCATTGTGTGGGCATGTGTGATTTTGTATTTTCTTGAAACTTGGCTTCCCAGCCAAATAGCCAAATGCCCTTTGGGGTAACCCTTGCCTCAGTGTTTGTGCACAGAGGTTCTTTGTCTTTATATATATATATATATATATATATATATATATATATATATATATATATACATACACACACATATTGTTATTTCCCTGTACCTTTACCAAGTAAAGCTGCATACCACCCAATTAAAGATGTACACCACCGTGAGAAAATACACACACACACCATTACCAATAACAAACAATATACCAAGTATCAATCAACACCTCATTAACACCCCAGTAACAAACAATTAAGTTCTAGATAACTGCCACACTACCCAATACAACCCAGATATCACTACAAACTAAGAAAGAGGATAACAAACAAAACCTAGACAGAGAAGGTTTCATTAAACAAGAAAACAGAAACACAGCCAAAAAGACCACCTTTGACCTAAAGGTAATAAAAACCTACCTTATAAAGGTAGGGAAAACAAGAGAACTACTTGAAATACCACCACAAGTTCTGGACAAACATATAGCCAATTTCATATTCACCCACAAAAAAACAGGATGGATCACAATATGAATCAGGAACACTACGGGGGATCCTGGGAAGCCTAGACAGGTACTTTGAACGGGAAAACTACTCCTATCCCATATATCGAGAGAGAAAAAACAATATTCAAGGAAACCATCAGAACAATAGAGGCAAAATAAAATGTCCTAAAGAAAGAAGGCAAAGGTAACCACCCAAACAAAGCTGAAGTACTAACCAGCACTGAAACAGACATATTATATACCTCAGGAACCATTGGACTGCACAGTCCCACAGCACTCCTACATGTGTTGTTTTTTAACATTGGACTATACTTTGCTCTCAGAACATCAGAACAATTATGCCTAAAATGGGGTAATCTCAAACTAATGAAGAATGCAGATGGCCATAAATCCATAGAATACACCGAAAGACAAGCAAAGACCAGAACAGGAATAAATCCACAAGACATATGGATAATAAAACCAAAAATGTACCAAAACACAGAAAATCCAGACTGAGAGCCTATTACAGCACACAAAAAATACTAAGCACACAGACTACATGATGATGTGTTTTATGTGACCCTGAACATCAGCCATAAACAAGACACATCATGGTTACAGAACATGAAAAGGAAAGAGCATAAGATCCATAATGAAACTCGTAAAACAATCTGTCAGCCTTCCAGAAGACAAATAGATAACAAACCATAGTACAAGAAAGACATCAATACAAACACTGGTAAATTCCAGCATCCCTCCCACAGAAATTGCACAGCTTTCTGGACACAAGAATATCATGTCAATCAACACCTACTCAACCATATTGGAAGAGAAACAACAAATGATATCCCAAATAATGGCAAAGTAGGCACATGAAACAAACATACAGCAAAAAGCCCCAAGAACTAGCAAGTCACCCACAGCAAACCCCCAATCTGAAGACATAACATGGGATGACCTATGGGATAACATATACTGGCAAGAAATAGACTGAGACACAGAAGAGCCACCCCAAACCACCAGTAACCCAGCAGTACTTACCATATAGCAGGACCAGCTACAGGACAAAAAAGATGACAAGCCCAGCACATCAGTAGCCTCCTTAGCAGCACTCCTCTTACCCAGAAACAGCAACCCCAGAACACCAAAGCACAAAAGAACCCAGCCCAAACTATGCAGCCTCCAACCACTGGAACTGCCATGCTGCCTCCACCACAAATGCCAAACCCAAGGGGAATGGCCACGCTGAACTGCAGCCTGTCTTATGCACTCCAACCCACACCAAATCACAGGCAGCCAATCTAGTCCAGACCCTCCCAGAAACAGCCAATCCTGATGCACAGTGCCTCCCGATGATGTCACCATGTCCAACGTCAATGGCACCATGTCTGATGTCACTCACAGCCGCCAACAGAAGCACCACTTCCTCCGGCACATCAAAAGTGAAAAGCACAACACCAGGCTGCAAGCTACCATTTAAAAAGTGACATGTACAAATGGAACAACACAGCCTGCCACAGTGTATCCCAGAAACAACAAAAATTACACAATGTCCCCACTGTCCACCAATGAACTACTCGCAAGCAGACACACCCATAGATATACATACCACAGGACAAACACATATAACAATCTTTGGAAGTGGCAGCAGCTGCACAATCACTAACATGGCTACAAATATCTACAATGTGGCTCCAAACAACACCCCAGACCCACATGCAAACTCAATCCTTTAAAGAGACAGTACACTAATTAGCACTAATAATACCAAGTTGTTCACTAATTACTCACACCTGTAAATAAACACTGTTGCACTGTATTTCTGTCTCTGAACTCATTATTTACCATCCCCATGTATTATATAAAACAAATGATAGGTAAGTGTGGTGCATAGGGATATAAATCAATCATCTCAGGGTCCTAATGAGGTTATAATGTCACTCGCTCTTCGGGCTCATGGCTTATTGTCTCATTAGGACCCCTTGATGGAATTATATCCATATACACCACACTTACCTATTATTTATTATTTACTGTGTATATATATGTGTGTGTGTGTGTGTGTGTGTGTAAGCAATAAGACATGATGGGGTGTGCATTATGGTGTGATAACTGAACTCCTAGGGGGCATAGTTAGGCACGAGGCCGAAGGTCAAGTGCCGGTCATCCCTAGGACTGCGGTTATCACACCATAATGCACAACCCCGGAGTGTCTTATTGCACTTATAAAATGTCCCTTTATTTTTAGAAGCAGTTTTTCTATTTTTAAACACATTTTTAAATAAGTAAAAATGTAAGTGAATCTGTGCTTTTAACATAAAATAGTCCTTCCGCCTACTGGTCCTAGATTAAAATGGTGTTATACAGTGTGTGCCTCTCTGCCCACTTAAGCTTCATATTCCCCTGCCAGCTACAACAATTCACAAATGCTGTTTTTCTCATTCTAAGTATGACACATAGCCCCCTTATTTTATTTCATTCTCCTCACTCTGTAGACAAAATTAAAAGGAAGCCATAACAGGGGCTTCTCAGTTCCCCAGTGCTGCAAGCATGAGCATGGCTCAAAACTGCCACACTCACTGACAGCATCATGAACTGCTCCCTCTGTCCAAAAAGATAAACAGCAGGGTGAGTCATTTATCACCTTTTCTCTTTGTTTATATAGTATTATTGCTTACTTTCTTCATTCTGTTTTTTTCCCCTGTGTGTTTCCCCACATTCAAGAAATGGAATGTTTATCATGGAATGTTTACCATGGAATACAGAGATTCAAAATTCTGCTCAGTTCTAGAAGCAGAATGTTCTTCCACTAACATACTGTACACACAGACAACAAAGGCCTGTTTTACAGCCAGACACTCAATTATCTCACTTGTCAGGGAAGCAAAAGAGATTTCCCTGATGAGCAGGTAAAGATAGAAGGGTGATTTTTCACTGTTAGCAAACAAACAATTGTAATGAAAACTATAAACAATACTTGATGTTTCTAATTTGTTTATGTGTGTAAGGAGAGTGTGACAATCTGGTAAACAACATTTAATTAATTTGTTTTATTTTATATTTAAGATCATTTTAATTTTAGGGCCCAGTTGAAGGTTTCTACAGTGTAAAGGTAGCAGCCATGTTTGTGGTGGAAGATCAGCTCTGGTTGTAGGGAGATTAATGGAAGATAGTTCTGGTTGTAGGAGGACTGATCTGCTCATTGTGTAATGTGGTTTAGGACCAGGATGACTGTGCATATACAGAGAATTAATGTATGGTCAGCTGATCTGTCTTGGCCAATGAGGTTTCTAGATTTTTTCTTGCCATTTTATAATTCTATGTTAAACCCTGATTTTCATAACTTAATTACCCTGCCCCCATTCAACTGATTAAAGACATTTTTGCTCATCTTAACTAAAAAAACTGTTGTTTTTTTTAAAACCTGAAACTTGCAGGTTTGGTACAGCCTGGCCCAAGGTACACACTTTGGCAAGTTTTAAGTTTTTACCTTATATAATTTTTAAAATATGAGTTAAAAACTGTGCCATTTTCTGAGCACGCTCAGTTCAAAAAATGAATGTTTAAGAATAAGGATTTATTTTATTTTTGCATTAGCAATTTGGCTGAAAGAGAGATCCTTCAAATTGCTTCATCAGCCAGCTGACAAAAGCAGTTTGAGGGAAATCAAAAGTGATTTAATTCCCTCTGCTTTCATTAGCTGACAGATCAAAGCAATGTGAAAGGAATCACTTTTACTCAAACTGCTAACCCATTATACCCACTATACTAAGAAATCCCTTTGTCCTGACCTACATTTAATTTCACTGGGCATAGGTACCTATCCCACCACCAGAATCCACCCTTCCTCCCTCCTTTCAGACCAACCTTTCATATTGTTTTACCAGATGGCAGGTGCCTATTCCCGCCATGGATATTTCCCCCTCCCTGCTGTCCCATGTTTTAATGAACTAAAAATGGTTGGTGGGTGCCCCATCCTGCTAGCCATTACACATTTGGTAAAACTGACACTGGGGTGTGACAGACCCCTCCCATCCCCCCCCAGTTCACCTACCAACCACCACACATAGCTGGTGACACTGGGGTGCCCATCCCTGGTGCTGCCAAAAAGACTTCTGACAAGACTATTAGTGAACATTAACATTTTTCAATGTTCACTCATAACTTTGGCAATTTTTAATATTTTGAGCACAAATTTTCAACATAGTTTTTTTTCACACCACCTCATGAAGGTAACAGGTGTCATTTTTTAAAATGATGCTCAACACGTGTTTTTGCACTTGTGGCACAAAATGACATTTTTGACAGAGTTTTATAAATAACACCTGTCATGTTCAGAAATGGGGTCATAAAAACACTATGTTTGAAATTTGGCATTAAAATGTCAAAAAAAAAAGTTATGACTAATTGTTTTGTGCAGGGCCGGCTGTTGGCCCAGCAGATAGTGCACTGGTATACAATGCATTACTGTGCCGATGAACTGAGTTTAGGGGTGAGCTCAGTGAGCTAACTGGATGAATCAAGGCTGAGGGGATGTTGCTGCCATGTGGCACCACTCCAAGTTTAGGGAGGGATGGTGCAGTGTTGGCCACACAGGCAACAAGTAACCATATAGTGATGAGAATTTCTCTCTTGGCATAATGCACAGAGGGCCCTGTGCTTCTACATCCATAACTTCATGGATGCACACAGCCAGATGGATGCCTGCACCTGTAGCCACATAGAAGTGCATGTCCCAAAGGGTCCTATGCCTTCACATCCCCACAGATTCTTTGCATCCATAGTCATATGGATGAGTAGGGCCCAGAGGGCCCTACAGTTCCACAGGTAGATGAACTCTTCGCTTGGTACAGACACCGAAGGGTTCTGTCTGTATATATCTGTTCACATAGGTCCCAAAGGGGCCTGTGCAAATGAAAATACAACTCTACTATCACAAAAAGAAAGGAATTTCATTGCAAAAAACTACATTAATGCACACATTAGGCTTGAAAATGCAAAGTGGACTAAGTAAGGAAATGAAAAACATTAGGCTTTGGAGTCTCAGGAGTCTTGGCAAATTGGTGGTGTGGTGTTTCTTGGGGTTGTCAATCCTAATATCCACCCCCTTCCTTGAGCAAACAAAGATGATTTCTTACATGAAGAAAGGTATGACTGACTCTGTTGACCATGCGTACCCAGACATGCTTTTATACCTCCAAAGAGTATATGCCTATGGGACACTGGCTCGGAGCTGTGCCTTGTGCTTTGGACAGGAGGCAATGGGCTGGGGGAGGGGGTGAGGATTAGGGTTGACAACCCCAAGCAATTCCACACTACTAAATTTCCAAGACTTCCCCTAATGGTTTTAATTTCCTTCCTTTGTCCGCTTTGTGTTCTTCAACCCTAATGTGTGCATTATATTTTAAAAGACTAATTTTGGAATAAATCTGTCATTATTAGAGGATTAAGAAGATTTGGAGGTAATGTTAGTATGTATTAGATATCACCCATATACCCAGAGGTTTCAGGAAAAGAAATGTGGAAGGGAATGTGTTTTTGCCCAATCTCAATTCTAAACCCACTGAGTAAGATTTTAGAAAAATTGTTGGTAAATCAGCTTAATGATTTTTTGGTGGAGAGTGAGGTCCTCTGTGCTGAACAGCATAGTTTTCAGCGTGGTCGTGGAACCAGCATGGCCCTGGTCAGGTTCACGAACACCGTCCTTCAAGACTACAATGATGGTTTGTTAACAGGGGCGGTGTTCATGGACCTGTCCAGGGCTTTTGAACTGGTCAATCATTCTCTGCTTTGTCAGAAGCTCACTGTTTTGGGGTTATCTGACTTAGCAGTTGCTATAATACATGATTTTTTGCAGGGTTGCTCTCAATACATTTCTATTGGATCTATTTAATCAGCTGCTTGTTCTACTATATGTGGTGTACCCCAAGGGTCCATCCTTGGCCCCTTATTATTTTCATTGTTCATTAACCAGGTTCCTTCAATATTTGATAGGTGTAAATACTTATTATACATAGATGATTTGATTTTGTATTATCAGGGCCAATCTGTTGAACATATAAATTCAGTTTTGTAAATTGAATTACAGAGATTAAGTGATTGGATGTCTTCTAATAGGATGGTCTTGAATGCTCAAAAGACTAAAGTTATGTTATTTGGTAGCTCTGCCCAGCTACGTGATGATATAAATTTATTAATTCACGATGCCCAAGGTAATTTACTTGACCAGGTTTCTGAATTTAAGTACCTGGGAGTTTTAATTGATCCTTCCTTAACTCCCCCCCCCCCCAAGTAAAATTAGTAAAAAGAAAAGTTCATTGTAAATTAGGCCAGCTCTACAAACTTAAGTCTTATTTGTCCTCTGATTCTCATATAAAATTAGCTAACAGGGTTCGTATGCCTCATCTAGACTATGTTTCTCCCCTGTATAGTAAATTGGGAATTAGGGAGAGGCAGATTCTGAATGTTGTTTACAATAACATCTGCCGTTTTGTTTTAGATGTGCCAGTTATGACCCATCACTGTTTACTGTATTTTTGTTTGGGCTGGCTTTCACCACAGTTTAAATTTATGTATGCTTTAGGTAATATGGTTCATCAGGCAATTTATGCTGAGGTTTTGTCTCCTCTGCCTGATCTGGTTTTGCTATGTGATGTGCAAGCCCGTTTAAGATCAACCCAGGGCATTGTGTCGGTAGCCCATTCTACAAAAAATAACTATGGTTTACGTTCATTTGTATGCCAGGCTCCTAGTATATGAAATGACTTACCCCTCTCTTTAAGATCAGTTAAATCTTATTCAACATTCAAGTTTAGATTTAAAAAGTATTTGCTATCGCAGTCAATTTGTACCTGTTATGACTGATGATGTTGTTTGTTGTATATTTATTATTATCCTCTTGTATATTATATATTGTATGTTTTTTACATTTATCTGTCTGGGTCGGACTTGAAAAAGGGCTTTGGCCCAGTTGTCCCTACCCAGTTATCAAATAAAAATGAAATGGAATACTAATCATATCCCAACATGCTATTCAGTCCAGGAGAGGGAAGGAAGAGAATGTTGATCATTTCAGGCTTAGAGGGAGATTTAAACAGTGTAGAGATAAACTAGAGAGAAAAGGGAAGATTGCACAGGGAGCTAAAGGGACTCGCTTAGTGCCACATAGTAAATAAGTGATAGTGGTGAGATTTATATTGGGATCTTCAGGTTTACAGCTCTGCATGGAAGTCATTACCCCAAACTGCTTTCCTAAGAAATATTTATTTATTCTTTGGTTAAATCATTATAGAAACAATGTGCTCTCTAGGTTCAGTTACTATGGAAACCAGAACTGAATATTTTTTGTGCTTGTGGAAAAAGTGAGATTTAGAATACTGGGGAATGTCCCCCCAGACAGTATACAGATAGCACATTGTTTCTATCAGATGGAAAGAATCTAGCAGGAGGCGGAATCCTGATCGTGCAAGCATTACTCCTCTAAAATTGTCTGTCTGTGACATGCTGTGTGTGTTAGAGCAGGGTAGGTAAAATCATTGAAACTCTTATTATTTCATGTCAGAATCTTGATTTTGCAAGTTTGTTTTTTTAATTTTAATTCTTTGACCAGGAAGCATAGGGGTTACATGGGCCTGTTATAATAACAGTGGGAATGTCAGCCAGGGCACTGGAGAAATGTTCCTGTTCTTACAGTAATTACCTTGGGATCTTTAACTTCCACCAAGACAGCCACAAGAGATGGGCAGAAGGGACCACCATTCTTAGGCCCTATCCACACTTGTAAGCGTGGCTCCATAATGTTTTCGGTAACGGTTTTAGTCTTATTGTTACTACTTATCCACACTCTCCCCAAAGTGTTTTCTCCTGAGGTGTGCTGTCCCTCACCTCGCATCCACACTGCTGTCCTCCAGTGTTCATCCTGACTGCCACCATCGTCCGATTCCAGAGAAGTGAGCCACACAATCCTATAATGCTGCGCGTCACTTCACAACATATCCCAGCATGCTGCCGCTTGTTTCCATGGGCACAGTAATCGGAAGCGTGCATGGCAGCATGTTGAGGGATCCTCAGTAAATAATATGTTTTTTTCACCTCTTGCAACAAGAAACAGCAACCCTGAGAGCAGTGTTGGTTGCATCATCCCACCCCTGATGTCCCATTTCCATTGTTAGCCCCCCAGAAGTTTTCTTTGGCAAAACACTTCCAGCTAAAGACAGTTACTGCTAAAAGGACTAAACAGAATTAACAGTGCTGGATTCCCTCATGGGATGCCTGGTGCAGCCATGGAGGACTAGGGTTATAGGATCCAGCACTCGCCCATCCTCACCGGTGAGTGTTTGTTTTTAAACTGCCTGCTGCCACTAAATGTTCCTGCTACTGATCTTGAGACTACCTTCCAACAGGTCTTGAGATCGGTGGCAAAAATGCATCCTGTACCATTATCAATGCGGATACAAACTGTTTTTCTCATGCTCAGTAATGGTTGTGACCTGCAGTAGTGGTACAAACTAGCGGGTGTGAACAGGGCCTAAGTTTATTTATTATTTGTTCACAATTCCAAGTTATAGATTCCACACTGTTACCTTTTCTTACCAAATCTCATTATTGTATTATATTTTTATTGTACATCTCAGATTTTTATCCTTATATATGTAATATGAATGTATCAGTATCTGTATGAGTTGAAGGTAAACTCAATAAAGTATATTTGAAAAAGAAGGTCGGCACCCCAGCAGTGTAGCACCTAACCAGTGCTGCACTACAGTGTCAGTACTGAGTATTAGCGAAAATTTCTGGAGCGAAACTAGAACCCAAGACCTTCTGATATTCCAGCCCCAGAGGTCAGCTTGCAGCCCATTGAACCACACTGACCCTGCTCAGTAGTTTAACTGTATTCAGGCTTGAAAGTGATGAAAGCCAATTGTTACACGGCCTTTAGGGTATGGGCCCTATTCATAAAAGGGTTTCTGCCATTCTGTGCCTTTGACAAAGCTCTTTTGTAAATAGTGCCTAAACAGTAAAGTCTCATGTTTAACACATACAGTAACCTCAGTCACGCTGCTTCTTTCATCTCATCAGTGCTAATAAATGGGACCCCTATCCCGTCCCTCTTCCCTCATCTATGACTAGGAGAGTGCCTGTACCTGCTATAAGGATAATCATGAACAGAGCAATGGTTTTGTCTTTGTAAATAGATAGAAAATTGTGGTCCCGTATTGCTATGGTGAAAATAACTAGTCGCGGAAATCATAGTGAAAGTCATGGATCTACAGTACTTTGTGTTAACGCCATTGAAATCTGTTTGGCTTGTTTGCTCCATAAGCACATCAACATGGTTTCACTTACGAACCTTATAAAGTACAAACATAGGAAACTGCCAGCAGAGGAAGGCCTTATGGTCTATCAAGTCCACTCAGTAAGGAGCACATGCATCATATATTACATGATGCTGCATCCCCTTCCCCTGACACCATTATTCTCCCCTTGACCTTATCCAACCCCTTCATGGTACTCCCAACAGTTTTCTGTATTGCTACCTCCTCTGGTAATCCATTCCACTCTACAACCAAATGTTTGACTTTTACTGATTGAAGATGAAATTGGCTGTTTTCAGCTCAGAAAAACTGTCGCTAAAACCCAGAAAGGGAGCATCAAGATGTTTTACCAAAATGTTACCCAGAGTTTGATCTCTAGTGACACAACGGCATTTGAAAGAAGTTGAATTCTCCAGCAAATGGTTAGCAGCAGCTGTACTGCAATTTTTTTTAACTTGAAAATGATCTCAGCAGGCACAGTGACATACCCGTGCCTTCCAGCCTAAACTCAAGGCAGCTGGGCTTCTCGAAGTCTGCTTTCAAACTAGCATTGTTGAAAAGGTTTCCATTATGCCTCCACACAAAAAGAACCCCATAAAAAATGCACTGTAGTTTATTGAAACAAAGTTGTCATATATACTTTTTAAGTTAATAGGGCCTCTGTGGGGAACTCTTATAGTACAGTATAATAGACTCTGAGTGAGAGGTTTGGGCAAAAGGACTGTGACGCAAAGCTGAGCAGTTCTAGCTTCCCAAACCTCATGAGAGGAGTCTGTTATTGTATACCATAAGCTACATCCCGCAGAGACCCTATTCACTTATTATAAAATTACCTAACTTAGCTAAAGTGATTTATAATGGTGTGAGCCATTATAAGTTTCAAATATTTTTTTTTTCATTTCAAAAGTTAAATGAAGCCCCCTTCCCCTGGCTGTGAATTAGAATGCATCACTCCTAATGTTCCTGCACCAGAGACCACTGTATGAAGGATAGCAGGCACAATGTTCCTGTGCACTGATTGGCTGGCAGTCTACCCTAGAGGTTAGAGTAACAAGCTGTGAGTGAGCTTGGTACATCCAGCCGACAGACTTGGGTTTGATTCCCATAACCTCCACTTGTCTATTGTGTGGCTCAGAGCAAGTCACTTAACCTCCCCAGTGCTCCAGGGTCGCCCCTGAAAACAGGCATCTGTACCTAGTGGGCCTTACCCTGTTACCAAAAGAATAAAAAAAAAAGAATAAATAAAAAAAAATCAGCATAAATCACGTAAGGAGTTTAATAACTATAACACAGCACAGGAGCCCAGGCTTAGCACCTTGTAACACTGTCTTAGACATCCTAAATCAAACTGACTTGAGCCTGCGGCAGATGTTGGGTGTACAGTACAGTTAACATTAGACTTACTGGGCAACCAGTTAACAGCCAACTAACATTTGCGTTGTTAAAGACCTGCATAGGAGCTCTCCTAATCACTGGGATTTAGTTGTTAGCTGGTTTCTGCTGTGTTCTAAATTCGTTCAGTTAAAAGCCACATTCTACAGCTGAAGGGAGATAAAACAAACCAGCTAGCTAGCAACTGGCTGTAGTCACATAAAGAGAATGGGTTGCAAACCGGTTGCAGAATAAGTTTAATGTGAACTGTACTGTAATAGAGAGGTGACTGCTCAGTCTGTATAAGAAAGTGTTGGTTCCTGGTACATGAACATCCCTCTGACCAACAAATTATTGGCCCTTGCACTGGCAAAAGTGTTGGGTAGGTCCTTATGCTTGGAAACTAGTGCTGGGCAAAATTTTTATTATCCTTGCAAAATAGCTGATTTCTCATTTGTGTAATTTCACTAAAATCTGGCATAATTTCATCACTGATTTTTTTTAATTCAAATAGTGCCATTGTTCCTCCCAAATTACATATTTTTAAAATATGAGTTCTCAAACATGTGTAATTTCAGAAATAGCACTATTTTTTCCAAACTGCACATTTTTTTTAATTATTTTTTTAAACTGTGCAACTGAAACCAAACTGACCATTTTAAGCATATTGTTCAAGTTTGAGAACGAGAGAAATTATGCAAAATTATCACAATTTTGCAAAAAGAACAGAAAACTGATGTTTCTGATTTTGCCCTTCACTACTACAAACCTCAGTGGTCAAATGCACAAAAAGGAGGAGGAAAGTCATTAAGAAGGCATATAGATGCCAAAATATTAGGGCCAGGATTTTCAAAACTGTTGATATAGGTGCAATTCCTAATTTGGGGATGTACCTGCAACAAAAGAAATGCACCAAAATGTTTGATTGCTCATTCTGGTAAAAAAAAAGGAAGCATGCATCATTTATTTGACATGTGCATCTCATTGTATGCACAACTTGCAGCACTTGTAGTAATACATGTTTTGATTGATTGATTGATTTGAAAACTGATGACTGGGTGAGACACATTGAGCTGAAGCTTGTTTCCAGGTGCAGTCTGCAGGAAGAGGATATGGGGTAGAAAAATACATTACACAGTCACATTTCGCAGTTACAATAAAGTGAAGTCATAATAAGGCAATGAATACAGAATCTAAGTGCAGATGAAGCAGCAGGGCAAAAACAAACCTTAAACAACTAGCCAGATACCCTGGCACTGGGGTAAGACAGCAGTTGCACAGAAACATCCAGGAGATGGAAAACAGGAGCAGGAAGGGGAAGGAAGGCATTTCAGCTGATGCCAGAGGGAGCCAGGGGAGACGGTGAGGAGGGTCACATTACACCTTGTTTTCGATAGTCTAAGTTTTTTTAAATATAATTTTGTTTTTATTAAATGTTATAATATATGATGGCTATAGTAGAAAAGAATACATAACAGAAACAATGGTCAGATACAGCAATACAGATGTGGAAGCAATAAAGACATAACTAATATTGCTTATGTTGTGATCAATAAAATGATATTAGTCACAAATAATGCAATTGCTCTAAAATAAATTATGAAAGTTGTCACCCACAAGATGGGCCCTTTGAAAATCTGGGCCATTCAGCCCAGTGGCGCTGAGGGTTGAGGTGCTGGACGCCATACCTCACTCCATGCCAGCGATCCGGGTTCGGGAATGGACTCAGGTCACTGGGGGTTGGCAGGGGCGGAGAGGGATTGAGCATCCGTGGAACTGCTCTCCCTCTCTGGGGAGAAGGGATCTCAGTTGTTGGCTCACTTGCGACCTCTGGCGGAAGCTGGGGGAAGTGAACTGGCACTGTATGGTAGGGGTGATGTTGGGGCGTGACGCCGGAGGGACCGTGTGCGGACACGTGTGCGCTCTCCTCCTTGGTGTCCTTGCATGCCCCAGTCATGCTGGCCAAGGGAGAAATAGAAGAAAACATGGTGCTTTGGTTGCAGTGGCTTGATGGCCGTCTTGGGGATGCCTGGCCTCGGGGGGCACCACTGCCGGTACTGGATCCTGGTTCGGTGGGGAGTGAGGGGGGGCTCTCCGCCACCCCGCCTTGAGGGGCAAGCCATGGGGGTAATTGGGCAGTGGGGGCTTCCTTGGGGGGCCAAGGCAGAACCAGATGGTGGCCGTTGAAAGGAAAGATGCCAGGACGTGGATGCAGACTGGAGGTGCCAGACAAGGTAAAAAGGATTAACTAAAAAAAAAAAAAAATCTGGGCCATAATGCTGTCTGAGATATACAGCAGTTTCATTGCACTTGTACTGTACTGTAGAGTACTTGGCTTCCATATGGGCCTACTTGCACGCAATGAAAATAAAGAATCTCAGTATAGATTTCTCCACCAACTGTACTGTCTGCAGAACATGGTGTATAAATTTAACCCGCTGGTCTCTACCATATGTGGTAGGTGCCAGAGAGTGTTGGGCACGTATTTGCACTGTTTTTGGGACTGCCCTGCTGTTAAAACATTTCGGAGGGATGTGTCATGGGAAGTGGCTAATATTTTGGGGAACCCCATAGTTAACTGATCCTTATCATTGTTATTTGGAATGGAGGACTTCGGACCTGAGGGATTGTCCCTGTATCCCAGGTGGGTACGAATTACACTTACCACAGCAAGACAATGTATCCAGAATACTTGGGTGTCCTATGCAAAACCCACTGTGGGGCTGTGGAAGACGTTAACCATCCAAACTCTGTTGTTAGATCATTTCATTACATTCTTATGGAGAGAGAGAAGAATGCTTTCTCGATGATTGGGGGAAGTTTTTGGACTCCCTTTCACCAGCTGAGGCACAACTGCTGTGGGAAGGTGTTATATAATAATTATGTGTTGAAGGGATAACCAGGAGATAAAGGCAGACCCATAGCCAGATATTGTTATGATAATGGCTATATATTTACATTAACTGCTGGATATATTTTAGATGTCATATATCCACTTTACCATGCAGAGTCAGTTTTTGTATAGATGTTATTTATTTGTTCATTTTATTTATATTGTTACTTTTTAAGCCAAAAGTTTGTATAGACATAATATAGTGATGTTGTTTGTTTTATGTCTGTCTTTATATAAACAAAATTAATAAAGATATTATACAAAAAAACACACACACAAACACTATGGAATTCAAATTTCAAACTGCATTGTATTTGAAAAATGTATTACACAGCAGAAAGAAAACAGTCCTTTCCTCTTGATAATGTTACACTTTGACTTTAAACAAAGCTGCTTCAAACTAAGGAAAATTGTTACAGTATATACAAATAATGTCCTGCAAAAGTTAAGTTACTGCTGCACTATAAATTTTGGGATGTGTACTCATGCTCTTTGCATTAATGCAACAGATCTATTTGACTAAATGTTTTAAAAATTAAAAGAAGATCCTTGTCCAGTGTCTAAGTGAAGGTAGTCTCAGCATTTCTGCTTTACTGGGACACAAATGGAGATTCTTTTAAAAGTAATTAATCAATCCATTAAAAGGCAGAGGTTATTCCAATTGTTTAACCAGGTGAGACACACTAAGCTGAAAGCTTTTTTTACAGGTGCAACCTGGGAGCACAGAGAAGTTAAGTGACTTGCTCAGGGTCACACAGTATATGTAAGTGGGGGCCGTGGGATTCAAACCCAGGTCTCCAGATCTGCAACTCAGAGCCTTAAACCTCTGAGCTATACTGCCTCCCTTCATAAAGAGCTTTATTTTTTAAATGAAATATATTTGACCATAACACACAATGTGTAGTCCTAAAAGATAGCATCAGATTTTAGAGTTAGCCCTTGTGTCTTTCTAGTGTTTCCTTAAAATTAATATGTAACAGATAAACTCAGGTTTGATACAATACTGATTAATAAGGAAAGTCAATGGTAATAATATCCAATGAATAGTTTCGTAAACTGTGTTGCAGTATGATCAACACTGCATGGTAGATGTTGTTTGGAGCCTACCAGCCCTCCAGTTTGCATCTGAAAATTATAACTTAACATATATTGGGGACTATACACAAAAGTGTGCGATTTACATGTGATGCGCTCATAAAGTGGCTGCGTGCATATTCGGCCCCGGACAGGTTCAGGGTGCATGGATTCACAAATGCAAGCACCCGCAGGGCACCAGTCTGTGACTCACCCTTGGTGTGCAGCTGGATTGGGGCTGTGCAGAGGTGCAGTGCAGGATGCAGTGGATCCCTTGCACTGCGGGTGCGGGGGAGTGTGGGAAGGAGCAGGTCTGGGATTTGTAAAAGTATGGGCACACACCTGAACAGCTGCCCCCAGCCCACCTTGGAAGCGTGGTGGGCTGGGGCAGCAGTGTGAAGGGGATCCCATTGCCACCCTCCCCACCAGTAACTGTTGAGGGGCACATAGATACTTACAGCAGGGTCCCCCGTGGCATACCATTTTACACCCCGGCCCGGCACTCTGCACTTTAGTGAATTGTGCAGAGTGCTGGCATGCCCCCTGTCACATCCCTAGACCTCCTGTGGTGCATAGCTGCTCAGGTGGCTGGGGATCTGGTGCGTAACTGGCTGATACACCAATAGTGAATGCCGCTGTGGGTCCGCTCAACCCCCACTGTGTGGCATTTACATGTAGAGTTGCCTATGTGCCTCAGGTACGTGGCACATAGGCAATCCACACTTTTGTGCATGGAGCCCAGTGTGAGCAGTACATTTTTGTAATTTAATAGCCTAACCTAAGCTGACCAGCTGATGCAAACATTAACTTTTTTGCAGATCCCTTGTTTAGTTTCCTGCGTAAATCTGACTTGTTGGATGAGGTTCAACAGTACCTCATATATCAAAAATTTCCCCTTTGGTAACCAAATCTCAATCTGCTTAGAACAGCTTGCTCAACATTTGTGTCAGATTTTCTCTTTTGTTCCAAAGGCATAGCAAAACAGATTTAGAGGTATAGCAAATAAACTCATAAGTGGAATTCAGTCGTAATTGCAGGAATTGGTTGAAATTACTAACTATTTAAGCTATTCACTTAGACCATCCTGTGCCAAATTCACCAATTAAATATTTTACTACTTCTTTTACTTACTAGCTTGGTTGCTATAATGAACATACACTCTACTTTTCCATACAGGTCAATAGTATAAGCAAAATGTGGACTGCTGAGTGACCATTTTAGCTATATTCAATGCAGTTTAGATCATTTAATTTAGAAAGGTATAAAAGTAAATGTAGTTCTAACTGTAATGACACTTTACTGAGGTCTGCAGAACTGGCTGCATCCCATGCTGCATACAGTATATAGAATAATTCATGGGGTGGGGAGGGGCGTGTTATAAGGTTGTTTTACATACCCAAGGTGTGGGATGCTGAATAAACCACAACACATAACTCTAGTAGTTGTATCCCACACAAAGAATGTGCAAAATGATTGAGTTACACCCTACCTTATATTTTATTTTTGTAATTCCCCACCTGAGAGGACTTACCTGGATGCTGTTGTGCCACACCAGGACATTGCTGGCCATCTTCCTGCTCTTTCCTGCCCCAGGACTGCAGTAGAGAAGGGGACAGGAGCAGCCACATGGAGATCGCCACACAGTCACACCGGAGATGTGCACATGCTCGAGCAGCTGCCTGACTCTGCAGCTCAGATGTTTTTGGCACTGGAAGTGCCCACCTGCCACAGAAGTCTTTAGAGCCACATTGGTGGCCAGCCACAGGCCTCCTCTGGTGTGCTTTAGCTCCAGGGACACCAGTGGGCATCAAGGGGCTTGGAGATACTAGGAGGGGAAGGAAGAAAAGAACTGGACGGTGTGACTTGGCATGCTACGCCTTTGAAAGAAATAAAGATATTGCCAGCCACACATGAATCTGCCAACATAGGGAGGTGGAGCAGAGAACGGAGCTTGCAATGGGGAGCACAAAAGCTCAATCAGCACCACACCACCACCAGATTGTTAGGCACAGTTGTGCTTACCAGTGTATGGGACCAGTTTAAATAAAATCAAAGCAGTGGTCTGGAAAATAAACTCTAAACTACAGTAACTGTTTACTGTAAGGACAGCCACCATTTTGAAGACCTCTGACCTCACTGCCAGCCAATCGATCATCAGGGATAAAGTACCACAAGGGATTGTGGGAGGAATGATGCAATAGGACTCTCCCAAATGGACTGGCAGGCTTTTTGAGCCAATCAGAGGGCAGAGCAGATGGACTGACAGACAGCCCTGTCTGCCCAATTAGAGACTGAATGGAGAAAAAGAAGGCTCTGGGCTCTTCAGAAGCAGGGGGTGCAGTTCAGCTGGGACACCAAGCAGTGCTGATCTGCAGTGCTGCTAGGGAGCTGGGCCCTACACAGACCTGGTCCATGTGGGTCCTCAACATATCCCACTCATCAGAAGCTGAAGAGATAGTGCCAGAAGGGCACCAAATGAGTTAAAAGCTGAGATTGTACCCAAAGTGCACCATTTGTGAGAGACTGCAGAATTTTGCCAGAAGGACACCAATGTGAAAGACATGTAGAGATAGTGCCAGAAGGGCATAGTAGTGAGAAAAGTGAAAAAAAAAATAGTGCCAGGAGGGCACTGATTGAAAGAGAAGTTGCAGAATGGTGCCAGAATGGTACCACTGCAGATGGAGAGTGAGAGGCCTGTCCAGGCCAAATGTCCTTTGAGTCCTCTCTAGGGCTCATCCAGAAAATCTGTTGTGTACACATCCCTGAATTCACCCATGTTCCAGAAACTGTTCCAGACAAACCCTGTTTGGAAGAAAATCTACTGTAAATGTAAGCCAGTGAGCAATGTCTGCATACCAAAGCTGCTGAACTGTACCAAGTGGAGACAGAGGCCTACATCCTGTCCAGCCTGCCCTGGAGACAGGTAAGGGGCCTGCTAAGCTAGCCTTTACTCAGTAGGGTGGACTGTGGAGCAAGGAGCCATGGGCACATGCCTGAGTACTGGTGTACTCTCGATCCCTTGGGGGAGTCAGACTGTGGGGTCGCTCCTGGGGTCTGGGCTCATTGAAAACTGTTTAGCTGCCTGAGGAAAGACCCATGTAGGGAGTCAAGGATGGCCTGATCCTTCTAAAAAGTGCAGTTGGAAGGTTCCACTCCACATCTGTGAGATTAAAATTATCAACTAGCAGCACCTCCCTTGCTTCCCATTCTGATTATGGCTTCCCCACATGTTTTATCCAACTCCTCCCACTGTGCTGGAGGTCTGTACACTATCCCAGTATGGATAGCGGACACAGAGCCTGTCTACAGGATGACAAACAGCACCTCCAGCCCTTCCTTTTCCTCCAATGTTCCCTGTACCTCTGTGGCCTGGATTTCCTCCCTCACATATAGTACAACCTCTCCTCCCTGCCCTGTCTCTTCCCAACAGAGAGTAGCATGGTATGACCATGTCCTAGCCATGGTGCTTGGTGCACCAGGACTCCATTATGGCCTCCAAATTCAGGCTAGCCTCCACCATGATGGCTTCCAGGTCTGGAATTTTGTTTTCCAAACTCCTTGCATTGGTGCAAATGGCTCTCCATACCTTACTCCATCACTGACTGATTCCCTGCCTTCCCCTTCCCTTCTGTGCTATATCCTGAAGCTCCCCTTGACCCTCCTCTTCCCTTTTTACCTTCTCCATCCTCTGTCTCCTTTAATCCTCTACTTTTACTTCCCTGATTTTATACCCCCCTTTTCCTCTGTCTTGTTCCCATCCATGTATTGTGGCATCTCTGCTCTAGGGGAGTTTACTCCCCTTAGACCCTCCCTCCACCCCAGATGCTCCAAGGAAGCAGTTGTTACCTCCCTTAGTTTTACAGTCTCCCCCAGCTAATCTAAACACTCAGCTAAGTAGCAGTTAAACCTCCCAGCAATGACTGCATCCCCCTTACTGGAAGAATGTAGGCCATCTCTCCTATAGAGGCCCACATCCTCCCAGGTTGGCCGCCAGTCCCCATTGTAGCTGAAGCCCTCCGCCATGCACCATACCTTCAACCAGTTGTTAAATGCAGGAGGCAGTATAGCGCAGTGGTTTAAGGCTCTGAGCTGCAGACCTGGGTTTGAATCCCACAGCCCCCACTTGCATACTGTGTGATCCTGAGCAAGTCACTTAACTTCCCTGTGCTCCCAGGTTGCACCTGTAAACAAGCTTTCAGCTTAGTGTGTCTCACCTGGTAAAACAAAAGTAAAAAAAAAAAAATTTAAAAAAAAATGCTTTCATGTGGAGTACCCTTTTCTCTCCCTGGCCATACACAGGTTACACCTTGGCAAAAGCCACCATGCATGCCACTTGATTGAGGCCCCTACTCAGCTCCCTGAAGTTACACTGTGCTGCCCCTACCTTATCCCTTGCCAGGTCATTTATCCCAAGGTGAACAAAAATGTCTGGCTCCTTCCCATCTCCTACTGCACTAGCAATCCTCTGGATAGGCTTTCCATCAGTCCAAGTCAAAGCACCTTTCACATACTTTACCTCACTCTCCTTTCCTTACCCTGCTTCTCCAAGTCTATGCCCCTAACAATAGAGTCTGTAACCAGCAGCTGTTTCCTCCCTGGCTGGGGGCTTCCTCCTCCCTTCTTGGGGTCTCCCCTACTGAGTACCCCCACTTTCTCCCTTCCCAGTGCAATGGGTGCCTCCACTCGGCAGCCCCATCCCACCAGTATGACAAAAGAATTCTGCAGTGGTATACACTGAGGAGCTTGCACCCTCCCCCTCCCACTCTACTGGAGCCCAACAAAGTCCATCTGCTCTGCCTCGACATCTTCAATGGGAGATGTGGCAGATCTGGTGGCCCCTGAGTGAGGTAGAAGGTCCTCTGCACCCTTGCCAACCCATAGTCCAGCTACCTCTGCCCACAGCCCAGAGAGGTGAGTACAAATGGGGTGGCACCTCAATCTCTGGAAGGTGTCCTGAAAGACTGTGGCCCCACACCCATTGCACTGCACCACTCCATAAGCTTTCCTTCCTTTACTTAGTGTATATTGAAACTTTTCTGTACCCTACTGCCTCCTTTCTACTCCTGTTGTACTCCTACATCTCCCTTTAGCTTGCCTGAAACTTGTTACCCTTTGCCCTATTTAGGGTGTCTCTTTGTTTTCCCTTTTCTAACCCTAACCTAGATAGAGTGTCTCTTGTTTTACCTTTCCTAACTCTCCTACATGTATCTACCTTATTTAAAAAAAAATAACATCAGTTAAAGGCTGCAGCAATCAGTACAGCACCAGAGGCATCTATCGGTGTTGTTCACAACTCACAGTGACATTGACAGTTCACAGTGACAGCTGCAAAGGACATGACATCTGTTTAATGAATTCTGGGATACAAACAAGAAACAAACCCAGAATCCAATAGGAACTGCTCACAGGTAGAATCAGTTTTACAACAATAATGTGGGCCGAAACAGTTTTCACAGTTATGCTTGCTGAACTGGTTTAACCAAACTGGCTTTGAAAACAGTTTTCTAAAGCTGTTCTGTAGTGTGGATGGGGCAAAAGTGGGTAACTCTTTTTTCCTTAACTACATTGTAGCTACAGTGTAACTACACTGTAACTGCATTACAGTTTTATGTAACAAATATGTAACTACAGTGTAATTACCCCTGTTGCATGTAGTTAATGATTACCTACCCTGCAGTTACATTGAAACTGACACTTAAAGTAAAGTGTGTGCTAAAAGTGTCCTGAGGTGCGGTAATACTTACCTTGCTGTTGTGCTGCTATTGTGGTGCAAGTGTGGCTTGTGAAGCAAAGAGCCTGCTGGCATGGCTTTCGGAAAGATTTGAAGCAAAGGGTCTGCTGGTCTGGCTTGAGAAGCACCCAAACCAGACCAGTGGGCCATTCGCTACAGACCCCCTCATCTCCCAAGGTTCTTCGTTCATAATGTCGGGGGGGGGGTGAAACTGCATAGGAGTTGTGTGGGGCAGAGATTTTAAAATTATACTGGTGTGTCTGGGAGAGGGATATGGAGCGAAAGAGCTGGTGGTCTGACTGAGGAGTGCCCATATCCTCCCATCACCCCCCAGTGCCCTTCACTTTAAGAGGTAGATCTGACTTGGGGATCCAGACTGTTAGTGTGCCTTTGGGGGGGTAGGGTATTTGAAGCGATGCCCCTCCTGGTCCATCCTGGGGGTGGCAGGGGATGAAGGTCCTGCTGGTGTGGTTTGGGGAGTGAAGGGCCTGCTGGTGTGGCTTTCAGAAGGATCTGAAACAAATGGACTGCTAGTCTGGCTTGAGGGACACCCATGCCAGACCAGTGGCCCATTCACTCCTAGCCCCCCCCCACCAACTACCAAAGCCCTTTGCTTCAAATGCTGGGGGGGTTGCAATTGCATACCTGTTTTGTGGAGTGGTGATTTAAAAATGATGCTGGTGTGGCTTGGGATGGACATGGAGTGAAATCAGTGGTGGTCTGGCTGTGGAGTGCCCATATCTTCCCACCACCCCCAAGGCCCTTCAATTCAAAAGGCAGACCTGGCATGGGGATCTGGCCTGTTGGTGTGCCTTTGAGGGGATAGCAGATTTAAAGTGATGTGTCTCCTGGTCTGTTTTGGGGGTGGCAGGAGATGCAAGTCCTCCTGGTGTGGCTTGGGGAGTGAAGGGCCTGCTGGTGTTGCTTTGGCTAGTGGGATATTTGAAGCAATGGGCCTCCTGGTGAGGCTTGGGGGAGATATAATGGTATGGTGTGGTTTGGGAAGCAGTGAGCCTGCTGGTGTGGCTTTGGTGGGATATGTGAAGCAAAGGGTCTGCTAATCTGGCTTGAGGAGCACTCAAGCCAGACCTACAGGCCTTTCACTCCAGGCTTGATCCCTCATTTCCCAAGGCCCTTAACTTGTGAAGTCACGCTGGGGATCGACTGTATCACACCTCTGTTACTGAAATGAGGGTTATGGACACTGAAAATGAGGAGCATCAAGCCTCATAATGAGGAATACATCCTCAAACATGGAGATACACACTCCACACACTGTGGAAACCTTTGATTTACCGTCATATGTATTTGAGCTTTAAAGTCAGAATACACAACACATTCTCTGTGTGGGCAGCACCCTTTCCATGAGAGATGGATAAGGAGCAGCACAGCAATTTTGAGAAGTAAAATGTGGGACATCTCCTGTAGTCGGGGCAGTTGAGAGGTAAGGGCAGAGTTATGTTTGGGGGGCTATGGTTGAAGATTCTGGATTGTGGTGATAAGCGTGTGCGTGTGTGTGTGTTAGTTTGTGAGCAGACTGCCTGTGTTCAGGAACCACACACAATCTGGTTATAAACTGTACACACACACTCAGTCACTCTGCCTGGCTAATCATCACAACCCCCCAAAAAGAAAATCAGTATTACTCCAATGCCCATTTAAGGACTTTATGTCCCAGTAACACAGAGTGGGAAGGGGACTCAGAGACTGGGAACATATTGTTGGGAATTGGTGAAGTTATTTTTTTTGAGTGGGTGGTAGGAGGTTCTTGATTGTGGTGAAGTAACAATTGCTGTCTGTGTTTTGCAATTCAGGGCACAGGCTGCTGGGTGTTGCCAGTTTGAGGTTAGGGAAAGAGCATGAAATCATATGTGGGGATGTGGGACAGAGATGAAATTGAATGGTTTTATGTGTGGTGGTGGTACTGGGGGTGACTGGATGGGAGGAGTGATAAACCAGACTGTTTTGTGGTGAGGTGGGGGCAGAGGGCTCTCCCATGCTGGGGCAAAAGAAGTCTTAATGGTGAGCGTAGTAAGACTTGTTATTTTAGGGGGGAGTCTGAATTGTGGTGATGAGACAGGCCAGAAATTGCATATGTGTGTGTGTGTGTGTGCGTATGCTGGGGTATTTTGTTGACTGCTGTGCTCCAAATAGTGTCTGTTCAGGAGAAAACTGAATTGATATCAATAAGTTCAGAAACTGTTCTGTTATTCTGTATGTGTTTTATTGAATAACATTTTTGGACCCATTTAGACCATTAGGTTACTTACATATTGCTGTTGGTTTCCTGACTTAGAATATGTTGCAACTGCCTACAGTCGTGATCTTTGCTGTCTTCTTCTGACCGTTGTCTTCAAAATGTATTTCAATTGCTCTGTAGTTTATGATGGTCTGTATTGTTGCCTGTGACTGCATTTTGTGGTTATGCATGTGGTGTCTGTAGCAGTTCGCTGGGACATATGGGCATGCCCAGGATGGTCTGGCCGATGGCTCTGGCTTAACTGACGTCAATTCCTTAGGACAGTGAATATACTATTGTGTTGTAGAGTAAGAATGGATCATTTTCTTGTGACCGGAAGGAAATGCACACACAAGGAAGCAGAAGCTGCTGGACAGAAAGAACCTCAAAGTGCAAGGGCAGAAAATATGATGAGGACCACCTGAAGATAGGAGTCACCTGAATGGGGACCAGTGATTTGCCACAACCTCAGTGTATTGTACATGCTGATGTTCTAACAGAAGACAGTGTGCGGCCTTACAAGCTTTGGCAGTATCTGAAAACTAAACATCCCAACTTAATTTCGATACCTCTGGACTTTTTCCAAAGAAAACTGTATGAAGTGAGACGTAAAAGAAAAGTGTTGGAGCAGCATGGGACTGTGTCTGCAAAAGCCATTGAAGCATCATATGTTTTTTCTCTGAGAACTGCCAAAGCTGGGAAGCCATACGGTATTGGAGAAGAGTTACTAATTCCTGCTACCAAAGAAAAGTGTGCAGTGATGCTTGGGAGAAAGTAGCTGCATAGCTAGATGCAATCCCTATTCCCTCTTTCAAATGATGCAGTTTGCCATCATACTGAGGATATGCCTGCAGATGTGTAGAGGCAGGTCATAGATTCTGTTAATCAGAACCCATACTTCTCTTTGCAAATCGATGAGTCCACTAATGTTGCAGATGCTGCACAGCTTGAGGTGCATATTCGGTATGCCACAGATAGAGATCTTCTGGAAGAGTTTCTGTTCTGCTATCCACTCCCCACACAAGCAACTGGGGAAGAGCTATTTCACCTGCTGAATAAGTTAATTTAGGAAGAAGGTCTTGACTGGAGTCGCTGTGTCTGAATTTGCAGTGATGGAGCTCTCTCAATGACTGGAAGACACAGCGAGATAGTAACAAGGTTACAAGAAGTGATTCCAGTGCTGTCTGGAACCACTGCATCATTCACGGAGAAGCCCTGGCAACGAAGAAGATGCCAGCTGAACCCTCCACAAACTCTTGGTTGATGCTGTTGAAGCTGTGAACTTCATCAAGGCATATCCAGTGAATTTCAGACTGTTTGTAGTATTGTGTGAAGAAACGGGAGCAAGCCACATGTTGCTCTTGCACACTGATGGCCATTGGTTGCCCCGGGGGAAAGTGCTGACCCACACTTATGAACTGCGTGGCAAAGTCCGTACCTTTCCTGCTGACTGCAACTCTCCACCTGTGGAACATTTGAACGATTCACAATGGCTTGCATTGCTTGCATACTTGGCAGATATACTTGACAGACTAAATTCGCACAGTGTGTCACTTCAAGGATTGCACGCCAGTGTTTTCAAAATCGGGAGCAGGATTAAGGTATTTGTTTGCAAGTTTAAATCATGGTTCACATGAGAGCAGCAAGGATCAGTTTCCACATTTTCAACACTGGATGATTTTCTGCAGGAAAATGAACTTTTAGCTAAGCATTCAAGTACTGATTTGAAAACATTTAAGTGAGTTGCAAGAAAATATATCTATTTCCCTGAACATGGCAGAGAACGTGGAAAACAAGTCCCTAATCCTGGAGGAACTTAACTCCCACTTTGCCACAGCTGGATTAGCTTTTGACTCGTCACCTTATGCTGGTGCTGCGGTGAGCCAGCATACCCCTTCCCCTATATCTAGTCCTGCACCCAGCCCCTTCCAGCTGCGTGAGATAACTTATAAAGAAGTAGAAGATTCTCTTCTTAACTTAGACACCAAAAAAAGTGCAGGGGACGATGGCTTGGAACCCTTTTTCCTAAGGTCAGGCTACACCCATCTCACTGCCCCAATTCTCCACATCTTCAGTCTTTCCATTACATCTGCTACTGTGCCGCCCTGCTGGAAATCAGCACATATCCTCCTCTATTTAAATCTGGTGACCCATGCGATGTAAACAACTATAGGCCTATCTCCATATTGCCTATCCTTTCTAAAGTTCTCAAAAACTGATCCATATTCAGTTAAAATCTCACTTGAAACCTTCTGTCTCATTAACCCAGCTCAATCTGTCTTCCGGCTAATCATAGCACAATCACTGCACTAGCAAAAGTAACCAATGATTGGATCTCTGCTATAGATGCTAAGAAGGTAACTGGTGCAGTCTTTTGGACCTCAGCAAAGCTTTTGATACTGTTGATCACAAACTATTAGTCAATTGCCTTGCAAAGTTGGGTGCCACATACCATACCACCCAGTGGTTCTCTAGCTACCTAACTGGAAGATTCCAAAAGTAAAGGCGGAAGGCTTTTTTTCAGCTGCCTTGCCAGTTGCAAGAGGAGTCCCCCAAGGATCCATCTTAGGCCCTATCTTGTTTTCTTTGTACATTAATGACTTAGATGCTAACATATCTACGTCCAATCTGCACTTTTTTGCAGATGATACTGTGTTTATACTTCTGGCTCATCGTTATCTGAAGTCAAGGGAGTGCTTCAAGCGGACTTCTCACAACTTGAGCATAATCTAATAAAGGCAAAGCTTCTGCTCAATGCTAAGAAGACTAAAGTGATGATATTCTCCAGCAGTGCTGTCACAGGCCCCCCCAATACCCTTGCCCAAGACTTCATTGTCACCACGCTAAACGAGCCTCTGTAAGTTGTAACCAAATTTAAATATCTGGGTATCTGGATCGACAATAAATTATCTTTCAATGACCACGTCAAAGATGTCTCTAGAAGGTAAAAGCAAGGTTAGGTTTCTTCTATAGAAATAAGCCCCTTTTCCCCCTTGAAACTCGAAACAAGCTTGTACAGGCCACTTTTCTCCCCCTACTTGACTATGGCGATGTAATCTATTGCTCCACCACTCTTGCAAATCTAAGTAAACTGGACATCCTTTATCACCGTGCATTACGGTTCATTACCAACTCCCCTTACCGTTCACACCACTGTGACTTATATGCAGCTGTTGGTTGGACATCCCTTACCACTAGACGCCTGCTCCATGCTGGGCTATGGATTCTTAAACTGCTCCTGCAGAAATTGCCAAGCTATCTCTCTTCCCTTATTAGTATCTCACATAGTGCACACTCGTTAAGAAAATATGACTTTATTATGCTTGACATACCAAGGACGTGGACTTCCTTTGGTAAACGTGCTTTTGCATATGCCCTTCCCATTTGGAACCAATTACAAACTGTACTGAAACTAACTAGCACAGTTTCAATAAACTTCTACAAATCGCTAAGTTCAGCCAAAATAAAAGACACCTGTAACTGTCATTAAGTCTCTTCCTTCCCCATGTGTGCCATATTTATCCACTGGTAAGGTATAATTGCTTTGTCATATTAACTGCTTTCCCATCCCCTTCTACTCCTGGCTGTATCTATGCTTACGCTCCACTGCTACTCTATCAAATCACTCCTCCCCTCCATATCAGTTGTAGACTGTTGTTTGTTCTAGCTGCCAAAATATATGTATTGCACACACCAGTCATCATGTTTCATTTATCAGTATACAACCTGTAAGTCACGTCCCTGTTTCATATCAGTGTTTACCACCTGCGGTCACCCTATGTGGTACCCTTGTATGTATATCCAGCCTGTATCATGTAACGTGCATTTCATGTATATACTGTTATTACCTATCTGTGTTTGTACTTTAAGTGTTTATGTCACAGGACCTCCTTGTGAATGAGCTTGCTCAATGGAGTTTTCCTGCAATAAACTTGAACTTGAACTTGAGAAGGCGGTGACCAGTGGATCAGGAATCCCACCATTTTTAAGCCAAGCTCTGCAGACTCTTCATCCCTGGGAGAACAGGAAAGTCTCATTGACCTAGCTACAGATCCAACTCTGCAGGTCTCTTTTGCACAGTTGTTCCCTGCAAACTTTTGCCTGTCAGTTGGATATGAGTTTCCTGCATTAAAAAAATCGAGCTCTTACAATTCTCATGCCTTTTACCTCAACATATCTCTGTGAGTCGAGATTCTCCACACTGGCAGCAATCAGAAGAAAGCATCGTTCCCATCTTAAAGTTGACTTGCTCCTGTACCTCTCAAAAGTGTAACCAAGAATAAAGCAGCTAACTGCATGAAAACAGTCTCATAGGCTCCCTTTTCAGCAGACTGATTGGACTAATTGGATTAACAATCAGCACGATGCACAGCGGATTTATTTTTAATGCACTGTAAATAAACACATTTGGTTTATTATTTCAAAGTGGTTGTATGTGATTTTGAGCTTGTTTATAAAATTCATTATTACGGCTATCTGTTGCAAAGTATGTGACTGTGTTTGACACATGGGGAGGCCAAAACATTTTTCCAGCCCAGTAGGGGAGGTTCCCCTTAACAAAGTCTGAGAACCTACAGTATGTACTAGGGGATTTTGTGGCCTCATGTGCAAGATCTGAACCTTTCAGTGCTGGAAACCTTAGGTTGGGTTCCAGGGATCTAGGCCATTTATGGAATTAATTTTAATAACCGCAGCCCAGGTTCTAATAAACACTAATTCACATTACAAAATTACAAAAATCACTCCATGTACATCTCTTATTCAGCACTTCTGGTAGCTTTGCATAAAAATATACCATGGATTGAATCAGCACAAAGTGTTAAGTCACCCTTTAAATCCCAGGGTGGAAGTCTCAGCTCAGTACTGTGCCTTTAGCTATAGAAGTGCAGCGTATTGCTGTAATGTTCAGCAGCTGAAAGAAAGAGTCGACCTTTGGACATGTGCATCAGTGTCCCTGTCTGAGCAAAAGCATAACTGAGCCTTTGAACTAAAACCTGACTTCTTTCTGCAAAAGACTGAAGAAAGTAATTTGAACTAGTTTTACAAGCTTTGCAGCTTTTCCGTCTGGTCATGATTTAATATCATTTGCTACAGTACCTGACTGGACAGATGTAGATAGCTATCTTATTAAACGTCATGTCAAAGACGCTTTAAATCATATAAGAGTGAAGACTCAGAATGTCAAGCACCATTCAAAGGCTTTATTACACACACATAGAAACATAGAAACATAGAAGTTGACGGCAGATAAGGACCGCAAGGCCCATCCAGTCTGCCCATTTCTTTTTCTACCTTATAAATGTGCCATCGGCCTTTGCTCTGTCAGTGACCTATCTATTCATAGTCATTTGTATTGCTCCCTTATGCCTATCCCATGCCTGTTTGAAGCCCTGCACTGTATTCATAGCCACCACTTCTTGTGGTAAGCCATTCCATGCATTCACCACCCTTTCTGTGAAAATAATTTCCTCACATTCCCCTTAATCGGCCTCCCTCTAATCTCATGCTGTGTCCTCTTGTCCTGCTATTTTCTTATATTTAGACATGTTAGACTCTTTCACCTTGTTTATGCCCTTAAGGTGTTTGAATGCCTCGATCCATATCACCTCTCCCTCCTTTGCTCAAGGGTATACATATTGAGTCCGTTAATCTGTCCTCATATGTCTTCTGATGCAGTCCCTGCACCATTTGGTTGCCCTTCTCTGGACTGCCTCAATTTGGTTAATGTCCTTGTGAAGGTGTGGCCTCCAATACTGCATGCAGTACTCAGATGGGGCCCTAACTAATGTCTTGTACAGAGGGATTATTACCCTCTACGACTTGTGATACCCCTACTAATACACCCTAACACCCCTAGCCTTACCTACTGCTTTAGAGGTCTGCTTGGATGATTTTAGGTCATCAGTGATGATGATGCCCAAGTCTCTTTCTTCCTTTGTGACTGCTAGCAACTCCCTCCCAGCCTATAAGTGGCTTCAGGGTTTCTCTTCCCTATGTGCATGATTTTGCACTTCTTTGCATTAAATCCCAGTTGCCACTCTTCTGACCATTCTGCTAGTTTATCCAGATCTCTTCTCATTTTGCCCACCCATCTGGCTCATCTACTCTGTTACAGATCTTGGTGTCATCTGCAAACAGACAAGCCTTACCCTCTAGTCCATCTGCAAGGTCACTAATGAAGATGTTGAATAGGACTGGCCCCAGGACTGATCCCTGAGGTACCCCACTTGTGACTTGCATCTCTTCTGACTGTATGCCATTTACCACCACTCTCTGTTTTCTGCCAGTCAACCAATTTGCCACCCAGTTGACCAACTTCTGACCCACCCCAAACCTACTCAGCTTATTTATCAATATTCTATGTGGAACAGTGTCAAAAGCTTTGCTGAAGTCAAGGTAGGCGACATCAACTGCTCCCCCTTGGTCCACCACTCTGGTTACCCAGTCAAAGAAATCTATGAGATTAGTTTGACAGGACCTTCCTTTTGTAAACCCATGCTGTCTTGGATCCTGTGCCCTATGGATTCCAGGTGTTGCACTATCCTTTCCTTAAGGAGTGCCTCCATAATCTTGCCCACTACTGAGGTAAGACTGACCAGTCTGTAGTTCCCGCCTCCTCCCTGCTACCACTCTTGTGGAGCGGGATCACATGAGCCCTTCTCCAGTCTTCTGGGACCTCTCCTGTGCTCAGAGACTCACTAACAATTCTGCTATAGTTCTGCTAGTTCCTCCTTTAGCTCCTTAAGTACCCTGGGATGTAAAGGAGGAACTAGTAGAGCCATTAGCATTATATATATATATATATATATATATATATATATATATATATATATGTATTTTTTTGATTTGATTTTTTGTAAGAATGCCCCCAACTCTGCTTGATTCAGCATTGCTTTCTGGTAGACTACTAGACTTGTTCAAAAGATGCTTCAGACTGAACAAGTGTGGTGCTATAAGAAACATATTGAAATTGCTAGTTTCTGTTCTACTAGAGGTCTGCACATTTCAATAATAATTATTCATACCCATGATACCTTGTTCCAGGAATGAGACTTGAGAGTTGCACAAAACCCAAACAATGATGATTTTATCCTGTGACCATACATACAGTAAATAAATAGCCATGGCTTGAGCTAAACATCCTGTTGAACCTCACATAGCTTGACCCTGGTCTGGCAACTTTTGATTGAATTAAATAGCCCTGATACTTGTTGTGTTCAGCCATGTTAATGAATTTTGCTACTTTGCTATAGTGCTATAGTTCAATTAGTCTTACCGATGGAATTTTCTTTATCCTGTCTATTTGTACAGCTTGCACAGCAAGTCAAATTGTACTGGCTGATTCTGGCAGATAAAAAAAAAATCTTGAGTTCCAAAAATGGTACCACTTCTTTTTCTACATGTAATTTATGTTTTTTTTCCCCTGTTTGCGTCCCAGACCCAGGACCCCAGCAGACACATACATGCACATGTGTGGAGACGCAGACACATGCCGGGTACTAGCTCGGACCGTTCCACCCCACCCCTGGCATTCATCGCTGCCGCCCCCCACACTTACGTTTTCCACTGGGCCTCCACCCAGTGGGAGCAGAACTACAAGGTGAGAGGACAATCACCGCCGGGAAAGAAGAGCTGCCTATGGCAGCTCAATCCCACTATGACTCCCCTCCCCCATGCCAGCTCCCCAAGATCATTCCCAAACCCGGGTCACCGGCATAGCTCAAAGGTCTCAGCCCTCAGTGCCACTGGACCAGATAAATGGTGCCACTTTTATGTTTGTTGCATTTAGAATCAGCATTGTATGAATGTGGATTATACTGGTATGACAGGTGTTAAGCTGGTATATTTCTTTTTAGGTGTGTATTTATGAGAATGTCTGAAATGTGTTATATTGGCAAAATGTTGCTTTGTTTCAAAGTAAAGGGTATTCACTGATGGCTTCAGACAGAGACCAGATGGGGTGCATGCCCCAGTAAAACTTTACTGTGCCCTAGCTGTTCTCAAGCAGTGACACATGCAGAAGCTGCCAACGTAATCAAGACTGAAATTCCTTTTGTGTTAGAGGGAGCCAACACACGAGGGATGAGTGCTACCTGAACAAAGTGTGCATGTGGGGGGTGCAAACATCCAAGCAAGTTGCATAGGCAGACTTGTGGGGGAGTGTTTAAAGAAGGCTAGTGTGTGACTGAAGCAGATGAGGGAGAGCAGTGCAGCACCTGTGCCCTCAGGATAAGAAAAAAATTAAAAATGTTAACAAAACGGGGAAGTCAAGAAAATGCAGAAAGTAACATTTCAGTTGAGGATGATAGATTGATTAACATATTCAAACAAATAAGAGGTGCAGGGTGACTAAACTGGAAAGTGTTTGAATGAATGCAGAATCTCAGCAATAAAATGTGTGAGTTAGAAGACTTAGTAGAATGGCTCTAACCAATAGGATACACATGGGGGGAAGGGCATACAGTATACATAAGCATATTGGAAAGAAGGTGGAGGAGTAGCACTTAAACAGGGATTAGGTGTTCAGATAAGGGTTGGTACTGAGACTATACGGTAGACGGAGAGACTGATTACTTATGGGTAGAGTGAACTGAGGAGACTAGAAATAAAACATTACTGTGAGAATGCTGTAGTCCCCCTAACAAGGCAGAGAACTGCAATCACAAATTATCGGATGGAATCAGAATGGCAGCATCTAATGGTCTGGTGGAAAGTATGGAATATTTTAAGCTACTAGGCACAAACTAAGAATGCTGTTCTGTCAAAGGGAAAGTAGGGTCGGAATTCTTCCACTATGTGAAAGCGGGCACTCGAGGGTGATATACTGGCTCTAGTTCTGAGCAGTGGGCAGTCTGGTTCCTTCAGTAGGGGGGAGTTAGCATCTGTAGTCCAACAACCATAATATGTTAGCATTCGCAATAATCAGTGGTGTCAGTTGCAACAAAAACTCTAAACTTCAAGAGGACAGACTAATAAACTGAAGAGATCGACTGAGGAGAACCTGGATAAAATGTGTATGAAGAAGGCAGTGGAAAAGATGTGGAACTCCTTCTGGGGGTAAATAAAAAATGCAGTGGATTACTGTATACCTATAAGAAGTAAAGGGAAAAAAATAAGAATGCACCAAGTTTGGAAGGGCAGGATCACAACAGAGCTGTGAGAGAAAAATGAAAGGCAATTAAGGCACAGAGGAAGACTTGCACCATGAAGAACAGAGGGAGATGTAAGCAGACACTAAAAAATGTAAACAAGGAATCGGGCTGGTAAACAAGAAATGTGAGAGTGGCATTTATTTATTTTATTTAGTTTTTGTTGAGGGAGGGATAGGCAATTTTGTTTGTTTTCAGCCTCTTCCCTGGGTTAGCAGGAGATACAGATGGAAAGCAACTATAACTGAACTATATGAAGCTATTGGTGATGTTTTCAGTGGCAGGTATTGCAGCAAGAGACATTTAAAATTAAAAATAAAATAATGTTTAGCTGCACCAGAGAAAACAGGACAGTAAAGGAGAGCAAAGGACGGCTAAATACAGAATGTGGGGATGGGTTGAGAAAAGATCAGGTGATGTCCCAGTAGCAAACAGGCTAAATAAATAGTTCACCTTAATACTTACACAAACATGTTTGAAAACTTGTCACATCTGGATGAAACATTCTAGTGGTCCTCAGAGGATATTTGCAGCGCAGTGGGTATCACTGCTAGCTTAGCTGCTATACAACTAGGTTAGCTGAAGGTGAATAAATCAGAAGGAACTAATGGTATTCATCCCAGGGTATTCAAGAATCTAAAGAATGTACTAGTGGGTAGTCTAGCTATTATTTTCCAGAAGTCACTATAAACTGATGATGTACAGTACCTGTGGTCTGGAAGGGGAAATGACCATTTAAAAAGGAAAGTAGATGTGAAACAGGTAACTATAGCACAGTGAGCCTGATTTTGATACCTTGTTGGTCTTTTTTGAGGAAGCAACAAAGAATCTAGTTAAGGGAGAAGGCACATGATGTACTTAGACTTCAGTAAAGCATTCACCATGGTTCCTCAGGAGACATTAGTTCTGAAGTTGAGGAATTTGGGAAAATGGGACATACAGCATAATGGAAAGAGAGATGGTTATGACATAGCAGCTCAGCAGGTATCATAGTGGTGTATGGGACAACATCAGACTGAAGAAAGCCACCAGTGGGGTTCTCCAGGGGTCAGTATTGGGACATCTACTGTTCAGTATTGTTATTGATGGGGTAGAGTAAGGAATCTAATGATAATTAAGTTTTTGGATGACACAAAGCTAATGAGGGTGGTAGATTCAAGGGGTGTGCAAGCCCCAAATATTAATTCCCAAATACTATGAATAAAAGGGGTAGCTGGTACTCGGGTAGAAGTACAAAATATTATTCCCTATTCCATGGTATTTGGGGGAAGAATAATCAGCAAGGCCACTGTTTTTCGGTTTTTACCAGAAAATCCGGTAAAATTCCGGAATTAGGGCTGCCTGAAAACCGGTTAAAACAAAGATTTCATGGAATCTGGCATTTTCTATCAGATCAGTAAATCTATAAAAAAGTCTGTTTTTCTTTTAATTCCTTCCTGTACTATTTTCAGATTGCTTTATTTAATGCTCTGTATATTAAGCCTTCTTTAATTCTGATTATTTATGCACATACTAAAAGAATGATAATAGAATCCCGGTAAAATCTGGAAATTAGAGTAACAATCACCAGTGAAATTCCAGAATCTTAAGTCTTGAAAA
Source organism: Neoceratodus forsteri (assembly GCA_016271365.2). NCBI lineage: Eukaryota > Metazoa > Chordata > Ceratodontiformes > Ceratodontidae > Neoceratodus > Neoceratodus forsteri. The sequence goes on from CM028131.1 coordinate 1,661,183,575, forward strand.
CGGAATTTAATTGTTTTAATCACCGTAAATCAGTGGCCTTGATAATCAGGACTCAGAAAAAAGTTTTAATAAGGGTTAACTTGTGCCAACAGGGCTAGTCTTGTGATGGCAGCATGCGTGTATTGTATGGGGTCAGAGGCAATGTTGTCATCATCATTATGATGGCTATTTGGTCACAGTAATAACCATTACAAGTCTAATTAAATAATCATGAGCCTAGCAAAGCTCATGATTGGCTACAGGATTGGTCATTAATGTCTTAGAAGTGACTGCTATAGCTGCCAACTGATGCTGTGTGGCACACAATCTCTTATACGTAAAACATACTTGTACTGCACTGCTTGCGTCATACCACTCAAATGGCGAGAGTAAATTTAAAACCTGTAAATCTTAAACTTGTTATTGCAATTAGACTTATAATCACAATAGCAACCTCAAAACTGGTCATTTTCTTGGATTAACGACCGACTGTGAGGGGAGGTTACCTTTGGAAGAGCCTTGTGATACACGTCTCCCCAACCAGTCATTTATCCCTTGGAAGTGATTGGTTTCTTGGTAGTAATTTACTTACTTATTGCTGTAATGTTGCTCCCGTTGTGCATGTCAGATACTACTCAAAAATAAATGTTGCCATGTGTGCAAACGGGGAAGTTAACTGTTATAAGAAATGTGCTGGCAGTGTAATAACTGCATTATAATGTATGATCGGATGTTATTATTACCTGAATTCAACCAATTCACCAGGTTGTTGTACTATCAATGTGATGTCATGATGCTGTTATATCATCATTAGTACGTCACATCCATGGTATAACACAGAATGTGTAAATACGCATGCGCGTTCAGTGAACCATACTCTGAAACGGCCATAGCAGTGAGAGGAGAACACCATGGAATAGAGGGTCACTGCATAAATCAGAGTGTGAGTGTGATGAACTACTAATAGTGGACCATACACTATAAAAGACCAGGTATGGTCCACTATCAAAAACAAGTTTGTGCAGCTATCGTGAGGTAACCATGGTGACAAAAAACTCTCGAGCTTCGCTCTCGAAGTTTAACCGGTCGCCATGGCAACCTCTCAATGGCTACACAAGCCTGTTACTGATAGATGACCATACATTATCCTCTATTTATTGAATTAAGAATTCATGTGACAAACATTCCACTGCAGGGATTGACTATAACATTAACTGATTACCAGGCCTGAAAATACTGTAAATTACCCCTGGGTTTCTGCAGTTACCCACACACCTTTTTGTGCTGGCTAGTTGTACAGAATCAAACGTTACATTTCTGCTCTTCACTCTGTACCTGGTCACGTAGATAAACTGAAAGTTGCTGTCTCCATTGCTGTTAAGCTTTTACCATTCACCTGTACTGAATGTATCACAGTGTCAGAAAGCCTGTATTGTACCTACCCATGCTGTACCTGGTGTGTGATTGAATAGAGATTTTCAGATTATAGTGCTGTAAGTCTCTCACCCTCTACCAACACTAATTTCATCCCTATGTTGGGAAGATAGTACTGTACCAGCCTATTCCGTACCTGAGGTTTTTAAAGCTCCAGTGATGTCAGTTTATCACCTTTCACTAGCATGAATGCTATCATAGTGTGGGGAAACCTTCTGTACCTGGCATGCCTCTGCATCTCTGTGGTGTTTCCACCTGCCACTGAAACCTAGCAGTGTACCTTCAGAGTGTGGCAATTACCCCGCAAAAGCCAGAGACGTATCCCCGCACCCTCCATAAGCAGTGTGGTGTACATTGCACAGCCCTGGCCCAGCACAATGTGTGCTTCCCTCCCCATGTCCTATATGCTGGCCTACCCACTCTGCCTTGGATGGCTTCAGTCTCCATGGCTGCCAGTTCCTTACTGTTCACCAGCACTAAATTTAGCACAGTGTGGCAGAGCCTGCTAAACTGATCCCAGTATGACAGAGCCTGCACTGCCCTTGCTGTGCTCCGTACCTGGTCCTGTGATTAAACCGAGGACTTCAGTCTCCAGTACTGTCAGTCCTTTGCATTTCATCAGCACTTAGTTTGTTTACGAGTACAGAGAATCCCAGAATTTCCATCCAAGTTAGTTATTCTGACTGCAAATAACATAGTCTATGCAACATTTTGCTTGCCAGTGAAAAGTAAACTGAGTTCATTAGTAGTGGTTTTGATGCTGTTTTCAACTGAAAATCTGTCACTGTTTTGGATACTGTTTACTGACCTATGGATAAACAGTGGGCTTGTGTACTCTTTTAACCATTTAACTGCTGGTCAGTGGTAGAAATTTAGACTCCTTGCTGCTGGTAATGTTGCTGAAATTTGGACCTCATATGTAAATACTTATTTCTTTTTTCTGATTGAATGATCATAGTGACATTTTCAGAATATGTTATTAGGACCACTAGGTGCAATCAGATATAATATTTTTGTTTTTCTGTTAAAGTAAAGTGAACACTACAATCTTTTATAAGTATTAAACAAAGCTCTTTCCAATTAAGATATTTTTTTGTACAGTCTACGTTATGTACTGTGTATTGAGAAAAAAGATAATTGCTACTTAGATTAAGTTTTTTATTAGTCTGGCAACCAATGTAAAAAATTAAAGGTATATTTTCAGGTTATTTCTATTTTTTTATATCTCACTACAACAATACACTTGGTGTAGTTACAAAAAAATCAGTCAGTTTGCAGTCAATTGTCATGAATTGTAATGCATACTTTATTACCTTTAGACATTGCTCAGTCTATGTAAAAACACCTCGCAGCTGCTAAAGTAAATGCCATGTTCAGGTTAGTAAATACTAAACTAATTTTATTCACTTTCTGTGCCATAACTCAGTCCTCCAGGTCCATTTTATATTTAAGGCCCAAACTGTCAAAAAAAGGGGATGCTGTAGCTCAATTCGTTTTCTGATAATCCTGCCTAAAAACAGTAGTCCTAGACCCTGCTTAAACATAGAAAATGATTGCAGAAAAAGACCCATGGTCCATCCCATCTACATGAATTCCCTATTTAGCCTGGGGACCTACTGTCCCTCCAGGGTCCTAGCCCTTCTCAACCTCCCCCACCTTCTCCACCCAGTTTCTATTGCCCCGAGTAACTACTATACCCTCCCTTCTGTCCTAACTGTGCTTGAAACCACCAATGGTTTTTGCACTTATCATTTCAGCTGCTGGACTGCTCTGAGGCTCCACCCTTTCTGTAAAATAATACAGTATATGCCGCTTGTAACGGATTGATTTGACAACCGTCAATCTGTCCATTAAATGCAGCATCCATTACATCAATAGCCCTACTCAACACCCAAAAAGCCAGCGCAGAGCAAGCGCAGAGTATAAAGTGATTTACAGTCCTTTTCAGACTTAACTGCGATCTGCAAAAAAACCATCTAACTTTATTTAAAGTGCTTTTAAAAATAAATATTCTTAAGAAAGTCAGACAAGGTTGACTTGGGGATAGAAAAATGTGTGCTGAGGTCACGAACACTTAACTCTGGCAATCTATCTCCTTGAGTATCTTCACTTTTTTTGAAAGACTGAGACATGTTCTCTTACCAGCAGCATTCTTGGTGGCACTCATGATCTAGCCAGTAGAAGCACAGCACAACTCTAAGAACAGTGTTAGCAGCTAGAGGAAATGAACATCATGGGGGTTTTGAAACTTGAAACGGGCATTAGAAGGCAGCAATTCAGCTGAACGTCATTAATTGCACCGTTGTATTGCATCGTTGTTTGTTTCATTGCTTGAACTAATTGGACGGTACTGCAGGAATTACAGGTCCGCTTTAACTGTCATTTTTAACATAGCCGGAATAGTGAATGGCTTTTGGCATGGGCTAAATGTCCATTAGAAGCAGAAGTCCACTACATCAGGAGCCGATATAAATGGTATTTACTGTACTTCCTTATGTACATTTTAAACCTCCCTCCTGTTAGTCTCCACTCATGTCCACATGACTACAAGCTATTATTCAAGCTAAATAGTTCCCTGAAGTTCATTTTGTCATTCCATTAAAGAACTTGAAGATCTCTATCATATCCCCCCTGTCCCTGCTGATCTCCTGTGAGTACATATTCAGTGCCTCAAGACGCTCCTCAAAGGACCTGCTCTATTAGCCCTGAATCATTTTCTCCACCCTGCTAGAAATGTTCAAGTACCTCAAGGGAATCAACAAAGTCCAAGAGGGTAGCATCTTTAAAAAAAAGAGGTGTGCAAGGACAAGGGGGCACAATTTGAAGATGGGGGGGTGGCTCAGAGGTAATTTAAGGAAGTATTTTTTCACAGAGAGGTTGTGGATGCATGGAACGGCCTTCCGGAGGAGGTTGTGGAGTCAAAAACAGTGGTGGAATTCAAGCATGCATGGGACAGTCATAAGGCCATTCTAGGGGGTGGGGGTAGGAAGAAGTAGGCTGCTGGTTAACTAGGATCCGCAGCTTATCCAGTAGGTAGGGAAATAGGCAGACTGGGTGGGCCAAGCGGTCCTTATCTGCCATCAAATTCTATGTTTCTATGTTTCTGTGCTGCACTGTCTCCAGTCTATCCCTATCTTTCCTGAGGTGAGGACTTGAGAATTGGGCACAGTACTCTAGGTGTAGCCTCACTAAGCATCTATATTGGGGAAGTAGTACCTCTTCCCTTTTACTATCAATACCCCCTTGCAATACAACCTAGCATCCTACTCACTTTATTGTATGTCTTGTTCCACTGACTCAATTGTTTTAGGGAGTCACTGATGAAAACTCCAAGGTCCCATTCCTCAGCCATAGTGCTAAGTCTCATCCCACCAATTCAGCACTCTTTCCCGTGATTCTTGATTCCTAGGTGCATTACCTTTCACTTCTTGATGTTGAATTTCAACTGCCAAACCTTAGACCATCCCTCTAGCTTTTGTAAGTTCCTATGTATTTCCCTAATTCCCTCATTGCTAGCCACCCTTCCATACAGCTTAGTGTCATCCACAGACACAGCCTGCCCCAGGTTCTTTTATCAATGTTGCCAATGAACAAATTGAAGAGGACTGGACCCAGGACAGATCCCTATAGTACCCCACTTGTGACCTCCTTCTCTTCTGATTTGAACTCATTGACCGTAAAGCTCTTCAGCCTCCCCTTTAGTCAGTTACCTACCCAGTTTACCATGGCCTTAGCTGCACCCAGATTCTCCATCTACTTCAACAAGCATCTGTGAGGCACCAAGTTTGAAGCCTTGCTGAAGTTGAAGTAAAGCAAATCCATTGCATGACCCCTATCCAGTTCCCCCATCACCCAGTCAAAGAAATCGATCAGGTTAGTCTGGCAAGATCTCCCTGCCATGAATCCTTGCTGTTTTTTTTTTTTATTCTATTTTCTTTTTCCCCCCAAGCCACTAGCCACCCGGTATTTTCAACCTGGTCACAGAGCCACGGACTTCCACCCCTCACATCAGCCACAATCCCTCTGAAGCCCCATGGCTTTCGCTCCATGGTGGGGCTGCTGCGCTCTCCCTACATGCCACAGACTTGGGATAGGTCAGAGGGCTTGGCCTGAGGGGCTAATCAAAGCCGCAGCAGGCTTCATGGAGGGCGGATGGCAGCTGTCCTATTTTCTGATTTTCTGGGGAGGCGGGGCCTTGCAATGACGTCCGGTGTCCACCCCACCTCCTGTACACGTTTTAGCGCCGGTAGCTGTGCAACTCCCGGCCTCCGCCAAGGGTCCCTCATTGCCGGGCACTCCCCCCCCCAGAGAAGGAGAGCAGTCTGTGGGATGCTCTAACCTTCTCCTCCGGCCGGCTCTCCAGCGACCCTGGTCCGTTCCCAAACCCAGGTCGCCGACGTCGCAATCAGAAATCCAACCGCTGCGCTGATGGGCCAGCCTGAATCCTTGCTGTTAACTACTTGGAGCCTGTTGCTGTACAGGTAGTCTACGAGGTCCTCTTTGACTAGTGACTCCATCAGCTTCCCTACAATAGAGATAAGACTGATGGGCCTGTAGTTCCCTGCTTGTTCCTTGTTCTCCCCCCCCCCCATGGAGCAGATTTATGTCCACCACTCTCCAGTCCTTTGGAGCCACCCCTGTCCCCAGTGAGCTGTTGAATAGACCTAACAGGGGGTTGACCAGTTCCACTGCCATTTCCCTGAGTAACTTCAGATACAACCCATCTGGTCCGGGGCCTTGTCTATAGGGCTGTCAGCCCTTTCTGGACCCTTTCGCTTGTAAATGTTTGCTGCCTCATCTCCTGGACTCCATTAATGGCCACCTTGATGCCACTCTCTGGCAAAGGCCCACTGTTCTCTCTAGTGCATTTATTTAGAAATGCACAATGACTTCTCCAGACATACAAATGCCATCAATTTGAGACTCCTTCTCAAACTAGATGCATTATATTAGAACATGTCCTGTAGTTCCCCCCACCCTGCTCATTGGAAGGATGAGTTTAAAATGATTCTCCCAACATTTGACTATATATATAGACAGATATTTTATTTATGAAGCTCCCAATTCTTGAGACTCTAGGCGCTGTACAATAAAACCACAATACAGACACTATTATTTAAAAGTTACAAAACACACATAATGAAATCAATATAAATACAGATTCCCTTCTATCTATCAAAACAAGCTCATGTTATAAAAGCCAGTTCTAATAAGTATGTTTTCAGTCCCCTTTTAAAGGCTTTCACCGAGGGGGCCCCCCCTTAAATAATCAGGCAGGGAGTTCCACAGGGTGGTGTGGCCACTGCAAACGCTCTATCTCCTGAGTGCCGCAACCTAACCCTAGGAACCCCCAGGAGGCCCCCCTCAGTGGAATGAAGCATCCAAACCAGATGGTAAAGGTCAAGGAGATCTTGCAGATAGGCAGGACCCCCATCATACAGGGTCTTTTTTTTTTTTAGTTATGAGTTTTCTCTCCCACTCTCCCACTGCCAGCTATCTCAGGAGAGCATCCCCAGCCCTGTCCCCCGGCATCCACTAGCCAATGCTGACCTGACCCCAGGGCTTGCCTCCCCCGGTGGGGTCAGCGGGGTGGGTCCCCAACTCCCCCACTGAAGTCTGGATATAGTTGGCCAGTGCCGTGGCTAGCCAGGGGCAGAGCCTGTGAGGCCCTCTGCCATCCTACACAGCAGTCTATTTCCTCCAGTTTTTTGTTTTTTCTCCCTAGGAGTCGGGACCATGCAGTGTCACCAGCGGAGGGGGTGCACACACTTCCGCACGCGTTTCCTCCAGGCATCTGGCCCGACTCCTCCCAGCTTGTGGTATGGTGCCCTGTCCTCCAGCCTCCACTGGGGGGGTGAGCAAGTGCTGACCAACAAACCCCCTCCCGGAGGAGAGCAGTCCATCAGGCGCTCAATCCTTCTCCTCCCCTTCCCTGCCGACCCCAGATGGCCCGTACTTGTTCCCGAACATGGGTCGCCAGCGTAGGGCGAGATAAGGTGCCAGCGCCTCAGCCCTCAGTGCCACCGGGCCTGCCATGCAGGGTCTTGTAGGTAAGAAGCCCTATCTTGAAGACAGTCCTAGACCTAACTGGCAACCAGTGTAGTTGGCGGAGGACCAGGGTAATATGCTCAAACCCCCTTACCCCAGTCACAAGTCTTGCTGCTGCATTCTGCACCAGCTGCAGTCTGTAGAGGTTGCCTCCAGATAACCCAAGGTACAGGGCATTACAGTATTTCAGCCTGGAAGTTACAAAAGCATGCACCAGTGTGGGTAGGTCCTCAGGAAGGATCAGGGCCTGGATTCGGGCAATGTTTCTAAGATGATAGAAACCACTTTTGACCACAGCTGACTGTGGGGATTGGATTTACAGTGTAGCCCCTAGGTCCACCACTGCACAGCTGGACCCCCTCTATCACTTCACCTGTCGATTTTCACTTAACTGCCCCCCTTGATCCACCACTGCTTCCCTTTAAGCTGAGCTCTTTCTCCCCCACCAAAGGTAGATGCCTTTTTCACTCCACCTCCCTCATATCTAAATTCTGTCATCCTGACCTCCCTTGCTACCTCTCCTCCTCCCTCTCCCCCCTCCCCTAACTACTCACTCAGAAATTCTGACCCCCACTGATTCAAATACCCCCTTTTTAAAACATATACTTGACAGATCTCGTTTTCCTACGTGCTGCCCAACCAAAGCTGTGCTCTGTGATTGGGGTGCGTTGCAGCAACGATGGCAAAGCTCACTCCCAAAACTTACCAAAAACAACAAGACGTGTGCATTCATTAGTAATATATAATGCTCAGGCACCAAATTCCATGCTAAAAGGCATCTGTGCAAATTATACAGGTTGAATGGTGCTCTCCTTTTCCTAGACACTTCCTAATTTCCTCCACCCCCGCCCTATTAACTTTTTTACCTCTGTTTCTCCCAGAAGGCCTTGTTTCATGATCATATAGCTCCTTACTGCTCCTGTATCTATTCCCCTCCTTCTTTCGGTGTACATCTCCATCCTGCGCTCTATTAGCTCCTCTACCTCTCTCTCTCTCTCTTCTCCCAGAAGGCCTTGCTTCATGAGCATACAGCTCCTTCCTGTTCCTGCATCTAGTCCCTTCCTTTTTTTTGGTGTTCCCTGCCTGTGCATGACATGGCTATCTCCTTACATCAGACTTAGCCCTTCCCCTGACTGCCTCATCCCCTACCCCCAATTGTTGTGTTTCTTTTCTGCATATCTGAGTGTTGACTTTCTATGATTATTGTACGGTCACATTTATACTTTGGCATTGTTTATTTTGCACTGTTGTTTCCCACTATACTACTTGCTGCATTGATGTTTCTGTCTATTTGTCCTGTACCTCAGTAAGCTACTGGTGATGGTCTATTGGACTTGTATTGGTATCCTCTCCCCCCAAATGAGCCTAGGCACAGTGTACTTTTCCTGGCCAGTATTTCTACAAAATGTACATAGACACACTTGGAGGCTATTATAAACAGCATAAGTGTTTTAGCTGTAAATATATTAATTTAAAAGGAATTAAATAAAACGTTATTTTTTAAAATAATATAGTGGGGCCATTTTAAAAGTACAATAACACATTTTAAAATGTGTATTTATGATCCCATAATCACACTGTATATTTTCAAGGACACTCTAAGGCATGCGATTATGGACCATAAATGCACACCCTCTCATGTTAAAATACCATTTTTGCTCATACTAAGACCTCAAGCAGCATTCTTGCCAGCATGCATATGATCTGTGCATTGTCAGTCCATGCAGCACAGAACAGGCAGTTCCCTAATGAATCCCCTGCTCAGTGTGAGAATGGGGTTGTGCTACATGGCAACCAAGAATGCCATATCTCCATTTAAAATAATTGAAAAAAGTAAAGTCTGCTATCCTGTCTCTTTGTTCTCCGTGCTGCATCAAGGGGCTGGGGGCAACTTCTGTGTGGGTCCTTTCAGGGCCCCAAGGCCTCTAAAGTAGCTTTGTCACAGGGTGTGAAGGATTCATGTCAGTGATCCCCCTGGCATAGCCGTTGACACCATGTGGAAGCCACTGTGGCATGCATCTCACACTGTGAATGGCCTTGAAATGCAACCACACCCCTGCTACCCACCAACCACCCATGTAGCTTTGTGAGTGGTGTCAGATTACATTGGGGGGACTTGCCCCAATGCGTAGGTGCTTTGTGAGGGTGCATTTGCAGAGGGAGCATGCCACAGCCACATGAGACTTTTTGAGCTTCAAGCTGTAAGTGAGAAAACTTTAGCATAGTTAGACCAACATAATCAAGATAGGAAGCTTAGTGTGAATAAGAAACAGAATTATTACCATTATTATTTTTAATATTGACCACTGCACTACAGTACACTGCTGCCTTTTGAGGTATATAACCATATCCATGCTTTACAGCACTGAACTTTAGGAACCCCCAAGTTTTAATCCTACCACAGCAACTGGCTCACTGTGACCTTGAGCAAACAATTTGACCTCCATGAGCTAAGCCTCTGACCTCCTGCAAAGTGTTGTACTTATAGTTCTATTGTCAGCAAGATACTGCATCTTGGCAGAGATTGTATGGGTAAATAAATTACAAAAAAAATTTGAAATTATGTATATTTCTTGGAAAATTGCTAAAGGATTGTACAGTAATAAAAATCGGGTAACTTAAAGCTAATAGCCAGATACAAAATGACAAAACTTTACTAGGAATTAACAAAACATTTGTTTTTGTGTTTGATGCAGTAAAGGAGGAGTTATTAAAATATCAAACTATCTCAAAATGGGCAGACTAGGTGGGCCAAGCGATCCTTATATGCTATCAAATTCTATGCTGCTAACTTAGCAGTCTCATCTGTCATTCACAAGATTTTTACTGCTGCTACCAGTACCTTCTAATATTCAGTACCTCTGTTAACTGCCAGATGTCTGATACCTGGTATCAGCTGGTCCTTTGGACTTGCTAAGCATTAGCAAGCAATACAAGAGATAATGGATTATGCAGGAGGTGTTCAAAAAGTCAGCAACAATTGTATTTTCTCTCTCAGGAATATATATATATATATATATATATATATATATACTCACACACGATACATACAGTCAGACCTGGTTAGTCCGTGACCGTTTAATCCGTTTACCTCACTATCTGTAAGGATCATTACCATCACCAAAAAAAGTGCCATTATGAATTCCTTAATAATCCGGAATCCTTGCAGTCCATAGCCTGTTAGTGGCTGCTGCAGTCAGAAGTCATTTAGCCCATTAGTTAACACCTCGTTGTTCCAGTATTGCAGTGAACACAAGGTGCTAACAACTTGCGGTCACGGTTAAAGTAAATGCTGCTATTCCCTCCCTGAAGCAATCAACATTCGCTAGTCATGGACTAACCACATCTGATTGCTGGCAATCAATGCAGCACATCCAGTCAGTTAGCGGTTCCTGAGGTGCTAACAACTTATGCTTAATTTGTGTTTCAGCACCTCTCAATGGCTCAGCGGTTTTTACACCCAGTTCCTATTGTGACTCCTCAAACAATGGCAGGACATCCAGCTAGAGAGAAATGTGGCAGGACTAAATTCACATTAGCACAAAATTGAGACCTATGCCTCACTCCCTGAATCAAGCAACTCTGTACTGTGTCCAAGGTCCCCCTTCCTGAATCAAGCCATCAGAAGCTCCTTACCTCACTCCCCGAATCAAGCTGCTCCCGTCTGTTTCCAAACTCATGGCTTCTTTGCTTCCTGTTTGTTTCTTCAAAGAAACAAACAGCTCTCTCCCTTCCTGAATCACACTGTCAGCAGCTCCTTACCTCATTCCCCCCCTCTCCAGATCAAGCCATCATCAGCTCCTTACCTCATTCCCCCACTGAATCAAGCTGGCAGCAGCTTCACAGCTCCGCTGTGTCCAAGAAGTAGGGCTCCTTCGCTCCTTCAATCCTTCATTGTCTCCCCAAAGAAACAAACAGCTCACTCCCTCCCCAAATCAAGCTGTCTCCCCAATGAAACAAATATACTGTACAAAGAACTCTGCTACCCGCCCTCACCGATGTAACTCACCAGACAGTAAGGAGCATGCAATAAACTTTTTTTTTGCGCGGATGGATGTCCAGTTCTTGAATGTATGGCTTGTCCATAGTTTTACAGTCTGGCCATATTATGTACTGCACGAACATGATCGGATTAACCAGGTATGACTGTATATATATATATATATATATATATATATATATATATATTTTATATACTCTCACCCCATTCCATGTGTAAGGAAGCTGAGATGGTACAGTATAGGAGAATAGGATAAGAGTTAGGCCTGACAACCCCAAGGCACACCCCGATGCCTGTTGGTGTGTGGAGGGTGAGAGCGAGGTGGGATGGTAGGGGTAGAAGGGTGTTAGGGTTTAAAACCCTAATGGCTCATTTCCCTACTTTTGTTGCTTCAGCCCTAAATGGTGCATTAATGATGTTTTTTGCAATAAATTTCCCTACTTTTTGAGAAGTGTAATCTTTTCCTTATATGTTTGTGTGAGTGCAGGGCTCAGTCTATAGTGTGTTGTGGTTGCATTTCCCTCTGGGCCCTGCAGTCCCATAATGCTCCCATCACTCCATAATGTCATCCATTTATGGGAGCACAGGGCCCGTCCATCTATCCATAGCTACAGAGACATCATAACAAACTGTCATTTCCCTGTGGGAGCGCAGGGCACGCTCCCAGTACTGCATAATGGAGGGAACTGCACTCCTATTACTGCAAAATGGTATCCATATGTGGGTGTGCAGAGCCCTCTGGGCCCTGTGCTCCCACCTACCCATAAGTGTAGGTACACAGTGCAGACTTTGAGATGTTCCAAGTAACCCTAGTGCTGCAAATGGTGAAATATCTCAATAACCATAGCAACCCTGGAAAAAATCCGCTGCAGTTGTAATCATGTCCTGGCAACCTGCATGCATGCTTAGTATACCTAAAGGTGTACTAAGCTGTATTTAGCAAACAATCCATATCTTGAAACATTTTTGAGATATAGGAGCTGAAAAGTACTGCATCCACCACAATGTTATCCTATGGGAAATTTCCAAACTTCAAACTGTTATAACAATGGAAGCAATGTTAATTTTATCACCAAATCAGCAAAAGTCACATCTGTGGGGCAAGCCCTTTCTACCCTGAACATTTCATCCCGAAATTCCAAACCGTTTCTTTGTAGTGAAGTGGCAAAGAAACACTAAACTTTAGAAATCCCTTTTCATGAGCTTTCAAAATCCCTTTTCGAAAGGTGTCAAAATCCCTTTTCACAACTGTGGGACCAGATGGCCCTACCAGAAATCCCTTTTCACAGATCTTCACAGCTCCCAAAAAGGGATTTGGCTCATGAAAAGGGATTTTGAAAGCTCACAAAGAGGGATTTGATTTGTCAGACCAGATGGCCTTGCTGGTAATCCCTTTTTGAGATGTGAAAAAGGATTTTAACACCTCATGAAAAGGGATTCAGATCACGAAGAGGAATTTTGACAGCTCACGAAAATGGATTTGAAAACTTAATCCCTTTTTGTGAGGGGTCAAAATCCCTTTTTGCGGGATGAATCCCTTTTCTCAGAGTGTCAAAATCCCTTTTCGTGATTGTGAGACCAGTTGGCCCTGACAGAAGTCCCTTTCACAATGCTAAAAGGGATTTTGACAGCTCACTAAAAGGGATTCGGCTCATGAAGAGGGATTTTGACAGCTAATGAAAAGAGATTTGAAAAATGAATCCCTTTTCGTGAGGTGTCAAAATCCCTTTTTGTGAACCGAATCCCTTTTCGTGAAGTGTCAAAATCCCTTTTCGCATTGTGAAAAGGAATTATCTGTAGGGCCACCTGGTTTGATAACCCAATCCCTTTTCGTGACCTGTGAAAATCCTTTTTCGAAAGGTGTCAAAATCCCTTTTCGCAAAAGGGATCGGAAGCGAGTCGTCATGAAAATGGATTTTAAAAATTAAAAATAAACATTCTGGGGCCACAGTAAAGTAAACCAAAGGCAGAGAACTGTAAAGGATGTTCACATGAACAAAATCCATACTTGGATGTCTACAGAAGACATCCCTGGGTAAAGTTACAACATTTTGTTTGGGCTAGAAAAATGAAAACAAGATGGCGGCTCGTGAAAAGGGAATTTTTTCTCACAAAGAAGGATTTAATGAATCTCTGTTCATGAACTGTCAAAATCCCTTTTTGTGAGCCCTAAATCCCTTTTCACACAGTGCAGCTATCCAAAAGACTGAACTAAGCATGCTCAGAACCCAAAGTTCAAAACTGAATAACTTTGGAACGGATTAATATGCTTTCACCAAACCATTGCTGGCTTGTTCTTTGGGACAAGCTCTTTCTACACTGAAAATTTCAGACTAAAATGCCAAACAGTGTGGTTGCAGAACGTTGAGGAAAAAATAGCCAAAACAGGTGAAAAAAAGTGAGTTTTATAGTTTCTTCACTATGCCCAGCACGAAATCTGCAAATCTGATCAAAACAAAACTTAGTACATCAAGAGATCTACCACATGGGACAGCACATACCAAATTTCATGCAAATTCGTTGAATGGTTGCAAAGTTATTAAAGTGCACAATTTGAGAATTAACAATAAACTGCCTACTCAACCCTAACTGTAGTGGTGCTACTGCTCCACTGTAAAATATATATATATATATATATATATATATATATATATATATATCTGTAACTTCAAGACACGCGCATCTGGTACCTTGAAGTTGAACATGGAACTGAGCATTTACATGGAACATAGCATCCCACAATCCATACTCACTAAAGGCACTACTCTATCAAACCCTTTAGAGATAGCTTCCGGCACTAATCTTTTCTTCACAGACCTGGTCAGATACAAAACTGGACTACCAACCATTCCCTTTGACTTAGTGAACTCTTACCCTGACAACTCTCCATCCCTCTTCCACCTAAAACTCACCACGAGGTCTGAGGTTCTTAATTATTAAGCGGCCTTGACCCTGACAGCTTCCCAGGATCTGATACCCTTTAGCTGAAATTCCTCAAGCTAGGAGCATCTGGCATCACTTACCCAGTATCGTTATTAATCAACAAATCCTTTCTCACACAGACTATACCTGACACGTGGAAGACTGCGATTACTGTCCTCATGCACAAAAGTGGCCCTACAAACCTAGTTGATAACTATAGGCCAATCTCTATATTATGCCCACTCAAAAAATACAAGAAAGAATCCTTTACAACCAGCTCTACTCATTTCTTGAGCAAAGTAATGTACTAACCATCCATCAGCATGACTTCTGTAAATTATATGGCACTGAATCTGCTCTCCTGCGGGACACAACTGTTATTTTTCAGGCCATGGATCAGGGTTATGCTACTGGAGCAATGTTTGTGGACCTTACGAAAGCATTTGATCTAGTTAATCATAAACTTCTTCTAATTAAACTCCACAAATTAGGGCTTGACAACCTCTTCCACTCGCGGTTAACCAGTTACCTAACCAGCAGATTACAATGCGTCAAATGGTCAGGTGCCATGTGACCCCTGCCCCCCCATCACAGATGGTGTTCCCCAGGGATCAATTCTGGGTCCTCTCTTATTTTCCATTTTTATAAATGAGTTTCCCTTAAACTGTGGAGGGGCTTCAATTCAGCTCTATGCAGATGACTCCATACTTTACAAATTATTGAAGGATTTCTCCTCCCTCAACTCCAGTCTGGAGAGGGACTTCCAGTTGTTGGAGGCATGGTTCAAAAATAACCTGAACTGAGTTCCATCACCTTTCTAAAACTTCTCCTCCTATGACCTCATTTTATGTGAAGGTTTGTTAATTATGTACATATATTATACCTACTTCATGTACTCAATCAAACCATAATTTGCTTTTATATATGTTGCAGTGTGTTGCTGTATGAGCTGTTGTAACCAATGTTCTTACGTGATTGATATTTATATATTTTGTTATATTTTTCAGTATATATGAAATGGATATGTCAGTACCCTCTGTAGTTGCTTTGCATTTAAGTGGAATGAGAGTGTTCCCTTGGTCGCCCCTGAAAAAGGAACAGTTTTGTCTTAGTGGGCCTACCCGGTTATCAAAATTAAAATAAATAAATAAATTTGATCTGGGCCATGAAAATCCAGAGTGTTTCAGTGGCAAATAACCTAACAGAGAAACTGATGCGTAACATGAACACTGGTTTCAAGAACACTCGTGGAACTCCAGGAGGACACCATACCGACAGCATTTTTTTTTGCAGAAAATAAATGATTGCAAAATGGTGCTGAAACTTTTTTTTATTTTACAATTATAAAATAGGTAGAAAAAATCCTGTATGCTGATTGGCTAGAACCAATGCCTTCAGAGAGTGCAACCAATGTAAATAAACAACAAAAACAAGACCTGCCACTCAGGACTCGGCACCGAAAGAAATCAATGTGCAAACATTTGGAATTTCCACTTTAACTTGGCAGACATTTTTTTACCTGCATAAAAATGTTAAAGAGCTAGCGTATTGCCTGGAATTAGTAGTTACTTTTCAGAAGTAGTCAGCTACCACTTTTTATATATGAAGCATTTTTTTTATTTTCTGTTTTTTCTAATTAGAACAAGTTCTACCTGACAGCATAAGGTGTGGTGTGTGGAGAAATACTCTATGTAGAGGCTGACAGAGTCTGTTCTATTCCATCCCTTCATTTCTCAAACTCTGCTTTTTCATCTGGCTACAACCACCAGCCTACCCTCCTGCCTGTTCGCTTACTCACTCTCTTCATTCATGCATTTCTTGTTGTCTACCTCCATTTATGCCAGTGACCTACTTACTACCAAAAATAAAACTGCCCCAGCCCCTTTTTCTTCTATGGAGGTCAAGTATCCATAGTCTCTCTCTCCCCCTCCCCCCAGCCAGTACACCATCTAACATAGTTCTGCTTTTTAATGACAAAAAAAAGAAAAATAACAGCACAATTATAGCCATGGTTTCACCTGCCCACTCAAAGAAAATGATACGATTATCGTGCACATGCTTGCTTCTACTTACTCACTCAATTCGTGATGCTGTCCTGGTCCCACTTATACTAGCTCCCCCTTCCTCACTACACAACCACTGAAATGTAAAGACAGGACATCTGTTGAGGAAGAAAGAAAGAAAAAGAGAGAGGAGGGAGGGAGGAGGAAGGAAGGAAAAAAAACGTGTTACTGCAATGAATGTCTTATAAAACTACTGAAGAACTTGTTTTTTCAAACAAAAAAAAAAACTCATGCCTGTCTATGTTCCAAGCACCCCTTGGTGGCACAAAAATGTGGTGGGACTGTTTTGCCTCATTTTCTGTTTTTATTTTTAACATTTTTGTATTTTAAATGTTACCTCAATTTATTTCACTACACTTTCACTAAGAACGTATTTTATAAACACAGTAAGACATTCCAGGGAGATGGAAGTACTGATATTAGTGCACGTCCAGGGGCTGAAGGCATTCAGCCTCTGGTCTCATGTTTCACTACATCCCTGGGAGTACAGTAATAGCAGTACTACCAACACCCTGTTGTGTCATTCATAAGATTCATAAGATTTTTGTCAGGTCAGTTTAGCTTTATCCTTTATAGACCTGCACCTTCTATAACTCCCAATGTATAACATCTTGCTGTGTAATGACTTTCCATTGCTAGTTTAAATTGGTTGGTTGTTTTGCTTAAAACTACAGAGTCTGGCAATGAGTTCCAACTGGCAACAACTCTTTGGGAGAACCAGTTTCCCCTGTAATTTTTCTTGTAATGTTCACCGTTTAACTGGGCGTGATGCCGTTCCATTCTTGCCTGATCAGGTTTTAAATTTAGTCCCAGGAATTCTCGAATATCATCATTTTTTTAAAGTCATATGCACCAAGAAACATATCCCCCTGTTCTTGTATACTGAAGTGAATAAAAACCTAAATCCTTTAATCTGTCATTATGGTCCTTATTGTTCACTTAATTTAACCAGGTAGTGCATCTGAGTTGCAACATCGTATTGCAGGCTGTTCTTCTTACCCAGTTGTGCAGTTCTGAGGGCTGAAAGGCAGCATGCATTTTTCTTTCCTTTTCAGGCATGTGTATAGCCTTCTTAATCTCCCCACTGTTTAAATAACCTCCTCCCCCTCCGTATTTTTGGGGTACCTTGCTGTAGCTGCCTTTTTCCCACCTGATACTCATTTTTATAATTACTGATCAGTTCTGGAACAGGTGACATCAGTTGAGTGGCAAGACCTACACTCAACTGATGTCACTGGGTTCCAGAATTGAGTGGCAATTATAAAAATAAATATCAGACAGGGAAAGGGGCAGCATCAACATGGAAATGAAACAAAGGGAGAAATAAAATCTGTTGCCTGATTCAGTGGTTCAGAGTGAAAATATGACATGCTTTAAAACTAGTCTGGACAAGTATCTGAATGTGAATTGTATCCAAAGAATACAACCAATGTTGAAATGGTGAGTACTACAAAGGCTCGAGCAGCTCAACTGTGCTTGTATATTCTTATAATTCCTATGAAAACATGATTACAGCAAAGGAAAATGCACACTATGGAGACCAAGGAGGCTACACACCTACCCAAATTTCCAATGACTGCCCTTACAGAAATTTAAATGCACAGTATGTGTGCAGCAAGCTTGCCGCATGCTTAATAAGCATGCTGCATGCTTATATTTCTGTAATGTGTATATAAAAGAAGGTAAAGATGCTGCCCTGTTGGCCCGCTGCAGCACATCGAGCTGCCATGCATTCGGCCTGTGTTAAGGAACAACCTTTGGATTCTGCATCAAGAGTCTGACCAAATTCAGCAGGGTCCTGTTGCTGGGTGGGATGGTGCTGGGCAACTTGTGCCACAGTGACCCTTGAGGTAGGCCATTGTAGCTTGCTTACAGGATGTTGCTGCATGCAGTCGAGGCCATAGAAGCTCCAGCCATGCCAGTGGAGCATGAAGGAATGGAAATACAAGGAAAGAAGCTGTAAGCCATGTACATAATGGTGCCTCCTGAGTGACAGTCAGGTCCTGGTGCTGACCACCACTAGATACGGTCTACAGAATGGACTGATTTGGGGAGATGACAGCCCTGCCCCTGGAGTCCCTGTCACAGAGGGCAAGTCATGGGGGATGATGGTTGGAGCAGAACCCAGATGAAGCTTGGGGTCACCACTTTGAAACAGGGTATATCCCTGGGACCCAGGTATATCACTGATGTAGAGTACGGTGGGGGAAAAACATCTCTGTCAAAACAGTAAAGATGTATGTTCCCTTTAGTAACACAGTGAGTAAGTGGCTCTGGCGTGGCATGAACCTGGGTCTCATGGTCCCCATGCTCTAACCACTAGACCACACTACCTCCTTGGCAGAGTTGGGAAGCTTCTAAAAGTTACATTCTGAGTTTCCTAGCAAATCAGTTCTTGGAATTTATAGAACATACTAGTGAAACTAGTGAAACATTGACACTGTAGTTCAGTTTTCAGAAGCGCTGTTTACAGCAGCTTTACTGTTGTTGCTTGGAACTGACATCAGTGAAGACATTCACTTACAGCTTCTGTGGCTAAAGATCACTCTTGCAGGAGCTCAAGGATTAAGACATCAGAATGCACCCAACTGACAACCAGCTTCATGAAATTTAGGGTCTGGGGCCTATTTTGGCCCGAATAGTTTTGAATCAGTTGAGAAATGTTGAAAGCATGAGCAAACTGAAGAAAGACCTTGGCTGGCTGAAAATGTACTGTATTTCATTCTTGAACTGTGCCCCCTCTGTGCTCTTAAAACTTTTTTGTAAAGCTGTATATAGTGTACCATAGTTTTTTGCAGAATCTGATACACAGGAAGTGCAACTGAATGTGGTTATTCAATCTGGTGACCGTCTCGAAAGTGTGTTTTAGGAGAAGATATTTTTATGTAGCAGGCTGTGTTTAGCCCTATAGAGAGTACTGTTTGTACTGGCTACTTAAGTCTAACAAATGTCTAGAGGGTTGTCTAAAAACACTCTTGTATACCCTCTGTTTTTCAGGACTCTTAAACTATAGCCCTGTTTTGTTCGCTACCTTCCCAGCCCAAATATGTGTGAGGCTTTTCCCGGTTTTCCACTTGTACAAGATCATGTGACGTATGTACCTTGATAGTACCATGAAATTGTGCAGCTTTATTACATGATATTACTTGCTAAACAATTGTATTAATTCCCCATAATATGTACTGTAATACCTGAGAATACCATTATTTATCAGATGCTTCTTCTGGAACTCAAATAACCCTGGTTTCTAACTATGGGTCTAAAAAATACATACATGAAGTTTTGCTGTCCGGCCTTTGTACACCATGCCTGGTAATGCCCTTCCCCCATCCTGTTCAAAAAATACATTTGAGGATCGATATTGAAACGTCTGCCCACTGCATGTGCAGACAACACACACAGGGGGCCACCAATCCTATATTTGAGAGAGGAGTTTCCCCATCACTTGAATTAACAAGAAAGTAAGACTCCCCCGCCTGTGCTGCAGCAAATTCAGCTGATTTGTCCATTGTTTTTGAGTGTGACGAAGCTCAAAAGTCAAACTTCTTTTTCAGCAGTGAATTACCTAAAATAGTAGCCTCATTGAACTGATCTGTTTCACAGTGTACATTGGGTTCAGTAAGACTCATGCTTTCAGTTATTCCCTATCCCAAAATGTTTGATCTTTGACTCATTCAGCTAAATGGACAATCACCACCTTGCCAATGACTTCCACAACCGACACTCCACTTTACTTTATTTGCATCCTTGCTTACTTTGTTGTACCCAAAACATCTGCTTTCCTGCTATGTGATCTTCCTTCTCTGATGGTCTAGAAGTTGCAGGAGATGAAAATGTGCTTCCTGTACACTCCAATAGCTGGTGCACTCAAGCAGACACTCCACTTTAAAAATTGCCTGCTCACAACAACTAAGCAGGTCCCAGACCAGTTTCCTGCAGTGGGAGTCCAGCAAGAACAACACATAGTGCTAGAACTGGGGGCCAGGTGCAAACCATTTACAAACATTACTTGATCACACACGTCTAATTTAACATGAGCAAAAAGAGCTATTTTGCTTACATATCAGTTAACACATTTCAAATATCAGGTTCTTAGCCTGTACACACATGCACACATTCATTTCATAAACCCAGCCCCAGCACAGCCTGAACTGCATGCTGTAGCTTTCAGATATCTGGATTCCACTAGTATAGATCTTATAGTTGTAGCAAACATACTGTAGTTTCAAACTGTTTAAAGAGTGTCATTACCTTCAAAACAAAACGTTTACCAAGACATGCCAAATCTATCGACTAAGACCCAGTAATTGTTTTGAAATCCAAAAAATGATGCAGCTAGAAAAGGTTATAGCTTTCCACAGTATGTAAAATATAGCTCCACCCCCAGTTGTCTACTGCCCTCCAGCATATTTTCCTAGCGTGAATCTGTTGAAAAAAATATTGATCTCAGGCATGGTGCCAATAGCCAACAGTGTTTTTACACTGAACATGGTCCCAGCCTTTTCCCCTCCCAACCCCAAAGGGCCATTTATCACAAGTCCTCCCTTCTGACCACCAATCCATGGCTGAAAGAAGGAAAAAACAGTAGTCCAATTCCAGGCCAACTCAGCAGATTACCCCTCCCTAACCTACACTCTGTTTGTATGTCATACTGTCATGTGACATTTACAGCATGTGCGTCATGATGGGATGGAGAGGACCAGTCTTGCATCTGTGATTATTCTAGACAGACTGAGAGGCAGACTGACCTGTCAAGTGTGGCTAGTTCAAATGTAAATCACCTTGACTAAAGGAAGAATCACTTAGGTGCCAGGGGAAGAAAACTCTAAAAATGTTGGTCACATTAAAAAAAAAAATTAAAAATTCAATGTAGTGACTTCTGAGGCCACTTTTACATGCCAAATAATGTAATTTTTACAAATGTCGTACATTGCTAGTCAGGGCATTAAATGAGTAATGGGGTGAATTGGTACATTATTTATTCTCTGGGAGATAAGGGAGCCCAAATAGAAGTTGAACAGGGACCAGAATAAAATTATGGGTCCCAGTGGCAGCATACAGTGCCAGGCCTTATGACCACTTAATGCCAGGTCCAACTTATCAGAGTTATACATAACTGAACATATATCATATAGGGGGTATTTCACACGTAAGTCCCTTTGACAAAGTTTTGGAATACGTAGGAGCTGGAGGGGGGACTAGGTATAAAACCTTAGGTCACATAGAAAATGTTTTGCATTCCTTGCAATTGACTCTTGGACCACATTTTCCATCTAAATATTATGTTTATCCCAAAGTCATAGATTGTTAGAAAGGATAATGATCAAACTTTAATTAATTGGAGGAGATGAGGGGTCCATCTCTTAATTTCTTGCAGATAAAGGTGCTCAAAGAGGAGTTCGACAGGGCCCAGAATGGGAATCATGGGTCATGGTGGTGTGATGCAAGGGTTTATCTGCACCAAATGCCAGGTCTGAGCCACCAATGAAATAAACACGCACAAAGCTATCATCTGGGGTTGCTTCCCATTGAAGTAATTTTGAAGTAGGATGGAATCACCTGATGCTCAGGTAGCACTTTATGTAACAGTTAAAATCAAGTAGAAAAAAGGTTAACATTCATCACAGTGACCTCCAGGGCCATATTTACCATATTTAACCTCCAAATAGCATATTTTCCCCAGATGCACTACATTGCTAGAAAGGGCAAATACAAAGCAGTAACTTAATGTAGGAATTGAGGGTCCACATTTTAGTGCTTGAGAGATAAGGGACGAAAAAGGGACTAAGAAGGGCCAAAAATAGACATTTTGGGATGCAACAGCTCAATTATGGGATCTTAACAGCACTAAATTCCATATTCACCCAATCAATGTGATACTGTATGAACCTTAAAAGCTATCTACTACAACCACTTCTAATGGAAGTCTCTTTGATAAAGGGAGACTATATGGCAGGGCCTGGGGGCCCACACTGCATTTGTTAAATTGTCCTTACACTCAGCAATTTTCATTGCAATCAAGGCAGCTGTGTGATTTGCATTGTTTCAGATTATGACTATCACCAATAGAAATTATACTGTCTGCACTGTCCACTGATCAAAATTGTACATAACAGAAGTGTTCCTACTGAGGATAACATGGTATAATGGATACTGGAAGATGGAGTGTGCAGAAATCACAGTAAGGATGACAGAAGTGTATCATTGGTAACTTCAGCTCAGCCTCCAGTTGGTGCCCATAAATTTGGTTTGGCTTCAAGAATTTGCCCAAATTGCTTCGACTTCCAGCACCATAGTAGGCATGGGGTAAAGTAGACCACAAATAGGGGGTTAAATCCTTAGGTTCAGCAATAACAATTAATTACTGTAACTTACTTGTGGCAGGTGCTGGTGGCATGCATCTCCTATGGAGTGCTGTTGCTGGTGTTGTGACAGAGTCTGAAAACCCACTAAGACTGCACTGCCCAGTATGAGCTACTGTAATAGTTACTATTCATTGCTGACCTCAAACTGGCCTCAAGGTGTATACCCCCTATAGCCTCTGCTTTATCTCCATGTTAACTACTATATTGTCTCTGTCCTCATTGATTTTCAAATGATATATTAATAATAATAATAATGACATCTCCCCCCCAAAAGACAAAATATGTATCAAAAAACATTAAAAAAAATAAATGAAAGTGTATTAAATGTAAGGCATAACATTGCCTGTTATAATGATTTTCATCCATGGATTTTTTTTGTTTGTTTTGTTTTTTATTTGTTATATTTTTTTACAGGTGCTGGCCAATGGCAGCACACACTGTAGTAGTTAACTACTGGGTAGAGGTCAGACTAAAGAACTTTGTATGGCCTGTCAGGTCACTTAGTTCATTGCCATCACTTTTGGGGTTGGTGGGGTGATGGGTCTTACTTAACTGATACCAACTCTGTGTGCTGAGTGGTACCATATATTATACTAAGCTTCTTGTTGGTGGTGATATGAAAGTTGTAGTTCCAGCAGGAGAATGGAATTGCACCATTACTACTAGGAGTGGTGTGTTGGACTGTGGTGCCAGTGCCAAGGAAAATGTCTGGGGAATCTTGCCACCAGGAGGTGTATGAGTGGGAGTAGTGGCAGATGTCACTTGTTGGATGTTTAAATAATTGAATGAATAGTTAGTTAAAGGTGGTCTTGGTTAGTTCAGTTTAAGAATGGCTAAGTTCCTGGGATTTAGCCTTGAGTAGTGTGATAAGTAAATACATCCAGTTGGTGTGAAACTTCTTTCTGAAGTGGCCAGTGTTGGAGGGCATCAGGTAAAACACAAAACCATTTCAGTACATGCAGGCCAAAGGACTTGCCTGTCTTGCCAGAATTTCATTGGATCATTATTTCTAATAGTCAGTGACTATGCTAGATAAATTTGCATTATGAACTCTGGTAACATGTCTGATCCTTTCTCAAAAATGTAGATGCATTGCTGACATTCAGTGTCAGAAAGCTACCAAATGTCCTTGGTTATCTCAGGATAATCACTATCCAAGTCTTTTTCCATGTCACACTAACACCAGGCACAGGGACCAAGCTAAGTTCTTAGAGGAGGAAGAGCAGCAAGACCAGGAGGCTGTGTATGAGCATTCTTGTCAGTCTTGTCAAGCTGTCTTGTCTGTTTGATACACTGTACGTGTTCATGGGTAATGAACATATCTTTATATCTGGGATTCAGTAGTGTTGTTATGCCATATAGGATGTGCAGTCTAATGCTGTCAAACCTGTCTGCAAGTTATGTCAGAAACATCTCTGCCACTTCATTAATGAGTATTGCATCCTGCTGTTGCAGCTTCTGTGATGACTCAGAGTAGGTGTCACCACCCATCCCTACCCCACCATTATGGGTGTTGTTCTTGCCTCAGTCACCAGTGCTGCTGTGGCTACCACCACTTACAGCCCTGCTTTGTTGAGTTGCTGTAGAGGATTTTGCTGTAGAGGATCAAAAATAATGGTGTGTGGCATTCAAGTAGCCTTACCATGTGAATGGCAATGATAACGGCTGCTGATTCAGTACTGAAGTCTATGTCCTGTTCATATGGTATTAGAAGCAGAACATCATGTTGCAGAACACACCACTGCACCCATGACATGTATCCCCCATAGGACACATCATTGAATTCCATAGCCCAGAAGACAGATTTCTGTTCCATGAGTCTTTCCACTGTTTAAAGGACATGTTCCACCATGAGCAAACATCTCTAATTAAGCAATGCTGAACACTATGCTTCTTAATTTGTTTTATTAAGTATTATCAACATTTTTTCTGGCCAACCATTCTAAAATTTAAAAAATGAAAAAAAAAAAGAAACATGTTAGAAATAGAAAATATAGTTACAATCAACTGATTGCCCCATGTGTCTGAGATGTATAGAAGTAGTTTGCAAACTTTTCAAAAATTGTGGTTATTTTCAATATGCATTGTGGGGAAGAGGCCCACAGTGCAGATTGGTGCATTTGTTTGAAGCCCATCTGGTACCATCCATGGTTTTCAAGGGAAGACGAGAGCTTTTTATTTGTGATATGAATGCAATAATAGCTGTGTCCTATGATCCAGTTGTGAAAAAGCAAAAGTGCTGGTGTCAGGTACTGGTAGAGGAGGCAGGGGGCTGAGGGAGGGAGTTGAATAGTTAATTAAAAATAGGCTGATCTGAGGATTGTTACTGATCTCCTCTAGGGGTTATTTTTCAAAGCACTTGTTGCTAGGTTTAGTCTTAGCAACAGTCAGCAGAGCTGAGGATGAATAATATCTTTGTCCATCAGGAAGGTGATAAGGACACTTTGAGAATGGTGGTCAATGTAGAGTGTTATCAACTATTGATGCATACCAGTTACATGCCATTTTTATAGTTGATCGCCAGTGCTGGCACCACTTCCTTTGCAATCATACCAGACGGTAGTTCCAGGTCTCCCATGAAATACTGTGAGGGCATAACATCAGTGGTAAAAATAAAATGGCTTTGACCTGGAACTACTTTCTGATATGATTAGAAAATAGCTGATGGCAGCATTGGCAACCAGTGCGAACTAAAAAACATTGTAGTTAAACATAATATTTGTAAGTCTTTTATTTTAGAACCTACTTGCTCTTTAAAGCTGAGTTTCTGTCTCACCAGGAGCAAGAATGGTTCCCTCACCAAAGGAGAAATATGGTTACACAGGCAGTTCTAAAGAGGGCTCCTGCACGCACTATATAGCAGCTCAGGGTGACAAGAGAATGTTACGGGCTGGCCAATGTAGGTTTCATTACAGTAATGAAGCCTTAAAAAGCACCTCTGCACTTCAGCATACACTTTCACAAATAAGATGCTCCAGCTGTTACAGTTTACTAGGGGATACATTTTTTTTTTCATTTTCAATGTTCCTTTCCAAGATTTACAGCACATCTTAGTAGTGCATCTAAAAAGTCTGTATATAAAACATTTGAAAACATTTGCCTCTCTCCTGTTGATGATTGTAAGGTCAGTGGAATAGTTAACAATCTTAATTCAGCAGTACTGTTCCAACAAAATCTAGATCACCTTGCAAAATGGGCACTAGATAACATATTAACATTTAATGAAACTAAATCCAAGGCAGTGCACCTGGGCAGTAATAATCCTGGATACCAATGCACATTACATAATATACCACTACATGAAACAACCAATGAAAGAGATCTTGAGGTGCATGTAACTAGTGATCTAAAGTTTAATACCCACATGACAGCTACTGCTAAAACATGTTACAGAATATTAAGATGCATTTTAAGGAATATTAAAAGTAGGGACCCCAAAGTTATCAAACCATTATATTCATCCCTTATTAGACCACATCTGGAGTACTGTTGTCCCGTTTGTGCCCCCTACTCAATTGAAAGTAAAAAAAAAATAGAAAAAGTACAGAGGCAGGCAACAAAGCAAATTAAACATATGGACAAAATGCACTATAGTGAAAGACTGAAATAACTTAACCTATATTCCACAGAATATAGGAAAATAAGAGGAGAATTTTGGCTCACATTCAAAGCCTATCATGATGATGTGATACTAGAAACTATAGGACTGGTCAAGCATATAACAACTAATAATAATACTAGATCACACAATTACAAATTGTGTGGCGAAGTTAACAGGACACATAAAAGGAGTCAGTGGTATAACCAGAGAGTTATAACCATATGGAACACCTTACCCAGAAATACAGTGGAAAGTGATAATATGGACACATTTAACTTGGATAAATTTATGGGAGATAGGAAATATCAATTCCACCATTAAATTGAATGGTGGCAAGTTCAATAAAGGGTTAAGGTCCGCTGAACTTGTAAACTACTATGAACTATGAACCGATATTAACCTCACAGTGCCTTTGTTTATGACACTTTATTTGTTTTTATTTATTTATTGAATACTAGGATTACAATAACCTTTGAAACAGTGGTTCATTTACAAAGAGTCTGTGTTGAAAAAAGGAAGGGGGGTACAACAAATAGGGTGGTTACAATCCATGAATAATAGAGTATACAGTACAAGGTAGTAACATTACAAGAACTGACAAAGTAACAGGCTTTGTACAAAAGTTGCAGTTTCAGTTCAGCAGTCCGAGCAGGACCTAGTCATCATTATACTCACCATGCCAACAGACTGTGATGTCACAAACAGCAGTTGTGTGGTTAGCAGGAGAGAGTCAGACACATTTCGAAAGAATCGGTGAAATAACTGGTGCATTATTTACAACATTTAGTAGACCAACAGCAGGGGGAAAGTAAAAAATAATAACTAATAAATAGAAAACAATACAGTTGAAATATAATTGGTGTAAGTCTAGTGTTTTTAAGATGTTTATTATAATAGAGAGTTGCTCTTAATGTAACACAGGCATGTACCAGAGCAGACTTATCAGAAGCAGGAAGTGAGATCTAATTGTAGATTGAGAGAATGTCATGTGATGCTCTCTACCAATCACAGGGCTCGTGTTTGTTTGTGAAACATTCTTACTTTAATAAGAGTGCCTCACGTGCAGCACCATGGCAGTGGACAGTTGCCTCATGGGCAAGCTGGACCAAATTTGTTTTTTTTATAAAAATGATACCTTTTTAAAATAATATATTCCACTTTGCCACTCACTGTAGTAAAAGAGTGGTTTCACCTGCTTTTGTTGAGCATCAGAACAGCTCAGCTTCACTTTCCTATTCTTACGCATGGCAAATGTGTGTGAAACCACTCTTATCCTGCGAGTGGCTCCTGGGGACATGTATAGCACACACAGTATTTCTAAGGTGGTACAAACTACTCTTCCCCACCAATGACACTTAAGACTCAAGTATAAGGCTGCAGTTGAGAAGAACCCTTAAATATGTTACCACCTATGAAGGACTCAGTCACCTCTCCCCTCATTGAGGATGGATGGGAAGTATAAGAGTCTCTTTTAATTCCTCCTGATGTATCAATCAGCCCATTTAAAGTAACTCTGTCTTTCTTGGCTTGAGTTTGAGTGAGTTTACTTGCATCCAGCCTGCATAGCTTAGGCCACTGCAGAATAAGCTTCTGAACACTGCCCCACCAATATGCATCAATCATGGTATGATGGGACCACCACTGGTGCATGAGAAGGTAGTTCAACCTTCATGCCAATTCTGTCCTTGGCCCCTATTGTGAAACTCTAAACAAGGGTACTAATTAGTATCAGTTTTAATGATAGTTTGGGCATGCGGACACCTGTCCACTAGGAAATGGACTAAGAGCACCACACCTTATTTCACATATTGTAATTCATGCAACAGCTATTTAGGATAACTACCATCTTATGTTGGAGTCAGACCAGTGACCTAGAGTTGAAAGATGCATGCTCATTTTCTACAGTATTTGTCATCTTCAAGGTTTCATTTCAGTTGCTAACAGTTATCAACCACTGCTTATCAGCTATTGACTCTCAAGTCTATGTCATTTTTTGTGAACAGTCAGTTTTGGCCTGTAAGTCACTGTTACTTTACTGTGCTAAACTGCACCTATACTTCAAGTTCTCCAGCATGGTTATGAGTCATAGGTATATAGTAAATAAGTATATTATTTTAAAAGAAAATAGACCTAATTCAAAAAACATGAGGACAGAGGTTATGCAAAAGACATACTGGTGATAAAGTTACGTTTTAAGGAAGCACAAAGATATACTTATCACTCATGTAGTGCATTGTGGTAAATATGTGCAAATTGGCATGTATGAATCGAAATGGGCTGGATTTTATGGTTATACTACATTGATGAGGTCTAAACATATGTCTGTGGTTAACTGTTTCATTTGCGGATTGTGAACGGTGGGTGGGCAGAGGGGGACAGTGAAAAAGCAGGGATATTGAATGAATATTTCTGCTCAGTATTCACAAAAGAGGAGGGGGAAGTGCCTAATCCAATTAACAGAAGCACTTTTGATAGGGGGGGGTCGAACACAGTCCTTTCACAGAAGAAAGGGTTCTGCAAGAACTCCTAAAACTGAAGGTGGACAAAGCAATGGGTCCTGATGGAATTCACCCCAGAATTCTAAAAGAATTAAGGAGGAACTAGTGAAACCACTGGCTACTCTTTTAATAAATCATGGGAGGATGGTGTGGTACCGAGGACTGGAGGAAGGTGGATGTGATTCCCTTCACAAAAGTGGAACCAAGACAGAGGCAGGAAACTACAGACCTGTCAGTCTGACCTCTGTGGTAGGGAAAGTGATGGAGTCACTTCTGAAGGAAAGAATAGTTGAGTATCTAGAGGCCAGTGGAGCACAGGACCCAAGGCAGTATGAGTTCACAGCGGGAAGGTCATGTCAGGCGAATCTAATATATTTCTTTGACTGGGTGACCAAAGTAGTAGACCAGGGAGGGGCTGTGGACATGGCCTACCTAGACTTTAGCAAGGCATTTGACACAGTCCCACACAAAAGATTAATAGTCAAATTAACCAGCCTGGGAGTGGGTCCCAGGGTGGTAGCCTGGGTAAAACATTGGCTGCACAACAGGACACAGAAGGTAATTGTAAATGGAGTCCACTCTGAAGAAAGAGGGGTTACTAGTGGGGTACCGCAGGGTTCAGTATTGGGTCCAGTCCTTTTTAATGTTTTCATCAGTGACATTGCAGAGGGACTGGAAGGAAAAGTATGCCTTTTTGCAGATGACACAAAGATCTGCAACAGGGTTGATACACAAGGAGGCGTGGAAAGGATGAAAAGGGATTTGGCAAGGTTGGAAGAATGGTCAGAAGTATGGCAGCTTGGATTCAATGCAAAGAAGTGCAAAATAATGCACCTGGGAAACAAGAACCCAGGGGAAGAATACACAGTGGGTGGGGAGGTAGTAACAACAACAAAAAGGAAAGGGACCTGGGGTAACCATATCAGATGACCTTAAGGTTAGCAAGCAATGTGAGAAGGCAGTAGGGAGGGCTGGGGTATACTGGGATGTATAGGGAGAGGCATCAGCAGCAGAAACAGGAAGTTGTTATCCCTCTGTACAGACAGTTGGTGAGACCCCATCTGGAGTACTGTATCCAGTTCTGAGACCCCATCTCCATAAGGACATAGACATGATAGAGTGGTCAGAGGGCAACTAAAATGGTGCAGGGTCTGCAAGAGAAGCCATATGAGAAGAGACTAAAAGGAGCCTAATATGTATACCCTTGAGGAAAGAAGGGAGAGGGGGGACATGATAGAAACTTTTAAGTACCTCAGTGGAATCAACAAAGTCCAAGAGGGTAGCATCTTTCAGAGAAAGAGACTTGCAAGAACAAGGGGACACAATTTAAAGATAGAAGGAGGGCAGTTCAGGGGCAATGTGAGGAAGTATTATTTCACAGAGAGGGTAGTGGATGCATGGAACAGCCTTCCTGAGGAGGTTGTGGGTTCTAAAACTGTGGGAGAATTCAAGAATGCATGGGACAGACATAAGCCAATTCTTGTGGGGGGTAGGAAGAAATAGGCTGTTGGTTAACTAGGATCTGCAGCCTATCCTGTAGGCAGGGAAATGGGCAGACTAGATGGGCCAAGCGGTCCTTATCTGCCATCAAAGTCTATGTTTCTATGTTTCTGGACACCTTTCATTCCTTAAAGGTTGATCAAATGTGCATTCTGCAAGAGGCAGGAATAACATGTCAGAGGTGCGTAACCCACCCGTAGAGTCCTGCACCCGAAAACCAGTGTGCGGTGGCTGTATTCACATCCACTGGCTACCGTGCAGCCCCTTTCCATGGCCCTGCCCCCCCAGCACACTAGTGTGCGAGGGCCCTTCTGCGGACACAGGTGGGCAACCAATGGGATGCCCAAACCCAGTCAACCACTGTATCACTTATGCCCATGAGGTGCCGCAGCATTCAGGCAGCCACGGTGCAGCCGTAGCACCAGGGCAGGCGGGTGACCAGTCAGCTACCCCAGCCCTCCATGAGGAACCCGAAGGCAGGGTGGACATGTTGGAGGGTTTCCCTGTGCCCCTACTTCACCGCTATGGCAGGTGGCAGCATCCCAGTGGGACACACACTGGCTAAGTCTGGGGCATGTTGGTGTAGACTGTGCCTCCCCCTTGCCTGGCACTCCACGCTTTCAAGAATAGCTTGGAGTGTGGGCATTCCTCCTGCATGGGGATCACCAGCGGGCTGGGGGATCCGGCGCACATCAGTCCCACACCTCCATGGAGCATTGGGTGCAGGGGTCACAGCGGCCACAGAGTGTCTATGCACCCCAGATATGCAGTGCATAGCCACTCCACACCTTAGAGAATAGCCCCCATATTGCTCATGATTGATTGATTGATTGATTGATTGACTTATTGTCTTGGATACATACCTTTGAGCAATGGAGCTCATTTACAAAGGTTCCACATCATAAAGAGATTACAGTACAAAAACAATATTTCAGTACAGCTTGCAGTACACATTCAGGCAGCCACATTGCAGCCATAGCACCAGGCAGGCGGGTGGCCAGTCAGCTACCCCAGCCCTCCATGAGGAACCCAAAGGCAGGGTGGACATGTTGGGGAGTTTCCCTGTGCCCTTACTTCACCACCATGGCAGGCGGCATCATCCCGGGGGGGCACACACTGGCTAAGTCTGGGGCATGTTGGTGTAGACTGTGCCTCCCCATTGCCTGGCTCTCCGCGCTTTCAAGAATAGCATGGAGTGTGGGCATTCCCCCTGCACCACCCCACAGACCACCCCTGCACTGGGATCACCAGCGGGCTGGGGGATCCGGCCCCACACCTCCATGGAGCATTGGGTGCAGGGGTCACAGCAGCCACAGAGTGTCTGTGCACCCCAGATATGCAGTGTGTACCCACTCTGTACCTTAGAGAATAGCCCCCATATTGCCCATGATTGATTGATTGATTGATTTATTGATTTATTGTCTTGGATACATACCTTTGAGCAATGGAGCTCATTTACAAAGGTTCCAAGTCATAAAGAGATTATAGTACAGAAACAATATTTCAGTACAGCATGCAGTACACTAACTATACACTGGGCATATAAATATGGACTACAATGTGACACTGTCAATAGTATTCACAAACAGATTAGCGTAATCAACAGTCAGAATTTAGGGATGCAGTCAGGTAGGACTTTGTCAGAAACAGATAGAGATGGGGAAAACAACATTTCAGTACCGAGTACTGAGTACAGAGTACAGCATTTCAGTACAGAGTTCAGGAAGGTAAATATACACTATATAATATAAATATGGAGTACAATGTGAAATTGACAATAGCATAAATGTACAGTTTAGATAAAAAAATCAACATGCAAAAAAACAGGATGCAGTCAGGTAGGACATTGTCGGAACAGATGAGGGGACAGGAGGTTATTTAGGATGTGGTGGGAGAAGGTGAAGCTGAGGGACAGGGAATGGGAGGAGGGCAGCTATATTGGACATTCACATCTACTAAGTGAGATAAGGTGTCTGCGTAGTTTTTTCTTGAATGGTCCTAACTTAGCTTCATTTGCAATTTCAAAAGGGAGATCATTAAGCCACAGGGGTGCTCTGTAGAAAAAAGGTTGTTGCCCTTGTGACGTGTGGTGGAAGGGGACTAAGAGTGAGTTTCGAGCCATGCCTCGGATTCTGTGCTGGTTGATGGCTGAGTTGAGGAGATTTTGGATAGCTGCAGTGGTTAAGCTAAGATGAGATTTTTTACCAAATAGGCAAACCTGGTATTTTACCCTACCCTGTAGACCTAGCCACTTGGTCTGGACATAAAGATCACATGTGTGTGTCCACCTATGTGCCCCTGTGACTAGTCTACAAGCTTTGTTTAAAGATAGCCTGATTCTTCTAAGAGCTGTGTCAGTTGCCACTCCATATACAAGTCCATAACCAATGATGGAGAAGATAGAGCCTTTTACTGCTAGTGCCAGCGTGTCGGGGGTCAAATTAAGCAGGTGCTTGTATAAGAGTCCAGTTCTGGTATTGACTACCCTTGCTACTTGGTCCATGAGGTGAGTGAAGGAGAGCGAGGTGTCAGTGATGATGCCCAAATATTTACATGTGGTAACATGTTCTAGCGGGGCTTTTTTGTTGTTGAGGATAGATACTGTAGTTGACTTGATTTATGTTTGCTTTTGGGATTAGCAAACAATATGGTCTTAGCTTTCTTATAATTCATAAGGAGTTTGTTATCTAAGAACCAGGTTTCAATGATGTTACAGTTAGACTGGAGGTCTGTTTCTAGTGCACAGGGGTCAGGATTTTTGGTGTAAATGACAGCATCATCTGCATATAGAAACATAGAAACATAGAATCTGTCAGCAGATAAGGACCATACAGCTCACCTAGTCTGCCCATTTCCCTACTTGGTTTGGCAATCCCTACTCCTATCTGGTCTGCCTTTCCCCTGCTCTGCTGTACCACAGGGTGCCTTTATACTTATCCCATGTGCTTTTGAATCCCTGTACTGTTTTTGCTTCCACCACCTCCGCTGGTAGGCTGTTCCATGGATCCACCACCCTCTCTGTGAAAAAATACTTCCTAGCATTCCCCCTAATCCTCCCCTCCCTCCCTCCATCCAGCCTCATGTTATGCATCCTTGTCCTTGTGCACTTTTGTCTCTGAAATAAGATCCCCACCTGTACCCTGTTTATTCCTCTAAGGTATTTGAAAGTCTCTATCATATCCCCTCTCTCCCTTCTCTCCTCCAGTAAATAACTATTTAGTTCCTTGAGTCTTTCCTCATAAGGTTTGTGGTGCAGTCCGTGTATCATTTTTTGTTGCTGTTCTCTGGACTGCTTCCATTCTGCCTATGTCCTTCCTGAGATGCGGTCTCCAGAATTGGACACAGTATTCCAGATGAGGCCTCACCAGTGATCTATATAGTGGCATCACCACTTCACTCCTACTGGTTATGACTCTTCCTATGCACCCCAGCATACTGTTTGCCTTCCCCACTGCTTTTTCGCTTTGTTTGGCTGACTTCAGGTCATCGGATATGATAACCCCCAGGTCTCTCTCCTGACTTGTGGTGGCTAGAACCTGCCCACCCCCATCCTGTATTCCTCTCTTGGGTTTCTGTGTCCCAGGTACATTATCTTGCACTTCTTAGCATTGAAACCCAACTGCCAAACCCTTGACCATTCCTCAAGAAGTCTTAGGTCATTTCTCATTTTATCCAGCCCCTCCTGTGTGTCGACTCTGTTACAGA
This sequence comes from Neoceratodus forsteri, assembly GCA_016271365.2. Taxonomy (NCBI): domain Eukaryota; kingdom Metazoa; phylum Chordata; order Ceratodontiformes; family Ceratodontidae; genus Neoceratodus; species Neoceratodus forsteri. Next base: position 1,661,217,690 of record CM028131.1, read on the forward strand.
TCTTGGTGTCATCTGTGAACAAGCATACTTTCCCCTCCAGTCCCTCTGTAATGTCGCTTATGAAGACATTGAATAGCACTGGACCCAGCACTGATCCCTGTGGAACCCCGCTGGTCACCTCCCCCTCTTCTGATGTTATGCCATTTACTACCACTAGAAGTATTTTGTCAGTACAAACTAAGGGAAGTTGGTTCAGAAAAAGGCTAAACAGGAGGGGACTTAAGATCGATCCTTGTGGTACACCCGTGCTCACATTCCTCCTGTCAGAGAGTACACCATTTATCTTTACCTGCTGCATTCTGTTACCTAGACGGCTCGTGAACCATCTAACTGTTTCTGGTGAAAGACCTGTGGTATGGAGTTTACCAAGTAGTAGGTTGTGATTTATGGTGTCAAAGGCCTTGGTTAGGTCTATGTAAATTGCTCCCACTAGCTGGCTACTGTCTAGGGCTTCATGGAGGAAGTTTGAGTATTCAATTAGCGCTGTTGTGGTACTGTGTGCTTTCTGAAACCTGTGTTGTTGTGAGCACTGGATATCATACTTCTCCAGGTAGTCTACAAGTTGGCCCGACACTATCCACTCTAGGGCCTTGGAGAGAGGGGTAGTATTGAGATGGGGCGGTAGTTGGAATGGAGGGCACGATCTCCACTTTTATAAACTGGGGTGACCACTGCTGCTTTCCATTTCTTTGGGAACTGACCTAGCCTGAGGGATAAATTAATTATACTTGTAAGTGGCAGGTGCAGCACTTCATCAAGGGTGAGGGATATTAGTTTGAGGTCCAGCAAGTCGCTACTGTGCCTGGACTTCCCCAACAACCTTCGGAGGTATTGTTTTGACTTGGAACATGAAAATACCTTAAAATAGAAGAGTGGGGTCTTGAGGTAGCATCAGCAGTAGCTTGCGCCCCGTCTACTGGGATATCCATTGTTGTATCCAGAAATTCAGGTAGGAGTATGTTGCTTAGGTCAGAGAAAGCAACATTAAATGTATCTGCTATTGTCTTATGGTCTTGGATGATTTCCCCTTCTGCTAGAAGCATGGAGAGAGAGAGAGGCCTTGCTGGCTTTGCCAGTGAGATCATTCAGGTTGTCCCAGAATTTTTTTCCCTAACCCCATGTATTTGTGAGGCAGTCTTTGTAGTATCGCACTTTGGCCCATCTGACCTCCTGGGTACAGGTGTTTCTGGCAGTTCTGTGCTATTGGATATCCTGCTGTTTACCAGTAGCCTTGGCTTTTGCCATAGGTTGTCCCTAAGTTCCATTAGTTTTATAAGTTCGGGGTAATCCAGGAGTTGAAGGCACACATTTTCAGCCTGGCTTTTAATGAATTCTGAATTGTAACATATTGTCTGGTCCCTATTTGTGATATTTTACTAGCTTTCAGTGTTTTATATTTTAGTAACTTTATATTGTATTGATGTTATTTTATATTTATGCATTGTATGTTTATTTTATTTTTCTGTGAGGCGCCCAGAGCTTCCAGGAATGGGCGCCATACAAATAAAACTCACCTTGCCTTGCCTTGGCTCCCGTCAGTTTAAATTTTTTTATAGGGGCATAAAAGTCACAGGCTGAGGTAAAGACAGTTATGAAGTATTCTAGTGCTTTATCGACATCACATAGGGAGGCAAGAGGTGATTAGTTAATTTGCTTAAGGTGAGCTTTAAGCGCATCTAGAGACTCTTTCTTCAGAATATGACTAGTGACATACTTTTTTTGAGGGGTATTAGCTCTATTGGACCATCGGCATGTAACTGGAGAATGGTCACTGAAAGAGTCAGCGAGGGCTGTTGTTTCGATAATTCTCTCAGGATGATTCGTGAGGATCCAGTCAATGAGAGTTTTTGTCCCTGTCCTATAGTTGAATCTAGTAGGTGATTCTATCATTTGCGTGAGATTTATACTAGCTAGGATGTCCTTACATGCAGAGGCATCTTGAGACAGCCAATTAATATTGAAATCACCTAGAATTACTACCTCTCAGCTATGACACAGACTATTAATATATTCAATGATCTTGTTAAAGCCATCGGCTTGTTCTCTAGGTGGAATGTAAACAGATACTATTATGAGTGATTTCTTGTGCTTTCCAATCAGAATTCTGACAGCAAGGGCCTGTGTTTTGTTTCCTGTTTCTATGGGGGGGCATAGCCCCGTAGGGTGTCTTTAATGTATATGATACAGCCACCACCGCTTTTCCCTTGCCTCTCCTTTCTGAAGTGGGTATAGAGATTTAGGGTTAGAGCTGAGTCTGGGATTTTAGATGTGGTCCAGGTCTTCACTACAGAGAGAACATCAGGGGCATGTTGGCATACCCAAACCTGTAGATGGGCTAGTTTGGGCAGGAGACTACAAATATTTATGGATGTCAGTTTAAGCAATCCATGGGTACTGTCAGTTGTTGGCGTCAGCATGGGAGGGCCAGGGTTTGGGTGGATGTTCCCTGAGATAAGAAGCAGCAGTAGGACGATCTCACCAAGTGTTTTTTTAAGTATTTTAAGTTTCCAATATGCCTGCAACTGGTTACTTTCCTAATATTATGATGGCGTAGTGATAGTAAGAGTTTGGGCAGAAGAAGTACGGACATGTCCCCATAGTTGCTTGCCAAGCAACAAAAGTAGTTATTAGGCCTGTACTTAGTATCATCCCCAAGACTGATAGTACCTGACCTGCAAGGTACTGCTATGATGGTATAATCAGTAGCAGTACGATTTAGGGTATACACACAAGAGTCCTTAACAGACGTGGCAAACAGTAGGATGATTAATAAGGTCCCATGGGTTGTTTGGGGCCTTTTTATTGTGGGTGTTGGCTTGATAATTCCCACAGTGCTGCTGCTGTGAGTTAGTTCAGGAGTGTTCACAAGAACACCCCTAGTGGCCTAGTAGTATAACTGTCTAGTAACAAAGTGGGAGATAGTTTCTGACTGTGTCAGCACCCTAGATTGTAGTACTTCTTATGACCCCTAGGTTTAGAGCATAACACTGTGATATGAGGGTGAAGTACTAACAGGCTGCGTAGCCTAGCAGATGCCACAGATAGCTCTGGTGTGGTCAAACTCAGGCTGTCATGGGTTCAAGCCCCATGACAGGAGAGTGATGTGTGTTCTGAAAGCAAATAGAGGTGGCTAGATGTAGGGGTAGGAGGAGGTAGTAGTCCGAAGAGAAGGCAGAGTAGAGGGTTGGACTTCAGAATGGGCTAAGGTGAGTCACATTATGTGTTAAAGTGTTACTACTGGGGGAGAAGAGCAGTGGTGCTCCCTAGTGGCCAGATCGTATAAGCTGCAAATGGGAGAGCAGGATGATTAAAGAAAGGGGGCCACATCACGTGACTATGTCACATGGGCCAGGTAGCCTATAAGGAAAATGATGAGCCAGGGTGGGTGGGAGCAGCTGGGGTAGCCACCATGAACTGGCGGTGGGTTCCTCTGAGAGGACATCTGGAAGTTCCATACCTGCTCTTCTGTAGGCAGGCTTCCTGGGGGAGTGTTTAGAAATATATACTTTGATTGCAGATAAGGACCACTTGGCCCACCTAGTCTGCCCATTCCCCTACCTACTGGATAAGCTGCAGATCCCAGTAAACCAACAGCCTATTTCTTCCTACCCCCCACAAGAACTGCCTTATGTCTGTCGCATGCATTCTTGAATTCTCCCACAGTTTTAGACCCCACAACCTCCTCAGAAATGTGGTTCCATGTGTCCACCACCCTCTCTGTGAAAAAATACTTCCTCACATTGCCCCTGAGCCGTCCCCACTCTATCTTCAAATTGTGTCCCTTTGTTCTTGCGCATCTCTTCTTCTGAAAGATGCTACCCTCTTGGACTTTGTTGATTCCACTGAGGTACTTAAATGTTTCTATCATGTTCCCCCTCTCCCTCCTTTCCTCAAGGGTATACATATTAAGCTCCTATAGTCTCTCCTCGTATGGCTTCTCTTGCAGACCCTGCACCATTTTAGTTGCCCTCCTCTGGACTGCCTCCATCCTGTCTGTGTCCTTGCGGAGATGGGGTCTCCAGAACTGTACACAGTACTCCAGATGGGGTCTCACCAACTGTCTGTACAGAGGGATAACAACTTCCTGTTTTCTGCTGCTGATATCTCTCCCTATACATCCCCATATCCCCCCAGCCCTCCCTTCTGACTTCTCACATTGCTTGACAACCTTAAGGTCATCTGATATGATTTACCCCAGATCCCTTTCCATTTTTATTGTTGTTACTACCTCCCCTCCCCACACTGTGTACTCTTCCCCTGGTTTTTGTTTCCCAGGTGCATTATTTTGCACTTCTTTGCATTGAATCCAAGCTGCCATACTTCCGACCATTCCTACAACCTTACCAAGTCCATTTTCATCCTTTCCACGCCCCCTTGTGTATCAACCCTGTTACAGATCTTTGTGTCATCTGCAAAGAGGCATACTTTTCCTTCCAGTCCCTCTGCAATGTCACTTATAAAGACATTAAAAAGGACTGGACCCAGTACTGAACCCTGAGGTACCCCACTAGTAACCCCCCTTTCTTCAGAGTGGACTCTATTTACTATTACCTTCTGTGTCCTGTTGTCCAGCCAATCACCCTGGGACCCACTCCCAGGTTGGCTAATTTGTTTATTAATCTTTTGTGTGGGACTGTGTCAAATGCCTTGCTAAAGTCTAGGTAGGCCATGTCCACAGCCCCTCCCTGGTCTACTACTTTGGTCACCCAGTCAAAGAAATCGATTAGATTCATCTGACATGACCTCCCCACTGTGAATCTATGCTGTCTTTGGTCCTGTGCCTCACTGGCCTCTAGGTACTCAACAATTCTTTCCTTCAGAAGTGATGCCATCATTTTCCCTACCACAGAGGTCAAACTGACAGGTCTGTAGTTTCTTGCCTCTGTCTTGCTCCCACTTTTGTGAATGGGAATCACATCCGCCCCTACTCCAGTCCTCAGATACCACACTATCCTCCCATGATTTGTTAAAAAGGGTAGTCAGTGGTGTCACTAGTTCTCCCCTTAATTCTTTTAGAATTCTGGGGTGAATCCCATCAGACCCCATTGCTTTGTCCACCTTCAGTTTTAGGAGTTCTTTCAGAACTCTTACTTCTGTGAAAGGACTGGGATCGACCCCTTCCTATCCATAGTGCTTCTATTTATTGGATTAGTTACCTCCCCCCCTCCTCTTTTGTGAATACTGAGCAGAAGTATTCATTCAGTATCCCTGCTTTTTCAGTGTCCCTCTCTGCCCACCCACCGTCCATTCTATTCAGCCTCACTATTCCTCCCTTTGTCTTTCTACGCTCCCTAATGTACCTATAAAAGGTTTTATCCTCCTTCTTAACTGAGTTGGCTATCTTTTCCTCAGTTTTGGCCTTTGCTATTCTGACTGCCTTAACTGCTTCCTTCTGCCTTTAACTGGTACAGCTCTCTGTCCTGCTCCTTCTGTGTTTCCTTATACTTCCTAAATGCTATCTTTTTCTCCCTAACCTTCCCAGACACCTCTTTTGAGAACCATAGTGGCTTTTTCCTTTCATTTTCATTTGTTTATTTGCTTCACACAAAGGCTTGTTGCCTCTGTGATGGCAGTTTTGATGTTTCCCCATTGTTGCTCTGCCCCTCCTTCTTGCCTGTTTGCTAGTGCTTTTCTAAGGCACTCTCCCATTTTGACAAAGTCAGCCCTCCTGTAGTCCAGTACTCTCACTTTTGTATGGCTTGACTCTGCAGCAGAGTTTATTGTGAACCACACTGTTTGGTGATCACTTGTTCCCAGATGGCTACCTACTTCTAGATCTGAGATCCTCTCACTGTCCCCATTTGCTCTGAGCCCCGCTACTGGGGCCTCCATGCAGGAGTTGTGTGCCTGCTGTCCTGTAGGCAGGCTTGCTGGGGGGGTTGTGTGCTCTGAGCTCTGCGTCTGGAGCCTCCGTGTGGGAGCGGTGTGCCTACTCTCCTGTAGGCATGCTTGCTGGGGGGTTGCATGCTCCAAGCTCCACATCTGGGGCCTCTGTATGGGAGCTGTGTGCCTGGTCTCCTGTAGGCATGCTTGCTGGGGGGTTGTGTGCTCCAAGCCACACCTCTGGGGCCTCCATGCGGGAGCTGTGTGCCTACTCTTCTGTAGGCATGCTTGCCGGGGGGTTGCATGCTCCAAGCCCCACATCTGTGGCCTCTGTATGGGAGCTGTGTGCCTGGTCTCCTGTAGGCATGCTTGCTGTGGGGTTGTGTGCTCCTAGGGGCCTCCATGTGGGTGCATTGTACTACGAACATATGAACATATAAGAATGTGCTAGCAGAAACAGACCTCCTGGTCTATCAACGTCTGCTCGAGTGTGCAGCTAGTGTCCCTAAGTTGCAGCTGCCACACCCATCCCCTTTTGTCTGCCCTCAGCTGTTTTCAGCATCACCCATACATACGCTCTCCTATTCTCTGTCCCATGCTGTTTGAAAGCTACCCACAGTTTTGCATAATATCACCCTCTCTGGTAGAGCATTCCACTTCGACATCACTCTCTCTGTGAAGTAGTAGAGGGTATATGTAATTTTGTACAGCTAGTTCATATGCATATTTGCCAGAACAATTCTGCAACTTACCTGATTTATCTTTCTGCAGATATCAAATTGTGCTTGGCATACTGTAATTAATAAGCTATCATAGATCTGACATAAAATATTGCATGCTGTTGACAGACAATGCATTTAAACTAGGACAGCAATTTAAAGTCAATACCATGTCTTTTATTTTGTTTTATTTTATTCTGTGAGGCTGCTGGAATGCATTCAGTTTGTGCTTAAAGAACCCAGCTGCATTTTTTGGGGGGCAACATAACCACCAGTTCTACCACCTACCTAATGAAGTAAACTTAATTCTGTTCTAACCCTCCCCCTCTCTGTTCCTCTTTGTTCTCTTTTCATGGCAAATAATAACAAAAGAAACGTGATTATACATTTTCAAAGCCCATTATTATTTTAAACTCCTATATTGTGTTTTCCCTTATCTACCTCTTTGCCAGGAAGAAAAACTCCATTGCTGCTGTGGTTCCATCCATATTCTTCCTTTGACCCTTCCATATCTATAATTATCCTTCCCAATCTCATCTGAACCCTTTACAGTTCTACAATGTCGTACTTGTCATGTGGTGCCCTGAAATGCTACAGCACTCAAAGTGAGGCCTAACCAGCACCCTTCATGGCGGTAATGCTGCTTCTTTGGGTTAACTTTCAATTCCTTAATTAATGAATCCAGCACAGCATCCTGTTATCCTTCTTAACTGCTGCTGTACAAAGTTATGCCTACTATAGTGGTCCCGTAGATTGTTTTCTTGATCTGTTAAATAGTATATAATGAGGGTTTGTTATGCATGAATTTCCATGCCAACTGAAACCTTGTTGCACCACAGTTCAAAGGTCATGAAATGCAGTTGTACCCTTCTGTGGTACAACAAGGTTCCAGATGATCAGAAATCCCCGAGGCAGCTGCTGTTTTTACAGCACTGCTACGTGCATACAATCAGTTCAAGTTCTGAACAGAAACCACTGGCACCTTCCACTGTGCAGAGTGCTGTGAAAACATTTCCATTTAAAAAACAAAATAAAAACTAAACAAAAACACTATACACTATAAGAAATACTGGTTAGGAAACAATATGCCCAAGCACTGCCACTTCAAGTTTTGCCCTCATGGTCTGATATAATACCCTCTGTGGGAGAACAGGCTGGTTGTGCATGGTTGGAACCAGCATTCTCTATTTTGTCCATTTTATCATTTATGTTCTGGTCCTGTTTTGGTCCCTCATATAAATATTCAGCTTTGCATTTATCCATGGTAAACAGCATCTGCCATGCATTACAGCCCTCTGTAGCATGCGTCTGCTTCTGTATTGTCTAGACTTGCTGTCTTTGGATTGTCTGTAGTTTTAATACAGGAATCCAAAAAAACAAACCATTCCTTGAGACTGTTTCAAACTAGGACCCAACTGAGACCAAAAGTATTTATTCAAATTTTGTACAAGACCAGACATGCTTACTAAACTGCCAACGATTCACCAAATATGGCTTCCTCAGGTTGGCAGTTTCTAAAACGTAGTTACATTCAGAAAGGGGCAATGCCTTCTTTCAAGTGACTGTACATCCTCCTGGTTCGGCTACAGCTATATATAGATGTTTACTCACAGCGTTTGGCGCTTTCTAACATAGCTCCCAAGAGAGCCATGCTGTGAACATTACACCCTAAATGTAGACTTAGAGATAAAAAGAACTTCATACACTGTCCTTCTATAATAAATAAACTGCTAAATAATTTGATAATGAACCTGCCTCACTAACAGCAGAATATCACTACAGGTACTGAGCCCCCCCTTATGGCACTTCTAGGGTTAACATAAAGGCACAGGCAGGTCACTAAGGGTTTAAATTCGAAAATCTTTCAAAAAGGTATGTGTTACTGCTTCTAACATAATGTATTATGGGCCACATATTCAGATGAGATAAACGGCAGATCCCTGGATGCACCACGCATCTCCAGACTTGCGTGGGTCATCAGGGGCATGACCATATTCAAAGGCCAGTGATGTGCCATGCACCCTCGACTGCACTGCCGCGCACAATATTGTGATGTGCCTATGCAAACAAGGGGTCCCCCATGGATAAGCTGCACATCACAGTATTAAAACCCCCGCAGTGTAAATATGACCAGCTGCACCAGCGCATAGTTACATTTTTGAAACCCTGCTTTTACTATGCATGGGGTAGATTGGTGCCCCGTGCATAGTCTAGGTTGGGTGCGCAGTCCCCTGCCCCCTGCCATGATCCATGTTAATGAAAAACTATCGGCCAGTCCCTGTTTCCATAGTGTAATGTCCCACCCTCCCCAGCCCTGATCCATTTTAAAGAAAAACTTGCTGGTCCCGCTTCCATAGTGTAGTCCCCCCAATCATTATTCATTAAAATAACACCTGGAGCCCTGTTTCTGTAGTGTAGTGCCCCCTCCAGCCCCAATCACTGTTACACCAATCAAAACCCCGATTCCTATTCCCTGGTGGTTAGTGGTCCCCCCCCCACTCCGGTAGGCAGTAACCCACCACCCCACATCCCCCACTTCCTGACCCATGCTGGTGACTGGCACAGCCCTCCTCACCCTGTCATGGCCAGCCACCAACTGAGCTGTACCAGAGCGAGTACAGTATGCAGTATGCGCTCATTGGTCGAGAGTAAGGGAATTACCGCTACCCCGTCACTGTCCAGTGGAATGAGGGAAGGATCAAGTTGCCATTGCTGAGATGCCTGGTCAGCTGCTCCCATAGTGGAGTGGCTAAGGCACCAGCACATGATAGAATGGGAGACCTGGGGCCACGGTTCAGTTCCTCCAGGTCTCCTGGAATTGCAACATTTAAAAAAAATAAATAAATAAAGTTTCCCCCCTCCTGAGTTTCTCCCCATTCTCGCAATCCACACCCCCTCAGAGTTAGTTATTTTTAGTCCTGGAGGTGTGTGACCCCCCAAAGCAAAGAATCTTCAATGTCGCCCTATGACTTGGTGACATTTTGTGTTGTGCGCTGTTTTGCCTGACGTTGTATTAGGTTTCGGCATTTTGCTTGCAGCATTAATTGCCACATAATTTTTGTTGCTGACATTATGACTCCGTGATGGTTTATACAGACACTGCCTGGTTAAACATGCAATTTGGCCCAAAGACAGTCTGCTGTGCTTGTAAATGTCCCTGAATGGAAAGTGGCATCAAAAATGATGGAGCAAATGTGAATTAAGAAGTGCTGAGCAGAGGTTTGTTGATGTCTTGATTGAGGAAGTTTGAAATATGCCTGTTTTTTCACTCAGAATCGAGTAATTGTTAATACTCTGCACATTTTTGTGATTAAAATTTGCTGTACTTCAGTTGGTGGCACATTAGAATTGATGAGACATTGAAGTCTTTCTTTTACAATGGTTGGGGATTCACATCTGCTCTGGGAATCAGACACTAAGTTTCATTTTTTTCATTTTTTGCATTATTTGACACTATTTGTTTATACCAGTTTTCATGTTCCTAAGTTATAAAGGGAAGCCATGTTTGAAATTGATATTAAGAGCAAATAAAAAGGGGAAGCATGTAAGAAGGTGGCTTCTGGTCTCTTGACTTTATAAATAGTATAAGCTAGTAGATTATTTCTGGCAGAATTGCCACATTTTCATATATTCTAAGTTTCACTGGTCTCACATCCCCTTGTATTTTCCTCAGTTTGTGTTTTAGTTTGCTGTTCTGAATATTTGAGGTAGCAGTTCCCATCACTGTCTTTACCCTCACAGACGTCTCCCCAACTAAGACTATACTTCCCTATACTTCAGAGAGCAAAATGTTATCCAGTGTCAAAGAGTACAAATGTAATACACTAACAGGATTTTTGATTATGCTGTTCCAGTTGCCTACATTAGGTTGGAGTGATGCCCAGATAGTTCTTTTAACTATTCTAATGGGATCCAATGGATAGTCCATCTATCTGACTATAACTCCAAGATACTATCAGATCCAATTTAGATTTTGGATCCAAGATCAGATAGTGGGATAAGAGGTTGTATAGAGGGATCTGAAGTCAGATGACTGCCTTAATCCTGTCAGATCCCAGATAGTCACATTGGATAGTTGCTATCCTATTGGATCCTAGCTGGTAGGATCTAGTAGTTGGATACCAAAGGTATTTGATGACATCCGGTATCTGAGAAAATTGTTGGTATTTGTTGTTATCCAGTTCCATCAAGTACTGTCCAGGCAACACTACTAGGTTGATGTCTTCCTCTGTTTGAAGTTGTGCGTTGCAAGGAAGATTCCGTTTCTTAAATTCTTTGAGGTACTTCTGTTTAGTAATTATGGTTTTTTGAGTGTAAAGAAACTCTATATGAAGCCCCTGAAATACAGAGTATCCATATTTTTGTGCAGTTAGGAATCTGTTAATCCAGGCTAACATCCCCTTTGAAGGTACAGGGTTCATATTCGGAGTGATCACTTTTCTTGGCACAGCAAATAAAGTTTACCATCAATTTATCTAGGCAAGACATGTACAGTATATCTGTTAATGTCACATCTTTCATTGGCTTCATTTAAGAAAGTTTTAAATAATTCAAGATCACTGTTGTTTGGTTTTATAAGCTGTGTTTTAATTATGTTGTTCTGTAATAAAATTCTCACTGGAGTTGCAGATATTAAACCTTTTTTTTTCTGTTTTCTCTTTTTTTTTAAGATGGTGATGATTTCTTGTCAGAGGACACAGTTGCACAAAAGCAGAAAACAAGGTAAATGTTTCACTTACTGGCAAGATGTAGTTTGCCAACTAAAAGGACAAAACACTTTTCAACATTTTTAGAAAGCCAGTTATGGGTGAGAGCTCATGATCTGAGGGGTACAGGGGATATTTTTCTGAAATGGGCAAAAGTAGGGAATGGGAACTGCTTTTGAACCATGGTGTCTAATTATAAATGTTGTACCTGACGTGAAGTTAGCATTAGAGAGAAAAATTAATAAGTCTGCCCATTATAAAATAGGTTCGCTAATTTAACATCAGCCAAAGCTTACTACAGTATATTGTGTCTTTTAAAGGAACTGTTTTGGAGTCTAGAAATACATAGGTGGTTAAAAACAGAAGAGGGGGAATTTTGAAACATCTCATATCCAGTTTTCCTGTCTGATTTTTCCATTACAGATACTCTTCTTTGGTTCGACTGCAATGAAACCCCTTTAAATGTATATTTGTTAAAAGCATAGAATCTATTTAAAAAAAGATATACGTTCTATTAAACTGAGAAATTCGAGATATAGGGAATATGTCAGTTGTAAAAATAATGTCCCATTACAATATAAACTGTATATTCCAGGGGTGTGGATACAGTTCACTGTCCACATTTTGATGATTTCATTGGAATGGTCTGATTCATCAGACATCTTCAAGCTAAGCTCCTCAGCCCACCTGGGAAGTATATCCCCTTGTTCTGCCCTGTGATGTCAGGTCTTTCTTTCCACTGGAAGAGATAAGTTTCTTCCTTTGCAGGTCTGCAGAGTTCATTGATTCTACATAGTTAGCAATTTTGGCAATAATTATTATTCTTCAGACAAACTATTGTCTGTCCACTCGTTCAGGATCTGCCTTCAACAGTCGATCCTAGCATGGAAGAAAGGAAGCCACCAAGTGATTTTAGGTTCTGTGTGACTTGTCAACAAAAAATGTTGAACACTGACCCTCACATGTCCTGCTTGTACTTCCTAGGAGGGCAGCACAATGTGGAGGGCTGTGGCCTTTGTCAGGTGATGCTTTCAGTGTTGCTGGAAGATTGCAAAGCCAGACTTGTCCTCAGTGGACCCTCGGAATGCAACCCCGAGGATCAATCAAAGACCATAAAAAGGCCTCAGTAGCTGCTGGGTCCACTACTCACTTGTAGCTCTTAACGAGGATGTAAGTCCAAATATTTGGTGTGCTCAGCAGGGTTAGTCCCTGTGCAAAGCTGGGGTAGCTGGACCCACAACATGCTGAAAGTGTAAGGAGGCAAAGCACTCACCAACAGAGTAAATTCAGTGCATTCAGTTCAGTTTAGCAATCACCAGACCACAACTGTGTGTAGTTAAAGTAACTACGGCAGTAAATGCCACAGGCTAAACATCAAAGTCCTAAATAATGGTGGGTAAAACAGTGATCCAAAAAACAACAGCACAGCCCCATTACAAATAATGGGATTTCTTTATTTTTGCAGTGGGGCTCTGCCCCTACACCCCAAACCACATGGACTTAAGAGAATCAACTCGGGGTTATGGACTTTAGGATGAGGAAAAAATTGGGGGGGGGAGTACTCATTTAAAAAAAAAGAAAAAGTTGCAGCAGGAAGAGACCTGATGGGAATCAAACCGTGGTCCCAGGTCTCCTTCCTTGTCAAGTGCTGGTGCCCTAGCCACTCTACCACGGGAGGGCTCAACCAGGCACCACAGCACACGGCAACTTCATCCCTCTACAGGTAATGCTCAGAGCAATAGGGGTAGTGGTAATTCCCTACTGCTATTATATCGTTGTCACTCTAAATTCTTTCGTACTTTACACAGCACTCTTCCTGGTGTGTTGTTTTGACCCAGTGCCCTCCTAGCTGGGGCCACCATTAGAGAGTCTTTCATGAAGGATTTTTGTGAAATGTGCGGGCCCTCCAGACCTTTGGGGAGAGCCCTTCTAACTGGGGCAAGAAGCACAAGCAACTTAGGTGCAAGTTGCGGGACTGGGAGAGATCACAATCCTCCAATTCCTTCGACTCCCCCAACCACTCAACATTGGTGAAGCACTTGACAGTTGGTCAAGCTGCCTTCAGCCAAGAGTTTGGTCGAGACCTTCTTGGTACCCCCGTCGGGTTTATCAAACTCGAGATTTTTCTTAAGCCTGTAAACTGGCTTTTGGAGCAGCTTGATGATGAGTTGCTCTCCCAGACCCCTGTGCTCCTGATCCTCATTCAGAAGGATGTGGCTTGGTCAGTGTCCCTGACCAGATCACTCCAGGACCAGCCTCCACCGAAGGTCATGCCTCCAAAGCCAGTTTTTTTAAACATGGCTCAGCATGTGGTCTATCACAACCCTCTGAGTATTCCCCTCAATGTCAGCCCCCTGGGTCAGTAGTCAATGTTGAGGTTGAAGCATCACTCATGCTTTTGATCCTGCTTGACTAAGAGGCATCACATCAATGCTCCTCAACTTCCTCATCATTGGATGAGGGAAGGCATCACCACAAGATGTGGAGGCACTACTAGGAGCTCTCCTGGCAGCAGTGGACCATCACAGGGCAGGGTAGGGCTCTATCCATTGGACCTTCAGTCACCTGTCAGCACCAGTTATGCCTAAGTCATTCCATCCTTGGCAGGTGTTACCAACGTCTCCTTCTCCATGTCTGAGGGTGGAGCTGCCACCACTGCAGCCTTTGTTGTGAGCTCCAGTTAAGGACTCCCAGGCTACAGCTGGCTGTTGATGTAGATCACTCAGTCCCGGGACACTCAGGTGGTGCTTGGCAGAAAATGGTTGAGAGCTGTTTTTGAAGAGTCCATGGATGACTCTGTGGGGTCACCCATGTTGTCATCAAGGACTGACACTGTGACTGTGACTTGGTCAATGATGTGACCACTGACCATGGGTCAGTGTCATTTGGAGCTCTCCACTGCCTTCTGTTGGAGTCCATGAGTTTGCCCTTGGATCCAGTAGAGAAGAAGGCTAAGTGCCCCTTCACTGCCATCCAGGACAAGGACAAATCCCCAGGGGTTGCCTTTCCTGTGGCTGAGGTAATCTTGGGACTGGCCCTGAAATTTTGGCAGCAACCAGCATCCTACCTGGCACCCACCACCCCTATGTTGCACAAGTATGCGGTCCCCACAGGGTCGCTTTCAGGATTCGCTGTCCATCCTTTGATTGAAGGGTTGGTCTCAGATTTGGCCTTCTGGAAAGCTGGTGTCCAAGGGTACATGGACAAGCCCCCCTACAAGGAGTCTAAGAGGCTTGACCACATGGCCAATAAGATCTATGCCGCTTCTTCTGTTGGTCTCCGCCAGGTGAACTGTGCAATGATAATGGCCAACCTTGGTCACTCCCTGTTAGGAGTGCTGGATAATATTCTCCCTTACCTTCCTGCTGACTAGCAGCTTGAGGTGAAGTTGGTCAGAGACCAGGGTCAAGTGCTGGCTAAACACCAGCTCCAGATGGCTTTGGACATGGGCGACTCTTGTGACTGTGCCATGGCCTCAGTCATTGCAATGCGTTGCAGGACTTGGCTGCCTCATTCCACCTTCATGGCAGATACTCAGCACAAACTGCCTGATGTCCCATTCCTGGGCACTGACCCTTTTGTCTGTAGAGTGAAGGGACATCTCACCAGAACATAGAATTCCACTGCCATCCTAGATTCTGTGGCATCTTCCCAGAAGGACCCTAATGCTCAGAAACCTAAGAAAAATACCTTACTGTATCAGTTCTTTCAGACACACCAACATTGGCAGGACCCTGAATAGGGGCAATAGCAAGCCTGAAGCCCAAGTTTCAGCAGCCTGGGGCTGAAAATAGGTGAGATAGGTGAAGTGGTGCCCTCACAAAAGCTGCTGTATGATGGGTTGGGGGATGTCATCATCCTGCCTGTCCAGTCCCTGACCCAGCTCCTAATGGGGGGGTTGGTTATGCCATTTCTGGCCACATTGATCCATAATTACTATGGACAAGTGGGGTCTAAATGTGGTAGGTAGAGGGTTGCCTCTCAGCTTTGAAGCTCTGCTGTCTTATCAAATACATGCTCCTTGGGCATCCACAGTGTCAGGGAGGATGTTGCTCAGCTCCTTATGAAAGGAGCTGTAGCCCACGTTCCACATGCCTGGGCAAGTCAGGGGTACGTATCCAGTACTTTCCAGTCCCAAAACAGACAGGGGGAAGGTGCCCCATACTGGATCTGCTTGACCTGAACCAGTTCATGTGGAAGCACAAGTTCCAGATGGTCACTCTGACTCAGATGATACCATCCCTGAAGCATGACATGTGGTTCTGTTCCCTGCATCTTCAGGAAACATTTTTCCACATCCCAGTCCATCTTTCCCACTGATGGTACCTATGGTTTCCAAAGAGGGGGTTCTCTATCAGTTTGAGATCATGCCCTTCAACCTCTCCTTCACACCCATGGTGTTCACCAAGTGCATGACAGTGGTGGTGTCCTTCCTGTGGTGTAGTGGCATCAGGGTGTACCCCTATCTGGATGTCTGGCTGATAGCAGGGCCATCCAAGGAGGCCAAAGAGCAGTTTGAGATCATGCCCTCCAGGAATCTGTTTCTAGAGACCTGCAGACTTGGGCTTTTTGGTCAACCCAGACAAGTCTGAACTGATCCACTCACATGTGGTCAAGTTCACTGGGGCAGAGATGGACTTCCTGTGGGCCAGGGCCTATTACCTCATGGACCGGGCTCAGGACCTTACCTCCTTTGTCCTTTCATTTTAGATTTGGCACTCAAGCCCTGCCTGGGATTTCCTCAGGATGCTGGGGTACATGGTCTCCACCACTAGCATGGTTCACTGGGCATGCTGGTGGATGCACCACCTGCAGTGGGAGCTGTGCTGCCAGTAGTCTCAGCACCTAGGCTATCAGAACCAGCCAGTCACAGTGACCCAGTCTGCATGGGATACCTTCCAGTGGTGGCTAATCCCTCAACATCTGGAGGATGGAATCTCACTTGCCAACCCAGAACCAACCATCATGCTCATGATGAATGCATCTCTGCTGGGGTGGGGAGCACACCCGGGAGACCACAGAACCCAGGGGTTCTGGTCACCCCAGGAGTCTTGTCACCAAATCTACCTGCTAGACATCCATGCAGTGTGGCTTGCTCTCATGGAATCTGTTCCTTTCATCAGGCATCAGGTCATGTAGGTCTTGATGGACAATACCATGACCATGTTTTACCTGAACAGGCAGAATGGGACTCACTCCCTTCCCTCTTGCCGGGAGGACCTCCACAACTGGACATTTGTGCACAGCCTGGGTGCAAATCTCCTTGAGATTCATGTCACAGAAGTTCAAAATCAGCTGGCAGATGCTCTCAGCTGTGTGGGGAAAGAGATCGCAGAAGTGGTCCCTGCATCAGGAGGTTGTGAGCCACCTGTTCACCCAATGGAGCACCCCTCTGGTGAACCTGTTTACCTCTTGCGAGAACAGAAAGCTGAGACTGTTTTGTGCCCATCCCCCCCCAATAGTCTGAGACGCTGTTTGGGATGCCTTTGCAAGGTTCAATTCCAAACAAACACAGCCGCTCCAATACTGATTTGCATGTCTCAGCAAGTACACTAAAAATCAACCTCAAAAAACAACACTGTCCACCATTATTTTTGTTTGTTTGCACTGGGTGTATTGACATTCTCTATGGCACTACATATGAGTAAGTGTTTAACAATTTTTAGCTAATAAATATGAGAAACTTGCAACACTTTATTGGTGGACCATGCCATTTCTTGTGGTTGAGTTTTGATGCCTTCACAAGGCCCTAGACCCCAGATCTCATGTACGCCTTCCCTTCCTTCCCTTTGATTCACAAGGTGGTGGCCAAGGCCCAGAAGGACAAGGTGCGGATAATCCTGACAGCTCCAAACTGGCCCAGACAGTCCTGGTGCCCGGATTTCATCAGCCTTAGCATCAGACCTCCGTGGTTGTTGCCTCTTTGTCCAGACTTGCTGACCAGACAACAAGGGAAGGTCCTGCACCCAGATCTTCAATCCCTGCACCTCTCAGTCTAGTTCTTGAGTGGCTAGAGTTCCAGGCCTTGGGTCTGTCGAAATATGTTCTCCACATTGTGGAGGCCTCCTGAAAGGAGTTGACTCTCCAATGTTATACATTCAAATGGAAGATGTTCTCTTTCTGGTGCCAGTGCAAGGAGTTTGATCCCCCCTTGCCTTCCCTGTGGAGAGTACCTTGGAGTGCCTCTGGTCCTTCACTCAGTCAGAACTGGAAGCAGTGATCCTTAAGGTGCACCTGGTAGCCATCTTTGCTTACCGGGTATGGGCTGTTAAGCTGACGGTGGCCCAGGAGAAGGTGGTTGTGTGCATTTTTAAAGGCTTTGACCACTTGTCCCCCTCCAGTGCATGAATCACCATCACATTGTGGCCTACTGCTGGTGCTAGCTACGCTCATGAGCAAGATATTTAAGCCTGTGCACAGATGTGAGACAACACACTTGTCATGGAAGATTGCCTTCTTGGTGGCTATCGCATCATCCAGAAGGATTAGTGAGCTCTAGGTGCTCTCAGTGGAGTCTCCTTATCTAGTCTTCCATAAGAACAAGATTGTCCTTCACCCCCATCCGGAGTTCCTCCTGAAGGTAGTGTTGGAGTTTCACTTTAACCAGGTGATCAACCTTCCAACATACTTTAACAATCCATTTTTGGTGTCTGACTGTAGGCTGTATACTTTGGACCTGTGGAAGGTGCTGTCTTGCTATAATGAGTGTGTGGGTGAGTCTGGGATGAGGTTCAACAGCTGTTTGTTATATATGCTGAAGCTGTGCCTGGCAGACAGGCAGAAAACTGGATGATTGGTAGGTGGCAAAAAGCTTGCATTGACCTCTGCTTTAGGCTGGCTAGTTTGGACCCTCGCAGAGGGCTTAGGGCTCATTCCACCAGACATAATGCTGCCTCAGTGGCTGCCTCTAGAGACATCCCCAGATATATAGGGCTGCTACCTGGAAGAAAGCACACACCTTCATCTCCCATTACAGCACTGATATCATGTCGTGTCAGGATAGTGCTTTTGGGGCCTCAGTTCTCCACTCTTTTTTCACCAAATGGGATGCACACCTTGCCCCCACCTCATCCCAGAGAACTGCTAAGAGTCTTCCACAGTGTGGATAGTGAACTGTATCCATGCCATTAGATATATAGATTACTCACCTGTAATTGTAGTTCTATGAGTGGTACGCAGTTCACATCCAGACAACCAACCTGGCCTCCATTGTCAAGTGACACATAGATCCTTGCTTCCAGCATGCAAAGATCTGATGCCACGGGCTGGAGCTGGGGGATATACCACCCGGGTGGTGGGAGAAGCTTAGCTTTGAAGACATCTGTCAGATCGGGCCATTCCAGTGGAACTTCCGGAGTATGGATATGAACTGTACACCACTTCTAGAACTACGCTTACTGGTGAGTAACCTATATTTCTGAGTAATGCCTTTGTAGTTTCAGTTTATACAACATTGATTTACTAGTTATAACTTTTAAATCTGTTGTCTGTGTGAAAATATAACTGTTCTTCTTTGATTTCAACTACTGGCTTCAGTGCTGCACTGGGGCATTGTGATGTCATTAGCATCGTGAAAACTGCTCTCCAATTGGTTCAATATTCCTTTACAATGTATCCAACTTTCAAGATACTGATTGTGGCCTACCCTGCAGCAGAGATAATATCTCTTCTTTGAGGTCCAGTACTGTATAGCATCAACAGAGATAATAAACCTACGAGAACAGGCTGAAAGACTTAAGCATGTACTCCCTGGAGGAGAGATGGGAGAGGGGGGATATTGATTGAGACATATAAGTAACTCACGGGGAGGAACAAGGTGCAGGAAAACACAGTTTTTCATACGAAAAGATGCTCCAGGACTAGGGGACATGGGATGAAACTGGAGGGAGGGAGGTTCAGAGGGAAGAGGAGGAAGAATTTCTTCATGGAGAGGGTGGTGGACAAATGGAACACCATGCCGGAGGAGGCAGTGGGGGCTGAAATGATTACATGATTTAAGAGTGTATTGGATAGGCATCAGGGGATCCTGGTATTCTGGGGAAGAGGACAACCTAGCTCTAGAGAAACTTGAAGAAGCAAAATACACATGCACATGGGCAGACTAGGTGGGCCGTAGGCCCTTATGTGCCGTCAGCATCTATATATCTATGTATCGATGTAATACATGTTCACAGATTTATCATTGCTGGTGTTGAATACACCCAAACAGTGATTACCCATTCCAGTAGTTAGCCCACATAATGAGCCACTTTCGGATTCCAGGATGGGGTCCAATGTGGCACATGCCCCAGTAGAAATTGGCTGTGCCTGAGCTGTGTCATATCAATGATGCAAACTGACAACATAGCCTTGATATAACTCTACCTACTGTATGTGCCCAGACATGTGCCGTCTGTACCCTGCCTTGCCTAAGTTGTCCTTAACTCTTGGAACCATGGTTTTACCATGCCACAGCGACAGTGGCTGCGGAGACATCCCTGACAGTGACAGCCACATTGCAGTGTCAGCAATGCAGTGTCAGGGATGCCTCTGTGGTTTGATCAGGGGCTGTGCCCTGAATCCCCTCATGTGGGGGCTCCCCCTCCCATCTCTAGGATTCTAACTCCGAGTCGGAGTTGGATCGGGGGGGGGACACCCAGCGAGGCTGTCCCGATCGCCGCATGGACCACCACAGAGATGGGCAGATTTTGGCCGATTTCTGGTGCTGTGGTGGTCTTTGCATTCGGGGATTCACTGCGGTGATGGCATATGTGAAACCACTACTGCTATCTATATTCACATCTGCGCCATTTCAAACATTTGGATCTGCATAGGAGACAGTACCTCTTTAACTGTTCCAGAGTATCTGCTCCATCTAACCTGGATAGGCATAATGTAGCTAGGCCACAAGCTTACTGTGCAGTTTATCTGCTCCTTATTCACTCTGTTTAGTGCACACATGCATCTTCCCATCCTGGGCCACAAGGCAGGGACCATCCTGATCAAAATCAGAGATATAAAGTTAGAAAATTATAATAATAACACTGAAAGCTATAGAGCAATTAATTTAGTATTAAAACACATTCTTAAGAGCTAGACTGTGCTTTTCATTATGTGCTTCTAAATCCCTAATTCGTCAGCAACAGAAACAATAATTTTAGGAGGGACAAAGAAAATTGGTGATGAGAAACCATTCTGAAAATCAGTAACTATTGAGGACACTGAACTCAATATGCATAGTCTAGATGGGCAAATTGCCACGATTTTCCTGTCTGCAGGGGGCATGAATGATCCAGGGTATCTGGTGCTCTTGGGATGTTACAGTATCTAAACATTTTTACCATAAATTCTTTAAATATTTTACAGCAAAACCACTGCCTCAACTAATATACTAGAAGGCTACTAAAAAAGTAATTCTTACTGCTTTGGTTAGAATACACCATTATGAACTGGGTACTGTAGGACATAGAAGCTGATTGGCTGAGCCATCTTGTTACCCGCGATTAAAATAAACAACATAATCATGGGTCAGAAAAGGTGCCGGCCAGCAGCTTGTTTTTACCTGCTCCAAATCCATCCCCTGTACATTTTGGCAGTAGGACAGCCACGCTGAAGTTGTGGTTGGTAGCAGCAGCTCCTCAGTTCCATTTGAAAAAAATAGTCAGCCACCAAGTACACAGAAAAATACTCTCCTACCACAGCAACCAATCCTTTTTTAATTTTACCGCATCACCTCCCATCTGGGCAGACTGGGTGGGCCAAGTGATCCTTATCTGCCGTCAAAGTCTATGTTTCTATGTTTTTGTCTCTGTATTTTCGTTTTCACTTTAGTTTTGCCACCAGCACCCACCTCAAGATCGTGCACCATTCCTCCCACTCACACTCAACATGCTGCTTATTGTTGACTTCCACCCACTCACACACTCACAACGCATAAGCATTTGGCATTTATTCTTCAAGTTACAGGGCAATGTCGCTTAGCCATTATTTAACAGTCCTGTGAGCTTTGGTGGGTGGGGGACCAATGGACAGAGAACCAGACACAGCACCTTAATTCCATTTCTGTAATAATGGAAAACACTCCTGCCTGCTTGGGAGGGGGAGCGGGCAGGTAACCACACAGTCTGCCTTTTTTATGTGTCCACAGAGCATTACAGAATAAGCATGTCTGCCTTCTTGTGGAGCGGGGGAGCACAAATGAACATTTCTTCAAAAATACTAGCACCAATGAAACATATAACAAGACAATACTGACTTACCTGTTTTGAGCTTTTCTAGTAACAGCTCCACCTGCTGACCACAGTGGTAATCACAGCCAACAAAGAACTATTTTGTACAATTGTACTCCTACAAACACCCCCAATACATCATCTGTTCCCTTTTTTTAATTTTTTTAATTTTTTTTTTTTTTTGATAAAATTGTAATCCAGTTCATAATAGCAATAATACAATCCATGGTGTAGAATATCATTGGATATTATCACTTCCTGGATGCATGAGACACTCAGCCTGCAGACTCATGCCTCACAACACACCCAAGGCGTGATAATATCACATGATATACCACACCCTGTTGTGTATTATTGCATAGAGAATAAAGTATGGGGTGGTGTGTGTAATGAGAAGTTTACACACACCCGAGGGGTTAGATGCTACATAAACCAAGAGAGCGCAGCTCGAGGGGGTTGTGCAAGCATCTAACCCTGAGGGTGTGTGTAAACTTCGAGTTTACACATAACACCCCAAATTTTATTTTATATAATTGCTGGCTCCCCATTTTTCGCTACAGCAGTTATATAAAATAGCTGAGGTTCTGGCTGGGGACTGCGCTCCATTTCCATTTTTTCATTGGGTGATGGTGCCAGATTTAAAAGGGGTCTGTGGTGTTCATTTGTCCCTGTAAATTTAAAAAAATAATATTTAGCCTACTGCTGAGTTACTGTGGTCGACAGCAGTTCACTTTTCAGTGAGCAGGAAAGTGGCAAACTCTAGCAGGCATATGTGCAGAGTAAGAGAAATCGTGCACGTGTTTGCTGTTATGAACACTCCTTTATAACGGCAAATTACGCCACGGTTTCCCTATGGGAAAAATGGGAAGCCAGTTATTATATAAATGTTATACACAAGATGGCAAAAAATACCACATTACTTAAAGTAAAACACCAGGGCCTAGATATTCAAACTGCGCCAGTCTGAGGCGCAAGCCCCTGCGCTGCTCAAAATAGTTGCGCAGGGGTGTGGCCGGGGTGATATTCAAAGGAGTTGGCGCCTGTTGAGCAACCCTTTGAATATCACCCCAAGACAGCACTTGGCAAGATGGCGAGTGGAACTTGCGCTACCGCAGTTGCCAGAGTTGGAGCATTAACCTGCGTGGCGCAAGTACCATTGCGCCATGCGCAAATTTCCGATATTCAAAAGGTGACATGCAAATGGGGCCATAATTTATGCAAGGCGCAGGGGGGGCCATTTGCATCTATTTATGGCCCCATTTGCATGCCATTTGCATGTAGGCGCGCCGATCCCCGAGGACTTGCTTCTGGCCACCCTGCCAGGCAGCAGCCGTCGGGGACCGACGCACAATGCAGCCCGATCACGGGCATCACAGTTACGACACCCCCATCAATATCTTTCACAGCCGATCGCTGGCAGAACACGTGAGATGTCTCTCTTTTACTTATTCTAAGTCGATCATGGGCAGAACTCGTATGAACCTCAGATCGCTGGCAGAATTATCGCTGGTATCGTTTCTTCACCTCAACTTTCTCAGGAACCAGTGATTTAAAGCCGATCGCTGGCAGACGTCTGTTGTTAGGTCTCCCTTTCTCATTTCAGGCAGGTTCACCACGGTTTCTTCATCTCGCTTTCACAGGCGGGCGGCTGTTGGCATCCCACTCGCCAGCTGTTGGGCCGATTGTCCGGAAGGGACGCTTGATGGTAGAGCTACAGCCACGGGCTGCAGTAGCTTATGGTCAGATGATAGTCCAGATTTGTGAATGATCATTCACAAATCTGACTGTCATGTACGGTATAGCTGCATGCCCATTGGCTGTAGCTCTGCACCACTGGCGGCAGCCCCACCGACAGTCAGTCGGGCGGCGGCGGGCAGCAGCGGGTGATGCTGTCGCCCGCCGCCGCGGGGAGCGGGTGGAGGGGCTTGGGTGGGGGACACTAGACACCAGGGAGATGTGGGGAGTTGTGTTGTGACATTCTGCCCGCGATCGGGCTTTACGGTCCACTGACCATCAGGGAGGTATTCGGCTGGGGGAGGGGTTACATTCTGCCCGCGATCGGGCACTGGGGGTTCATACAGGTTCTGCCCGCGATCGGGCTGTGGAGATGTGTGGGGGCATGTATTTGTTCTGCCCGCGATCGGGCTGTGGAGATGTGTGGGGGTTCATGGTATTCGTACTGCCCGCGATCGGCTGGTGGGGGCACAGGACCGAGTTGGGGCCAGCCAGGGATGGCAGCTGCTGTGTTGCGCCCTGCAATGCAGCAGCTCACCCGTGGGTGGCCCTCAACTTAAGCCTTTTTTGGCTCAAGCTTGTGCGGGCGCAGGTTGGTTAGATGCACAACTCTCAGCAACCCGACTGAATATCGGGTTGCGCAGGTTATGCATGGATCCTCCCCCTCCTGTTGAGCATGCATTCATTTGCATTGCTCTCTTGCGCAACCTGTTGCCAGTGGCGTAACTGCCTCCTGCTGAATATCGCAGAATGGCACATTTTGGACTTGCGCATGAGCAACCCTGTTGCGCATGGCGCAACCCTTTTGAATATCTGGGCCCATGTGTCAATATGTATAAAGATTCATCTAAAGATATGAATGTGATTGCCTTACCCATCACTACAATATTTACAGCAGACTAGGACTCTTCTTCCGATTTAACAGGCAAGAATTCGAGTGGACTACATTAATATAAATGTTTGAGTAGCCCTTGTTGTGTATGGTAATCCATACTAACTGGAATTCTGTTGTTCCACAGCTTAAAGGTCATGGAGAACTGTTATAGTGTATGGTGGAATGCGATAGTATATGGAAAGCCATGCAACGCAGAAAGTCATTCTGCTGCAGTAGTGACATCCTCACTAACACAGAATGCCTTTTAGTTCTGTGTTAGTAAGGATGTCATAATACAAGTAACTCCATCAGTGTTTGTGATTCATCAGTGGCTGTCGGAGAGTCACGCGCGTGCTGGCAGTTGTTGTTCAAGTGCAGTCAGAAGAGCGGAATTGAAACTTAAAAAAGTGAGTGCTTATGATTTCTTTTGTATTTTATATGACAGCTGTAGACATCGGGACCCACCATACACTATATAGAACAGTGTATTGGAAACATACACAACTCAGATATTCTTCCTCCTCGTGGATACAATGCTGACTTAGGGACGTCTCGAGCTTTGCTCTTGAGGTCATCAGTTGTCATTGTAGCCATCCGGGGGAAGAATAGCCTTATTCCCATACACTATCCTGTATGTACCACACAGTTGTGCAACAGCTTTTCAGATGATTACTGCATGCTGCAATTTGCCATTTTTCCATCATGTATACTGTCTGGCTTCCCCAATTTATCAAACACACACACACACACACACACAAACACATCTCCCACCCTGTACATAGTTGCTTACTAGCCACCCTCCTGATGTAAAAAGCAATATATAATGTTACATAACTGTAGCAAATATATTTGTTAAAACTTTGTACTGCAGGCTACCAAGCACTGATCATCACTCCAGATTGTCTCATAGGTCACAATACCTTCTTTCACCTGAACAAATGAGACAGATGATGTGCTTGAAGGAAATGGTCACAGCCACATGTTTATTAAACAGCCAATTAGAACTGGTAAATTGATGAGGTACGTGTATCAGTTAGTCTGGTGTGGTGTGCACAGCAAGGTAGTCGCAGCTAATGATTTTTTGATAGTCATATCAATTAATCTATATAGACCCTCTGCTCCCCTTTGGAAGGGGCTGACACACTAGGTACAACCTTTTAAGGGACTCTGGCCTTCAAAGTATAAGGGGTGGCTTTTCGTGGGCCAGTCTCCAAGGCACACTCCTCCATCAGAGGATGTCGTTGACTGTGAGCTGAAGCCCAAAAGTTATCCTTCACCTATGACTAGCATCCCTATGGTACCAGCTACCAAGGCCTCACCTCTCCCCAGCATCAGGGCAATTCACTTGAAAAGGTGCAAGATACCCTGTTATCCCCTCTGTACAATCCAGTGAGATTGCCATGCCACTCCCCCAGACCTTCATGACTGAGACAACCTGTCTACATAATCACATATTACTAACACCCTGCTGGAGAAGGCAAAAAAAAAACAACAGAAAGCCCACTGGGGAAAAAAATGGTCAAAATCCCTCTCGACCCATAAAGCAATCCCCCATAGTGGGACAGCAGGTTCCCTGCCTTGCAACTTCTTGCCCCTGCTTTTTTGAGCAGTCAGATTGAGTGGGTATCTGCTGGAGAGGTAGATGATGAAAAGAAGGCACAGCCCTCACTACACAGGTTTAAATTAACAATGCTCCTCCTCTCCAGCAGGTAGCTCCCACCCTCTGGGAACCCTTCCTACCTGCCTAACTCTGCCCCTAGTGGGCAGAAGCTAACCCCCAATGTCTGCTCAAGTGGCATCTGGGGGTGTACCCAAAGCCAATCATTGCCTGCTGCCATACCTTGCAGGCTCCTCCATCAGTTTCCATGCAAATCAGCACAATATTGGTTAAAATGAAAACAATTCTGAATGATGATCATCACTCAGCAGCCGGCACTATGAAACTTTTAACATGTAAAGATATTCTCTGCAAAACTGTATAGAATACCTAATTACTACTTTTCACATAAGGAGGTTGGGTAGTAAGTTGCTGACTGTGATCTGGGTTTCTATTTTCACTCTGAGAAAAGTCACACTGGGTCAGTGGTGCTCAATAACAAAAAAAAAACTGTCACTCACAAAAACTTAGGCTCTCACCACCTCAAAATTAATGACTCTGGCTCCAGAGGGAAATGTTGCTAAGTTGCCATTTATTACAAACAGTCTTACAAGAAAACAAACGCCGGCATAGCCTCTCAAAAAGCAGACTATGCCAGTATTTGTTTTCTTGTAAGATTTTCTGATTTAAGGTTCTCTGCAGAACCCCAAGGAAGACCTCACCCCTGATTTGCCAAGACTCAGGACAGACAAAACCGTTATTTTTTTTTTTTTCCTTTCGATGCTTGGAGGGTTGGCAGTGGGGTGTTAGGGTTAGAAACCCTAACACCACATTTCCCTACTTTTGTCACTTTAACCTGAACCCTAACTGATGCATTAACACAGTTTTTTGCAAAGAATATATTATAAGGGCACCCCCTATAGTTAGGGTTGAGTAGGGAGTTTAATGTTAAACCCAAATATTTAGACTTTAATAACTTTGCAACCATTCAATGGATTTGCAAGAACCTTTGCATGTAAAACCTTGCAAGATAGATATCTGGATGTGCCAACGTTCATTCCAATCAGATGTGTGGATTCTGAGTTCTGGTTAGTGCAACAAAAATGAAATTTGAGTTGTTGGTTTTTTTGGGGGTTTTTTTTGCTGTTTTGGAGCTGTTTTTTTGAACTTGCCTAGTGCCCAGATGGTTTAAAATTTTGTTCTGCAGTTTTCAGAGTAGAAAGGGGCTGGTCCACAGATGTGCCTTTTGCTGGTTTGGTGAAAAAATATTAATCCATTCACAAGTTATTTAATTTTGAAATTTCAGTTCTTAGCCTGCTCAGTTAGTGCTTCAAGATAGCTGTATGAAAAAAAGAAAGGAATCCTTTTTCATGATGGTAAAATACTTTTTCGCATGCCACCATCTTGTCCCCCCCCAAAAAAAAATCACAACCCTGAAAAATGACATCCTGGAGTGAGAGAGAGAAAGAGACAAACATGTCTGTCTTGCTCATTGGGACTCAGTTAGGTGTAATCTGCAATTAAGTGTTTGAGAACTGATACAGAAATTTATTTTTTTTCTTGACTTGCTAATGATTTTTTTTGAGGACCTTCATATGAAAAGTTTTGTATAAATGATAACTTCAGGTTTTTGAGCTCTTCTTTTGAACTGGTCTAGCATCCAAACAGTTTGCATTTACTGTGTGACATGTCCAGCGTACAAAGGGGGTGACCCACAGATGTGCCTTTTGCTGGTTTGGTAATAAAATAGTTATCCGTTATTACCTTATGAAATTTTGGCTTCTGAGCATGCTCAGTAAGCACTACACAATAGCTGTATGGTGCAAAAAATGAATCCTTTCTCATATTGGCTGAATCATTTTTCATGAGGGGTACAATCCTTTTTTATCTGCTGCCATTTTGTTGCACTCTTGCCTTCATTTTGTTTTTTGGTTTTGCTGCTTTTTTTGGACTGGCCTACCACACAGATGGTTTGGATTTTGGGGCAGAAATTGTCAGGATCAAAAGTGGCTGGCACACAAATGTGCCTTTTGCTGGCTTTTTGAAAAAATATCCATCTATACCAAAGTTATTTCATTTTTTGAAAGTTTGGGTTTTGAGCATGTTCAGTAAGCAATCACAAATACTGTATGCTCCTTTTTCATTTGCTGCCATTTTGTTTCTGTTTTTGTTTATTTATTTATTTTTTTCAAAAGAAATTTCAAGACCCACATAAAATGACAGCTTAGAGAGAGGCCAACATCCACATCTTGGCCAACTGGACTAGATCCTACACTTCACCTTTTCCTAAATGACCCAGCAATGTGTCATTTTGTTTTTGATTTGAATTTCTTTTTGTGACTCACCTCAGCTTCTTTTGTTTGGTCGTTCATATGAAAATCATATGCGAAAATCTTCATTTGAACAAAACTATAATACCAAAATTTTTGCTCATATGAAAATTTGCATGTGATATTTTCATTCATATGAACATTTTAATTCCATAGTTTCATTCATATGAAAGTGTTCATACCAAAGTTGAATGAAACAATGATACAAAAATTTGGCATGAATAAAAGTATCACACGCAAAATTTCTTATGAATGACAATTTTCATTTGATAGTTTTGTTCATTCAAAATTTTTCATATGAGATTTTCATTCTTATGGAAGTACCGTTTTTGCTGACTTTCATTATTTTTATTATTAAAAAGGGTAGTACTTGAAAGTCTGACTGAAAAACATGCAGTCTGGTATATCCCTAATTTTTCTTATTTTTTTTCATGAATGAACTAGTGTTCTCTATTGACTTAAATGTAGATATTACTGACCGCCATTACTGCAATATAAAAAATGAAACATTTGTTTTGCCACAGATATATCAGTTTTCTGGAGGATTCTTGATATAATGTTACAATATTTTAATAAGATTTATAACATGGGCTGTAAAAGTAAAGCAGATAATTGATTTAAAAAGCACACCTGAATATACATTACGGAGGAGGCAGTATAGCGCAGTGGTCTAAGGCTCTGAGCTGCAAATCTGGTGACATCCAGCAGACCAGACCTGGGTTTGAATCCCACAGCTTCCACTTGCATACTGTGTGACCCTGAGCAAGTCACTTAACCTCCTTGTGCTCCCAGGTCACTCCTGTAAAAAAATCTTTCAGCTTAGTGTGCTATACCTGGTTAAATAACTAACTAAAAAAAAAAAATACATTAATCTCCAATATACGAACACTGAGTGTGATCAGTTTAGTGAGGAAATCCATACTCGCGGAGCACCTTTGTATCTTGTTTCTATGGAAAGTGATGCTGTGTTGGAGTATCCATTAATGTGCAGAGAGTGGTACGTGGCAACCTGGATTTCGGTGATCGTACAACTGCTAAATATTACTTCTCGTTCCCACCCACCCAGTGAAATAGTGTTCTATCACTGCAACTCTGTTACAACAACAGTGGCCCAGCAAATGTCAGCAATAACACGAATGAAAGCAACCAATTGAACTGAGGAGCTGTTAAATGACAGGACAGTTGGTGTTTGTATAACAAAGAACTGCAGATAACATGCTTAATTTCTGTCATGAGAAGCGAAAACTGAATGCTGCTGTTCCACAATAGAGAATTGTTTGACTAATATGTCACTGTTAATATAGTAGTTTAAAAGATTGTTAATATGTTTATTTCATAGGAGACATATATAGGAGCTACTGCATCCTGGTACACACATTGTTTGTTTCTGTAATATGCAAACATGAATGAGAGAAAGACCGGCTACTGTGCTGTGGTCTAGTGAGTGGCTCTTACGGTGAACTCCAGCTCTGATGTAGGTAAAATATATCTAGTTGTACAAAGAACGGCAAATCTTTGAATAGACAGAGCAGAAGTTGTATAATATAGTATTGAGTGGTCGATATAGAGAAACTGTAGTGGAATGGTACTAAGCTTGTCCTTGTTTGAGAGATACACAATAACGTGTAACGCTTGTCATGGAAGGGAAGTGCTGTGTGTAAAATCGGTAAGTAAGCCGTAATTGTTTCAAAATCAACAAGTAGCAGTTCGGAAGATGCTAAAATATTCAGTACAATTATGATACCAAATTGTTATGTTACGGCAACTACTTTTTGAACCACTCGCAGAGCTAATATATTGGTTTCATGTATGGCAAACTTTAGCCGCTGTTCATAGTTTTTGATAAAAGACTTTGTAAACAAATAAAACATCTCTATATTATTCAGTTGAGCAGTGCTATCGCACACAGCAGTTAATACATAAATTGTATAAGTGAGAAAACTAGCCAAATCAAAGGCAAAAGTATATTCAGCAGGGTGCACTCTTTTATGAGGTGTAAGGACACATTCTAATGCCATGATAAAAATTGTATGTTAAAATGTTTGGCAATACATATAATATCTATTTCCAGCCCATGTTATAAGCTCAATAACCCACGACAGGCTGTGTCATTACTGAGGATTAATCAACACCCTGGAAGCCGTGAGGACACCTGGCTTCACCCTCGTGCCTCACAACACGCCTGGGGTGTTGATTAATCCCCAGTAACCACACAGCCTGTCGTGGGTTATTGCTTACCTGTATTTTATTTATGTTCATTTGATATGAAATGTACTATGAGCTATAAAACATTTTCTTTCACTCTGCTGTCCATTTTAGAGGGAATCTGGGTTCCACATGCTTCTCTGGAGATAGCAGTGGATTCAACATATTGTGCTTTTGGTAGCAGTGAGATGGCCTTTTTGGAACCCCACCTCATGAACAATTGTGGTAGGATTAGGCAAATCCTGCCAGAAAGGTGATTTTGTGGTCACTTGGTGAAATCACCTTTTGGGCAGGATTTGAACATTTTCACCACTCCTGTTCATGAGGTGGGGGTCATAAGAAGGCTATGTTGAAAATTTGGGGTAAAAATATGTAAAAAAAGGCAAAGTTATGAGGATCCATTGAAATGTTGTTGTGCACACTCGTCACTTTGGAAATGTTAAACATTTTGACCCCACATTTTCAACATAGCCTTCTTATGACCCTACCTCATGAATGAGATAGCTGTCATTTTTCATATCCTGGTAAAAATGAGTTTTCACACCTCTGGCATGGAAAGATGTTGCGGTTGTATGGAATCACTTTTTGGCAGGGATTTGAAGATTTTCAGTACTGGGTACATACGGTAGGGTAATAAGAAGGCTAATCTGACAGTTTGATTGTTGTCCTACAAATGGAAGCACAGAGCCCCACAGCAACATACATATATGCATCTATGAAGGAATGGGAGTACAGTGCCCAGAGGGCCCTGCGCTCCCACAGGCAAATAAAGATACGATTATATTATCTCAAAAAGTAAGGAAATTCTTTGTAAAAAGCTGCATTAATATATCAGTTAGTGTTCAGGACAAAGTGACAAAAGTAGGGTAATGTGATGTTAGGGTTTCCAACCCTAACATCCTGTGCCCACCCCTGAAGCAAATCAGGGGTGGAGTCTTCCTTGGGGTTGTCAGCTCTAACGCTCACCCCATTCTATTTACTCATGAAACATACACACCTGTCTCCATCACATCTCAGCTTTTCTATTACTGCAATGGGGTGAGTTTTAAGGTTGACAATCCCAAGGAAGACTCCACCCTTCATTTGCTTCAGGGGTAGGCAGGGATGTTAGGGTTGGAAATCCTAACACCACATTTCCCTACTTTTGTCACTTTATCCTGAACCTCAACTGATGCATTAATGCAGTTTTTTGCAACGAATATTGTTTTGTTGTGTTTTTATTTTTGTTTTTTTGCAAGCTGTGAAAAGTGTATCATCTCTTCCACTTTTCAGAGCTATGCTCTGCCTCTGTGGTATTTTAAATATGCCCTAAAACTGTACATGACAAACATCTGTTACAAAACAAAACAAAAATGCCATGTCAATTTAACTCACATAGTCTAATTGCACATACTTGTATAATGACTGACCGTAACCTACTGTACCAAATTTTTATACATATACTGCTGATGCTCTTGTTCATGCCCCTAGCCCCCTTAAAATTTGATTAATCTATAAAGCTATTCCTTTGTGGAAAAAAATAAAATAATTACACAGATCCAGTAAATGAATACCTTTTTAGGCAAAAACTCAGGATATGTATTTTAATTACCAACAAAATCCAATTATCCACTGACAATATCTATAAAAAACAAGCTAAAAGACAAAGAACCTTAGTGCATATAATATTTATGCCAACTGCACCCTTATGTGCACTAAGTTTGTTATATGGTTCTGTAGTATCATCCATCATATGATTCATAAGACTAATGTGTCATCTGAACAGAACTGAGAACCAGTGGTCATTACCTCACTGGTAAATAACTGTGGTTGCTTTGATCTTCATTAGCAGCTGAGATAGTGTCATTAGCATACAAATGTATGCAAATGATGTGGTGCTGTACTCAATACCTTGTTGATGTCCCAATAGTCTATAGTACATCTATTGCACAGCTACTATCCACTTCCCTAGTTATCTCCTCAAAGAAGGCAATCAGGTTGTTTTGGCAGGATCTACCTTTTGTGAAACCATGTTGCGTGCTAGTGAGCAGTCCACTCTCATCCATGTGCTGAACCAGCACATCTTTTGTGATTAAGTCAAACACTTTGCTGATCATTGAGATAAGGTTCACAGCTTTGTGATTACCTGTGTCTCACCATGCCCCCTTTCTTGAACTGGGGGATGAAATTGGCAGTTTTCCAGTAAGCTGGCACTGTTCGTGTATTTTACCCCAGCCACTCCCTGTAGCTTACTGAAACTAGTTCTCCTGAAGTTCCATGGGATATATCATTCTATTCTGGATTTTTTAAAATAAAAGTGCTGCAATTACTATTTTTTTATCAGTACACACGTATGAAAAATAAGTAACATTTGCAGCCACTTGAAGGAGAGTTGTCCAGTATGTGGTCATAAAAAGTTTACTTCTGCTAGAAATGCAGCATTTAGGAAAACGGGGGGGGGGCAATTTTTAAAGGGTGACACAGGGCTTGCATCAAGCCCTGCATCAACCCTCCTTTTTGGGGGGGGGTCAGCTGCACCAAACACCTTTCCTGCAACTGTGCCCAATTTTAGTAGGTTGGGCACCGTTGCAACACTTTAACCGATTTACAGCAGCTTGCGCCAAATGCTTGGTGCACACCCCATAAAAAGGGTATCTGGTATTGCCACAAGATAGACCAGAAAAAAATTGGTCTAACTTGCAGCAGTTGGTACACAGGATAGAAAATCCTGCTCACTGGCCATGAGATTTCCACAAGCTCCATGCACCATATGTTTTGTGCACCCGGGGCTTGTGGCATTTGGAGTCGTTTGAAAACCTGGCCCCAAGCCATTTAACGGTTAGAGCACAGGCTTGGGACACAAGAGAAGATTCACATCCCTCTGCAGTTACTGACTCCCTGAATGTCACTGAGCAATACATTTGCCCACATACCTGTTGAGGTATTGTACCATAATTTCAAGCACTCCATGGCCATTTGAATCACTTATATTTACAGTACTAGATACCTTATATGTGACTTTTGTGGCTAACTTAGGAAGAATGATAGCATCCGTCTTTTTAGTGTTGTATGATTAAGAACACAATCCTGGAGAGAACTGATTTCTGGAGGGTAAACATGGCTAAGGACAGATTTTCTGGATGTGAGTATAACTAAGAGTGTATTTGATACCTAACCTGATCAGGCAGGCTTCCTGAAGATGTCCTAATAAGGATAGCATAGCTTTAGTTATTATAGTTCTTCACAGAGCTTTGGGTTTATTTCAAAGTAATGGCCTAATGACTCTAAAAAAAGCAATAATGACTTCAAAGGTGGGCTGTCTTACTTTTATCCAGCCTGAAAACTGTATGAAGTGGTCCAAAACTGTCAATTAACACCCACCTTCAGAGTCATGATTGCTTAATAAGGACAATTAAAGCTGGTGTGCTCCCTACTGCAGAAGCTATTAAAGAGTGTGATTTTAGAGAAGCCAGTTATCAAGACTCACGCTTTTGATATGTCGCCTGACACAATCTGCAAAATGCAGTATTCTTCCTAGTCACCTCATACAGTATATGATAGAAACTAAGGAACAACCAGAAGAGCTTTTAATTTATTTACAGCAAATGTACATTGAGTAATTTAGCACAATTTAGCACAATGGAAGTCTGAAAGGCTTCATGTTTATTCCATGTACTGTATAACAACAGTTTGCTGGTACATGACATGGACAGCTGATTTCACATGGATGGCCTCCTTCCTTGAAATAAGCATGCATATTATGAAGAAACCGCATGTGCCTCACAGTGTTAGCAGCTCATGGTTAATTAGCAGTGCTTCTATAACTGTGGCACAGAGGGGCTTTATACCTTAGTATGGTCAATTTAAGTGACTGTGAATGAGCGCACACATTTTTCTGTGGTTTCCACTATTCAAATTTTGTCTGATATCATGAGAGTTTTACAAACCTTAAACACAGGAAAGTCAACCTATCACTTCTCACTGGAAGATCTTAAATTATGTCTGTTGATCTGTCATCACGTTTTCTGCTAATGTTTTGCTTATTGTATATACTGTACTGTTTAAAAATGGGAGGCTGTCATAAGACTGTTTCTCATATTTACTATAAAGTATTTAGCTGTCCAATGGCCCAGAGGAAGAACAATGCACTTCTGTGTTGGTGACGCAGGCTTAGGGCTGAACTTGAGAGCTGGGTTGGGTGACCGGGGTTGGGGAAGGTGCTGGGGGCTGGGATAGCAGTGCTGCATGGCAGCACTCTTAGCCACAGGAGGAAGGCATGCTGGATACCCTACCACTGCACCACTTCAGAGGGTTGAGGGAGCTGGTACACCTGCAGAGCAATGCTAAGTGCATACAAGGGTGCATGCATTCATGGGGACACATGCGCTTTGCCAGAATGCCACGGGAGGGGCATGGAAAAAACAGGGGGGAAATCCATATCTTGGTGGACAGTGGACCTGATTCCACAGGCTTCACCCACCAACTCTACCCAGAACAAAAGACACATCCTCAGATTAATGATCACTAACCCCTCATTTCCCTCCCATCTTGCCATTCAAGGCCTCATTATTATTACTCACCTCATTATAACCTTCCACCTTACTCTTTCCAAACCTAAACCTATCACTTCTGTCACCTCTTATGGACATCAAAAATGCCAAGAGCACTCCTGACTTACTACCAGGATCCTGGAACCTGATACCAAATTCACCAGCCCTTCTGCCCTCTAACACCACATGGTCAAAATCCACAGTTCTACTTTGTAAACAACCTTAATGTCTTAGCCCCTCTCCCAAGTCCTACTTGGTTCCTAACCCCCTCTGCTCATTAAAGAGATGTGGAGGCTATCTAGAAAAAAAAGTAGTGGTGGCACACCAGAATCCACAATCATTTGGAACTCTAGAATTACAATCAATCCAAACACAGACTATCATTTTAAACTGCAAAATCTGAGTTTTGTATTTGCAGAAATGCTTGCAACCCTTGTTTCCTCAACAAAACCAATAATTCTATCTTCCATCTGCGCCACATTGCCCCTTGTTTACTCTTCACCACCAAAAAGGAAGACTAATACATTTCTTAACTTCTTCCAACCTTGGACTGCTGTAATAACACATCACTTTTCCTATTGTTTCCTCAAATGGCCCCACTTCACTTTTGCCCATATACTCCCTCTGCCACCTCTCCCACATATAAGTGAAGATCTGTCACTCCTAATCATTACTGTGGAAATATGCATTGCTGTCTACCTCATAAAAAGAAGGCCCTTTATACTCAACTCACTCCCAGCAAACATAGTATCTGACTGTCTACATACATCACAGCCCTCTTGAAATTCTCTCTGTCCTAGACACATCCTGGAAATATTTTAAAACTTAATCTGCCCCCTTCAAGAGGTCAACTTCAACCTTAATTCATTTTCAGAGTTCCGTCTCTTTTGCAACCTACTCTTCTTCAGCACTGTTCTAGACAAAGCTGTATTCACTCAACGTTCAATATACATCATCATAACACCCTTTGTCATGACTCCCACTCAAGCTTCTATCCTAGAAACAGCCTTTCTTTATGTTGCAAATGATGTCCTCCACATCAGCGATGATAGATCATCCACACAACTAGTTCTCCTTGACACTACTGCTGACATTGACATGATTGATCATCATACTATCTTGGATCACCCCTGTTTGTATGAAGGGGGTTGTGGTAATTCGCTATTCTGGCTCTTTGAGTAACTTAGTAACTGATACTTTTACATCTCTGGTAGTAGTTTCTCTTCTCTGAGACAAGCCTTTTATGGCTCCCACACATGATTCTTTCTGTGCTTGGACCACAGCTGTTTTAACATTTCCCACCATTGATATTTCATTTCCCACTTAAACCTTGACTGTTTTTTCCAAAGCAGTGACACTTATCCAATCCTGGCAGTCTGCTAATTTTCTGTGGCTCAGTGGTTTTAAATCTACAGTTGTTTCTCTTATTCAACAAAATATTTTCCAGGTAAACAATAGTTTACATGCTTCATTCTTCTCATGAGCTTTGACTACAATCTAGGCAACACTGGTAGAAAACGTGATTTCCTCATCTAACATTGGGCCACTGACCCTAAGTATCCAGCTAACTAAACCTGCAAAGCCACCGCTTTGAAAGGCCTGCCAGGCTCTGGTACTCTCTTGACTGCTTCTCTGCCTCAACGTTGATCTTTGTCTTTTTATTTGCATGCTTGGACTGCCATACAATTCGCATTAAACTCTCATGCCAATTAGGTGCTTTTGCATTGCTCAAGAAGTTACATAAATGCAGTCACATTAAACTGTTCCTTCAACGAGTTGCTTTAGCATTTCTGATGGAGTTACATAAGTGTTGTTGGGTCCGGCATAAAGCCCTGAAAAAACTGTTCCTTAAGCGTTAAAATGCAGTTTCAGATTTCCTTGTGATGAGACTGCAGATGCATACCAACTGAGTTGCAAAAACATTTTACAAACATTGCTCTTGAGCTGGTTAAGCATTGAAAAACAATGCACTATAAGTTGCCAATGCACTGACAACTGTAAAAAAACAATTCTAAACCAACTCATTGGTGCGACAGTTTAATGCATCTTGTACTGTATTTCTTGATCCAGAACAAAGCCTTGCAAAAAAAACTGTTGCCCAAGAGTTGCAGCACTCTTTTGAACTGTGTTACTACAGAGCTACAGATGCATGCATGCCAATTGAGTTTAGAAAAGCATTTCATAAAGTTTCTCTTGAGCAGGTTAAGTATGGCAAAACAGCACAGTGTGAGTTGCCAATGGATTCCTTACCTTAAAAAATAACACAAAACCAACTCATTAATGAGAGAACTGCACTATACCACACAGCTCATTGTACATAGTCCTCCCTGATCACTATCTATCCAAACAGTAGACCATTCATAACTGTGCTGCTTTCTTGATCGTTCACAAAGATAAACATGAACATATCCCAACTACTGCAAAGGACCTTCACTATTTTCCCATTTCCCTAATAGATGTTTTTTTAAGACAGCTCATACCTCTGCCTACATATTTTCACTCATCACCTCTTATGACTTTCCTCATGTCATCCACTATTTGCAGTATCTCCAACATTTTCTATGTTCCTACTATAACTCTTTCTGCTGATATGGCTTCCCCCATGCTACTGCTCAGTTTTGAACTCTTTCCTATAAGGTCAGATCTTTTCACTCTCTGCCTGTCTCCATATCCAAACTGAAAACAATACCTTTTAATAGTTCAACTGCTAATTGCCCAGCCTTTGACCTCTACTCCCAGTTTGTGCTCTTTGTTCCCCTTAGGCATGGTTGGGTAGTAAAATACCGTATCTTAAACACTACCCATAGGTACCTCCAAACCACCCTAAATCACCCTAAAAATACCCTAATGAAAAATGGGTAGTTGGTCAGGGTAGGGTAGTTACTACCCTACCCATTCTACTATCCTATTACCCTACTATAACAAAAATGTGAAAGACTGCTGTATTACACTGCTTGTCAGGTTTCCCAAAAATATACCCACAGAAGTCATTGCTGAGGCAGGTATGAGAGGGGCAGCTGTTCTTAACAAGCCTGCTGCTGTTAGCCCCATGGCAAGAGTTGCTGAGGCAGGTATGAGAGGTGCAGCTGCTGTGAATGAGCCTGCTGCTGTTTCCCAAAATGATACCCATAGCAGGCATTGCTGATGTAGGTACAAAAGGCACAGCTGCTCTGATTGAGCCTACTGCTGTTTCCAAAAATTATACCCATGGTGGTCATTGATGAGGTAGGCACGAGAGGCGCAGCTGGTCTGAGTGAGGCTGCTGTTGTTTCCAAAAATTATACCCATGGTGGGCATCAAACATAATAACCTGATGACTGACAAAACTAAGAGTAGTGTAGCACATGTGGCTGGCATGGTATCACGTCAGAACCGCGCAAACATTTTGTCAAAAACATTTAGTCGGAAACAGCTGAGTGCAATAAACATCGTCGCAATAAACATTATGCCACATGAGACATTATGTCGCAAAATACAGCAAAATCACTGGGTAAGAACAGATTAAACAAATGGTCAGATATTACTACCTGCTCCCCAGTAACACTCGTGAGATTGCCACCTATCCTGTAAACTGTGAACTACTGCATGCATCCCTTGAGTCCCACCAGTAGCACCAGAGATACCGTTCCCAGGTCCCAGGCAGGCAGGTGGCACAGCTCTAGTGAATCGGGTAGGTGCCTTATGAAAGTGCAGGGAGGAGGTGCAACCGAGAACTTGCAAGGGATGGGGGGGGTCATGGATCATCGCTTTACATCTTGAAGTGGTGAACGACTTTGACTACACACACACACAGAGGAAGTCAGGAACGTAGCAGCAGCTGGCAGTACGCCGAAAAAGTGCAATTTAGGATTTCTTGTGCTGCTGCTGCTACTTTTATGAATAGCCTGTTAACCACTGCCTTACGTCCACCAGTGCACAGCAACAACTGCTGGCTGTACGAATTCAGACTGCACCGTAACATACAATGAACTGTGATGCATTGTAAAGTCTCTGAGCTGAAATGTCTGGCACTTGAATTACCGTGCGGTAATTGACCGCGATGAAAAGTTTGCGCTGAAAAGACATGGAACCAGCTGGTGTGGTGGCAGTGGTGTGATGGCATATTTTGTCAGTAGTACGTGTCTAAGGAGAATGACAGGAAAACTGAGGGAAAGTGATGCCAATGGAAGAAACCATGGTAACAGCTATGATATAAGGCCCACAAGTTATTATCAACAGTTCTTCCAGAATTTGTGTAGTGCTCATATAGAGCAGGACTGGAACAGTATGTGACATGTGGAACACATTTGATAAGAAATGTAAAAAATTAAAAAAGTAAGTTAATTCAAAATTAAATAATGGTGCCAACATTGTCAGAGAGAATTACAAACATGCTTCATGAACTGTCATGGCAGTATTTATTTCAGAGGGACAGTTGCAACTGCTGAGGGAGAGAGATGTGTTAGCAATGTTAAGATACCAAATTTGGCAGTGTGCCACTCCATACAGGATTTTCTAATCCTTTTGTACACAACCTAGTCATCATATTCAGTATCACTGTTTGCAGGCCATTCATGTTCCGGGTCAGAATTGCATAATTCAGTGTTTGGGACAATTGGGAAATTGTCAGCATTCATTTGGAGAAATGTAAGCCGTTCCACATTTACAGGACTTAGCAGTGTTCTGTGGTCAGTGACTATTCCTTCAGCTGCACTAAAGGACAACTAAGGTACATTATTGCAAAATTTGGCAGATCTGGCCTTATTGTTCTCTTTTGTCTCCAGTAGAGTAATGGATCTTCCTCGAGACCAATCACAGTATGGTCTGCAAAATACTCCTGTATCATTGTGCTGTGTGAGACGGTAACCAGTCTGGCAGATGAATCAGTTGCACTTTCTTTACAGGGTACTAGTCCATGTTATTGAAGGTGACTCAGAATTGATTTGCCTTTCTAACCCTGACCATAGGATGCCTGAAAAGTGGCTGTAGATCTCCTTTACCTCACTGATGACACTGGTGATTGTGAAGAATTTATAGTGCTATTGTCTGCTCCAGAGGTGCACTCTGATGGTTCGGCAGCATTTAACTACTGTACATCAGTTAATGGTGTGGGTGGGGCAATATCACACAAGGTTAGCAGAAGATCTCTCCAATACTCAATGTCTTCCCCTGCAGAAAGGATGGCTTCAATGTCCCCCTTAAAGAGGGGATCTAGTAACATAGCCAATACATAGGTGTTATTCTTAAACATGGCATTTATTTTCTGATCAGTCGACAGTCTGAGACTCAAGTCATCTGACAGCATAACGGCGGTGGTGTCTTCTTTTGACTGAAAGTCTTTATGTCATCAGGAAAAATGTGAAAAAATCCTATTTGAGGAAGAATTTGACTCAGAGTTGCACTGTCCACACTAACATCATAAGTGGCAGCCTCTAATGGCTCCAATAAGGTGACCAAGTAGATTCCAACTGCTGGATCTGAGCATGATGTCTGCTTTACCTGTTTAAGTCTGCATGTTTTAGTCTGCATGTTGTAGTCATGTACAACTTTTTTTCTGTTCAAGAAGCCTTTCCAACATGTAAAATGTTGAATTCCAGCAGGTTGGAACTTCCTGCTTTAATGTATGCAGTGGTGAGTTGTTTGACCTCTGCAACCCGTTCAGGATTTTTTGTGCTTTTACAGAGTGGTTGAAATGCCCACATATTTTCCTAGCAAGACCTAACAGTTTTCAACATGTCTGTTTCCATTTAAGAAATTATGGATGAGAAAATTTAAACAATGTGCAAAACAAGATATGTGTTGGTAGTTGCCATCTCTAACAGTTTTGACTATGTTGGCACCATTATCTGACAATATAAACCCTGGAGATAAGGAATATGGAGTAAGTAATTTCTGGAATTCTTTTCTCAGCTCCTGCAAAATATTCACAGCAGTGTGGTTTTCCTCAAAAGTGGTGACACTTAATATAGCCTGCTTCCTGCTGCTTACGATAGAATGGAGATTATTACTTGCTGACTGAAAACTTGCCCAATGAGCTGTAACAGTCATGTAGTCAATTGTTTGGTAGCTGGTACATATATTTGTAGTTATATGAACCTGCTTCACCACAGAGAGTTTCAACTGCTTAATGACTTCAGCACACAGCAAGTCATACAACTGTGGAACAGCCGTTTTTGAGAAATATGTTCGACAGTGAATGGTGTACCGTGGTTCAATCTGGTTCATGAACTTGAGGAAATTTTTTTGGGCAATAAAAGCTAAAGGGAGTTGACAATCGGCTAACAGCTCTGCAATGGCTCTGTTTAACAGCTGGCATGTTGGATGCTGGCAGGTAAATTTTGAGCTCCTCGCAACACTTTCTTTTCATGTTAGTTGACAAGATATTTTTAATTTTTGGAGGAATGTATTTTTCATGCCTTTTTCACGTGGAGTACTACTTTGGGATTTTCCAGTACTTGATGGTGTCAGAAAACAATCTATGCTTGTTTGGGAAGACTGCAAGGACACATCAACAGTTGAACATCACTTCCTGCTTCCAGTTCATTGTCACAGTGGTCACTGCCGCAACCACCTCCACTACCGTCCATACCAACCACACTGCCCCTTGCACCATCCCACTCAATTGGGGGTTTTGCCTTTGCATGGTGCATCATTACTGATGATCCAAAATATGCCACTTTGCTGCCATGACCGACTCACTTTTTGCACAGACTGCATACAGCTCGAAAGTTGTCTTCAGGGTCAATATAAAATAAAATTCCACACTAAAGATTTACCTTTTTTGCTTTCTGCCATGGTACCTGGCACTATTACTTGTACAGTCAAGGGACCCGG
The DNA here is from genome assembly GCA_016271365.2 of Neoceratodus forsteri. Lineage (NCBI taxonomy): Eukaryota > Metazoa > Chordata > Ceratodontiformes > Ceratodontidae > Neoceratodus > Neoceratodus forsteri. The sequence goes on from CM028131.1 coordinate 1,661,259,228, forward strand.
AGGAAACCCTACACTGCCATTTCCTTGAGATGAATTGTTCTCATTCATACTCATCTTCTTATTCTTATGTTTAGCATATGATTTTTTCTGCACTCGCATCTCATGCCTTACAGTAGCATCCTCTCCTACCTCTTCATTGAAACTACAGACCTCATTGCTACAAGATTCAGAAGAAGTGGAAGTGGCGTAATCATTATGTGTGACATAGCCTGGGCTATCTCAGTCCCAGTCCCCTCTATCTCCACCTTCTCTATCAGCATTCGCTGCCTCAGCATCTGAGCTTATATTTGAGGAGGATGCCTCACCACATGCTGCTTCAGCAGTTGGAATTATCCTGGCACATGTGGCAAAATGTTCAGTACCTCTGCGGATAACTCCAGTCAGTTCCCTCTGAAACTCTACTATCATTTCATTGATAGCATGCTTTTTTGTTCAGGACATTTAGTGCCAGTCCTGGTGATAGAAACATAGAAACATAGAAATTGATGGCAGATAAGGACTGACAAGGCCCATCCAGTCTGCCCATTTCTTTTTCTACCTTATAAATGTGCCCTCAGCCTTTCCTCTGTCAATGGCCTATCTATTCATACTCATCTTTATTGTTCCCTTATGCCTATCCCATGCCTGTCTGAAGCCCTGCACTGTATTTATATCCACCACTTCCTGAGGTAGGCCATTCCATGCATCCACCACGCTTTCTGTGAAAAAGAACTTCCTCACATTACCCCTTAATTGGCCTCCCTCTAATCTCATGCTGTGTCCTCTTGTCCTGCTATTTTTCTTATATTGAAACATGTTAGACTCTTTCACCTTGTTAATGCCCTTAAAGTGTTTGAATGTTTCAATCATATCACCTTTTTTCCTCATTTGCTTTAGGGTATACATGTTGAGCTCCGTTAATCTGTCCTCATATGTTTTCTGATGCAGTCCCTGCATCATTTTGGTTGCCCTTCTCTGGATTGCCTCAATTTGGTTAATGTCCTTGTGAAGGTATGGCCTCCAGTACTGCACATAGTACTCCAGATGGGACCTAACCAGTGTCTTGTAAAGAGGGATTATTACCTCCCTCTTCTGACTTGTGATACCCCTACTAATATGCCCCAACATCCCCCTAGCCTTACCTACTGCTTTAGTGGTCTGCTTGGATGATTTCGGGTCATCGGTGATGATGATGCCCAAATCTCTTTCTTCCCTTGTGACTGCCAGCAACTCCCCTCCCAGCCTATAGGTGGCTTCAGGGTTTCTCTTCCCTATGTGCATGATCTTGCACTTTTTTGCATTAAACCCCAGTTGCCACTCTTCTGACTATTTTGCTGGTTTATCCAGATCTCTTCTCATTCTGCCCACCCCATCTGGATCATCTACTCTGTTGCAGATCTTGGTGTCATCTGCAAACATCACTGATGAAGATATTGAAGAGGACTGGCCCCAGGACTGATCTCTGAGGTACCCCACTTGTGACTTGCATCTCTTCTGACTATATACCATTTACCACCACTCTCTGTTTTCTGCCTGTCAACCAGTTTGCCACCTAGTTGACCAACTTCTGAACCACTCTGAGCCTACTCAGTTTATTAATCAGTCTTCTATGTGGAACAGTATCGAAAGCTTTGCTGAAGTCAAGGTAGGCAACATCAACTGCTCCCCCTTGGTCCACCACTCTGGCTGCCCAGTAAAAGAAAAGAGATTAGTTTGACAGAACCTTCCTTCTGTAAACCTATGCTGCCTTGGATCCTGTGCTCCTATGGATTCCAGGTGTTACACTATCCTTTCCTTAAGGAGTGCCTCTATAATCTTGCCCACTACTGAGGTAAGACTGACTGGTCTGTAGTCCCCTGCCTCCTCCCTGCTACCACTCTTGTGGAGCAGGATCTCATGAGCCCTTCTCCAGTCTTCTGGGACCTCTCCTGTGCTCTGAGACTCAATACACAGTTCTGCTAATGGCTTTGCTAGTTCCACCCTTAGCTCCTTTAATACCCTGGGATGTATGCCATCCGGTCCCATTGCCTTGTCTACACTGAGCTTATCGAGCTCTTGTAGGACCCTTTCTTTTGTGAAGGGACTAGTGCACACCTCCTTCCCCCCTGTGTCCATGGTGCTGAGCTGTGGGCCCTGCCCTACCTTCTCTACAATAAATACTGAGCAGAAGTACCTATTTAGGATAGATACTTTTATATGGTCACCCTCCTCACATGCCCCCTTATCTCCTTTGATCTTAGCAATGCCCCCTCTGGACTTTCTCCTTTCACTAATGTATCTATAGAAAGTCTTGTCACCTTCTTTTACTGTTTGTGCTAGTGTTTCCTTGGTTTGGGCCTTTGCCTGCCTGTCTGCCTTCCCTGCTTCCCTTAGAGAAGTTCGGTATGCCTTTCTGTCTTCATCCTGCTGTGTTCCCTTATATTTCCTTATATTGCCTTTTGGCTCTAACCTTTTCTGCTACTGTTTTTGAGAACAAAAGTGGTTTCCTTCCTCTTTTGCACTTCTTTTTCTCTCTAACACAATGGGATGGTGCTTCAAGTATTGCATCCTTAATGCTTGCCCACTTTGCCTGTACCCCCTCACCTGTCTTTCCTTTTGTCAGTGCTAGCTTAACTCTGTTGGCCGTCTTATCAAAGTCAGTTCTTCTGAAGTCCCATATTTTGCCTTGGAATGGGATGCTTTTGTTCTAGTGGCCAAATTGAACCATACCATGTGATGGTCACTGGCCCCCAGGTGACCTTCTACCTGGAGATCTGTGATCCTTTCCCTGTTAGTCAGTACTAGATCTAGGATAGCCCTGTCTCTTGTGGGTTGTTGTTGTACCAGTTGTTTGAGGCCCTTCCCCTGCAGGGAATCCACCATGTGTCTAGTTCTGGCAGATGTTCCTGCCGATATTGATCAATCTGTATCTGGCATGTTGAAGTCTCCCATTATCAGAACCTCCTCTTTAGCTGTCTTGTTTTGTATGTCTTCTAACAGTAATGTGTCTATGTCCTCCCCCTGGTCTGGGGGCCTGTTATTATTATTATTATTATTATTATTATTATTATTATTGTCACTATGGTCTTCATTAATGATATGATTCATATTGTCCATATCACTAACAGTTGCACATGTAGCAGCACAGTGCTTCCTTTTAGTAGATTTAGACTGGGAAATATGAGACATAGTAGACACAGCCATGAAAGGATGTTGTTTCATTAACTGTTGCAGAGACAGTGTAGCTGAAACTGACTATGTCACAATGATAAAGGACAGGGCTTGGGGCACCTAACAAACAGTGTAATACAGACATGAAAGGATTTTGCTATGCTGCAGAGACAGACAGTGTATCTGACTATGTCACAGTAATAAATGACAGGGCTTGAGCCTCAGGGGCATCTAAGAAACAGTGTAATACAGCCATAAAAAGATTTCACTATGCTACAGAGATAGTGTAGCTGACTATATCACAGTAATAAATGACAGGGTTCAGGCCTTGGGAGCACCTAACAAACAGTGTAATACAGCTGCAAAAGGATTTCACTGTGCTGCAGAGACAGTGTAGCTGACAATGTCACAGTAATAAATGACAGGGTTCGGGCCTCGGGGGCATCTCACAAACAGTGTAATACAGCTATAAAAGGAATTCACTATGCTGCAGAGACAGACAGTGTAGCAAATTAATGTCACAGTAATAAATGACAAGGCCCAGGGCACCTAATAAACAGTGTAGTTAATTCAGCCATAAAAGGATTTGTCTATGCTGCAGAGACAGAAAGTGTTTCTGACTATGTCACAGTAATAAATGACAGCGCTCAGGGCACCTAACAAACAGTACAATAAAGTTTCAAGTTTTTCAACTTTTAATTTCAAACCAGCTGCCTTCTATGTTTTTGTCTATTTTTCCCCCACCTTGCTCCTCTGTTCATTCAACAGCACCACCTCCTCGAATGAGGCTGACCTCCCTTCCCTTGAGATCATGTCACCCCTCCCCAACATAGTTTTAGTCCCCCACTATTTATCCCTTAATTTTGCTCTTGTCTGACTCCTAGTTTGTGTAGTATAGGTTTTTTCAGTTGTGGATTCAAAACACAAGTCTTTACTGCTATGAGTGCCCACAGAATGGCTTCCCTTCCAGACTGCTCTGTCTGCACCACACAGGCTCACAGCAGATGGAGCACAGCCCTTTAGACACCACTGCTCGATCGGTTGTCAGACCAGTGTCATATGTTCATATTCTGCTGTATACTCTGTGAAGGACCCCACAGGTGGCCATTTTAATGCCTATTTCCAGCCTGTAAGTCCTTTACTCATTGCCCATCTCATACTACCCTATGTCAGGTTGGGTAGTACATTACCCAAACTAACCTACCTGGCCAAAAATAGGCAATACCTGCACTACCCAGCTCAGCTACCTGTCAGGTAGCCCATGCCAAGTTCCCTTTCACCATTAATTCACTAGTTTCAAAGTTATTTTAAAATTATGGAACTTGATTATTTCTTCAGACATTTAGGAACGCAACCTTAAACTGAAGATGATGAACGAACAACACACAGTCTGTTATTGCTGAGATGATTTTTTTTTTTTGTTTGTTTGTTAATGTATGCAGGGTTTTAAATAATTGATTAGCAGTTTTTTTCTTGGGACTATACTAACTGTACAGAAAGTATTTATATAGAATTTCTAGAAGTAATGTGTTTGTTAAACACAGTGAGGCGAGAGCTATGCATTTTCACAAAGATTTAGCACTTTTATGAGCAAAATGCTAATCAATTTTTAGAGTTAAATAAATCCCTGGTATGATATTCAGCACAGTTTTCCATGGCATGAATGATATACTGTACTGTAAAAAATGCTTAAATGTCAGCAGTTGAACACAATGAACTTTTGGTCCTTTTCTACCATCTAGAGTTTCCTAAGTTTCTATATGTAAAAAGAGAGTAAACTTTAATTCAAAAATTCATAATTAAAAAAGAACTCCAGTCAGGAGTAAATAAAATTACAAATGACATCAGCAGATCTCAATCACCAAACAATCCAAAATAAAATTTAAATCAGCAGTATTTCTTAGTGAAATAAATATCATCATAAGTTTCTAGTAATAATGTATTTCTGGTAAAACCATCAATATATCCATTTTTTTATTTTCATTGTCTTGCACTCCTGAATTAAAATGTGGGGGTTTAAAGTGAGTAAAACAGCAGTGCAATGAATTTTTTTTCCAAAAAGCTAGCTTCAACTACAATTAATAAAAATATTAGCACACCTGTACCATCTACTTTTTTAGGTTCCTCTGATGCTGTGCACCATGAGTTTTTTTTATTGTTTTTATCCTCACCCTTGCTGGGTCTACAATGCTATTTCTATGCCAAATGTGGCGACCAACATTTTTCTTGAGAAGAAACAAAGTCAAAACATTTAAAAAATACTAAAATGTTGGTGTAATCAGAAAATGTTACTGCCAAATAAAACTGGAATATTCTTATAATCTTTCATGGTGAAAAAAGTGTAGAGTTAAAATGTTTCAATTTTATTACACTGCTGCTTTCAAAGTCCCTGCTGTCTGGCCATGCCCACTATGGGTAAAGAAACCTTTTGGTGTATTGTTGTGCTGTTTACTATCAGAAATGTGTTCCAACGCCCTCTTTATACATCCACAGTATGTATTGAGTACATAAAGTCACAAAGCCACCTTAAGGGAAGGGATTTTTAAAGGAAGAAAACAACAAACCACACTGTAAAAAATCAGTCCTGGATGCTAATATGCTAAATAGGGTATTTTTTTTTTATTAGAACCAAAAGATACAGGTAACCACGGGAATTACCCCAGTGCTTTGAACCATGTGGTTCTTCCTCTGGGGGTGTCCCATTCAAACAAAGACAAGGTAACAGGGTAAATGATCTACTTAAAAAAGAGAGCCACTAATCTATAGCTTGGGAGCCCTTGCACTGATTGGACTTAATGATATCTGGGACATTAATCCTTTTTTGAAATGAAATAACTTTCGCTTCATTCTGCTATATGCTTATTAGCTTGTAATGACATGTGATCAACTTTCTTTCTTGTCTTTAAATTGTTGCTCTTCTCTCCCTTTTCACATATGTGTATAAAGCAGCCTACCATTAGGGAAGGATCTAAGACTACATCCTTTGCAACTGTACTTATGGAAATGTATTCAGTACTACCATATGAAAATTAACTGTTACTTTTTTTGTTTTTGCTAAACTAGATGTGATGTCTCAGCTTTGTTCTGCCAGCTTCTGTATTGCATTTTAATTTTACTATGCACAACACGCTAAGGGGTATTTGTTTATTGTGTTGTAATGAATTTTGTAGTCACTTGTATTTTGTCTGTCTGGTCTGTGGCTTCATGGGGTGTTTGTACCTGTAAGGAAGCACTACTTAATGACTGACAGTCTGGTGCAACCCTGCCCACTGAGGAAGAATTGCATGGTTTGAAGCACTGAGGTAATTTTTGCTGTGGTTACCTGTATCTTTCAGTTCTAATAAAGCACTGGTCTGTTTAGCATACTAGCTTCCAGCACTGAGTTTTTTTTTATAGCACAGTTTGTTGTTTTCTTCCTGTTTGAGTTTGTTATTTACTGTAGCTATTCTCAGCCATACTGGACCAGGACCCCTCCTTCGCTGCTTCAAGGCATTTTTAAATATTACTAGTGACAGCCATCTTGAATGGCTTGAGTCAATTATTAAATTGGTAGTAAAACTTGTTTTAAAAACATCTTAGAGAAATAAAAATGTGTGGATGATGACTTTAATTATGTTTTAAATACAATAATTCCCCAAAACTATATGATGAAATTTATCGTGGACTAACAAACTCTACTGCTTTAATGTCAAATAATTATATTCCTTAAAAGGAAGGATATGTGCAACAAAACACGAGCCTTGTCCTTTAAATTCCATTTTGCCTTGGTGCTACTCTGGAGTTGAGGTCACAATAATCCTTTGCATGAGACATCTCAAAGAGTTCTACATCAACAGATTGTGATGTCACAAATTGAGGATTGTGGCCTCAGCTGCTGAATACCATCAGGGTGAACTGAACTATAAAGGACAATGGTTACATTCTTATACGTATTATCCTTTTAAATGAAGAGAACAATAGCTTGAAATTCTATTTTATTTTGTAATGATGAGTGATTGAGTTTGCGGATGACAGGAACCCCTCTTTAAAAAAATCTTGCACTAGTCTTGTTTGGCAAATGTTTAGCACCTTTTGAAATTGTGCTTTTATAGTAATTTTGAGTTTTGACAACAGAGAGGAGTGCACTGGCCTCTCTCTACTCAGATGTGAACCTGTTTTGGTGTTTTTAAATTCAGTTTGGAATTCAGTGTTCAGTCAGATTAATATGATTTTGGGTCTTTTTTCCTGTGTCTTTTGTTCTTGTCTGATGAAATGATGTAAATAAGATGGAAATGAGCAATCAGGCTGTATAAAAGTATATAGGGATCTCCTGCTAGTTTATACAAGCACTCAATGGAGCCAAATTATGGGCCAATGGTGGGTGAAGTTTTACAAAATGTATTAGAAAACTTTATGAAACCCCTGACTGGGTTAACTAAGGGAATCCTAACACTAGTAATCTGGACTGAATTGGGACTGATAGATCTTAAGGTAAAAGCAGAGGCATATCTGTTATGCTGCTTGTTGAGATTGCTGAATTAGGGTTCTGAAATGTTACCCACAATGGTACTTTTAGAACAAGTGAAAATGCATAAAGAGGTATTGCAGTTGGCACTGGTTTGTTAAAGAGCAGCTGATGCCTTCAGGAGAACTTTAACAAAGCATAATATTTAGACATAGTTCGGCTTGTATTTCACATTAGTTCTGTATTCCTCCTCCTCATTATTTATTACTGGTGTAATCTGCATGAAAACAAGATCTTTGCTCCTGAAGATTTCATCTATTCTTTTTGCCTTCTCCCTACCTGAGGTCATAATACACTGCTTATGACATCACAGTTACTTCCACAGCAACAGATTGTGATGTCACAACACAGGATTATGACTTGTAGTAGGGAGTAAGTGAAAGAAGCAGTTGAATTCTAAGGTATACAGATTGTGTATTCATGTACATTTCCTCAGTAATAAATAATGGGGAGGAGAAATCTATAGAATATATATATGGAATGCAAGCTGAATTATACCTAAATGTGTGGGTGATGATGTGCGATATGGCCGCCACCACACATTCAGTCACTTCACTACCAGTCTAGCATTGCTTGTAAAACACTTTGGATGTATGAAAAGCGCTATATAAATGCTGAGTCTTCTTCTTCTTCTAAATATCATGTTTTTCAAAGTCTTCTTTGAGGCATCAGCAGCTCCTTAAAGTTTTCTAATTTTTGGAAGGTTATCCACTCTCTTTTTGACCCCCTGGCCAGTCCATTCCCCCAGTCCTTATGGTTAATGATTCACCTGTGTCTGACCCTGTCTTGGCTGCTGCTCACTTCAACAAGTTCTTCACAACCTACATCCTCCTTTCTCCCCATTCTGGCTCCTTTCCATCCCATCCTGTTCCCCCTTCCTCCCCTCCCAGATTTCCACTTACCATCCCCTGTCACCATCCATGAAACTCTGCTTACCCTCTCCTCCCTCAACCCATCTAAGTCCAGCCCTCACAGGCTGGACCCCAAGCTCCTCTGCCTCTCAGCTCCTGCCATTACTGCTCCCCTTACTTGCCCGCTCAACCTCTCCTTCTCCCTCTGTCCTGGAAGGTGACCAATCATATTCCACTTCATAAAGGGGGTGACCCCTCCTCCACTGGCAACTTCCACCACATCTTGTTTCTCCTCTCCCTCTCAAAACATCAAAACAGATTGATCTATTCCAGACTCCTCGACTGCATCTCATCCTTCAACTTCCTGCCTCCCTTCCAGTCTGGCTTTTACCATTTCCTCCCTGCTGCATGTCACTGATATCATCTTCTCCAGGATGGATCAGAAACACATTACAGCTGCCATTTTTATTGATCTAGCCAAAGCCTTACATTTGGTGTCCCATTCACTCCTCCTGGACAAGCTAAGCTCTGCTGGCCTCTCAGCTTCTGCTGTTGGTTGGTTCCATTGCCACCTCATATGCCATCAACTGTTGCATCCTCTGTAACAAATTCTGTTTAGAGAATCAGATAGGATTTGGTGGATTAAAATGTAAATAGTGTCTGGAAATGTTATCATTGAAAGATCGGATAAAAGAACTTGAACATATTATTAATGCTGTACAACATAACAGCAGCAGGGCAACCTCCACTGGAGACATGTTAATTTCCACCTCTGAGATACTTAAAAAGTAAATAAAACTCATGATGAATGCCTGAAAAGAGTAAGGGAAGCAAGTAGTAGTAGTGACGAGGAAGACTGGAGTCCAATAAGTAATAAAAAACAGTTCAAGAAAGGTAGAATGTGCATGGAATTCTCCATTCTGATATAGAACAGATTTTCACCATTACCTATAGATAATGATATAATAACACAGACACCAGAGGACTCAAAGGAGGATCCTAATGAGATCCCAACAGGAACTATTACAGATGATGAGCTAATGGTACCATCAACAAAATAATTTAGCTCATCTGTTAGCAACAAAGAAATAGATTCTGAGGAAAGTAATTTAAATAGTCAATCAACTTATACTGTTCCAATAAATACACCAAGTGGAGAGGAATGTATAAGAACTGCCAGGCCCAGCACAGAGTCAGATGAAAATCTTTCAGATACTGCTGAACTTAGACCAGAAATCACTTTCATCCCCTCAAATTGAGTCACCTTAGAGCATTGTATGTCTGATAGTGACAATGGTACCCCTAATGACACCCATAATAAAAAGAGACAAGTTATCATTCTGGGAGATTCCATCATCAAATATACCAATGGATATATTTGTAAGAGAGATAAGGCTAATACCATGTGCTCAAGCTATAGAGGTGCATGGATCAGGGACATTGAACATGTCACCCCTAAAATCATTAAATGCTCTGGTAAAAATCCTCCGATAATAATCCACATCGGCACAAATGATATTTCAAAGTTTACAGTTGATAATATGAAAGAAGATTTTAGTAAATTAGCAAAAACTCTTAAGCAGAGTGGATGCGAATTTGGCTTTTCTGAAATGCTTCCAGTTCTAAGAGCCAACATAGTCAAACAGAATAAAATTAAACAGGTCAATGAGTGGCTTTGAAAATGGTGTCTTCAAGAAAAGGTCAAATGCATTACACACTGGGAAAAGGTTTTGGGTGATAACAGTCTTTATTGCTGGGATGGTCTCCATCTCAGTAAAAGGGAGGCAGCCGTATTAGGCAAATCCATTACAAACACTATTGAGACATGTTTAAACTAAACATGAGGGGGCAAACAGGGAAGGCTTCTACTTATATCCTGCAAGAATTAAACACTTATTAAATCTTAGTAGCTAATGTTAGAAGCCTAAATGTGGTAAAAATCTCTAAGTTGACAAAGTTATTAATAAACAAGCATATTGATATCGCAGCCTTATGTGAAACATTGGATGAAACAGCTAACTGGTTTAATGATATTTCAGGTTATTCACTTTGTTATAAAAATAGGAGCAATAAAAAAGTGGGAGGGGTTTGTCTGTTTGTATCAAATAGAATAAAGGCAACAGAATTGTCATTACCAAGTAACTTATCTGAAATAGAAGGTGTTTGTATAAAAATAACAACAAAATGGTTAGCATATTCTATTAGAAAATTACTATAGACCTCCTTCAACTGATTTAAACCAAGATTACCTATTGATTTCAGAAACTGAACAGCTATCATCAACTTCTGATGTAGTAGTTGTTGGGGATTTTAACCTCCCAGAGGTTGATTGGGATAAACTTGTGACAAAATTATCTTTGTAAGGTCTATTCATTGATTCTTTTATTATGTCTGGGCTTGAACAAATGGTACATGAACCCACAAGGAGTTCTAAGATCCTGGACCTTGTTCTAACCAATCTAGCCTCTGAGCTAGCCAATTTTAATATGAGGGTCCAATAGGGAATAGTGACCATAATACTATAATGTCTGAAATTAATAAACATAAAAATGATGTAGGATGGACAAACTATAATTATGATTATAACTATAACAAAGCAAATTTTATTAAAATTGGTAATGCACTGTCTGGTTATAACCGGGAGACATTATTCAAGGATTTAAGTTAGAACAATGTTGGGAATTATTTAAACCTATCACTACTGAATTAGAAAAGCTGTACGTCCCTATTAAGAAAACTCATAATAATAAGGGTAAGATACCATTATGACTAACTAATGCAGTAAGAACACAAATCAGTAACAAAGAAAGAGCATTCTTAAATATGAAAAAATGTCAGAGTCAATTGAATATTTCTAAGTATAAATCAGAACTAAAAAAAAACCTGAACATTAATTAGGAGAGAAAGAAGAAAGATTGAACTAAAGCTAGCTGTAACTATTTATTTTATTTATTGATTTATGGTTTGGATTACACCTTTGAGCCAATGTGGCTCTTTTATAAAGGTTCTGTGTCATGGACAAATGGACAAATTATGACAAAAACAGGTAACATTAATGGTAGGTAGAACATTACAGTATTTCAGGATAACACATTCAGGTTAAGTAGCCGGTAGGTTTTACAGAAGCAGTTGCAGTACATAAGCAGCCAGAGGCTTTGTCTAGAAACAAAGAGATTAATAAAGGAAGCGACTGAGCATCTTATAAAGTAAAACAATAAGTTTGGAGAGGTTTGCAAGGAAATAAGTGTTCTAATGAGTGAAAAAAGGAACAGATGACATTTAGGGTGATGGCACAGTAGGGGAGAAACTGGCATAGTTCAGGTGACAAGGAGGAGGGAGTGGGGGGTATGTGAAAGGGGATGGGATATGGAGAGATGTAGTGTAAAGGTGTTGGTACCAGGAGGAGAGAGAAAGGAGAGTGCAAGTAAGAGAGAGGGAGAGACAGAGACAGTGTGAGTAAGTGGGAGAGAGAGGTGAAGAGGGTGCATGAGAGGGAGAGAGAGAGAGAGAGGGGGAGAGAGAAGGAGAGCGCTAGAAGGGGCAATTATGATTAGGGCCATGAGGAGGTATGGGGAGGCTGAGAGAAGGAAAGAGGCAAGGGGACAAAGAGAAAAAAATCAGAGTGTGAGAGTGTAGAGAAAGGTATGTCAAAAGGACAGGGGAGGCAGAGGAGTGTGTTCAAGTATTTTGCTAGAAGCAGTCACAGTTGACACTGACCACCAAATGTTGAAGATTGTGCTTAAAGAGGGTAAGGTTTGAGATGGTGATATCCACGGGAAGTGAATTGAACCAGTTGGGGACCTAGCTTTGAAGAATCGCTGCCCTCATGAGGTCCAGCAGCGAGGAACAGAGAAGGCTTGGTTTACAGAACTCCTGTTGAGGTGAGTAGTGCAGTGAGGGGACAGTATAGACTGGACCTCTGGGGGCAGGAGGCCCAACGAGGCCTTCTTTGCAAGACGGCAGGTCTGATACTTTATTCTATCAGACAGCTGTAGCTAGTTTGCCTGTTCATATAAGTCACATGTATGTGTGAGTCGTGCGGCAAAGGTGAGGAGCCGACAGGCCTTGTTTAGGGCTAGGGCTATATGCCGGAGGGCAGTATCAGTAGCAGATCCATAGACTACCAGGCCATAGTCAATTAATGAGGTGACCGAGCTGTGTATGGCAAGCTTCAGTGCCTCAGTTGTCAAACAGTGCCTGTGTCTGTATAGCAGTCCTATGCAGGTATTAATAGTTTTGGCAGTGTTGTGAATATGTGTGGTGTATGACAGTGTGCAGTCTAGGGTCATACCAAGGTATTTGAAATGGTCAACTTGTTCCAATGCAGAGCCACCGCTATTTTGGATTTCCAGTTGCCAGAGTTTGTGCTTGCTGTGGGTGCCATGAAACAGCATGGCTTTAGTTTTTGAGTAATTTAGGATGAGCTTGTGTGATCTAAATCAGGATTTAACCTCTGCAAAACTTCACTGCAGTTTCTGTTGAAGGAGGTCAGGGTCAGAGTGACTTGACAAAATGACTGCATCATCAGCATAAAGAAGAATTCTGTCTTGGCAGGTGGTAGGAAGTTTGTTCACAAAGATGGTAAATAAGGGTCTGAGGATAGATCCTTGGGGAACGCCTGAACAGACTAGGCAGGAGGACGAGATGGTTTCCCCTATTCTGACCTGCTGGAAATGGTCACTAAGGTAGCTCTGGAACCAGCTGGTGGCATCTGGTGAAAGTCCTAGGGATGATAGTTGTCTAGTCATTAGGGTGTGGTTGACAGTATCAAATGCCTTTGTTAGGTCAATAAAGGAGGCCTCGACCAGGTGGTTTTGATCTAGTGCTTGGTGGATGTGGGTGGTGAGGTCTAGGAGAGCAGTAGTGGTGCTGTGCCTCTTTCAAAAACCATGCTGCCGTGGACATAGGAGGTCATATTTTTCCAGGTATTCAACAAATTGGTCCACAAGAATCCTTTCCAGAGCCTTGGAGAGTGGAGGTAGGATGGATATTAGTCTGTAGTCACTTGTGAGTGTCACGTCACCACTTTTATGGATAGGGGTCACCATAGTGGCCTTCCATTTACCTGGGAATTGTGAGCGCATCAGAGAGCGGTTTACAATTTTTGTTGGGGGTGGTAGGACCTTATCAATAGCGAGGACCATGAGCTTTAAATCTAAGGAGTCTTCACTCTGCCTAGCCTTCCCAAGTACTTTGAGTAGGTGTTTTTTGGCTAGCCCTTCTGAGATTGTCTTGAAATAAAATGGGGGTTGCTGCCGAGTTCCATGGGGGCTAACAGGATGGGTAGTAGCTTGAGTTGGATTGAAAAAGTTTGGTGGGAGCACATGACTTAGGTCTGAGAAAGTGGTGTTAAAGGCATTGGCTATTGTTACTTTATCCAAGGTGATTGCACCTTCAGTGTTAAGCATTGTTGGTGTGAGTTTGGGGCTTTTTCCAGTGATCTCTTATAAGTTGTTCCAGAACTTCCTTCCATCATTCCAGGTGCTAGCAAGAGCTTTCCTATAGCAATTGGCTTTTGCCTGGTTAATGACTCTGGTGCAGGCATTCTGTGCAGCTTTATAGGACTAGGTGTTAGCTAGTGTGTTGGTAGCCTTTGTGCGGTACCAGAGTTGGTCTTGAACTTTCATCTGTTCAAGAAGGTTAAGGAATACCCATGGGTTAATTGTTTTCCTGATCTTACGCTTTTTGAACGGTGCATGAATATCACATGCTGAGTTAAAAGCTACTATAAAGTAATTAAGTGCGGAGTCCACATCCTGTTCAGTGTCTATAGGAGACAAGTCGAGTTTTCGAAGGTGTTTTTTAAAGGGGCCTAGGTGACCTGGTAGGAGGATTCTATTTACCGTGAATTTTGGGGGAGGGTGGAATTTTTTCATCCAGAGGGCTAGGACAGGAGAATGATCACTAATGGTGTCTGGGAGTGCTTTCATTTTCGTGATGTGTTCTGGCCGTTTGGTAGGAACCCAATCCAGGAGGGTGGCAGTTCCTGTCCTTTATCTTGGTGGGGAATTGTACCATTTGTATGAGGCTAGCAGCTGCCATGACATCTTTATAGCAGTTTGTACTAGGTGCCAACCAGTTGACAATAAAATCACCCAGCAAAATAAATTCTGAGTTACAACTGAGGTGGTTGATGCAGTCGAGGAGAGAGGGGATACCTTGATTAGCCAGATTGGGTGGGATATACACTGAGGCAATGGTCAGTACCTTATTATGAGTGCCAAGCAGCACCTTGGTGGCTAGGATCTGGATATCATTCCCAGTGCTAGGTAGAGTTACAACATGGCCCTTGAGTGACTCTTTTAGGTAGAGAGCACAGCCTCCTCCTTTCTTTGTAATCCTGTCTTGCCTGTACACTGTGTAACCAGGTAGGTATATAGCAGAGTCTGGGATCTTTGGGGCCAGCTATTTTTCAAGTACTGATAGTATGAACGGTTGTGTTGGGAGATCCAGGCAGAGAGGGTATCTAGTTTCAGAAGCAAGCTGCAGATGCTTATGTTTGCCAGAGAAAGTGTAGCAGAGCTATCAGATATCCTGGTATTGGGGTGGACCAGGATTTGGATGTACAGTATATTGCCTGAGATGAGCAACAACAGCAAGATGAGGCATTTGAGGAAGGCTTTTAGGTATTTCACTTGGTGTAAGTGTATCCTCTTTTTTGACTTTTGTTCCTGACTTGACGTAGGGTCGGGGCTACTAGTAGCATGAGGCTAATGAATAAAGTATTGATCCTAGGTAGTAGGTGGAGCACCCAGAGGCTGTGTAGCCCTTGTGGGGGTTCCTTGTTAGGACTGTAGTCCATATTCCTAGTGTAGGTCCCATGTACTGATAGAGGGTATTTGTTAATCAAAGGCATGGACATGCCATGAGGGTGTGCCCCAGTTGTGCCATTATGTGGTAGGATGCACAATAAGGAGAGCAGGCCTAGTAGGAGATTAGCAGGCATCATTATTCATTAATAGTCTAATGGTGGACAAGGGAGACACTGTGAGAGATGGTCTTGCCCTTTAAGAGAGAGGAGCGAAAAGAGAAGGATACAAAAGATAGGGGAAGGGATAGCAGTGGACTGGACTTGGCTCTATTTAATAGTAGTCAGGGATGGCAAGGGTGGGCGGGACAAAACAGTAGATAAGAAACAGCTAGGGCAAAGGAGCTGTGGGAAGAGAATGGAGAAAGGTTAGACAGAAATAGAGAGAGACAGAAATAGAGAGAGGCAGGTAGGAGGCAAAAAGGCAGGATCAATGTGTGAGCTGCAGTGGGTTGGGGTGGTCAGAAAACAAAGAGCAGGTTGAATCAGTGGGCAGAGCTCAAGGCTAGACAGAGGAGGGACTGGGCCAAAGGACTGGCGATCAGGCACCATCCAAGGAGGAGGGGGTGAGAGCCAAGAGAAAGAAAACAGGAGTAATAGCAGGAGGGCTAAGGGGAATTAAGAATGTGGAGGTTTGGAGCAGCACCAGTAGGGAGCAGTTGAGAAAGGTAGAGTCGAAGTGGGGAAAGGTGGGCTTACCACTGTAGCGCAGCTAGTAGTAGAAACAGTAAAAAGACACAGTTTGGGACACGATCAGTTCAAAAACAGTTCAAGAATTAGGCACATCAAATAATACTCCAATCAGATTGTGGTCAAAAATTCAGTACAGTTATAGTTACTTAAACTAAAACAAATTAGCCAGCAGCAGTGGGGAACTTATACATTTAGCACAAAATAATACATAAGAAACAGCTATGCAGCAGGTAATGCAGTCACAAAATGAGATGAGTAGAAAAACAAGCATTCAAGCCGACAGCTATCCAATCAGGAGAGCTGAGGTTCAGGGGCAGCCAATTGTGAGCAACCAGGCCTGAGAAGTGCCAGAATTGAAAGTCTGAAAGCACAGGGCCATACCTTGTAGCGGGTTTCCTCTGGTGCTAGCAGGAAGAGAGCAGAGGTGGGCGGCAGTGTTTCAGTCAAGCCAACCCACCTTGGAGAGCTGTGTGCTCGAGTCTAGGGCAAAGGAGCTTGTAGCTGGTCTCCTCTGGTACTGGCAGGAAGAGCAGAGGCGGGCAGCAGCATTTCAATCAAGCCAACCCACCTCAGAGAGCTGTGTGCCTGAGTCTAGGGAAAAGGAGCTTGTAGCGGGTCTCCTCTGGTAACAAAAAACTGAAAAGCTTTTTTTTTTCCTATATTAGTAATAATAAACATCAAGGCTCTAATATAATTACACTGAATGATAATGGGAAGGAAATAACAAAACCACTTGATACATGTAATAAACTAAATAAATTCTTTGGCTCAGTATTTAATGTTCAACAGAATATAGTACAGTAATTAACAAAACAGAAAATTTACAAGCTAATGAGATTATTATTGATGAGGTAGTTAAAGCAATTATTGATATCCATGCCTTAGGACCAGATGATATTAATTCTAAACTATTAAAAAATACTGTCCACTCTATTTCATATCCTCTGAAATTAATATTCAGTATTTCTTTGCTAAAAGGAAATGTACCTAAAGATTGGAAACAAGCAGTGGTAGTTCCAATCTATAAAAGGGGAAATAGAAAAGATGCTGAGAATTATCACCCCAGTAGTCTCACGTCAGTGGTTTGTAAGACTATGGAGAGAATCCTTAAAAATGGAATTGAAATAGAGATGGAATGGAAGGGACAAAAAGATGCCAAACAACATGGTTTTACAAAAGGAAGATCATGTACCACAGATCTCATTAGCTTTTATGAAAAGGTTAGCAACTCACTGGATAGGGGCATCCCGGTGGATATCATTTTCTTGGACTTCAAAAATGCCTTGATAAGGTCTCACATGGTATCCTGGTGGAAAAAATGCAGGCTATGAAATTTGATTCGTACATAATTATGTGGGTAACAGAATGGTTAACCAACAGAACCCAGGTGGTCAGAATCTTGGATTCTTATTCTCTAACCTGATTTCAGTAATAAATGGAGTTCCCCAGGGGTCTGTCCTGGGTCCCATTCTGTTTGGAATTTTTATATCAGTTCTCCATAATGATACTGTCAGGCACATCAGTAAATTTGCAGATGATACTAAATTATGTAGTGAAGTTAATACCTCTGATAACACCTTGCCTATGCTCTGGAACAGGTTACAAAGATCCTTGAGACTTCGCTTTCCTGTCAGTTTTGCCCTGTTTAGGATCATTTATGACAAAATGTTCATCGAAATCTGTGTTTCCATAGTTCCTAGCTGTCCTGCTGATGGTTCACTCCATATCCTTACCACATCCAGCCACGAACCTAGTACCTCCCCTCCCTATTTTAACCAAGTCCACTAGTCAGCTGTCATAGTGGTCCTCGGCACCCATGGCACCACTTCTCCCATATTACTCTCCTCTCACCATTTAAGTGGAACATACAGACCTCATTAGGGGCCCCTTTGCAGCCTAGGACCATCACCCAAGTATGTTAAATGGTCACTGAGGGCTGAAATGCAAAGAATTGTACCCTGCAATGGAGGCTTAACTAAGAGTGACTAAACGTACCACCTCAACTTCTGCATACATGGAGGCTGTATATACCACAGCAAAGTTGTGTGATGCATGTATGTTCCTACAAGAACGCTTGGAATGTATATCATGCACCTACCACTTTTCTGTAAATTTGTTTGTAACTCTTTGCACATGTATTTTGTATCCTCAATCTATGTATGTATAACTGCCTTGGATAACAGCAGGTCCATCTTGTAAATGAGCTTGCTCAATGATGATCACTTGGATAAAAAAAGATTTGATTGATTGATTGATAACATCAACGCTTTAAAAAATGATATTGATATTTTAGAGAACTGGGCAAAACATGATACTATGTCATTTAATGAAGACAAATGCATTGTGATGCACCTCGGACCTAGAAATCAATATATTAAATATTACTTAAACATTAAGCAATTAAAATATGTTAAAACTGAAAAGACCTGGGCATTTTAATTAATGATCAATTAACACCTGGGGGAACACTGAAGACAAACTGCACTTAGGATGAACCATATTCTAAATTCTATAAGAAGATCATTTATTTGTAGACAGGAAACCTGTATATTACCTCCATATAATTCATACATCAGGCCGTATCTGGAATATGGAGCTTCCTTTTGGGCTCCATATCTCACTAAGGACAAAAAGCTCTTGGATAACATCCAGAAAAGAACTACAATGCTTATTCCCAGATTAAAAAAAATTTATCATATGAAGAAAGATGTAGGGAATACACCCATATGACCTAGAAGTCAGACGCCAGAGAGGAGATCTTCTATTGTTGTTTAAAATCCTACAGGATACCCAGCTTGTGGAGGACTGTGATATCAAATATGCAAATAAACCAAACATACTTAGGTGCAATAATAAGCAGTTATTTGTACCAAGGGCTCTCAGAAATAAAAGAAATATTTTTTTCATTATTAGGGCAATAACACTATGGAATAAACTTCCACAAACCATAGTTGGTGTAACAAATATTCAACATGTTAAGGGTAAATGAGTCTAGTACTTTTTGTACATTTGATCATACAACCCATGTGGTGTGGGGAGGTAGACTTGATGGGTCATTTGGCCTTCTTCTACCTTAGTAAACCATGTAAATCATATAAACAACTGGTATAGGTAGAAGGTGCCCTGTCATCTCCGTTACCCATTTAGGCTGGGGTCCCTCAGGGCTCCATCCTGGGTCCCATCCCCTTCTCCATCTTTTTGAATGACCTCCACTCTGCCTGTTCCAACTCATTTATTCGCATGTATGCTGATGCCCCAGTCATCTTCTCCTCCAATCCCTCCGCTGCAGCTGTTAAAGACCTGCTCCAGCAGGACTTCAACAGTGTTCTGCATTGGTTCCAATTAAACCAACTCCTGGTGAATGCTAAAAACAGTGTCCATGACATTTGGAACCAGTCAGAAACTGGCCCGATTCAAGGCCCCTGGGTTTCACCACACTGGATGGCACCCCCTTGAAGCTGTGCAGTGCTTCAAGTACCTCAGTGTGTGGCTCCACAGTAAGCTTGACTTTTCTGTCCACATTGATACCACCCATGCTAAACTCAGTCTCAAACTTGGTTTCCTGTACCACAACAAAGACTGCTTTTCTCTGCAGGTCCACATGGAGCTCATTATCAAAATGGTGCTCCCTGTCTTTGACTACGCAGATGTAGTCTATGGCACTGCCCCTCCACTTCCCTCGCCAGTCTGGACTCGCTGTCCAACTCCTTTTGCCACTTAGCTACAAACTATCCACCATACTAACCACTGCTCCCTCTAGTTCTCCCATTCCATCCTCCCTCTGCCCTCACATCACCAGGCTTACTGTACCTTCTTCATATCCAAATGCTGGTTTGGTTCCCTTCCATCCTACCTTTCCTCTCTCCTCTCCCAACTCCCCCATGCCTTCTGTTCTCTTTATTACAGTTTTTCCACTCCTCACCCCATCTCCTCTGCTGGGCAGTCTGCCACCTCCTATCAATTTCCCTTACTCTGGAACAAACTCCCCTCCTCCCTCCACCTCTCCTTCTCCCTTGGCTCCATTAGGCACCAGCTGAAACTTCAACTGCATCCCTCCTTCTCCTGTTACCTCCTCCTTTTAACACCCACCTCCCACCTTGCCTTAATCACCCTTAGTGTGGCTTCTGGTTGGGTTTTGTCTACCTGCCTATTAGGCTGCACTTTCCACTTCCACTGCTCTTTCATCTACTACAGTGTTAGGCATAGGCTTGTCCTCAGTTCTCTCAGCTGTTGTCAGTTAGTAACTGCAAGCTGTGAATCATCGTTTTCCCTTGCACTTGAACTATTTATCTAAATCACTTATTTTTGTACCTACTCATTTTTGTAGCAAAGTATTTTCCAAATGTGCCCTATTGATTCATGTATTGTACTGTTTCTTCTCCTGTTCCCCTTCCCCAGGTCGCACCTGGAAATGAGCCTCGGTTCAATGTGCCTCTACCGGTTATCAACTTCAAATAAACAATAAATAAAAAGTTCAGAATCTGTTGAAAAATTTAATTTGGACCTGCTCTGGGAAAACCAACAGCTATGTATTACTAAGGAGTATGCAGATAAATCTAAAAGCTCGTTACATGCAATAACACAGAAGGAAGATTTGATGGCAATATCAAACTATACAATATATATTTAAGGGAGATTTTTTTTGGCATGGAACACAATCATATGTTCTCATGAGGGTCCAGAACTGAGGAAAGCATACATGAATATTAGAACAGGAACAAACAAGTCAAAGGTAGTTGAGCAGAGATACGCTCTAAAAGGGGAGAAGAATAAGGATATAAACTGTGAATGCAGGGTTGGGGGGGGATTATAGCCTAGTGTAGTATTGCATTAAATATAATAAATTACGGTTAACATGATTAGGCCCAATTTGAGAGCTACCTTTCCCAACAAGTCAAATCTTCCAATATTTGACAAACTCAGTGGCTATAGCAATAGCAAAAAGAGTAACAGGGCCCCAAGCTTGGTGCCCTGTTCAGGAATCATAGTTGCATCTCTCCTCCGGCTAGGCGTGAATTTGTTCAGAAGATGATACTGTCCATTTTCGACTACTGTGACATGGTCTATGGTGCTGCCACTAAGTCCTCCCTGGCCAGACTGGACACCCTCCTCAATTCCTACTGCTGCTTTGCCCTGGATACCCCCTTCACACCTAGCCCTTCTCCCCTTCCCCCTAATTGCTCCCCCTTACTGACCTCCCTTGATCTCTCACAGAATGTAAAGGACCCTGAATGCTCTCCATGGGTTCATCTCCTGCCCCCCCAAGGGGCTTGTATCTCTCATCTACTCCCTTCCCCCACCATCTTAAAGGGGTCTCTCTGGGACACTGCCTTGTACCCTTCTCTCTGGTCCTCCCAGTCCTCTTGCAGGGTTCCTCACATCCTAGAGGGGTCTCCAGGGGCATGACCCCCCCTTCCCTTTCCTTTCATGTAAGCACTCGTTTACTTATTAACCTGGCACTTATTATTGTCCACTCTTTCTACATGTTATGCGCAATACTGTTGTAACACTGTTTATAACACCTACCTTACAACTGTATGTTAATCTTGATCTTGTAATTTGAATGTATGTCTCATTCCAGTTGTACCCCTTCCCCTCAGATCACACCGGGAGATGAGCGACTTGTTGCTCAGTGTGCCTTCCTGGTGAAACATCGCAATAAATAAATAAATAAATAATTTTGCTGGCCATAAGAAAGTCAAATAGGAAAAATAAATGAAATTGTAGATCATTAATAAATTGAAGAAAAAGAAAAAAGTTAGTAAATTGGCCATGATTGTAAGGTTTGGTTTCCACAATGGCCTGGATATTCAAAGGGGTTGCGCATGGCACAACAGGGATGTGCCATTCGTAATCCACTAATGCGCCCCAGTGCGATATTCAAAGGGGCAACTTGTGATGTGCAACTCCTGATGCGCTGGGCGCTTTGGTAATGCATGTGGCGCAAATGCAGGGGGCGTGCCCATGCATATGTGGCACATCCCAATATTCAGCCCAGGATGTGTGGCACATATGCTGGCACAACCCTGCATTGCACCACACAGGGGTGCTCAAAGTTGTACCTGAAAAAACAAGGCACAAGTCACCCACAGGCGGGCTGCTGTGTTGCATGATGCAACACAGCAGCCGCCTGCCATGGGTGGCAACCCCCCCTCCCCGAACACCATGCACAAGCACCCTGTATGCCCTGGTAGTCTAGTGGACCCCTCTCCCTCCCCATTAGCCCAATGGTGGGCAAAGGCATCTGTACTATCCCTGGTGGGCTAATGGTATCCCCCTTCCTGCCCATATCCCCAGTAGCCGTACAGTGGTATAGTTCAAACACCCTGGTGGTCCAGTGGTTCCCCCTTCCCTGCCCATAACCATGATCACCATACAATGAACTGAATAAAGCCCTGGTGGGCTAGTGGCATCCTTCTCCCTCCCGTTCTGCCTGATCACGGGCAATCATCTGAAAACGCAATCCCCGGGTGTACCAGTGGAACCCCCCTCCCCTCCACTCACTGAGGCCCCTGCCACCCAGCTCCCCCCGTCATCAGTGGGTGGCTGCACCCCGTCCGCATACAGCTCAGCCGCCTGCCGAATGATAGCTTACAGTATGATCTGTAAGCCCATAGCTCCACAATGTGGATGAATGCACTTGCACACCATACTATACTATACAGGCATGGATCTGTGAATGAACCCATTCACAGATACTGTACTACTCAGGCACAGATCTGTGAATAAACCCATTCACAGATCCATGCTCTGTGTAGTACAGTATGGTGTGTGCAAGCCCATTCATCCATACTGTGAATCTATGGCCACAGATCATACTGTAAGCCGTCATTCGCAAAAGGGTCAAGTGGTATGCAGGTAGGGTGCAGCCACCGTCGATGATGGGGGAGCTGGGTGGCAGGGCCCCCAGCGGGGAGGGGGGTCCCACTGGTACACTGGGGATTGTGTTTTTGGATGATTGCCCATGATCGGGTGGAACAGGAGGGAGGGGAATGCCACCAGCCCACCAGGGCTTTATTCAGTTCATTGTATGGTGATTGTGGTTATGGGTGGGGGGGAACCACTAGACCACCAGGGTGTTTGAACCATACCACCGTATGGCTACTGGGGATACAGGCAGGGAGGGGGATATCACTAGCCCACCAGGGATAGTACAGATACCTTTGCCCACCATCGGGCTAATGGGGAGGGGGGTTCCACTAGACTACCAGGGCATGGGATCTATATGTTTTGCCGCACTTGCAGTTGAGGGGTGGGGGACGTCCCAGGACCCACTTAGTCCACACTGCAGTTTGTGCAGGGCACCAGGCGCATGTCGACAGGCTGCCCTGCACAACACATGCAAATGGAGCTGTAATGACATGCTAATGGCCCCATTTGTGCCTTGCATGCATTACAGCCTCATTTGCATGCTCAGTGCTGAATATCACGAATGATGCACCTAGCGCAACTGCACTTGCGCATCACCCTGCTCCCATTCTGCCACTTGCACTGGCGCAGCACCACTGTGCTGTGCGCAGTGCGCTGTGCGTGCACCCTCAGTGCCATATTAAATGGTGCCGAGCCATGGCGCAGCACCGTTGACTATCGCCTGGTTCATGCCCTGGTGCAGTCTGGTTGTGCTGCGCCTAGGCTTGCGCCACTGCCCGGCGCAGTCTGAATATCTGGCCCAATGTGTTTAGTACAATAATGTAACACATAATAAGAACCATGCTGGTGTGTTGCTTGAGTATATTTTACAAATTGTTTTATGAATATACTGGATGTATTTATTTTGCCCATTATTTGTGTAATATTTTTAACAGATTGAAAAGACAAAAAAAATGCCAATCAATAAAGGTTTTACCTACCTACATACTAGCTTATGGGATTCTTTGCTGTTGTTTGTTGGTAGAATCCTTGGGGGCAGGAGGTATGTTTAGGGATGGACAGGGACTGTTGATTCCGCCAGTGCAGCATCACAGTGCTGAACCACACAGACCAGAAAAGTGCAAATCATTTGTGTGCTAGCCCCCAATAAGGATTGGGCCTTCATTTCTTGTTGCAAAAAATATATACTTTTGTTTCTCAATGAAGAACTTTTCTTAAAGAAAATATTAAAATAAAAAAAAACTAAATTAAAATAAACTGTGCAGACTTCAAAATATTAAAGCTATATGCTCACACTATCACAGTTCCTGCAGGTTTCCCAGTCATTTATCTCACATATATCACTGGAATAAAAAGGTAGTTGATTGTATATAATTGCATTTCTAGGCAACAGAAAATATAAACAAAACTTCCACTAATAACAGACAAATGCATTAAGTCCCTTATGTTTTTATGGAATGACTGTGTTATGTTATAAATTGCCTACACGTGAGCTTCCCAAACAAATTTACTTTTAATAGTATATGATGGCAGTATCGAGATGGAAAAGAAATTGTATTTCAACTAGTTATAAAAAATGTTTGTCACATCACAATGTTCTGAAATTTGATTAACACAGCTAGGATGTTTAGTCAGTTAGTGCCAGGTTTACAGGATTAGCGCCATTCTAGCTGTGATCAACACATGTAATCGCTGTTACCATGACCACAGCTTTTTTTTAAATGCACCGTTAGCACAGTGGTGATCAGTTAGCACGGTGTTAATCTGTTTATGTGGGAGCACTAACTGCAACCAGGCGCCTATGCAAATGAGGGGTGCCTCTATGCATACAGTATGCACTGGTATCTTAAATGCTTCCTGGATGTGCTAACAGGCTCCTTACGCAGTGCTAGTAAACACGAACCATATTTCAACTGCATGCAGATGGCCTGCCAACACCACCCCAACCCACTGTCTGTCCCTATCACAATAAAAAAAGCCTAGTAGTCCAGTGGTCTCCCCTCCCTTACATGCTCGCAGTCAAAATAAAGCATTTATCCCTAGGGCCCCCTCTCCCTCGCCAGATCCTGGTAAAAGTATAACATGCAGTATGTCCCTGCTAGTCTCCCTTCCTCACCTAATCCCAGCAGAAATAGAACATTTATTCCTGAGAATTTATTGGCTGCCCCACATCTTAACCCAGTAGAAACTGAATATTTATGGCTTATAACCTTGTGGACCTCTCCCACACCTGATCCTAGGGAAAAGAGACTATTTATCCATGGTCTTCCACCCCCCCCACCACACACATACACACACACATATATATGCACGATCCTGGGAAAAAAGGAGCATTTATCCCTAGTTGTCTAGTGGCTTCCACTTTCATTATCTGGTACCCATCACCTTGGTATCCACTGACCCACCCAGTATACTATCACAAACCCCTCAGTCCCCACCCCCCACCCCAGCCCTGAGACAACAGCCAGAACTTACCCTCATCTCACTGCCATGGCTGGCTACTGTTTGCTGAGTAAATAACTGTAGTGATCAACAGAGTTCACTGTTCGGTAGACAGCAGACAGTCATGGTGGTGAGCAGAGGAATGGTTGGCCACCATCTCATGGCTGGGGGGCTGGGAGGGATGTTGGCAGGTAGCAGACGCGATAGACAGTCGATACTGCGGGGTGGACACCAGATACCAGGAGTGGGAGAGAAGGGACCACTAGACTGCTAGGGGTAAATGTTTTATATTTTCCTGGATGAGAAAGGGAGAGGGTCACTAAACTACCAGGGATAAATGTTCTGGCCATGTGTGGCTGTATCACAGCAGTGTGCACAGCCTCCATACAAAAAGTAAAGGATTTCTTCTCAGATAAAATGGGCCCATAATGAGATGCTGATTTCCTGTTAGGGCTTTCCATTGAGACTAAGGTAATTTGCATTTACTGTAGATGTTTATAATTCAACTTAGTACAACAGCGGTTACAACGCTGACACCTCTGGGATGCCTTAGTATCCTGTCTGCTCCTTGCCAGCCTTTTGTTTCTACTGAATATGATATCTTAATGTGGCCAGCAGGGAGTTATGCTTCATGCCTAAACACCTTGCTTTGTGCTGTTCTTTACAGGATATTTTAAACCATGTCTTCGGCACCCAGCACCAAGCTATGAATCTGGAGATCCAGAAGACCTAGGTTTAAAACCCCAAACTGTCACTTACTGTACGTGCTGCCCATTCTAACAGGATTCACCTGGAAATGGGCTTCAGCTTAGTGTGCCTTTCCTGGCCAAATATTCTAAAATATAAAAAAAATAAATAAATGAATTTTAAAAGGGTTTCTCTGCTTTTTTAAAAGCAAACTTTATGCCTTGCCCCAATTAGTGCTTTGTGAAAGGATTTTGAGTGGTGCAAACTTTAACTTTAGGTGTTCAATCCAAGATTCAATAAATAAATACAAAAACAAATAAATTCCCAAGTGTAGAAGGAAATGAGTGACGCAGAAGGCCATTTCAGGGGGCATGGAAACATAGAAACATAGAATTTGATGGCAGATAAGGACCGCTTGGCCCACCCAGTCTGCCCATTTCCCTACCTAATGGATAAGCTGCAGATCCTAGTTAACCAACAGCCTACTTTCTCCTACCCCACCCCCTAAAACTGCCTTATGTCTGTTCCATGCATTCTTGAATTCCCCCACTGTTTCAACTCTGCAACCTCCTCAAGAAGGCTGTTCCATGCATCCACAACAAAATACTTTCTCACATTACCTCTGAGCTGTCCCCCCCCCATCTTCAAATTGTGCCCCCTTGTTCTTGCACACCTCTTTTTCTGAAAGATGCTACTCTCTTGGACTTTGTTGATTCCCTTGAGGTACTTGAAAGTTTCTATCATGTCTCCCCTCTCCCTCCTTTCCTCAAAGGTATACATATTAAGCTCCTTAAGTCTCTCTTCATACGTCCTCTGGTGCAGACTCTGCACCATTTTAGTTGCCCTCCTCTGGACTGCCTTCATCCTGTCTATGTCCTTGTGGAGATTTGGTCTCTAGAACTGCACACAGTACTCCAGATGGGGTCTCACCAGTTGTCTGTAAAGAGGGATAACAACTTCTTGTTTTCTACTGGTGATGCCTCTCCCTATGCATCCCAGTATCCCCCCAGCCCTCCTTACTGCCCTCTCACATTGCTTTCCCACCTTAAGGTCATGTGATATGACTACCCCCAGGTCCCTTTCTATTTTTGTTGTTGTTAGTATCTCACCCCCCCCACTGTGTACTCTTACCCTGGTTTTGTTTCCCAGGTGCATTTTGCACTTCTTAGCATTGAATCAAAGCTGCCATACATTTGACCATTCCTCCAACCTTGCCAAGTCCCTTCTTATCCTTTCCACCCCACCTTGTGTATCAATCCCTGTTGCAGATCTTTGTGTCGTCTGTAAAGAGACATACTTTTCCTTCCAGTCCCTCTGCAATGTCACTTATAAAGACATTGAAGAGGACCAGTCCTAGTACTGAACCATGCGGTACCCCACTAGTAACCCCCCTTTCTTCAGAGTGGACTCCATTTACTATTACCCTCTGTGTCCTGTTCTTCAGCCAGTTTTCTAGCCAGGCTACCATCTTGGGACCCATACCAAGGCTGGCTAACTTGTATATTAATCTTTTGTGTGGGACTGGGTTAATCTTAATCTGTAGAGTATGCAATTCTCTGTACTATTATATATCTTCTTTGAAAAAAAACTGTGTTAATGCAACATTTAGGGTTCAACCTAAAGCAACAAAAGTGGGGAAATGGGTTTTAGGGTTTCCAACCCTAAAACCCCATCCCCAACCCTAAATTAAATTAGGGGTGCAGTCTTCCTTGGGGTTGTCAACCCTAAAGCTCATCCCATTGCATACACACCTGTGTCCATTACATCTGAGCTTTCTTGCTACCGCAATGGAGTGAGCTTTAGAGTTGACAACCCAAGGAAGACTGCACCCTGATTTGCTTCTGTGGGGTGGGGTTTAAGGGTTGAAAAACTTAAACCTACGCTTCCCTACTTTTGTCACTTTAGGCTGAACCCTAAATGTTGCATTAACGCAGTTTTTTGCAAATACTTTTCTTACTTTAATTCAGATAGTAAAATTGTATCCTGATTTGCCTATGGGAGTGCAGGGCCCTCTGGGCCCTGTGCTCACATCCCTCCATAGATGCATACATGTATGTTGCTGTGGAAGTGCAGGACCCAGTTACTCTTATTCTGTAGTATATGCAATACTCTGTACTATGTAATGTATGTGTTTCACTATATGATGTATGCATTTCAATCAATATAGTGTATTCATTTCAGTATAAAAAATACATTTATATTATTTGCAAACAAAATGCATTAATGCAACATTTAGGGTTCAGCCTAAAGTGACAAAAGTAGGGAAATGTGGTTTTAGGGGTTCCATCC